>OV050030.1:18950054-20181828 GCA_920105625.2 Clusia tigrina
ATTAAATATAAGAGGAGTGGACTCAATCACATCAAACTGGATGGCAGAAGTTCTTCATACTAGAACGGCAGAGACATCTGCTGGAAGCGAAACAATAGCTATCACCACAACCAGAGGCTGCCCACAAGAAGGGGTTCTCTCGCCTCTTATGTGGAGCTTAGTTGTTGACGAACTATTAACGAAATTGTCCGAGGCGGGCATTGACTGCCAGGGCTATGCTGACGACATCGTCTTAATAGCTAGAGGCAAATATGAAGAATCCCTCTGCGATATTATTCAAAGAGGTTTAAGTATTGTTGGACAATGGTGCAGGTCGGTAGAATTGAAAATAAATCCTACCAAAACCACAATCGTTCCATTTACCAGGAAAAGGAAGCTTCCGAGATGGAAAGACATTCAACTGCTGGGTGAAACCATTATACCCAAAGCCAAAACTAAGTATCTAGGGGTAACTCTGGACAGCAAATTAACATGGAAACCTCATGTTGAAATGATTTCATTAAAGGCCAAGCGTGCTCTGATGATGTGCAGAAGACTAGCGGGCAAAACATGGGGCTGCAAACCCAGTATCTTATACTGGATGTACACCATGATGGTTCGTCCAGTGACATACGGAGCAATCGCATGGCATAATAGAACTGAACTTCAGTCAACGGAAATGGAGTTGGCAAAAATTCAAAGACTAGCGTGCATAGGTATAACCGGGACAATGAGAACCTGTTCTACAGCAGCGCTAGAGGTAATCTTGGACTTAACACCGTTACACTTGGTTGTACGGAAAGTGGCAATAGGTACTTTAATTAGGATGTCGGGAGATAAGACAAGGCCCGGGGCACACAAAAGGCTATGGAACCTGAGAAACCCGCTCAATAACTCTCTTCTAGATTATCCACAGGACAAGACTAGTAAGAAATTTGATTTTGAGACACACTTTGTGGTGAAACTAAGTTATAAGAAGGAATGGAGCAATTTAAACGCTGCGTACTGCTTTAAGGAACATACGATCATGTGGTATACGGGTGGGTCAAAAACCGATAGTGGTACTGGAGCGGGGGTATTTGGACCAAATACTCCGATCAAATGGGTAAATATCCAAGTATTTTCCAAGCAGAGATTCTCGCCATCGAAGCATGCGCGCAGTTTAATCTAAACAGAGGCTATAGAAGACGGGAAATAGCCATACTTTCCGACAGTCAAGCGGCCATTCGAGCATTAAGCTCGTATGAAGTGGACTCCAAGCTAGTATGGGACTGTCTACAGAAATTAAATCAGTTGGGAAAGTTCAACAAGGTTAGTTTATGCTGGGTCCCTGGCCACATAGGTATTCGGGGCAATGAACAAGCGGACGAACTTGCCAGAAAAGGGGCCTCCATGGCAAAGATAGGCCCAGAACCTTACTGTGGCATAGGCAGAGGAGTATGGCAAGAAGTACTTAGGGAACAAGAAAGGCAAAAAAGGCAGGTACTTTTTGCAAGTCATATTGGGCTAAGACAAACTAATTTTGGGCAACAACAACTGCAAAAGATTAAAATTTTGCATTGACTTGCCCAAAAACAGCTTAAGAAAACTGACCGGGCTTTTGACTGGTCACTGCAAGCTCAAGGGACACCTAAGCAACTTAGGAATCGTTTCAAGTTCATTGTGCAGATTCTGCGACGAGGAAATCGAGTCGCCAGAGCACATATTAGACAGCTGTGGAGCACTAATGCACAGCAGATACAAAAGCCTGGGATCATATTTGATACTAGGTAATGAAATAGCAAAGCTAGATCCAGCTGATATCCTAGTATTTCTAAGGATAACAAAGATGGATGAGTTTCTGTAGGGTTATCCTATATTAGCAGAGGGTTGTACAATTGATCTTTTAGGTCGCAGTACATGATATACCTCCCTTTTACATTACATTACATTTATGAGTAAGCCCCCCTTCTAAAAAATATGCCTTGGAAATTCATGATTTCTGCTTCATCACAATAGCTATTTTGGGTCGCAGTGTATAACACCCTTTATATAATAATAAGTGTCGAGGTTCAATTAGGAACGTCGAGCCAATAATGATGAGGATATAATACAATGATTTCTGCTTCTTAGTGTCTAAAAGGACATACAGCTGGTATCCTAGGGACGTAGCAGGTCAATGCATGGTATTTTCCATTATACAGTTTAATCTGCCGGAACTCTGACCTTCAGATGGCTCAAATATCACAGACGCATTACCTTCATTTATTCACGTTGCTTCGACGTTTGGGCTCCACAACAGTTGCAAGAGGAGTCTTTGTTTTACTATTCTAGTGGAAATTTGTGCTCATCGATGAGTTGCCATTATCCGCAGATATTTTAAGATTGGAATTCTAGCCTTTGGAGACAGAGCAGTCCAGAAGCAACCGAAGAGAGTTGCCAATATCCACACTTTGATGGCATCATTAGACCTTGTATAATTAAATCGAATATGGGGCTCTCTTTGGGGTTAATGTTGATTGTGTTTGGATACATTTTAGTGATATCATAGGACCTTCTTTATTAAAATTGAAGTTGAGATCAATTTGAGGCCAATGCTGTTTGTTTTGGAACCCAGCCCTATACATATTTGGATGGTATTGATCGGAATGGGATGTGGTGTCAATAGAAGGCTATCTTATTGAAATCATAGGTTGACAAGGGTTGATAAAGTAATTTCGAGGAATAGTCTTCAAGATCGTCTGATTTAACACCTCTTAACTATTTGCTGTACTACTACGTCCAGTCCAAAGTTTATGCTGATAATCAAAAGACAATACTTGCCTTGGAGATGAACATGGTGCGAGTTATACATTTCGTACTCCTATGGTACTTTCAGCTTGAACTTCGGTAGGAGTAGCTCTTAGAGCCATAAAGGATCTTGATAAATTTATTGACATAAGTCTTGATAAATTTATAGACATAAATTCTTGTTTCTCTAAATTATTTTGTTTATATTTAAAATGTTTATAAGATCCTTTTGAATTTAAAGTTCTATCACGCTTATGAAACCTGCTTTCAGTATTGAACCTGACTATCAGAGCGGATTCCCTTAAGCACATGTGACAATTTAATATGCGGATTATAGCTCATTTCTTGTATTTACTCATTCTTATGCGTCAGCTTCAGTAATTCTAGTGAAAGGCCACTATAAAATGTAATTGGACACTTCTTTAAGTATTGAACCTGACTATCAGAGCGGATTCCCTTAAGCACATGTGACAATTCAATATGTGGACTGTAGCTCATTTCCTGTGCTTACTCATTCTTCTGCGTCAGCTTCAGTAATTGTAGTGAAAGGCCACTATAAACTGTAATTGGACACTTGGACATGCCAACCTGTCAATGCTGTTTATACTGGTGTTATTAGATGCCAGTTTTCCCCTACATAAACACCACTGCAATACGCTGATTATAGTTTAGAGTTTTGTGCATTTCGGACACGATTTCCAAGTTGAATCAAGTGCGATATGCCCGCATACATACGTGTAGGTCCCAGCAAAAACATGTACGGTCGGACGGTCACATCCGAGTGACTGCCTGGCAACCTTGACATCCAAGGGAACGTGAGTGATTTGACGCTGCCTGCCGCAGTTTGGCCAAAAAAGTGGCCATTTACCATTTACCAATTTTCTCCTAAATTTGCCGCATTTGCCAAGTCGCTGCCGCTGACACTAGTGAATTGGGCGTGGCTTGGCCTCTGCTGCTAATGTGCTCAAATTGAGCGAAATGGGGAGAACAAAGAATAATTTCGTGCAATATGAAACGGAAAGGGCGCAGACTGGTCAAACTCATAAATCAGCCCTTGCGAGACTCTAACATTTCTTAGACCTGCCAGCGGGGGAGCGGGCAGGTGGGATGTAGTAAGACGGCAACTAAATTAAAGCCCTGGCATGAATGTAGTAAACTAAAATACGCTGAGGTGAGGCGAGCAGAATTGTTAAATTGCACGCCTTTTTATGATCACACTTCAAGTACTCGTACCCACACTTCTGCCGCCGTTTACTTGCCTGAGTGCTCATTTGCAATGCTAATTTCGGCAAAAATGGCAAAACTTATAAATGAGCGGCCGCATTTAACACCGAAACTTGCGCCAAAGCAGTCACAATTGCGATGTCACTCATGCCGAAAGTGTAGCAGCTCAATTAATGGTCGTGCATACAAATCAGGCCCACTCAAGTACAGGCAAGTAACCAACCAAGCGGCGGTGATGTGATGTCTGGGACAGGCACGTGCCACCCACGCATAGAGCGGTCGCAAACGTTGATGGGGAGGCGGGAGGCTAATTATGCAGTACAATTGCTCATGTCGCTGGATGACAATTGCATTTCTCAGACGACAGAACTATTATTTAATAAACGAAAGGAATGAGGGCAGATTGCGCAGCAAAGGGTATGGAAAAAGTATGAAGGATGTGAGGAACATGTTCTTGAGCCAATGACAATATGAGTGCACTGAACGAAAACTAGAAATATGAGCAGAAACAGAAAGGACAATGAAAAAAGGGTCGTAGGAAAGTAGCAAAAAAGGATAACGAACTGTTGAAAACGCAGATTGATAATGAAATAATTTGGAAGAATCAGAAAATGCTTTTAAGCGAAGTTTCGTCTTCCATTACCATTCCCCTGAAGTTGTTGGAGTTGCATTGTGATTATATATCTTAGCTTCCGAGGATTGAACTGAGCCAAAAGAAGGCTCTCAAGTCACAGTCCATACAAACGGAATTGTTATTGTGACACCTGTGTCTCTCCCTTACATCTCTGAAGCAAGATTCTTTCAGTGGAGTTAAAATTAGAGCAATAATTGTGAGCTTAATATATAAATCCAGATAAACCTTTCAAAATTCTTATCTTCAGAATATATAAGCATATTCCCTTAATGTATCCATTATCAAAATGAACTAATGCAGACCAATTTTCTGGGCCTGATTACAGGCAAAAACACTAAATTGGAAATCCAATAACTCAGCAGATATTTTCCAGGAGCCATTTGCTGTGTTTGCCTGCAACGGGACGACAGGAAACATTAGAGATCTTCAGCCCAAACAAAATAGTGGAGTGGCAGCGGCCGTTCAAGCTATCTAAACCTTGGAGCATTGGTTTGGTAGTCACTGCTGATCAAAGGGTCTGACTTTAACCCATTGGGTGCCCGATCACATGGGCATTATTGGTTAATGCAAAGCAGACCAAGTAGGGAGAAGACACAACAAACAACAACAACCCATCCAAAATGTGGATGTACCACTCACGTCTGTAAAACTATTCATCTGACATGAACTTAGGCAGGTAGCTGACAGGCTCTGGTATAAGGAAGAAGCCTATAGGATTACCAGAAAAGCCATGGCCTGCGCTTAGCCCGAAGAAAACAGCGCGATTACTGCAACTAAAGCGCTCATCACAACAGTTGCAGTCCTGACAAGCCACTATGTCAGTCGCTGACAGACTTAACCTACCCTTCAATGACTTTTGTCCCAGGTGCGGGTCGTCGGATAAAGATGTGGACATCCCACACTTCATGTGCTACTATCCTGCCCCTGGAAGAGATTTCGTTTTCTGAGGGCATCTTTCTCGAGAAGCTTGCTAGGGTACCCTTCATTAGTATAAATGAGATCGCTTGCTTCATCAGAGTATCGCAGTGGTTCCTTTTTCAGTCTATTCTTTCAGTTTAAGGAACTCACGTCTCTTTGGTATCATAACGGGCCAATCCTTGGACAATGTGAGCTTTATTTAGCTACCACCCTAACCTAACCTAGGCTAACCAAACCAAAAGACTGACCATAGTCTGTGTTATTGCCATGTGGACTAAAAACCACACCGTCGAGGTTTTCTTTGTTTTCTAGTCTCTTATCATCTAGATCTATCATCCAATCAATCAACCTCTGCTACGAGCTAAATACAGCCACTACCAGATGACTTCACAAAGAGTAAACTGAGGGGAACTCGGTCAAACTACTGATCCAAGTTACCACACCATTGTACCTGATAGGAGTAAATCGGAAGGAGACAAGTTTACTAATCTTTCAAAGTTCAGTCTGGTCTTTACCGCTAGCTCCAAGCTGTTGTTGACTGTGTTTTGTACTCACAATCACTCCACAGAAACCACTCACTAGGACTCCCCACATCACTACAGTGTGTTTCAGAGAAAAAATCACTTCATCGACCGTGATCGGTGGAAAAAACATCATCTACAATAGCAGTATTGGCATATTCTCTGGTCACCAAGGAGCTCCTGGGGCCCTGCGATCTTAGCTAACAACAAGTCTGCACTTCATGTACTGCCACAAATCTTCAGGGATGACTGATCACGGCAAACTGGGCTTGAAATAGTTTATCGATTGAAGTCACATCTTCTGTAACTGCAGCTGGTCGAAGTGGCCCGACAAGGCACTACCGGGTCTCTCTGCAGAATTCAATAGTTTGGAAGACCTTCTGAGCACCTGCAGATTAGATAGAAGCTAATTAGCTTCCATCTAATCCATGGACAAGGCAGGTCAACAGAGTACGTCGAGGCTGGATGAAAACTGGATTCTGCTCAATCTAGACAGTGATACATTGGTCTATGTTGGTCATGTCGGTCTGGACGCGCACACTGCTCTGTCTAAACAATGGTACACGGGTCGTTGTTACCATAGACCATTGAGCTATGTAGAACTGGTAAGACCAGGTGACAAATGAATCCTAGTGAAATTGAATGAAGAAGAGAGATGAGGAATTCGATATCCATTTGCTGTGATCACTTCATACTTTCTATGAAATGACTTCTGCTGAAGTTGAATGTACAAGAAAGAGGAGGAATTCCTCATCCATTTGCTGGGAACTTTTCATATTGTCTGCAATTGTAGTCCTCGCTCAGCTCTTGGTATAGAGACTTGTTTATCGAAATAAGTTTCCTGTCCTCAGAAGTTGTTTGCCAATCTCAAAGGTTTCATTAAACCTCTTCAGGTCCCTCTATCATTTTTCAAACTAGTCAGCAGAAGATAATCTTCCTGGATCCCGAGGTTTTGGCCATAGTTCTACAGTTATTTGTTTCGTTCTTCAAATCAGTCAGTGCTTTGAGAAATTCCTCTATTTCAATGCTTCTCTTTCTTCCTCATTCACACCCGACTAGCCTGGATTACAGTTTCCTCACTGTCTTTATTACCTTACCTTACTTCAGTAATGCCTGAGTGATTTCTTAGTCACAATCAAATTCTGCTCTCTAATTCGACGCAACGCCAACGATGAAGTGCGAATCTGTCGTTCCATTTGCCACATAACTCCGTGCCAATTACGCCACATTTCCGTTATTACACGCAACTTTAGTTGCCTATCAATTTGTGCCTGCGTCTTAGACATTTTTCCCTCGCATGTCTCCAACTTTCCTTTCTGACTAATTTCATTAAAGCTTTTTGTTGCCAGAAGACCGTTTACGCTGTAAATTGCAGGTCTCGAAAACCACACCGCTCCACACCCCCACATCCTGTTACAGTGTACGAAATGTTGGCGTCGCGTCATTTCCGTTTCGTCGCCATGAGTGACATTGTCGCAGTCATTGCCAAAATTCATAGCAAGAAAAAAACCTCAAACATGGAACGAAACTGTGCGCTGTCTGAATTTTAAGAAAACCTAAAATTATTATTATGTCCAATTGGCACGCGAGTTGCGGCACAATCGCCTGCGTCGTACCTCCGAATAAGCGCTGCAGAAGCGCGGTGGGACTGGAGGACTCTTGTGTTAGTTTTTCCGAACACAGTCACAGTGGTCAAGCGTCATTTGGGGGATTTGTTGGTAACATGAAATAGAAATCATTCTGTGGAACAGGGTAAATGGAGAAGAATATTAGGGTGTTCCTGTGCTACCGTGGAGAAAACCTTCAAACTTGAATCCATATTTAATGCCCATGTTGGCTGAGAGACCCGAACAATCTCTGGAATAGAATAATTATAAGGAAATGGAATATACGAGTATATCTTTAATCAGAACGTATGTCTTTAATCGAAACATATGTCTTCAACGGAACGAAAATATATCTTTAATCGGAACGACATTCTGAACAGTTCGGAATCATCCATCTTTCATACATATATCCTAATAATAATTGAAGGTAATAAAATAAATTAAGAGTCAATCTAAGTATATAATAATCAAAGCAGAATACTGTTCTGGAACCAGAGAAGTCGACTATGAAGAACTGAGAGGCAATGCTGGGACTGATTAGAACAGCTACAATGGAGCGGCTGTAGAATAGAGAGAATTTTCAAGAAGGCTCATTGAAATAATGAACGCTTGAAGAAAGCGTGATAGAAGGATATAATAATCTTTGCTTTATGCAGAATACTGTTCTGGAACCAGACATCGTTATGAAGAGCTTGGAATTAATGCTGGAAATGGGTGAAACAGCTGGATTGGAGGGTCGATAAAATAAAGGAGGTTTTCAACAAACCTTTGGACACTGTTTAGGGAGAGTGAGTTTCCAACTTGAAGAAAGCGTGATAGACTTATATTATGAAATCGGAAGCAATATCTATAGGAATAATTAATATTACATACATTAACATAAAATGTTGATCAGAGCTGGTAAGAAGACAACTTGCTACAGAATAAAATAAAATAAGTCCCGATGAATGCTTGCCAAGAAGACAACATGCTCCAGAATGAAGTAAAAGAAGTCCCGATGCTTGCCAAGAATACTTTGGATGAACTCGTATCAATATTATAAGAATAGTAAAGAAGACTGGAAAATTCAAAGAAAACGAGTACGGAGAGTCTAATTATATACTCGTGGTCCATCTTGGATTGTTGCACTCAAGTTTCGAAACATTGTGAAAGACACTTGGGTGAAGGAACTGAAATCCTGTGTGAAAAATTGTTTGGGGTATAACTGAAGAGGGCATCCGAGACATAAATTGGAGAGCTCTTATTATGCTTATAATGCCTACTATGATAACCGAATATCACGAGTTCCTGTGTTTCAAACTATTTTCCAGCGTTCATAATTGTCATAACTCAGACTGGTAGCATGGAGATCATATGTTGAGCTGTGGAAGTACCCAAGATAAACCCAATAACTCTGGACTTTTCTATTGACTACAATGCCTGTGTTTATTGATAGTTTCCTGATTATTATCTAATTGGATTGTAAGATGGATATAATTGGGATAGGCCGGAACACCGGCGTAGAAGAAAATCTCCAAGCACTTAGGCAATTAGTTAAGAAAGTAGAAAGGAGATAGAGGATTTGTGACAGGGAAGGGAAGTTACACCTTTTCAAACTTTTTTGAATCTTTGTGAATCTCCGAAGTCTGTCCTGGTATAAGGAATGCACATTCTCCATTCCCAATACATCTGAGTGACTCCTGATTGAATTGCACCGTCGATCTTTGTAAATAATATTCAAGTTGGATTACTACTAACCACAAGCTTAGGAAACCATTACGCTTTCTAAGTCAGCAAAATCATACCTTCTATTTTGAGCCTTATCAATCAGTTCTGAGTATAAAATGCTTGGGTCTATTTATGTTAATATCAATCAACCCACTCACATGGATTTCAATTAGTACCGACCGCCGCCCAGCTACGAAGGAGCAATGAAATTATGTCATATCGTTGTAATTTCAGGAGAACTCACTTAGTTACTCTTATTACTTTCAAATGATATACAAAAGATTCCACATTCACTGCTGTTGATATCGTGTTCCTTGATATTGCCCCTTTCTCTCATACCATGAGTCAATGATGGCATTTTGTTTGGACTTATAGACATCATTCTAAATGATTTGGAACATTTTCAAAAGCAGAGTTCTATTAAGAAAAAGTTGTAGTAGAATAACAGAGTAGTTGAGTTGTGACTTGAAAGCAGCTGCACTAAAAGTGCCAGAGATTAAATAGATTATTCTACAGTTCCGTCCTAGATAGGTGGAAATTGCCTTCACTTCTATAAATTATTTCTCACCAATCACCTAAACTGGAATTGGTTTGTATCAAGGTTGTTCAAAGGACCCAAAATAACGTTTTTATGTTAAGTAAGATTATATATGAGTATGTTATAAATATCTCTTAAGAGTCACACTGAAATGACCTACGTTTGCCCCCTCAATTCCTATGATTTGTTATCCAATATGCGAATCAATTGCTCCATCATCTCTTTCATCTTTATCTCCCAGAGACATGTGCTATATCTATTTGCCAATACCACTAACACACAATTATTTTCCACTGCTCTGCTGGGATGACTGTGTCCTTCGATAGTTTACTTTATCGCCAACCTCCTTCGATGTGTCGTATGCTTCCTTAAATTGCTGGCCATCATCGATTCCCATTTTGTATTTGTCTCTGTATTAAATAAAATGCGGTTTTTTATGCTGAAGTGATTTTTTACCATGTTTATTGCTCTGTTTGGGTACGTGCGCCCAGAAGCATGCAAGGAATTGTGAGCGAGGAATGCAATAAACATATTGCAATCAACCGGAAGGAGCAGAGACATGAAGGAAAATTTAAGAAACTGCATTCATAATCAAATGGGTGTGGTTGCTGTAAAATGGAAACCATTTCTCAAGTCTTGGAAATAAGTATGAGTCAGAGTCAAAGTGAAATATCATAACAAATATCATTTGTAAAATAATCTAATACAGAAGGTTGTTAGAGGGTGTGATCAGGTGGCAATAATTGCTTATATGCATGTCCTTTGGCTTTTGGTTTTACATTAAGAGATATGGCTCAATTAACTGAGGAGGTGATGCTGACCAATTATATAAATATGTTTATAAATGCGAATATTTATTAAGCCTCTTTTTAGGCGCTTTGAGTATAGCTCAGAATATATATATATAGTGAATTATGTCTGCAAGGATTTGTGATAATTGAGTACTAGCAACTAAGGACTTGAAGGGAAAAATAGTTTAGAAGGAAGCATTTGGAGCCATACCTTGGGCAAGCTTCAAACCCATGAGTCCTCGACCTTGAGAGTAGTTACAAATAGTCCATGGAGGAAGTGTCAGGATGCATATATGAGCATGATGATGAACATTTTAAGATATGAAGAGGAACGTTTTCAATGTATGATGATGAGCATTTTAAGTTGAGAAGACGAACGTTTTGAATGTATATAGATGCAAAAATGTATATTGTTGCGAAATCGACACGCCATCTGATTGGTTGATGGTTTTAGGGTGAGCGTCGATTTCAACCCCTAAAAATGCATTAGGAAGAAGACATGCGAAGCTGCGTTCGGAGGCTGGTTGAGGGAGGTTCGCGTGTGCAAGAGATATAAGTTATATAAGCGACTGCCCATGAGATATCGGGATCAGTAAATAAGTGACAGGGAACAAATGAACAAATAGTAGCAGCAGCAGTGAAACAGTGGGCTTAACCGAAAGGAACATCTTAGTAGCAGTTCAGTTAACCAGTGACAGTAGCAAAAGAATCATAGCCGAATCCTGAGTGTGACAGCAAGCAGGGTGAGCGTCGTGTTAGCAACGAGAGTTAACAAGTGCTCGTCGCAGAGCGGGCGTCAGTGAGTTGGACGAATACTAATAAAGCCAATTGTTACAACTGAAGAGGGAATTGTTTACTTATTACACAATCCAGCGATACGAATCCAAGTATTGATCTTCTGAAAGGCAATTACGTAACCATATATAGTTTTAGTTTATCTCTAACAAATAGCTCAGTGGAGTCCCAATTTTTATACGTATCGTACTCTAGCGTCATCTCACTCTCCGGTATATAGAGTGAACAGTGAACAATGGATAGCAGTAGGACAAATCTACTTTTATGCATGCGGGGAATTACTCTATGAGCTTCTATCGAACAATACTAAATTTTAGTTTCACCTCTCACTGGATTAAATTTCAATATAAAAGATGCTGAGAGCAAAGATGAGAGGCTGTAATCTCTCTTTTTCTCTAACGCTTCTTTGTAAGAGGTGGCCCAACTGCTACCAAAGGGTAAGATACCCTTGTGGTTCTTTGGATCATAGTTGAATTACTCTACGAGCTTCTATCGATCCATACTAAATTTTAGTTTCACCTCTCACTGGATTAAATTTCAATATAAAGATGCTGAGAGCAAACATGAGAGGCTGTAATCTCTCTTTCTCTCTAACGCTTCTTTGTAAGAGGTGGCCCAACTGCTACCAAAGGATAAGAGACTCATTTGTGGTGCTTTGGAGAGTAGTGGAATTACTCTATGAGGTGCTATCGTTCTTCACTAGCTTTTAGTTTAGGCTTTGGCTGGATCAAATATCAGTGGTAGCAATCTCTTTCTCTCTCTCTTTCTCTCCCGTGTAAGAGCTTTCTCGATGTGAAATGGAGCATCATAATGAACGATAGAAAACCCACTGGAAGTATAATTGAATAAAATGATAAGACTGGGACTAATTATGTCATTTCTATGATGATTTTTTTTGCTTCGAGCTTCTTTACCTGCTTAGAAGCATTTGACTCAGAGAGAGAGAGAGAGAGAGAGAGAGAGAGAGAGTTTGTATTGGAAACAATAACGATTCCTGTATTATCACAACATTTTTCTGAGTAGTGCCACTAAAGTTAATTGTTATGCTCGCTGTATTCGATGCCATTTAAAGGTGCTCCTGATCCCTGATCTGAAAGTCACACGCTGGGATAGAATGGTTTTATCTGTGATCGAATACATCGTCTACCAAAAAGCTCTCTTCTGCATGTGAAATGGAGCTTTACGAAAAAGTGTCACTGAGAAAAATAGCTTTACGATGTCCGCTCTGCGATGATTACTTTTGAACCAATGCTGTTACTCTCAGGACTCGGCTATGATCACTTTTCACTACTTGCTGCTAATACGATGTTCACTCTGCTACAGTCGCTCATTAACTGATATCTGACAATACGATATTGAGTCGGCTACTGTCACTTGTTAACTCATCTTGATGCCAATTGTGTGGACGCTTATATACTTCCTGTGTACCAGAAGCCATCGAAAGCAGTTTCGCGTGCCTTCTCGCCTGTGTATTTTAGGGGTTGAAAATGGCGAATAGCATACCCTAAAAGTATGCAAGCATTAAAGTTTCAAAATATATGATGACGTGGTGATTTCGTAACTATATAAAGTCTTTATTAAGAGTTCATATTGTACTGTGCTAGACTCAAACTCGGGGTTCGTGGATTCAAATCCTGACCTGATTCTGATCTGAAAAATGTTTCTTTCTAAATCATCGTTTTCTCTTCGAGTTGAAGGCCTTAGTTGCTAGTACTCATTGTGCACACCCCTTGCGGACATAATTAATTATGGTGGTTCACAACGGTCTGCTTGTGAACCATGGTCAGTTTGTGCTCGTGTGACCATTGATATTGTTCTTTAACAGAGTGAAGTATTAAGAATCCCCACCGAATGGTATCCAAAGAAATATGTTGGCGCCAAAATTATTTTGTATGTTGAAAAGGAGTTCGAATCCAATTTAAAACTGAATTTGGGGGTAACGTAAATTTGCTTCCCTCACACGCACAGAAACGCTTTGTTGGCTCTGGTGGCAGTGCGTGTCTGTGATTATTTCGACCTTCGTTCATGCGTGCAAAGAGAGTCGCAACTGCAATGTGAACAAAAGGCACATTACTGGCATTACTGGCGGCTCGGTGGACTGAGAGTGAGTCTCCGGTGAAACTGCAAACACAGGGATCGCACATGGAAATCCAAAACATGGCAAATATGCCTTTGGAGCTCTGACAGACTTTTACAAAATTGGACGCAATTAAATTAGACATTTGCCGAATTTACGACACCATTAAATTAATTTCAGATAATAGCACTCAGCTACCCGCATTCGTACCCCGCTCACGCGCAGCTAATCTTGAAATCAGTAAATAGCAACAGCAACGGAGTCAACGCAAAATGCGCCCCTTTCATTAGTCCCGAAATGAGCGAAGAAAAGCGCGCGTAAATCCTTTTTAGCGTACATGCGTCACTCCAGCATGGCTAATGAGATAAAGCAGTGTGGCGAGTTCTTCGTCGTATAATAAACTTATAAAGCTGGGAGTTTACGCTGCCATACTCGTAGTCCTTGAAATCCCTTAGCATTAAAAGAAGCAGAAAGTTTCTGCTGGCAGCAAGAACCCTTTTGGCCTAGCAAACGCAGCAAACAGGAAACCGAAGGCAATGTTTTCACATTTTATGACTGTGGGGATTTTGAATATTCTGCTGAAGCTGCATCGTTTTTTGTGCTCTCCTGTTATCCTTGAGCGGCTGTGATTGCACGAAAGTGTTGTTGTGTGTGCGGTTTTATGTGTGCCTTTCGGTCGATATACTGTGGTTTTATCCGCACTCGCGTGGTAATTTGACCGTGTAAACACCTTTAAAAGGTACTCAGAGCCCAATAAGTAGGCGCATGTTTATTGAATCCAGGAGAGTGAGTACGGTGTGGTCGGTGTGTTCTGTGTGAGTGTGCGGGTAGTTTGTTGCCATTCGGACCTCTATGAATACTTAAGCTGAGTTTTAAATAGGCAATTCCAGTTTGTGGGAGGAGCTTCTTACACAGAAAGGCACAAGTAACTCATTTAAATTTAAAGGAATTCGTAATTTTCCTACTTAAAATTTGGGCCCGTCCATGGTTGATGCCATGCGAAAAACAATTGTTCATTGTTGTTGGTTGGCAAAATGCGGGAGACACATTACCTGGTGCCGTTGTGCTGCCACTGTACGAGTAACTATTGCCTTAGTAATAAATATAAAAAGTAAAGGAAATGTGTGCCAGGTTTATGGCTGCCAAGCGGAAGAGCTCTCGTTTCAGTTTTCAAAAGGAAGCCATGCATACAAAAATAAAAAGAAAAACATAATAAAAAGAACATAGAAAAATGGGGGAGAAAAGGCTTCGTGCAGAAAACTCATATAACAATGCATGGGTTTAATTTACACTTTCAGTTTGCCAGTTGAACGCTGCGATTTCGCATGTTATGAAAAAACTTACAAAGTGGGTTTTAAATGTAAATATTTTAGGGGCCAAACACTGCGAAACTTTCTTCGCTCTTCATTGCTGCGTTAGAAACCGCCTCAAAGGAGAGAGAGTGTAATAAAGTCAAATGAAGAAATATTCCTGCTTGCCATACTTAGGCGGGATTAGACTGAGCTCCTGAGTCGTGAGGTCTTTAAGTGATGTGATAAGTTGCTAGTCACAAGTCAAATGGGATGCAGTCAACGACCAGGCTTCATGGGTCAAAACCAGGGTTGTGGAATCCGAGTAAGAGTTGGAGTCGGAGGGGGAAACGGAGGGGGAATCGAAGGTGGAGTTGAAGGTGGAGTCGGCGTTGGAGTCGGCGTTGGTGTCGGAGTTGGCGTCGTAGTCGCTTGGTTTTGGGTGTAGTCGGAGTCGGAGTCGGTATATTGTTAGCCACTTCGACTTCGACTCTAATAAATTATGTATACAATTATCTGTCCACTGGAGATATATTTTGGATCTTCATTATTATTTATTTACTTAATTAAATAAAATTAAAATGAAATTCCATTATTCTACGCAGTAGTAGGAGCTGCAGTCATAGTTGGAGACATTACTTAACGACTTCACACACCTGGTCAAAACAGTCTTATGCAAAGGGCTACTTTGAGGGCTAGTTTAAGAGCTAGTTTAAGGGATAGTTTAAGGACTGCTTTAAGGACTTCTTTAAGGGCTACTTTAAGGGCTAATGTAAGGGTTTGTTGAAGGGTTAGCTTAAGGAATAGTTTTAGGGCTAGTTTACAAGTTTAAGGACTACTTTAAGGGCTAGTTTAAGGGACACTTTAAGGGCTACTTTAAGAGCTACTATAAATGCTACTTTAAGAGCTACTTTAAGGGCTACTTTAAGGGCTACTTTAAAGGCCACATTAAGGGCTAATTCAAGGTCTACTATAACGGCTGCATGAAGAGCCACTTTAAGGACTAGTTTAAGGGTTAGTTTAAGGGCTACTTTAAAGGCCCCGTTAAGAACTAATTTAAGGTCAATTTTAACGGCTACCTTAAGGGCAAATTTAAGAGCCAGTTCCTTGGCTATTTTAAGGGACACTTTAAGGACTTCTTTAAAGACTATTTTAAGGGCTTCCTTAAGAGCTACTTTAAGGGCTATTTTAGGAGCTATTTTCAGGGGCTAGTTTAAGGGCTAGTTTAAGGGCTAATTTAAGGGCTAGTATGTTACTTGAAAAAGCTTTATAAAGAACGACATGTACCATGATTTTATCAGTAGCCTAAATTACAGAATAAGTACTCAAAGAAACACCAAAGATTTGAAACAAGTACCACAAAGAATATCAAAAAAGGTACGGACACAAGTTTGAGTATCAATATCAGTACTTTTCTCAGTAATATCGAATAGCATCTTACCACAATAAGTACCAAGAAACACCATTTGTTCAGTATAAGTCCAAATACAAATACCTATAAAATTGATATAACTAAATCAAAAAAAAGACAAATGGATATAAATACCAGCACAAATACTGTTACCAATACCAGTACTTTGCTCAGAATAAGTTCTGTAACCACCAAACAGTAATAATAGCAATATCTCCTGACATAGCTAACGACTAAAATGATTAAGACAACTACTCCAATAAATGCAAACACAAGAACCACAACAAACACTACTACCTTAAATATTCCACATACCAGACCAGTAGCAGTATTTTAGCCAGTGTGATCCAACCACAACTTCCATTAAAAGTACACTCGAATGTACCAATACTAATACTAGTACTCTTCTCGGTACAAGTACAAGCGTAATTACCAGTAAAAGTAACATAAGAAAGAATCATATAAAATACGAACTTAAGTATCAACATAAGTACCGGCTCCATGACTAGTAATTTCGTCAGTATAAGTACATATATAATTACCACCAGTACCAATGCCAGTACTTTGGCCATTAGAAGTGAAAGTTAGGGGCCTTTTTATATGAAAATGCAAGTTCCGGGCAAAAGTGTGCTCCATAGAAAAGTTTGAGTATTATATTTAACATTGAAATAGAGAATAGGGAAATAGAGCCATGCCAAGAGGCCCATTCCAGATGTACTGATGAAACTTAATAAGGGAAGGAAGTGTGCTTTGATTATTTTCTGTTAATTTTGTATTTCTTAGGAAGGTTTAATTAACTGCAATGTGTGCCGAGAATCAAGAGTCAGCCAATGGAAGGGAAACTTCTAGTTTCATATAAAGTTTGGTGAAGTTGGTCACAAGGATTTAATGAGGCAGTATACTAAGGTTTGCTATATGTGGATGATGTTCTACTATACTCAAGCCCTACTGGTAGTATCCCAGATTGAAGTCTAGTGGTATCCTCTCAATTAGCTGTAAACATAATTAAGTTAGCATTAATCTGGAAGTGTCAGAATCAGAATAAGAAATAGAAAAATTTGTCTCAGGACAAAAACCAACTAAAATTCAAGTGGGTTTAATATCAAAAGCGGATATCTTTGAGCTATCCAAAGAAGGACTCATGAAATCCTCTCGAAGTTGAGTTTAGGCATTTGTATTTTAAATGCAGACCTGTTGTAAAAAAGTCTTCTTCCCTCAAATATGCAAAATTGCATGATAACTATTGAGATAAACCCAACTGCGGCATGATTTGTGTGATGTCATAAATGATGCCAAAGTATGGAGTCATAAGTAAGTATGGTGTTATAAGTGATGCCAAAGTGGGAGGTCATAAGTGATGCCAAAGTATGGTTTTTAATAGCAGCCTTATGTAGCATGAAGAGAGCGCCAACTTATGGTACTCTTTTTCGTTCCAATCCGGTCCATTTGGGGACTCATACATATTTCTGGAGTGCTCAAGAAATTATCTTCGGAGGCATTCGAATTGTTTTCCTCATATGATTAACATTTGACTTCGGGCTTGTCACACAAACTTTCCTCTGGGCTAAGTTGCCAACATTCATAAGATTGCCAACATTCTGATCAATAAAAGGTACGTATTAATGGTGCCCCTAAAAGTAGGCTCATGCAATATTCTGTAGTCTATTTGAAACTGTGATTTCCCAGCTACTCGCCAAGTACGTGAACAAATGCAACCACATAACACTAAATTGCCGCTTGCTTTACTGGAGCACCATTACCCTTCGCTAGACAATATTGCCATGCCTCTTTCATACTCGTAGAATTATGTTGTATGACACCACAAAATATCACTGATCAGCATTTTAAAAGCGTGGTTGAGACTTCCTTACTTCACACACACACACACACACTATTCACAGAGGCATAAAACTCAAACAGCCTAAACCTAAACGGATGCTGTGCTAGTTTATAATTTATGAGCTTATTCCCTCCTGCCCTTCCGCTGATGTCTTCAAAATTTACTTTAAACGTCAAACCCTTTTGGCAGCAAAGGCTGTAAAAATATTTGCAAAGTTTATTGCGCTAAAATAGGCACACTTAATGGGTGTGCAAGAATGTGAGTCGAGGAGAGGAAAACTCTTTCCTTTTATTGCATTATGTGTGAATAATGTGTGCCATAATAAACTATATGACCTTGTGCTGACCTTAATTTCGTTATTAACACACATGCACTCTCAACCCTGCTCTCAGATTTTCTTTGAACTTTTCAATGGCACTTATTCAACTATGAGGACTACGAAGAACTACGGATATGAGTAGTATGAGTTTGTGAGTACTGGCGCGGGTGCTTGTGTGCCAGTCAGTCGATGTGCTCACACACTTACCCTTATCATCGGCGCTAAGCCTGTTTGTCTGTTTATTTGTTTGCTTTTTTCTGATTTCCTGTTGTTGCTTGGTCTCTTGGTGTTGCTCTTGTTGTTGTCGTTGTTGTTTAAACAACACATAAGCACACTTGCACACTTATGGGCAAAAACCTATAAAAACTGCAAGTGCTGACGAGCCTCCCAACCGTGGCTTTTTGTTGGACTTTCTTGTTGTTGTGAACTGCCGGTTGGAAGTGTTGTTGTTGTGTCTGTTGTTGTTGCTACTGCTGTTGTTGTTGTTGTTGTGTGTTGTTGTTGCTGTGGTTGTTGTTGTCACTCAACTGTTCGCTTTTAGTACTGTTCAAGATGTAATGATGCCTCTATGTGTTCGGTTTTTTCAGTATTCCTCTCACACTCTTCCAAAGTTGCTGCATAGTTTTGTGCGCTTTTAGAAAATGCCGTAAAGTAGGCTACAAAAACGCAGTTTAGTGTTATTTTGCATTTGAATTAGGCTTCAAACTTCAACTGGAATCATGTTTTATGTACGAACTATGCTGTCTCAGGAGTAAATTTTTTGCTTTTCTTTATATTAGTAAGAAGGATATTTCAATGGAAAGCAAATTTCTGGAGCGGGAACTTCAAATCGTCACAACAACAGGGAGTAAACTAAATTAAGTGGAGGGAGATTCAGGGTATGTTCCAAGGACTTGAAGAGATTATACCTGAGAGTAGATCATGAGAATGCTGCACTTTGCCTGTCATTTATCACCAAATATTAGTGTGATTGTTGTGTGAAGTTTCAGGTGTTCCAAAGTACAGATTGCAGAAGGCGCGCGCAATGCAAAGACACCTCGGGAGCCGTCGGCTCTAACGCGATAACGGGTTGTAATGGCCAGCTAAGTAAGTAAGTAAGTAAGTCATTTCTAAATTACTGAATAGAAATTCTCAGATATACACTTTTGTCTAGGAGTTACAAAGGAAAACAAAACATATGCTGTATGAAGAATGCAAATGCTTCATGGAAGCAGAGTAAAAGGGCAATCTTAGCAACACAAAACTCAACATTTCGTGGCTTAAGTAATAATTTAAATAAACTTTTTATTATTAAGCAAATACAGAAGGGTTTGGGGATTTCAAAACTAGCAACTAATGCCTTCGAATCGCAGAGAAAAACATGTAGAAAGAAGTATATTGACACACCTCCCTAGGCAGAATTCCAACCAGCGACACCGCACAAAAAAGTAAATTATTTTATCTTCGATGCAGTAAATTGTAAACAGCAATAAGCAGATAAGGATTGCCCTCAGGGTGGCGTGCTCTCAGGGTGGCGTACTCTCAGGGTGGCGTGCTCTCAGGGTGGCGTGCTCTCTCCACTGCCTGATCATTGAGTCTTTGCTTGTCTCCCTAAATGATTGTGATATCTCAGGTATATGCACATGTCTGCGTAATTGCAAGAATCTCTTTTATCCACATCTGCAGGGAAGTGGAGTATACTCTGAATAAGATTCTGAGGCAAATTAACTTTCGGTACACCCCGTTCAAACTAGTGTAGTTCTCTTTACTAGACGAAGGATGGTCGAAGGTTTTGTTCAGCCCACTCAAGGGGCTCACCCTTCAGTTATCCAGGGAGTTGAAATATTGAAATATTGGGGTCGTCTTTGATAGTAATCTTCTCTGGGATCACACGTTGAACTAAAGGTAAATAATCAACTGGCAACTTGTTGGCAATGCAAGATAATTTTTGCCAAGACGTGAGGTTTGGCTCCCTCTAAACTCCTTTGGATTAATAAGGTAATGATCAGGCCCATAATATCCTACTTATCGGTGATCTGGGGGAAATATTATTTCTGAATGGGGTTAAATCAGCCCTATCTAGACTATAGAGAACTGTAGCTATTTATTGGACTGGAGCCTTTCCGACCACTTCTGGCTCTTACTCATGATACGCTGTTGAGACTTCCCTCCCAATATGTTTTCAGTCAAGAAGGGCTCTAAAGGCCATGTGTAGATTAAAGCACAATGGGCAGTGGGTGGGTGCGCGTTGGAATCTTGAAGATGTTCCTGGCACTGACACGGACATTGCTACCCTTTCTATGCCCATTAAATCAATGTCCACGTATCCTATAACAGAAAGGTGGTACTGCATAAACATTTCAGAGGCTCACCTATAGTATGATCGATAGGCAGTATTGAGGTATTTTCACTAAGCTCAACACAACGTGGACGCCTTTGGTCGTCCTGCTTCTGTCTTCTGGACCCAAGTTTATACGATGCTAAGGGGGATAGACTATATATAGTGGAACGCAGATTTTGTGGCAGAAGTTTTCTGCAGTGACAATTTTCCTGCGCGGAAGGCCTTGCTCAGCCCCTTGCCACTTCCAAACTGCTGCTGTTGTGCAAATCCAGATTATATTATGTTGGAAAGCACAATAGTCGGATGCTAATATGGGTTCCAGGACACATGCCCGCTATGGGGAATGAAGTCGCGTATAAACTTGCGAATAAAGGATTTGAGACCACTTTTACTGGAATCTGTTCTTCACATACCTTTTGTTATCATTAAGGCCACTAATAGTAATTGGATTGCCTGTGCACAGAATCGCGCATGGGGGGGAATATAAAAGGCAGCAGAGGTTTCTTCTGTCACTTGGTGGGAGAAACTGCAGACTTCTGGTAGGACTGATGGGGGGCCATTTTGCGTGGGTTAAGCATATGCAAATGATAGACATAGCGGGCAGTCCACTTTACCTGGTTTGTGGAGAAGAAGATGAGACGCTGGACCTCTTTTTGTGCATATGTCCCGCTTTTGGTAGAATCAGGCTCAAGGTATTTGGCACTGATATCTGAAGTAGAGCAAACTTTGACAACTTAGAGACTCAGGATCTACTGAGGGTGAACAAACCTCAATCAAAAAATTCAGACAAAATAAAAAAAAAAATACACTCGTACATCAGAGGACAATAACACCACTTTGCCTCTGTAAATTTTATAATACCTAGGTTAATCTGGCTAGCATAAAGCCATGCATAGACAGATTGGTCCATAGCGATTTTGTAATACCTAAAAGCAGCAACAAATTCTGTCGTATGTAGAGCCAGCATTAATGATGATATAACCGACCTAATTAGGTACCTCATATATCATTTGCCATATTAATGGCGGTTTAATGTTGTAGCTGGCCAAGTCAAGGGTTGTGATCTAGTTGTCTGACAATGAAGCTGCCATATCACTGGTTGGGACCGTGCTGTGTGATACTCCAGCTGTCATATTAATGTTTATGATATAGCTGTCTGATATTTTAAGTAACCTGGTTCTGATCGTCATAGATTAACCTAGTGTTTCAGCTGGCATATCTGATAGGCCAGCTGCCATATCATCACTCGTTCAGCCTGAGCTGTCTGACAATTAAGCTGACATGTCAATGGTTGTATTCTAGCTGTCAGAGTAATATGCACTTTGTAGTGAGGTAGTTGGCTGATATCACTGCGTACATGTCCTTAATGTTTAGACTAACTTGGGCAAGAATTGACAAAAGCAGAACCAGTCAACTTCTTCGACTTGATCGCGTATTACTGTAAACAACTGTGTCGGTTTTGACCGGCCACTGCATACTGGGAAAAGCAATCAGTAAGACTGGGCCTACCCTACCCTGTTTGTTTTGGGGATTTTTGCCGAGGCTGTGGTTCCGAGGAGGAAGACGAGACGGTTTTCCACCTCTTATGCCACTGCCCATCCTTGAGCAGATGAAGAATTCGCACCTTTGGTGCCCCATTTCTTACAAGCCTGACATAGCAATCATCTTTTAATATTAGGGGCATAGCAAAGTTCATCACTATCAGGATGGTTTCCTGCACCATAATGGGGGAGTCGTGCCTTTACCGGCGTGCCTTTACCGGCGACTAACACCATCCCAAGT
The DNA here is from genome assembly GCA_920105625.2 of Clusia tigrina. Classification (NCBI taxonomy): domain Eukaryota; kingdom Metazoa; phylum Arthropoda; class Insecta; order Diptera; family Clusiidae; genus Clusia; species Clusia tigrina. The sequence goes on from OV050030.1 coordinate 18,972,576, forward strand.
AAGAGAACTTTTTAGTCAGTGCTTGAACGGCGCCATATCGTGATATCGCAATGGGCCATTATGTGTGCTCAGGTATGCTTTTGGCAACTAGGCGGCTACTCCTACCTACCTAGCTACCTATAGATGGTTGACATAACAGAGGAGATTTCGTCAGTTTTGCCACAGATGATCGATACCATGTCTTTAGTAATGTATATTACAAATGACATAAATACTGATGCGAATGTTATTTGTGGTCTCGTATATGATTGACGTTCTTGTCATTTGTGGTATCAGATCTGGAAAAATTTCGGGTAAACACGTAATTTTTGTCATCATAAGTGACAAACCCATCAGTTGATCTGAAGCGTAGTTCAGACTATAGTATCAGACACTCAAAGAGGAATCCTAGTGTTATGTATTTACCATTGCGATTAATTCAGAGAACAAACCCCGATAATTACCTTCTGACTAATCATACAAGATGCACTTAAATAATCGAACCATCCAGTTAAAATCTTCCATATATGAAGCAACAATTTCACTTTAAGATGACTACACACCTCATCACATTCGTAGAAGAATATGACTGTGTGATTTCATGAGGTACAAGTAGTTATGGAAGCTTAGGCTCCTAAGGAGCAGGTTAATATCGCACCTGAAACCAAAGAGGTATTTGTGGTACATATTCATTCTGCTTCTCTGGTGCGTGCTATACCTGTGCCACAGAGTAGGTGAACTGAGATTATGAAATATGGTGGCTGCCTCTTTTCAGGCAACGGAGAATATTGGAGTGAGATTATGAAATATGGTGGCTGCCTCTTTTCAGGCAACGGAGAATATTGGAGTGAGATTATGAAATATGGTGGCTGCCTCTTTTCAGGCAACAGAGAATATTCTAAACAATTTGAAGTATTCTAAACAATTTGAATACACAATATGAATTACAATTGAACTGATCTGAAGCTGGTACATGGACTTTCCTAGAAAAGTGTAGCAGAATATTTCAAAAAGTGTATGGCAAATCCCTGAAACATATCTCACTGTTTGTTTTTGAGATTGATGTTAAATGGCACTTCATATGAAGAGGCTCATTGTACCATATGATGTCGTGAGAAGCAGTTGCTCTTGCATCATCAGTTCCTTGTACATCAGTTGCTCTTTGTACCACCTCACATCGCGAAATGAGTTCATCCAACAAACAATTATTTAACAATGAACTATTTTTATATTTAAATATAACCATTTAAAATAATTTTTAAATTAATAAAATAATTAGTGACGCAAAAAACTGATTTACTTACGATTTTGTGATGCAGCGCCGATAGTTCGCGCTCCGTGACACGTCTACTGGCCGCCTCGCGACGTCGCTGGCGGAACTGACTGTACTTGTAGGCTAAAATGACGCCGGGCAGTGCCAAAGCCTCCAGCGGCGATTTGCGTCCGAACGGCATAATCGCTACTTTTTTACTGTAGTCTACTTTTAGGGGTTCGAAGTATTGCTTAGAGTTTGTTTTTGAGCTTTGCGTAGTAATGCTTAAAATTTTGAGCCCTTCACTGTTTTCTGTCGTATTCACAAAACTTTTCGGAACATCTCAGAATTCAACACCAGACACAGCCATGGCATAGGAGTGTGAGCGCGGCTGTGTTTGTGTCTGCCGCTGCGTTCTGCTTATGTAACAAGTCCTTACACACACACACACACATATATACACAGAAACCCGCATACAAAATGTTATCCTTCTGCGTGCTGGAGTGGTCCGGGTCGTGTCGGTCTTACGCTTTTGTTATTTTTCTTCTCATTTTACGCAAAATTGCGACTTGCTGCCCTTTTTGCTGCTGCCTGTTCTGCTGTTAGATATAACAATGTGTACGCCTGTAAGTATATGTGTGTTGGAGTGTGTATTATATATGTAAGTGTGTGTGTGTGTGTGCCCTTTAGAGGATGTTCTATACTTCGGCGTGTTGTAGCCCGTCGCTTGTCTGGTTACGTTGCGTTGTATTCATATTTTTTGTGCGTAATTTTCAAAGCATCTTCAATTTTGCTTAGTGTGGCGTTTTGCCTGCCCTCCTCTTGCCTCACGCTGAACGCCGCAGCCGCTAGTGCTGAGCGGGTATGTTCAAATTTTTTATGTAGCTAATTTCCTAAATTAAAATTACACTAATTAATTGAATTGAAAAATTGGCCGCGTGCATTTGTGTTTTATAGACCCTGCCAGCAAACTCGGTTATTTTTTGAGTATTCTTCCCAATGGAAGCCTTGACCTGATTTTCCGGGGATGTGCGTTGTTATCTCTTTATTAAAATGAGCTTAATTCGATACAATTCAATATCATAATTATCTGCTTGTGTGCTTCCGGGTGCATATCAACAAAGCTGCCTGCAGCTGGAGATAAGTTAATGCGCCATTTTTCTCCCTCCTCATTTACTCAGTTATTTCAACGGCAACTCAGTTGGTAGGAACGCACAATATTTGCTCTTGCTTCGAGCAGCATTTCAGCGAAATTAGCTGACGTTGCAACACGCAAAACTTTGCTGTACACCGAATTAATTTAATAATTTATGAACAAAACACAACCAGCATGGTGGGTTGAGCCCGAGGAGCAAATTAAAAAAAATAATTTTAAAATACTCGTTTAAAAAATACCTTATTTGGCTTTTATTACACTGTTAAAGTTTGACCGTCATCACTTGAAATGTGGGTCTAGAAAATTCTGGTGGCTTTCTGACCCTCGGGGAAATATAATAAAAATAATGAATTTGCGCTTTTGGTTGGATTCAAGTTGGACTCAGGTGAATCACAACTCGAACCCTCAATTCAGAGAGTTGGCCTTGTAGGGATGTGAAATTTATGACGCCTTCACAGGAAAGGTGCTTTTAACTGATTAAAAATGATTATTGAATGACCAAACGTTCCTCTTAACACTGAACGGAGCACCTCTATGAAGGTTAATGAGCTATTCAGGATGCTTTTTATGCTTTTGGATTGATCAGAACTGCTAAGTCGCTGTCAGATATTGAAAAGTTGCTATCACAACTGTATTGGCGGTACCACTGACAACTAGTACCAAAAATGTAGGAATGTAAACCGCTACGATTTCAAGTCTTTGGTCAAAATTCTCCTCTGCGTGACAAATGAAGAAGCCAATAAAAGTCTCAATAGAGGAATCTTGAACTTATGGCTTTATAGTAAAGGCAAGATGGGGTACAGCTGCTGGTATGGCTCCTCCAGTTCCTGGTGATTTCAGTTCAATATTTTGTTATTATTTATTGTGAGTGAGTTTATTTTCTTTAACTATCTTGGCAGGGAGAAAATAGAAGTGGGATAGACCCCGCGGAAGAAGGAGATCTCTAAGCACTCAGGCATTGACGCCCATTGTGCTAAATTGGCTGGAAACTGACTTCCAATAAATTTAGAGCACCTTCGATAAACTTGGCTCATGACAATGTAATAATAATCCTGCTGGTGTTGAAAATCTTCAGAGGCTTGTTGAGAATGTTGAGTCACTGAAGGGTGGCGGCAATTTGGATTGAAATCTAAAGTGCCACTACTTTATAAAGGAGCTAGCTCAGAAACATTTGAAGAAGGTGGCTCACTTCTTGAATTCAAATGAAGACCTCACCAGCAACTAGGTACGTGAAAATTAGTCTACATTCATTAACTCTAAAATAAATCAAGAGCTTGATGTTACTTCAGCCTCCCAAAATGTTTTTAACTGGATGAGGAACTTGGTGTTCGAGCGGAAGCCGCTAGACGACGACGTAGGGGAGACGATCACTCCTCCGATGAAAGGGCCAAGTCGATGAAACCCTAACCACGCTTGTAATAACAGATTGGAGAATATGCGCGCAACGCAGAAGCGCTTGGCGAGCTCTTTTAAGTTCGTCCGCAACCCGATAGTGAGTTGTTTCGCAGATTTTGCGATTAGGCCATGACAGTATGTAAGTAAGAGGAGTAACTTGGAAATATTTCTCCAGTTTCCTTACTCAATTACTTTGAACATTCCACCTCTAGAACATATTTCCCTCTTATCAGTATAAGGCCGTGGAGGTAATTAGCGATTTCCAGTTACATTCTTTGATAAATTGATATCAAATTCAATCTAAGGCGACTGAACAGGGAATTTCTGTCCGTGGGTAGTTTTAGTTCGACTCTATTTTCTCTGAAATTGTTGTTAACCCGCAGTGTTTATTTAGCACAAAATATTTGAGTAACTCAGTCTCCTGCAATAAGTGTTGTAATAATACCAATGAATGCACCAGCAGGAGGGGCATCACAAATTTCATTTTTCTCTCCCCTATTGCACCCATGAATATGCCTCATTTCCCTTTATACTGAGCTACGACCAACTTGAAGAACTACGGCCAACTTGATGAATAAGAACCTAAGCTATGAAAGAGCCACGTACTACGAAATATTCTCACAAAATTTTTAGGATGAAGTGTGCTTCCTTTATCTTCTTTGAAAACGAAATTCAGAACTGCGACAAAAGACCCTCAAAGAACTGCAAAAACTCATTTCATGCCGATAGAACGTCAATAAAATAGTAATTGCCTTGGCACAAGAAGAAACTTTTCATATCAAAGAGAAACTTCAAAGAAAGAGAAAATTCGTAATTTCTGTTTTTTACTCGTCCTTTGTGTGCCCCGAGCTTCAGAAAGCCATGGAGTATGACAATTTTTGTGCTTTAAAGGAATATTACTCAAATTTTACGCACAATAATTCCTTCAGGTCTTCGAGAAAGGGGGTTCCTATTCTAGTAATTTGCTGATGGTGCGAGCCACATAGTTACAAAGTAAGTCGAAGATCTCTTTCGTGATACTTTCAATGCATCTATAGTAGAGTCCTCTATAGGGGATACCAATTATCATTAGTGGTACCCTTATAGGCCAGTGGACTCAAGGAAGTAGTAAATTTCTACATAAGGAAATGTGTTCCGGCGAGAACACAAGTTGGTATGAGAGCCTCAAATTACCGGCTATACTGCAAGTGGTAATGTTGTATCAACGATGGTTATCTGATCACAGGGAATGTTATGAGATATCCTCTATATATGAGATATCCTCTATGCGGTATATGAATGAGTTCCCTATATAAAATTTGTAGAGCGGAACTTTTCCTTACAAGTGAATGGGTCAGTTATGTTCAGTGCTGTGGCACAGAAATAGTAACAATAATTGTTATGTTGTCTACTTTGATAAGGCGCTCTTTGAACTATCAGACAAGTTTTGTATAATTGAGCATCTTTACCTCCTCAGTTAATATATTATTGTTCATATGATTGTCATCATTATATATAAAGGACATAGTCTAAGAATGAAAAGAAATGTTGAACTAACATTGCCATGAACATGTGAATGAAGTTCTTTGTACAGTCCTTGGTGCAGAGCTACAAATACACCCACTTCAAGAAGTTTACATTCTTGTAAAAAATTTTACTCAAGTACTCGTAGCATAGCAATACTTGGCAGCTATACTGATGAAGTCGAGCTTGAACAGCTCATCGAAATTAATGAAAATAAGACCCCATAATTTCCTCTTCCATTCAACTTCCATTATTTCCTCTTCAACTGTTCTGTCCATTCAACTTTCAAATATTTCCAATCTATTTCATTAACTTTGAAATTACTAAGAAATGAAGACTTACTCGTGATACTAACGTATTGTAGAACTTGGAAGTTTCTGCATAAACTGATTATAAGAATTCTTCACTTAGTTTGAACATAAAATATTTGAAAATCAATGAATATCCCAACTTTGCAGACACATAAATTAAATTGAATTTGAAGCTTTAAAACCGCATTTGAGATTTTCCCAAATTTATTCTCTTAGCTGGACCACACCATTACAGGCTTAGAAGAGTTTCTGCCGAGACGCTAACTTGCTTTATTCTATATATATTTTAAGACTACTCTTGCATTGTAGCTGTTTGCTTGAGACGCGGAGATGATGCTTCTATGAAAGTGGCTTCAATATGAGCTTTCAGGATTTTCACTTGATATTGTTAAGTAAGTTGTATGCTACGTACCAAGGATGAGCTTGGCGTTAAACTCTTAAAAATTAGTTAAAAAAATTAATTTATTTTTAATTTTTTAGTCCTTTATTATTCTTTTTTATTGTAGACTCAAGATATCCTAAGGTCCTTTCTATTAACACATCAAACCTATTTCAATTGGAAACATTTTTGGTAACTGAGGCGTATGAGTGATTTTTTAAGAATTAGAAATTTTATTTAATCTTGTTCGTATCTTGTATTCTAAGGTCCTTTCTATTAACACATCAAACCTATTTCAATTGGAAACATATTTGGTAACTGAGGCGTATGAGTGATTTTTAAGAATTATAAATTTTGTTTAATCTTGTTCGTATCTTGTATTCTATGGTTCTTTCTATTAACACATCATACCTATTTAAATTAGAAGCATTTTTGGTACTTGATGCGTATGAGGGATTTTTTAAGAATTTGAAATTTTGTTTAATATTGTTCGTATCTTGTATTCTATGGTTCTTTCTATTAACACATCATACCTATTTAAATTAGAAGCATTTTTGGTACTTGATGCGTATGGGGGATTTTTTAAGAATTTGAAATTTTGTTTAATATTGTTCGTATCTTGTATTCTATGGTCCTTTTTAATGTTGATTAATATATCAAACCTTTTTCCATTTGAAGCATGTTTGATACCTGAGGCGTATGAGTGATTTTTTTAGAATTTGGAATTTATAATTTCTTTTAATTGTTAAGTTTTCCTTAGCATTATATACAAACACAAACTTTTGTTGGCCACAGACTCACCAATTTTTCCTAGTACTACATTAGTTCACTTCCAATTACTCCTTTTGTGCACTCTAAGTGGCTGTGAAACGAGGACATGGCTAAACTTGCCTATGCTTTTAGCTAAATTGAAATGGCAAAGAACTGAAAAACAACTCATTAGTAATTAAAAGCGGGGTTTCTGTTTGCTTTCCCATGCCTAATTACTCTAAACACTCTTAACAGTTTAACACTTGATTGAAATTTGTAGTCCCCTTCCTCTCGTGTCCTCACCTATTTACACACAAATTCCAATATAATTATTTTCAGTTAGCGGCAGAAATTATGTTCGTATTTGCAATGGTGCAATTGAAATAGAATGAATCTCTACGTTCTCCGCACTCCACCACTCACTCATTTTGCACAGCAGCCGAGCGCTGCAGCTTGCCTGGAGATGTCCTCTTGCACCGTGCAACCGTACGAGCACGTGTTCGTAGCGCCAACTAATGCCGAATGAGCGAAGTCACACACAAATGCCGCAGTTTCCCACGCAACCAGCATCCGAGTGCACCTCTGAGGCCGAGCGCAGCGAAATCAAGCGTCAGCAAAGGAGACACACACTCCGCGGCTATGTGCGCCAGGCACTGGAAGCGACTACGTGCATGAGCGTTGCAGCAACGCCAGGCAGTAGATTAACACGGTACCGCTGATGCTGCCATGAGGAGTACTCGCTGCGTGGCCAGGCTTCGCAGAGGTTGTTTAGCAATTGCTCAGGCTGCAGAGGGATGAGAGAAGCAACATTTCACAGAAACTGCGGCATCGGCAAATATATTTATGTTTAATTTTCAGATTTTGCGCATTTTTCACACATTTTCCTTCGTTTCTTTTCACACTTTCACATTTGTTTACATTTCGTTTGGAGTGCGTTCGGCTGCTCAGTGGCGCCCCCGAACAAGACGCTTGGGGCTAATTGACATTTCGTGTGTTGTTTGTTTTCATTGCACTGCAATGCAATAAATTCGCTTAAATTGAGGCTAATTTTTGCATTTATTATTTAACGATTTCTTTGGAATTCTTTCAATTTCTTTCCCTTCGGTTCATTGCCACACGTGACCAACACCAGAAGCGTGCAAATACCGTTGGCAGGTGCGGGCTGTGCGCAGCTTCGCTTTTCAACTTCAACTGTTCGTGTGTTGTTCTTGCCAAATCACTTTCGCCTCGTGCTGCCTCCAATTTTCGCAAGCCTTGTTTGTGCCCACCGTTTGGAAGCACGCCGGTCTGCTCAGCCTGGCAACTTTTCCAGTATAACACTTCGTGCGAGTAAACGCTCGCAACGCAAAACGTTCCTCGTGCCTCGCTCTCTACTTGGCAGCAGTCTCTCTTCTGGGCACACGTTGTGCGACGTAGTCACTCCAGCAGAAGCATGTAAACAAAAATTTTCGCTGTGGTATTTGCTTAGTTGATATAGTGCGGCGTTTGGGGATACCAAATGACGAGCGGAGGAAGAATACTCACACATGTAGTTATATAGCTTTAATAGGGTGGCTCTTATTTGTATAGAAACTGCTATCATGTTATATATATATATGTGTATATATATCAAAAGAGCAATCGAAGAACTTAACACTGCGAAATATACTAACGCAGATCAAAAGAAGGTTGCTGCACATGAATATATTCAATGAGTTCGAGGAAAATGTTGGAATAAGGACATCTTATTTTAGGTCCGTAGTGAACTCCTACTGTCAATCCTCTATTACTTCCTTCTTTATGTATTGAATGACCTCCATCTTTAGATCCTTAACGGTGTTCTATTTTAACTCCTTAATGACCTCCTAATTTCAATCCTCAATGACTTCCTACTTTAAATCCTTAAAGACATCCTACTTTAGATCATTAACTGCGTTTTATTTTAACTCCTTAAATACCTAATTTAGATCCTTAATTACCCCCTACTTGCCTTAAAGAGCTCCTACTTCAGATCACAAATGACCTCTTACTTCAAATCCTTAATGGCCTCTTACTTTCTATCTTCAATTACTTCCCTCTTTATATCCTTAGTGACTTTCTATTTTAGATCCTTAACTGTGTTCTATTTTAACTCCTACTTTTCTCCTACTTTCAATCCACAATGGCTTCCTACTTTACATCCTTAATAACCTTTACTTTCAATCCTTAATGACCTCTTACTTTCAATTCTTAATAACTTCCTACTTTCAATCCTCAATGACTTCTTGTTTAGATAGTTAATGGCTTCCTACTTTATATCCTTAACTGTGTTCTATTTTAACTCCTTAATGATCTTCTACTTTCAATCCTCAATGACTTCCTGCTTTAAATGCTTAACAACCTCTTCTTTCAATCTTTAACGACCTCTTACTTTCAATCCTTAATAACCTCCTACTTTCAATCCTCAATGAATATCTGCTTTAGATCCACAATGACTTGTTTTATTTTAACTCCCTAATGATATCCTACTTTCAATCCTCAATGACTTCATACTTTAAATCCTTAATGACTTCCTACTTTAGATCCTTAATAACCTCCTACTTTCAATGCTTAAAGACCTCCTACTTTGGATCTCAAATGACCTCTTACTTCGAATCCTCCCTCCTACTTCAGATCCTAAATGACCTCTTAGTTCAAATTCTTAATGGCCTCTGACTTTTAATCCTTAATGACCTTAATCCTTAAGATCCTGTAAGCACATGCTTGGTAACATAGGCTTCTATAAATTCCTAGGTCCATCGGATTATAAAATGGAGTTTTTTTAATTCTAGAACGGATTTATTTTAAATTGAATGTAGTTTGGTTTTAGTTCCAGAACCGAATTAGTTTTTATTAATGGTTATATCGAACTGTCATGTAAAGATAAATCCATCGTTATAGAAACATCAGGGAAAGAGTTCTTAGATTCCTTCACATAGTCATCAACGGAGTCCTTATACATTCATCTTTCTGAGAATAACCTACTTACATTCTTACATTTCTCCACAATTGGATTACTTAAATTCATTTTACTTCAGTGGTTCTGGAAGCCTTGGTCAGGCTTAAGAGGAAGCCCAGAAATGATCTTGGTAACCTAACAACCTTAATAAAGTAAAAAGTAGTAAATTATTGATGGGAATTAGGAAGATGGTTGCTTCCAACTGACTATGCTGCAAGTCCACCGAAGAATCCTGGAAATTAGAAGATGTTATTGGCTTGTTTGGTTCAAGCTGACTGTTGCCAAAGGGTGTAAGAACTATGGAAGGATAGAGAGAACTATGGAAGGATAGTGAAAACTATGGAAGGAGTTTCCACGATGTGAATAGATCGTGACCCTCTTGCAGCGCCATCACAATTATGTGGTGTATTGGCATATTGAGTATCATTGAATGATCTTCTGGTTTTTTATATAGTATTAAGAATTGAATTATCATTATTCCAGTCATTCTTCAGTTTCTGTTTTAACATATTTCTAGTAATACATTATAATTAGTATAATCTTTCCAAGGATTATTCATATTTTCTTCATATTCATGGTATGATTAAGAGATGATTTTTTTTCCAAGGATTCTTCAGTTTCTTTTCTTGTATTTTATCATTTGTATCATTCATACAATCTGAATTATACAATTTATATTCCATTATAGTTTTATATTATATTGTTCTAGGAATTATTCATATTATACTACATAATATTATTATAATTTTTATAACTCTTCCAGGGATTGTTCAGTTACTATTCTAGCATAGTTCTTCTGTAGTTTATTTTATTTTTTCTTTATTTTGACCTATGACCTTCTAGTTTACATATGGTACGATTAAGAACGGAATTATCATTATTCCAGGGACCCTTGAGTTTCTATACTAACTTATTTGTTCAACTGCATGGATTGGTATATTTGTGGAGGAGCCGTTCCATTGTTTCTTAGTTTTCTCTGCCACATCTTCATAACAGTTTGTAGAGATTTGTAAGTGTGCTCTTTGTAGGTTGATCTTATAATTATTTTGATCTTGGACTATTATTAGCCGATATGTTTTTGCATGAATAGCAGCAAGTTTGTTGAGTGGCTGAGCCCCTCCAGTGTTGGTCCAATAAACATATTGATTGCTATCTCATTCACATTGACATTGATTAGCTTTATATCATTTTCTATAATTTTTTTTAAATGCTTCTTCGTGCCCTTTTTTCTTGATAGTAGATAAGCTCCTTCTTTACCATATTATACCTTATGTTCTGGAACCCTAATAACCAAAATGCAATCTAAGATAATTTTAAATTTTACGATTTTATTGATTGTTTAGATTCTTCAGGACGTTATCTTCTGGAACCCTAATAATTTGAACGAAAATATAATCTCAGATTGGTTTGAATTTGACGATTTACAAGAGACTGTTTAGATTCTTCAGGACGTTATGTTCTGGAACCCTAATAATTTGAACCAAAATACAATCTATGATTGGTTTGAATTTGATGATTTACAAGTGGCTGTTTACTCTCTTCAGGACGATACTTATGTTTGTTCCAAACACTATGCGGTTGAAGAGCTTCTCTGTGTGTGTATTTAATACTGCTGCTTCTTTATATAACAGTATATCTGCTCGTATAACGGGCTTTTGGTGACTATGAATACGTTCTCCATAGTTGGCTACTTTGGGCATCGAATTTTATCCATGGCAGAATCCTTTTACATTCTTCTCTAGAAGAGATTTTGACTTTGTTCTTTCCTTTCAGTTCTAAAGAAGCATCTTTTTTACGAGGGTTGATAATATTGTATTTAGGATCCTTAGGTGAAGTCTAGGATTTGAACCTTATTTGAAGTTGCATGGTTCTTTACAATTTTGCACAACTTACCTTAGTAGAGTTTTGCTGCCAACTTTTGCATTGTTCATATAACTCCCCTTCTTGTGAATGATAGTCTGATTCATCTGATTCATGTTGATCTACTATGTAGTGGAACCATGTAGAATGATGAGGAGGTATATGGGTGTATCAAATTAAGTTACCTCTATTAACCCTCCACATACTGCCTATAAAACAAGACTAGTAGAAACATAATCAGTCCAATTAAAGAGCTGTTTTCCTGATTAATATTCACTAAAAAATTCCATACTCCAAATGAATAATGTAAATATAATATAAATAGATTTTTCTGAACCGCGACTTCCCGTCGCCTATTGTTCAATAATGTCGACAAAATATATTCGATTCTCGTGGGTCCAACGGATACATATGATGATAAAGGTCTCTCCCTGAATCTGGCAATATTCTTTGCAGAAACATTTCTCAATGCCACAGGACCAAAAAGTACATAGATTCATCGTATATTGTGAATAGTTCAGTATTGAAGAATTGGAGAGCTTGTTATTATTTCCTGAATTTCCGCAATTCAAGTTGAAGTTTTAATTTTTAATTTCTGAATATTAGTAATTGAATTACTGAACTCAAAATACTAACTTGAAGAAAGTTTTCGTCATCAAAATTACTAAATTTTAGTAACTGGAATTGTGTTCGAAGCGCAAGTTGAAGTTAAAGGACGAAGAGGATGCCCAAACCCCGATGGAAGGCCCAAGTAGGGGCACACCTTTCTAGAGTAGGTGTCTAAAATTGCACATAGTGTCCGCATACAAGTCTTTGATTGGAGAGTCCGTAATTCAGTAACGGGTCGTCATGGACTACTAGGCTAGACTCCATAGTTCATACAAACGAACTATGAACAAACAAATCAGTTCGAAATTCCGCAGCTGACAACTGAAATTCAGAATAAGAACTGCGGAAACTTGAAGAAATTCAACATTTTTCTGGAATGTCCAATTTTCAATTACAGATTTTCTGAAGAGTGGAAATTGAAGGATGCAATTCTGCGGTTAAATTTCCAATAATCTAATTGAAATTGTATCAATTTCTTTACTGGATTTTAAACAGGTAATTGCTGAAGATTTTAGTGGCTTTTTTTCAGTTAAAAATAAATAACTTTCAGTAGCTCCAGTTTAGAATTCATAATTTTCCTCTCTTGCATTAAACTCATTCCGTTGAATTTGATAAACAAATATTCGTTTGGAAGCATTGTTGAATCTGGGCATGGCATAAAGCTTTGAAATCGGTAACAAACACATTTATGATATAAATATACGAAATTTTCCCAAAATGTATTCACAAGCATTTGTTCTAACAATTACGAACCACCCTAATGTACATATAAATGTATAAACATGCAGGCAGACAACCACAGCGCACGTGAAGAGCGTAGGCCATTTGAGCCAATTCTTGATTATGCTTATTTATTTGTCTAATTTATAAGGCAATTTGTTGAAATTAGCAGGGGTTCTCGCAGGGTCGGAGTCGGGGGCAGGTCGCACCAGCGGTTCATGTCTATCATCACGCTGGTGGACTTGCTTGCTTTAGCTCGCAAAACTTGTCAATTAATTGTAGAAAAAAAAACATTATTAGAGGGCATTTAAATAAGCTTAAGATGGCTTATAAAATGGCACCGGAGGAAGCATTCCTTAAGTCAGCTGAATGAAGGAGGGGATTAACGACGTAGTCACTGTGACCTCACTGGCCATGTTGTTGTTGGCTCAGTTGGTAATACAAACCATATTTAATGGATCAGGGATCATACAGGCTTATATTATAACTTGTTTTGTAACAGCGAAAAGGAGGTGGGGATAGCTTATATATATATATATATATATATATATATATATATATATATATATATATATATATATATATATATATATATATATATATATATATCCATACTCTTATATATACGAGTATTCTTGTGTCTTTATTTAATTTGATTCGGTTTTGTCCGCGCGACTGTGCCAAACTTTTTTCACATATTTGGATATATATTGAAACGTAAATGATTGCATACTTTTCGGATCCAATTTGGAGTTTGAGAATGACACGATCAATTCGAAAGAAAGCATCCTTAAGAACTATCTTGATAATTTATTTATTGTGTAGATAATAAAAAGATTCGATAAGTGTAGATAAGATTCGAGAATGTTTCAGAAACTTATTTTAGAGTGTGAGTCGAAAGCCTCAGTTAGTTCTAGTTCTCATTCCCCAACCCCTTGCAGCCATAATTAATTATGGTGTAAGATATAATAATAATAATAATAATATATAAGTTTTATAACAGGTTATCACAAACATTTTAAGTGTTGCCTTTTACAATCCAGTGCTTGAGTTATTCTGAAGCAACTAATTTTCGTACGACCATAAACAAAGTTGATATGCAATTAATCTGCAAACTAAGAAGCATATTTTCAGGGGCCTTAAAATGACCCCACAGACCACGGATTGAGTACACAGCAGATCTCTGTGACCCATTTCCCTGCTTTGTTTCAGCATTCTTAAATTCAATTGCCATGAGTTCCTTTTTTAATACTGTTAAATTTTCATAATAAAATTATATTTTATAAACAATCTTTTCCCATATGCACCACTATAACAAATGACCGCTTGTTATGCTTACAGCTCGTAAAGTTTACAAACAGTTGCTCTATCGGAGACAAAATAACAATAACAATAACAACAGAAACAACAACAAAACGAAATGTAAATACCATCGCAAATGTTTGTGCACAGATCAATAGACGCGGAGAGCGCAGGTCAAGCATTTACGGAATGTTGCAAATAAATTTACTATTGAAAGTCGACTGGAAGGGAAGGACGCCACTGGAAATGTGTGCACGCTGAACGGTTTTTGTTTGCTCTGGAATCCAGTATAACACTTTGCGGATAACACTGTTCTAAGGCTAGAATAGCGGTGTACTGGTCGCAGCTGATTTTGTTGTTGCATGTTAGTTGTTTGCTTTGCCTCTCTGTGTGGCCTGTTTTCGTGCGGAGCACAAGCTCGAGAGAGGCAGATTCCTTCCAATTTGGATTAGTGCCATCGAAACAATGACGTAAATGAAATCTGCTCGGCATGGTTTTTGTGTCATGTTGGTTCACGTGATAACGTGCTATAGGAGTATGCTCGCAGTACCTGCATTTTTCACCAGCTGGTCACAGTAAGAAAGTTTGATGTTAGTAGGGAATTTTTTAAATTACATTTCTTTATGTTCCTTTTTATTGCCGAAGGCGTGGCTCTTTATGTGAGTAGAGAATAACATCAATTTAGAAGTTTGGTGTTTTCGTATATTAGAGGATTACTAATGAAGTGTTCCATGTGCTTTGGTGTCTTTAAGTACGTGGAACAATACGATATTGAGGCTTTTGTTTTGTAGAAAGAAGTTTTATGTTTGCAATTGTTTTCTTCAGAGGAAGGACATTTGATTAAGTTTTAATGGAATCATAATGAGCGAGGTTGTTAAGTGGTTCACAGATGTGTGAATTTTAGCTTCAATAATGAATTGTTCTATGTGCAGAACGACATTCTACAGGACATTTTAATATTGCTTTAATAGTGAATTGTTCTATATGCAGACGAAGCTATATAAAAAGTATGAATATTGAATTGTTATATAAATAAATATGCAGAATTATTTAATTCAACATGAGAATTGTTAATATAGCTTTAATATTGAATTGTTCTATATGCACACGTATTAATAGTGCTTTAATATTGAATTGTTCTATATGCAGAATGACCTACAAAAGACGTGGTAAGATTGGTTTAATATTGAATTGTTCTATATGCAGAATAAGGTGTATAAAAAGTATATTGAATTGTTATATATGCTGAATGATCTACATAAGATGCATTAATATAGCTTTAATATTGAAATGTTCTATATGCACATCCATTATTTAGAATACGAATTGTTAGCATTGCTTTAATATTGAATTGTTGTTTACGCCCATTAATAAATATTGAATTCCACCTGCGAATTTTTGGTCTCATTCATTTACTCCATTGCCAGTAAAGTAAGTAATTGCCTTCTCAGTAAATCTTTGACCGTTTCCATACTGCGTGAGCTTCTGAGGCTCGTATAGTAATTGCAGAGCCTCACTTTGCTGGCATCATCTGCAAGAGTTCTTCCTCGAAAAGCATGTGCTTGGCCCCACACTTGCATCTTTCGCTCCACGGTGGTTAATTGACCGTAGACGCACTCTCATCTTGCCGCTGCGCTGCAAATGGATTTTTAAATGCATGCCCCCCGAATAATGGAATTTCACTTTATTGCTTCTAAGCAACTTTTCCGTATGCAACGAGTGCAGAGCATCTGTCTTCCACCGTCAGTGGCGCTCCTCTCATCCCCTCCACAGGCTGTTTGTACGTCATGTTCGCTTGTTTTATAGCTTCCGTTGTGCAGCTTTGTTTGGCTCTGTGTGCACAATTTTGCAATTTTGCTCTGCATTGTCTTCTTTCCATGCAGGGGAGTACGGACACGAGTATGTGTGTCAGACACGTTGTTGACGTCATCAACTCTGAAAAGCCATGATGTCCTTTCTATGTCCTTAAAAGCAATGCAAACATTGTGCTCTGCGCTCGTTTCGTGTGCACTTGTTACTATTTTTTAAAAATAAACTTGTGCAGAATTGTTTGTTTTTGTGATATTTTCGTTTATACTCGTCCTTTGCTTTTATTTAGTTTTCTGTGTGTTGTTTTTTTTTTTTGGTATTTTTTGTGCGGGCGCAGCATTTTGGTTCTTGCGCTCTATTTTTGCATGTGCGGAGGTATTTCGGTATTTGAAATGGTATTCAATTTCTGCGCACATACATAAATATACAAAAATAAGATTTATTCTGCACTGCAATGCATTTTCGTGAGGACACTCGATTGTTCGGTTTCAATGTTCTGTAGAAATTTATTTAATTAGTTCAAGAGTTGCCTTTCAAAGCAGTAATTTTGAAATGGAAATTGTTGCCGAAAATTGGAGCTGATATTAAGCAATGTGGGGATAGAGCGAAAATATGGAGATACCATTCTAGGATAAGGAAGATGATGCAGCCTTCAAATACTCATTTAATTCTCGGAGTTTTTGAGTAGAAGAGTCTACAAAATTTATGCCGGAACATTGTTCTTCTTGATGATCACCATGTCATCCTTTTTTTCAGAATTGGGAGGTGGAAATCTTCTTGAGATACTATGGTACCATGTCATCTGGGTTAATGTATAATGTTATGCTAGTGTAGGCAATCGGATTTAAGCTGAACTCCCCATAAATATTCGTGTGACCAACGATTTTGAAATTCATTCTTGATGTGGGATATGAGCCTGTACTGGGATTTGCAGTTCTGCAATGCTATTGAGCATTGCGTGATTTTGCTAGCAAAATATATACTGGAGTCAGAGCACTGAAGTTATACGAGTCATTCGGATGTATTGATTCGACCCTGTGGGATTCCGGGTTTCAAAACATAAACCAAGCTGTCTAGAATCAAGGCGGAAGAGTTCAAAGCTACTCCAACTGCAGCGCCAGATTTATAGCTGAAGGGGTCTAAAACACGTCAGACTGCACTATCAATTCCATAGCAAAATCGGGTTCAAAATACTCAGACTGCAGTAACATTTTCATAGCGAAAGGAGTTTAGATCTGTGCAGAACCATTTCATTAGCAATCCTGAATAGTTTTAAGTAGTCACTGGAGAATGGAGAATTAAACATTATGTACGAAGAATCCTGCGACAACAACAAAATCAATTTCCCAAATTAAAATTTCTGTGTTCATTGCTATTGTAGCATCACTCAGTGTGATGTAGGGCGTAAGTAGGGCGTAAGTGGGGCGGGACGGTTGCTAATTTTGTATGAAGGTGGTGTTAAATGAAACAAGGATCTGGTTTATTTTGCCATAAATGAATTTATTCAAAGACTTTATTTATTATTTATTTTCATCGAAACATTTCTCCAAAGTTTTTTTATACCTTTCCAATAAGTGGTTGCTTTCCACCCCTTCTGTATAAGTGGTTGCTTTCCAACCCTTCTGAATAATTGGTTGCTTTCAACTCCTTCCAAATAGACGATTGTTTCATCGATAACCTCATCGTCAGAATCAAATCATTTTTCCTTCAATTCATTCCTTTAATTATTTATTTGTAAGCAGCCAAAAATCACAGAGGCCTCAATCTGGAGAGTATGGCGTAGGAGGCAGGAATGCTTACTTCATTACTATTCATTCTATGCTATTGAAATGACACACATAAGGAGAAGACGCGCCAAGAAGACAAGAAAGAATCACTACAGGAGTGATGAATATATTATTATTATTATTATTATTATTATATCTTACATTAATTATATCTGCAAGGAGTTGGAAAAATTTAGTACTGGGAACTGAGGCCTTCGACTCGAAGAGGAAAATGTTTAGAAAGAAGCATTTTTGAGACCATAACGGAAATAGGATTCCATCCCCAGACCCCTCGAGTGTGAGACTGGCATGCTTATCACTAGATCGCGGAGGGCGGTGTGGTGATAAATATATAAATTGAGGAGAGGTTGACAAGACTAACTAATCAGATTCTGAGGAGTTACAGGAAATACACACATCGCTGTGGAAATGATGAATATAGAAATTGAGAAGAAAATTGATTGACTTACCCAGGAAGACTAACAACTCAGATTCTGAGGAGTCACAGCAAAGACCACCATCGCTGTAGGAATGATAAAGATAGAAATTGAGGAGAGATTGGCATACCCGATTCTGAGGAGTCACAGCAAAGACCAACATCGCTGTAGGAAGGATCAATTTAGAAATTGAAGAGAGGTTGACTTACCCAGGAACACTAACTACTCAGATTCTGAGGAGTCACAGCAAAGACCACCATCGCTGTAGGAATGATGAATATAGAAATTGAGGAGAGGTTGACTTACCCAGGAACACTAACTACTCAGATTCTGAGGAGTCACAGCAAAGACCACCATCGCTGTAGGAATGATAAATATAGAAATTGAGGAGAGGTTGACTTACCTAGGAACACTAACTACTCATATTCTGAGGAGTCGCAGAAAATACCAACATCGCTGTAGGAATGATAAAGATAGAAATTGAGGAGAGATTGGCATACCCGATTCTGAGGAGTCACAGCAAAGGCCAACATCGCTGTAGGAATGATCAATTTAGAAATTGAGGAGAGGTTGACTTATCCCGGAACATTAACTACTCAGATTCTGAGGAGCCATAGAAATCAACATCGCTGTAGGAATGATAAATATAGAAAGAAGGCAGACTAACTACTCAGATTCTGCGGAGTCACAGAAAGTGCCAATATCGCTATAGGAATGATGACTACCGATTGCTGAAGATGACAGATACCACAGGATTCAGAACGCGTAATCTCCAAATGGATTCAGTTTATGGTAGAGAGGGGGTTTCAATTTGCACCAAAAGATGTTTTATGAGAAATAATAAAATTCGAGGATAACCGAAACTCAGACATTATGTACTTGATCCAGACAAAAGCAGGTCGTCCACAAATATGCGTACGCATTCTCAACTTACAGGATATTTGCAGATCTCAGTGAATTAGCAGGGATAGCTACGATTAATTCCATGAAATCCCAACATCCGGATGTATAGAATTGCCATGGAATCTACAAAGAATTCCAACTTCCAAAGTCGAATAAAAACATACTTCTCCTTCTCAAACCCCTTCATTTGGTAGATCTTAGCATATTATCGGTGTCTAGGTAATCGAACCCTTTACTTCACAATGCCACTGGAGCTACTTCCATCATCATCTTCCCATGTCACCCTATTAATACTTCTCCTAATCATATCACTCTATAAATACGGCATTCCAATTACATTCCAGACAATTATTAATATATTCCTTCCAATTTTGTGTAGGATCCCGGCCCATTGCTCGCACCTTCCACATATTTCCCTTTGTGTTTCATTTGATTTACTTTTAATTGCTCTAAATTTAGCCGCTCGCTCAGACAGAGAAAACTCACATTTTCAGTGAGTCTCCCTGCCTCCCCCGAAACCCTGAAAGGACGCTATCAACCCCCACGCAACCGGCTCCGCACACTGACAGATATGAATTGCCAGCCATTTGGTGTCTTTCGACATGAATAAATTAATCAACCTGCCGGGGTGTGCGATGACATCGCTACCAGCTTCCGCACGACGTCTCTCAGCTCAGCTCAGCTCAGCTCAGCTCAGCATAGTTCAGGTCGCCCGCAGTGGGTGCAAAGTGTGTCGACATGGCGTGACGTCAAATATTCCAGTGGAATGGCAGCATATTCCCTACTTGTGTACACACAAAGCAGTGAGGAAATTAGATTGGGAAATTGCATAAATTGTTTGCCAACTATTTTTATAGTCACAGGCATGGACGCTACTGATAAGCTGAATGCAATTGTTTTATGGGAATTGCACTGATTGCACAAGAGGCAGACTGAAGAGTGGTTTCCGATGATAATTCACAGAGCTGTTAATAGTTAGACAGCAGGCCGAGCTGTGCAAGTGCTGGGCAAAATTGCATGTTCATCATTGCCGTTGCATTTATCAACCATATTAGCATCATAATTAGATGGGTTACGATGGCAGCAGGTTTGACATAGCGAAGGTATGCAAGGAGCTGCACTGGAGTTCGGGTCTGCAGTATACGAGTATATTAGAACTTTTATCACTGCCTTGTCAGAAATTCTGTTTTGAGTGGCATCAGATATTTTATCTTATGTAGGATAGTATCACGCCCCTAGTGACTATATTGTATATGGTTAACTGACTCTCGCGTTGAGCTACAAGCACAGTAAATTATTCTGAGTTTAGAAGAGCACATCTATGCGACGTCTGGATCAAGTACATTAAGTCTGAATTTCGTATATCCTCGAAATTTAGTATTTCTCATAAACTATCTTTCGGTGCAAATTGAAACCTCATCCCTCCTGTCTACCATAAACTGAATCCATTCGCGCATTATGCGTTCAGAATCCTGTGGTATCTGTCATCTGCAACAATCCGTAGAATCATCATCAATAATCAATAGAATCTCTCTCCAGCCAGTGTGGATGTGGGGTCTGACATCTATGCGAAGGTCCTTATCAATAATCAAAAGAGTCTCTCTACAGCCAAAGAGTCTCTCTGCAGTGGATGTTGGCTCTGCCCGCGATTATATAGCGTATTATGCAAGGCCGCAATATCCAATTTTATTTTAATAAGGAGTCCACTCAAACTCACTCATCTGTCGCTGAAGGCTACAACACTACCACAGAGCTACGGAACTAAATTTAAGTCATAAGTATGTGAGCGGGACCATCACGAACTGGATGTATTTCCATTCAAGCGTATTAGGACTTCAGTGGTAACAGTATAAAAGGAAACATAATCTCCAGGAATCTATGGGTTGTTGATAGATTCACAGTCTCTATCTACCATGAA
Organism: Clusia tigrina; assembly: GCA_920105625.2. NCBI lineage: Eukaryota > Metazoa > Arthropoda > Insecta > Diptera > Clusiidae > Clusia > Clusia tigrina. Next base: position 18,993,581 of record OV050030.1, read on the forward strand.
ATCTATGAAACTGTATATATCCGAGTATGTGGTGAGGTTAGATGTGGCTGATAGAGAATTCCATCTCTGTCGAATTTATACAAATCTAATCATTGCAGACGAACACTCTATTCGGTATAATTAGCAGGATGCATACAACAACAGAATAAAGAAGTGAACAACAACAAATAACGTAAAATGAACACGCGACAATGCTGAAGGAAGTTACGCATGTTGTTCAAATAAAAAAGTTTTAGATAAAAGTTACAAATCAAGCAAATCTACTTATATGACTTGAAGCAGTCCAGTGATGAAACTATTACCTCAATTGTTTTCAATAACCGTATTGTTACCTTGTTCTGTGTCCTACTACTAAATCTCATTTATGAAGTCACTTTAAATATCTGTTTAAGAATCATACTTGTGTCTTTATTGAGCATAAGTTTTGCTCATTGTTTTATATATCAGGATATCAATATGGAAGGAGGTTGTATAATGAATAATGTTGGTCAGGATTTAATGATATGATTTTCTAGATGGTATCAGTGGACCCTAAAGGGTTCATTTATTAAAACCCCAGTGGATCCTAAAAGGTTCATTTATTAAAAACATGGATTAGAATACATTTCAATAGGGATCTTATAAAACTTTGTTGCGGTTTTGGGAATCACCGCTTGGTAAGCAAGTTTTTAGATTGCACTGACTTTGATTCCAGTGCCATATTTACATAGCGGAATTCAAGCAATAAATAGACTTATAACAATAAAGTTTCTATGGGGTTCTCTACAACTGAACATATTGATATGAAAGGTGGTTTAGCTAATAGTGCGATCACTGAATTGTGTCCCACAATATGAAACCATTTGTTTCAATATTAAGCTACAAGAATATTAGCTTCATTTCATAGCAATTTGCTTTAGAAATACGAGGGCGGATTGATATTGAAGCTACCTAGCGCTAGATGGCAGCACAAACACAAAAACTTTTTTTTTAGAAATTGCGATCTGTCCAACGTCAGCTGTTAAAATTTCACCCAAATTCATCGATTAGTTTATTTGTTGTAGTCGTTTGAAGTAAGCAACTTTTGTGTTTCTTGAAAAATGGAAAAAAGTGAATTTCGTGCAGTGATTAAACACTATTATTTGAAAGGGAAAACGGCGAAAGAGACGAAAGAAAAGCTCGATAAACATTACGGTGAGTCTGCTCCGTCAGATTACATGGTCAAATATTGGATTGCTGAATTTAAACGCGGCCGAACAAGCACTGCAACAATACCATCAACAGGAAGACCAAAAGAGGTGGTTACTGAAGAAAATATCAAGAAAATCTTTGATACCGGTTTGAATGATCGTAGAGTCAAGTTGCGTGAGATTGTTGAAATGGTAAACATATCATATGAACGTGTGTTCAACATTTTGCATGAACATTTGCATATGAAAAAGCTATCGGCAAGATGGGTGCCGCGTTTGCTCAGTGTCGAACACAAACGAGATCGACACACCACTTCACAGCGGTGTTTGGACATGATAAAGCGTAATCATGTTGATTTTTGGCGTCGATTAATAACTGTTGATGAAACCTGGGTCCACCACTACACGCCTGAAACCAAAAATCAATCGAAACAATGGGTGGAAGCTGGTGGAAGTGCTCCGAAGAAGGCGAAGGCAGTGAAATCGGCTGGCAAGGTTATGGCCACTGTATTTTGGGATGCACACGGAATATTGCTCATCGATTATCTTGAAAAATGATCCACAATCACAGGAAAGAATTATCGTGCGTTATTGGATCAATTAATTGATGCAATCAAGGAAAAACGACCACATTTAAAGAAGAAAAAAATGCTCTTTCTTCAAGACAACGCACCGGTTCACACAGCATTAGATACGATGCTAAAATTACGTGAAATACACTTCGAATTGGTTAATCATCCACCTTATAGTCCAGATTTAGCTCTTAGTGACTTTTTCCTGTTTCCAAACTTGAAAAAATGGCTCGCAGGAAAAAGATTCATCTCAAACGAAGAAGTGAATACCGAAACTAACGCGTATTTTGAGGGGTTCCCGAAATCGTATTATTCAGATGGTACAAAAAAGTTGGAATATCGCCTTACTAAGTGTGTCCAAGTAAAAGGAGACTATGTTGAGAAATAAATGGTTTTTGAAAAAAAAAATGTTTTTTGCTGTAGCTTCAATATCAATTCGCCCTCGTAGGAACGTTTAATTCAACCTTGAATGTAACTGACAGAACAAAATAATAGCCATCCTAACTCAAACTCAACTCTCACCAGGTGATATGAAAACTGCTGATGAGTGTCTAAATAAGCTGAACATCCCTGGACAAAACAATAAGGTATTGATATTATTGATTTTAGGCCACGAGGGAATTACTGGTAACGAATTGGCAGACAAACTTGCCAGGAAGGTAGCAGCTTGTCCGCTTGTAAGCTCGGAACCAGAATGGAGAAACTCCTCCTCATTCATTCAGGAAGTAGAAGACAAACAAAAAATATTATTCTGGGACTATTAACCGGGGCTATTACAATCAAAATAGGAGTTATTACAAGCTTATAGGGACCTTTAACCTATATCCCTTCAAGGATTGTATGGAATTAAATTAGAATAATCTAAAAATCATTACATATATTACATCATATTCTAACAGTGCACTGTAGGTGGAATCATCACCTAACAAAACTGGGAACTCACTCTAATGAGGTTTGAAAGTTTTGCAGGGAAGAAGATGAGACCGCGAAACACATGCTGGGATCATGCCCACAACGTTGAAAAAGCATATGGGTAATCATCTAATACCAGATGAAGAAATAAGATTCACCAAAAGAGGCTTAATACTAAAATGTATCCAGGAATCTGGACTCGGTGAAATACTCTGAATCTATGAAGGGGGCACAATAGATCTCAAAAGTAGGAGTGCAAGATTCCCTCTTAATAAGAATAATTACATTAATAATTGGATATTGACTCCTAAACCAGGAATAATAACATTAATCATTGGATGTTGACTCATAAACAAGGGCGGTTTCGCCACAATATCCTTCATAATATATATTCAAGCTATACCGGAAGCTTTCAAGACCTTAGAATGGGCTTTGTTCCAGTTCTATCAAAAAGTTTCCGTGCAGAAATCTCGGTTGAATATCAATAACAAAGCTTTGTTTATTAGAGCCCTCAGTCCTCAGATGTGGTTAAATCATATTTGCTTCGCATTCTACTCAACATTCTCATCACATTTCGCTCCAATATTGATCCAAAAACCAATCCATCAATCAATGAACATGTAAATAACCACGAGGCCGCTGCGGCCAGCATACGTTATGAAATCACTTTCCACACATTCCTGGTGACAACACGATTCGCTTAAAGCAGCATTTTCAGCAGTCACACTAGCAACATTTGCGCAGTTCTTCTGTGTTGCTTCCAACAAACGCAGAGGGATGAATACGAGGGAGGGATTTGACGCTCTGGGCACACATAAGTTCAGTTCTGGTTGCTCGATGTTCTGTTAGTGTAAATATAAACAGAAGGAACCTTGGACAACATTTAACGCACAATATTTGTTTATTTTATAAGCTAAATACAGGGCAGTGGCCGTGGAAGCAGACAACCCCGGATCTGTGCTGCCGGAAGCTACGCAATCAATCAAGCAAAAACAAACTCACACACACTGCGGCGGTGGTCAGGGCCCAGTTCAGCAGCAGAGACCGCAAAGTTTAACCTCCTTTGAACAACACTTACCTTAAACTTAAGTGAATTTCTCAGCACTTGTGTGGATGCACGGGCCGCAAGCGCTGCAAGACCTGCATGCGGTGGTCTTCACTTGCAATTAGTTCAGTTGTCGTTCGTCTGCCGAGCGGCGTGGCTTGTTTGTCAGCAACAAAAGGGGGAAAAAACGTATTTCTCCACACCGATTTTTATAGCATTTTTGTGAGAATATCCTTTAGGTTGTTGAGTGCATTAAAATGGCTGCCGCTGCTCCTGCCGCTGGTGCTGCAGCTGCTGCTGCTCCGGCTGCTCCGGCTGCTGCTGCTCCAGCTGCCGCTGCTGGTAAGCAAGGTGCACCCCCGATCAACCTAGTTGACATCACAGGCGAGGCGAATATTGTGAATTACATGAAGAACCGCCTACGCAGGGGTGCCATGAAGCGCAAGGGACACGTAATTGTGAACGGCCACAGATTTCTGGTGCGATTCTTCAAGCAGCCTACGTACTGCGGCCACTGCAAGGATTTCATTTGGTGAGTCTTTTCGTTTAGAATTTTTCCTCAAGCGTTGCGTAAGGGTGCCCCCACAGCGTAATTAAATTAGCGTCAGCACCACCACTGCATAGTTTTCATTTCTTATTGCAGGGGCTTCGGCAAGCAGGGCTTCCAGTGTGAGGGTATGTACAGAGCCGAAGAAACGCAGTCAAAGCAAAACTAAATAAATCTATTTTGTGTGCTCGTAAATTTCCGTACTTGCTGTTGCAGAATGCCGCTTCAATATACACCAGAAGTGCTGTAAATTTGTGGTGTTCAAATGTCCTGGCAAGGACACCGACATCGATGCCGATTGTTCGAAGGTGAAGCACAAGTGGGAGTCCACCACATATGCGACGGCCACATTTTGCGATGATTGCGGCCTGCTGCTGCACGGCATAGTACACCAGGGAGTTCAGTGCGACAGTGAGTTGTGTGTGGCGGTGGAGGATTTGAGGAGTGGGGAGGGTGGAATGTACTTGCTTTAATTAAACACAATTTTTGTTGTTCATTTTGTTGTATAGATTGCAAATTGAATGTTCATCATTCGTGCAAGGACAAAGTGCCACCGCTGTGCGGCGCCGACATTAGCGAAATTCGCGGCAAGTTGTGTTTGTACGTGGAGCTGAAGGGGAGCTTGCTGAAAGTGGACAGTAAGTGTTCTGAGAAATTCTGAAGCCATGAGTTTTGAGTCCGCTTTAATTTAGTCAAGGAAGCCACCAATCTAATTCCCATGGACACGAATGGCTTGAGTGATCCGTATGTGGCTGTGGTCCTACATCCCGATCGCAGTGGCAAAACCAAAAAGAAGACGAAGACCATACAGAAAAATCTGAACCCTGTGTTCAATGAGACGATTACTTTGTAAGTGGAACGCCTTCTTTTTGCTTATGGGTTGGGTGTGTCAATAATGTCGTCCTTTGCATACTCACCAGTGAGCTCCAGCCGCAGGATCGTGATAAGCGCCTACTAATTGAAGTCTGGGATTGGGATCGTACTTCGCGCAATGATTTCATGGGTGCCTTCTCGTTCAGCTTAGACGAAATAATGAAAGTGAGTGAAGCAGAATAAATTTGTATAAGCCTCTAAAGAGTAATGTTGCAGGAACCCATTGACGGCTGGTACAAACTGCTGTCACAAGTCGAGGGAGAACATTACAACATTCCGTGCAGCGATGCGGTCAACGATATTGCCAGACTCAGGGATGAAATTCGTGTAAGTGAGGGGGGAAATAATATTGAGAATAACATATACGAGTATATGAATGAATATATGAAGAGAGGAGTATAGAAATAAGTAAAGAGGTCGATGATCACATGTTAAAATAAGGAGGGGGACTGGAGAAAGGTTCATAAAGATATGACATGATACATGATATGATAATGAATAGAGCAGAATTATGGATTTAGTTGACAGCAGTACAGAAAAACAGAAGGTAGGAAATTATGTGAACATCTGAGACTTTTTTGAAAGAGAGAAGCAGAAGCAGCAGACGGCAGTCTTACAAGGTCAAGTAAGGAATTAGAGACCTATTTGCAAAACTATCTCTGATATCACTGATATTTCACAGAAGTGAGTGGAGAAGACTCCCTTGTCTAGCCTTGGGATGAGCCTTATTGAAAGGTCGCAACCTCACCCGGAGCCTTGGGTCACGATAGCCGCCAGACTGGTGTGTCCTGTATTACAGACTTCTCTCAAGTGCATTGAATCAGGAAGTCAATATTGACATTCCAATTACTGGTGGTAGAAGGAGCAAACCATAATGCAACTCCCTCTTGTTCCTAAGCAAAGATTACATAAAGATTCATTTAAAAAGTTCAAAAACTTTCGCTTCAAGACCTTTTTTCTCCTAGCTTCCTTCAGAAGAAAATTCTTCAATTGATGTTGAAGAGGTAGGTAGGTAGGTAGGCGGCCACCCGAAGGGCGCAGTTAGGCCCACATTGACCCTATGTGATACCGCATCATCTCAGGTCCCATCCCTTTCAAAGGTCCAGCCATTTGAAGCTTTTAATGAAGCAGTTGAAGGAGCTAATCTCTTTTTTTGAGAGTCCAGAAAGTAGCGCCTAGGAAAGTGCGCCTCCTTCTGGACAGCGCGGGGCACGTGTATAACAGGTGTGCAATGGAATCTTCCTCCTCCTCGTCTATGAAACTCCTGAAGAAGTCGTTAGAGGCAATCCCCAGCCTACACCCGTGAGTACCCAGAGTCCAGTGTTCAGTTAGGACAGTAACTACGGAACTTATACTTTGTCTATTTAGAGACCCTAGGTCCTTAGAGCGCTTGACATTTATCTCTGGCCAGGTTTGTCTAGCTATTTTACATCCTGAAAGTTCAGATCAGCTCCTGCCCGCTGTGCCTAAGGATATTGTTGAAGAGGTAAGTCCCAAAGTCTGTCACTTGGGAACACCATCTCAGATGGGCCACGATATACGATCGAAAGAAATTGTCGTGGAGTTATATGTGAATACAATCAAAGACTCAAATATGCTAAGTCAGTTGCTTAGAATTTAATAAAGAAATAGAAAGGCAGAAATAAAGATACACTAAGAGACAGGAAGACAGAGAGAGGTATAACCTGAGAGAGAGAGAGAAAGAGGGATAGAGAGAGAGCGAGAGAGAGAAAGAGGGAGAGAGAAATACATAGTGCGACAGAGTATGACTGGAAGGAAGATACTGAGAGAAACATAGGAGAAATGAAGCAGATGAACTTTTATATGCAAGCAGGGTCATAAATTTATAGTAATAAATCAATCGTTCACCAGCGAGAACAAGGAACAATGCACCATACAAATCAAGCGAAGTACGCCTTTCCATCTCATAGAGGTCGGCACTACCATAGCAAAGGGTTTGTGTTACAACATTTTGCTCACTGGGCCTACAGCTACTTGCGAAGAATTCCCCTCTTCCACTTATATGTCCATACTGAAGTAAATACTTTTAAGATAATGTAGGAAAGAGACTTTAAATGGATCTTATGCTTTAATACTCATTTAATACTCATATTATTGTGTGGTCAGTAGTTCCTCCCATCTTCAGTAGACTGTACATAAAACTCACTTCATATAGTGTTCCCTTTCGGCGCACTTCATTTGGCTTCACTTATGCACACAACCACTGATAATATTCTTTCAGACCGGTCCGACTGAGCGCAAACGCCGCATGGACAACAAGGACATGCCGCATAACATGAGCAAACGCGACATGATACGCGCAGCCGATTTCAATTTCATTAAAGTCCTCGGAAAGGGTTCATTTGGGAAGGTGCTGCTGGCCGAACGACGTGGCACCGACGAATTGTACGCTGTGAAAGTGTTGCGCAAGGATGTCATCATACAAACCGATGACATGGATTTGCCCATGATAGAGAAGCACGTGCTGGCGCTGTCGGGGAAGCCACAGTTTTTAGTGTCGATGCATTCCTGCTTTCAGACGATGGTAAGTGTGAGGTTCTTAGTTCAGTGGTTATGTTTTTACATATAAAAATGCTGGAGAAAAACTGAAGAAAACACCCCAGTGAACCAGGTGAAGGTAATGAAGAGGCTGATTTGGTTCTATGGTGCTTTCGAGAGTGTTTCATTTCAATTTCTGTGAATTATTAGCTTGCGTTGCAGATATCGTCAAAACCAAGCTATAACCGGTCGTGGTCTGTGTGCTTCGGTTGAAATCTTCCACTTTATAATCAGCTGATATTGCCACTATAAATCTAAAGAGACCTTAGGGACCAGTTGATTGTTTCATGTCCTTATTCACCGATCTATATTCCATTATCTATTCTCAGGACCGTCTCTTTTTTGTCATGGAATACTGCAAGGGCGGTGATCTGCTCTTTCAGATGCAGCAGTACGGACGTTTCAAGGAATCTGTTGCCATGTACGTAGGCCTTCTTGATAGGTAGTCACCACCAGCCAAACATATAATTGATCTATTTGCAGCTTCTACGCGGTTGAGGTAGCCCTGGCATTATTCTTTCTGCATGAGCACCAAATAATATATCGCGACTTGAAGTTGGACAACATTCTCTTGGATGCCGAGGGTCACATCAAGTTGACCGACTTCGGTTTAAGCAAGGACGGCATGGAGGACCGTGATACGACCAGAACCTTCTGCGGCACCTGCACTTATCTACCGCCCGAAGTAGGATGCAGCAAATTAAATTCGATTTTAATGAGATTGAAATCATGCTTTTCTTCCCAGATGTTGAACTATGAACCCTACAACTACACCGTTGACTGGTGGTGCTATGGTGTGCTGCTCTATGAGATGCTGGCCGGTCAGCCACCGTTCGAGGGTGACGACGATGAAGCAATATTCAAAAGTATTAAAGAACGGAAGGCCATCTTTCCGAAGCATTTCTCACAGGAAGCTATGGACATCCTAACAAGCGTAAATACATCTATTGTAGGGTGTGTTCTTTTATACTGTCTCTTTGTCTCGTGCAGTTTCTAGCGAAGAAGCCCAATAACCGTTTGGGAGCCGGCAAATACGGACGCACGGAAATTCAAACTCATCCGTTTTTCAAGAACATTGACTGGGATGTGGCCGCCGCGGGGGACTTGGTGCCACCAATAAAGCCAAAGATTGTGAGTGTGCGACCAGCCGATTTTATGTAGGGGGGTATTCTGATCATTTGCTGCTTTGCTCTGTTGCAGAAATATCGCAAGGACCTCGCCAATTTCGATAAATCATTCACCGGTGAGAAACCTGACTTAACGCCTACTGATAAATTATTTATGATGAATCTGGACCAGAATGACTTCATCGGTTTCTCCTACATGAATCCGGAGTTTATCATCTTTATTTGAACATTGTGTAATTATGAAAATAAATGTTATTCAGTTGGGGAAGGAGGCTTTGCAATAAGTTAGAATAGGTACCAGTTGTAGCTCAATGGATATGTGCACATGCCTATTGTTGTGCTATAAGGGGGTGTATCGTTCACTTAGATGTGACGAAGTGGGGTAGGCCGAAGAACCACCGAAGAGGAAGATCTCCAAGCACTCAATCAATGATGCCCAATTAGAGAAGTGATGTTTGCGCCTCCAGTCATATGTTTGATCTACAATTAGGCAGGATGTGGATGCTGTGCCTGACCGTTAGACAACAACTGAAATATTAAACCCAAACATACTTCTGAAGAACATTTAATTAACTATTTGTGCAGCGACCTTTACTCGCCGCTTAGTTCTGTTATCTCCGAGGAATGTTCCGATAGCTGCATAGGAATTTAATGAAGTAGTCAGAAAGGTGGGCAAGATTCCTTTAAAAATGCTGTAGCCACCTGACCAACTAGTGATGAAATTGTTGTGGAGTCTATGTGAATACAACAGAGGTACACCTAATGCGAATGGTGTATCAGGAACAGTGCTGCCAAGTCCGAGTTTTCATGGTTTGTGTATAGAATAACTTGATTATATGAAAACAACAATATTGACAACATTAGGCAGGATGAACCTAGTGACTAGGATGGGTCCTGCAATTGACTGACTCGAATGCTACTATTTCATTAGTAAACACAAGTAGAAAGTATAGAAGATATATATAAGCAAGTTCAGAAGATATACAAAAGACCAACAACAAAGAAATGAAGAAATAAATACGAAAATTAACTTATCACATAAGACAAAACCAATTGACAAAAGCAAATCAGTTACAGACGAATACGAAATACACTTAAATATTCCCTCAACGCAAACTAATCAATTAGACGAGCATAAAAACCTACAATACGGAACCTCAAAACTCAATTTTAATATCAACCCACTTGGATTATCAGCTCCTCAATAATAAAACAATTTCTAATAACAACATACAGTAATAAACTCACATTTCTTGAGTTCTCAAACATAACGATTTACCCGATTTACTATGCTTAACTTGAACATGAAAGGTTACTATAATAATCTCCGTGAATTACAATTAGTAATAAAAGATGTCTCACCAGCCATAATAGCTCTCTAAGAACCTCATATTCCCTATAATAAATTCCCAACTGGCATTCCACAATCTATTCCAAAACACGACCAGCAAACAAGGCGTAAGTCTGCTGATAGAAAAAACAAACTCCCACAACATAATTCAAATTCCTTCTAGTATCTGACTTATTGTCATAGAACATCGCCTGGAATTAACAGAATATCGTACCCAATATTTAAAAGCTTGCCTCAAGAGATGACATCTAGATTATTTGATCTTTTCAACAATATTTTTCATTAATGCATATATCCTCAAAGCTGGAAAATAGGGAATATTATTCCAATACCGAAACCGAAACTACCAAAAATGGAACTATCGGGATGCCGCTATTTCATTACTCCCCTGTATGGGGAAACTTATGGAACAAATAGTTGCCACAAGGCTTTTGTGGTTCATCGAAAGGGGTAAAATTATAAACTGGCAGCAAGTTGGATTCAAAAAGGGACAGGGTACCATGGACGCTCTACTCTTTCATGTAGAAGTCATATCATAGGGTACCATGGACGCTCTTCTCTACTTCGACCATTACGTATCGAGAGCACTTTCATGCAGAAACCATATCATAAGGTACCATGGACGGTCTTCTCTACTTCGACCATTACGTAACGAGAGCACTTTCCTGCAGAAACCATCTCATAGGGTACCATGGACGCTCTTCTCTACTTCGACCATTTCGTATCGAGAGCACTTTCATGCAGAAACCATATCACAGTCCTAAGCATAAGTTTTGAAAAGGCTTTCGACCGTATAGGCCCACATATGGTACTTAAACAATTGCTCAAACGGAAAAATCGGACCAAAAATATTTAATTTTGTTAAAAGTTTTTTGTCAAATCGTAAAATCAGAGTTACGATCGGTTCAGCTCTGTCGGGAGTTGAGCCTCTCGCCAACAGAATCTCCCAAGGATCGCCGCTGTCTGTTGTTATGTTCATTATAGCGTTCGACGTAGTCAGGAAAATTAATTCACAGCAACAAAAATGAAGATCAAAGCACATATGCCGACGACGTCTTCATCTTCGCAAGTTGCCACGACAATAACCTCATACGCAGTACTTTCACGGCTATTCTAGAAGACCTGTCTAAATGGCCAAATATTTCTGAAGCGAATGTAGCGTTTAACAACTGCAGCACCCTACATATTTGCAAGAAGAAATCATGTCCGGGTTTTGATATGAGCTTGCGAAATGCAATCATTCAAAAGGCAAATACCTTGAAAATCTTTGGCATAATCATAGACAGTAAATATGCTTTTAAGGAACACTGTTGTTATGTCAGGAAAAGCGTTGACAGAAGACTGAATCAAATTCCTTTCTTCTAAATTCTCTCGGACCATCCCAAAACCTTACTAAGCATTATAAGGTCACTTATCTGGTCAAAATTGACTACGGATTGACAATATACGGACATTGTGCAGGTAGCAATATTCGATGTCTAGCCGCAGCTTACCATACTGGAATGAAGAAGAAGCCTACGTGCTGTAAGGAGCAAAATTTCCGTCTAAATTTTGCTCCAATATAATTCTTCTGCCACACCATCAATTTTTCAAAGCAAGCCACGAACCGCAGTCGATTGTTCTAGAAGAATGTAATTTATGCACTATTAGAAGCAATCGGCAAAACCCACCCCTAATAAACAGTATGATCGACGCGCATGACATCATCAACAACAACAACAGAGCGTGCAACAACAAACAATACCACGTGCTTGACAACAAGCCGAATTCTGCAGCGATAGTGGCGGTTACGTTTGAATACAAATGATACAACAACAGAACTTTCTGGAAACTTTACGACTGACGCTGGGCTATAAAAGCAGCAGCAACTGAGGGACTCGCTCTTTTTACATCATCAACCATCGACGACTGTAGTTTCATTTCTTGAACAGCCATCGACGACGACACATCGACGCACACGAAGAAAACATCGACGCACCAAGACTTTTGACTCCAGCATTTGATGCAACCGTACACAACACCTGCGAAAAATATTCTAGGCAGGTATGCCGTCTATAGAAGAAAGAGTTCAACACACTACCCTACGTTTAATACCAAAATTATGGTCCGAATTTAGTCCTATCCTTCACAAAGTGATCACAAAATTTTTAAATCACAAAGAGACCGGAAAATTTTCATAGTACCATCGACAAATGTGTGCGATTTATAAAGCAAGAACAATTAATTATTAACCCTATTAAAATATTTCATAATCTAGAAAAATTGTTTATTAACCCTGTTAAAAGACCTCATAATCTACGGGTTGCCCAAATTCGACGGACCCATCTTAACGCCATAACTTTTGACAGAGATGTCAGATCGCTTAATGACATACCGCGTTTGAAGCGTCAGTCCAAGCAGATTTTTACCATGGAACAATACACGCCACGCGAGCGCTCTGAAATAGTTGAAATTTACATTCAACAGAAGAAGTCAATTGTGAAAACTCAACGTGCTTTTAAAAACTTAAAAAATGTGAGAAGTGCGCCTTCTAAGAACACCATTAAGCGTTTATACGAAAAATTTTCGACTGGTGAGGCTCTTTCTAATCCGAAGAGGCCAAATAAAAGTCGACCAAGGCGATCGGCCGAGAATATCGCTGCCGTACGAGCCAGTGTTGAGAGGTCCCCAAGAACATCCCAAAAACGCCGTTCTCAGCAGTTGGGCATGGCTCGGTCCACTTTACAACGGATTATTCGCGTTGATTTGCATTTGTTCCCGTACAAAATTCAATTGACGCAAAGATTGTTGCCTGCGGACAAGCCTCGTCGATTGGAATGGGCCCAAAGAGTCATCGAAATGGCCGAAGATGACGAGCAATTTTGGAACAAAATTATCATGTCCGATGAAGCCCATTTCACATTGAATGGGACCGTAAATAAGCAAAATTGCCGTATTTACGCCACTGAAAATCCTCAGGGGATTCAAGAAGTGCCTCTTCATGACGAAAAAGTCACAGTTTGGTGCGGCGTTAGTGCGAAAACGGTCATTGGGCCGTTTTTCTTCCAAAATGAAAATGGCCATGCTGTTACCATCAACCAGGAGCGTTATCGCGACATGATGACCAATTTTGTGATGCCAATTATTCGTCGAAAGCGTATGAGGCAGTTCTGGTTTCAACAAGACGGCGCTCCACCGCACACAAGTCGCATAACAATCGATTTTCTGAAGAATTTGTTTCCGGTCCGTTTGATGTCGAAAAGTGGTGATTTGGACTGGCCACCGCGTTCGCCCGATTTGACGCCGCCTGACTTCTTCTTGTGGGGATATTTGAAGTCAAAGGTTTACGTTAACAAGCCAAGGACCGTAAAAGAGCTCAAGGACAACATTCGTGAAGAAATAGCCGCTATTCCGGCCGAAATGTTGGCGAAAACGATGGAAAATGCTGCAAAAAGGGCACAATACGCCATCAACGCCAGAGGCGGCCATTTGAGAGATATCATATTCAAAAATTGATGTAAACAAATCTACTTGGAACAAATTAAATGATTAAGATTGCCAACCGCCAAATTTTTATTTTTGCTCAGTGACTCATCTTTAATACTTGACCTGAAAAATACTCAAAAAAGGACACCGACAGCGCTACCTATCAGGAAAATTAAACACAAATCAGGATTGTATCGTGGCAATACATATACACCGACGGTTCAAAGAGTATTGATGGGGCTTCTTTCACCGTTGTAAGCAACAATGGTGATCTATCAAGCATTGGTCTACGCGGCAAACATTGCTCTGCATTCACTGCAGAGCTAAAATCAGTCAACAATGCAATTACCCAATCAGCCAAAGCCAGGGGTAAATTTGTAATTTGCTCAGATAGTAAATCACGCAATTTATCCAAAGGAAGTGATACAGTCCTTAAAATCCGAGATAAACTTAAACAATTGAACAAAAAAATTAAAATAATGTGGATTCGCAACCATTCCGGTATTCGGGGGAACGAATTTGCTGACGCAATGGCCAAAATTGCCCGAAGGACTCCAGCTTACACTTTTAGCACCATCGAAAAAAAGACATGCACCGCTATATATATGAATATATGCTCCAAATATAATAAAACTCTTGGGCTGACTACGTACACCATTATTCTTCGATCAACACATTGAGACTATGCCCTAACTACCCACCACATCTTAATTGGTTCGAGATCCGACCATTCAATCGCCTCAGACTATGGCACAACAGAATTAGCCACGAACACTCTGGATCAGGCACGCCAAGTTGCAATTTCTGCAATAAACAATCAGTTTCCATAATAAGCTGAAAGCCGCCGTCGCTAGTGCTCTTCTTCCCAACTGTACACAAATTATAATAATAGTAATAATTATAATGAAAGTAAGTATAGAAGATATATAAAGGTAAGTATAGCACATATATAAAACTTTGTGTCAAGGTGGATTGTAGCAACAATTGTTCCTGTTCCTAAAAGGTCCAATGCTTCTGAGCCTAATGAGTTTCAGCCAATTAGCATTTTGTCTTGCATGTCAAAGGTATGCGAAGCTCTTATAGCAGAGCAAATTACTAAGTAATCAGATGATAACAATCTCTTATCTCCACTTCAGACTGGATTCAGAGTTGGACATAGCAACTCCACTGCTATGCTCAAGGTTTTGTATGATATCCGGATTGAGTATGATAAGGCATTTTTCATATTGTTCTGTTTTCTTGTTTTCTTTTCTCTAAGGCTTTTGACAGTGTTAACCACTCTCTACAGTGTGATAAGCTATGAGGGCGGATTGATATTGAAACTACCTAAGTAGGAAAAAAACATTTTTTTTTTCAAAAACCATTTATTTCTCAACATAGTCTCCTTCTACTTCGACACACTTAGTAAGACGATATTCCAACTTTTTTATACCATCTGAATAATACGATTTCGGGAACCCCTCAAAATACGCGTTAGTTTCGGTATTCACTTCTTCGTTAGAGATGAATCTTTTTCCTGCGAGCCATTTTTTGAAGTTTGGAAACAGGCAAAAGTCACTAGGAGCTAAATCTGGACTATAAGGTGGATGATTAACCAATTCGAAGTGTATTTCACGTAATTTTAGCATCGTATCTAATGCTGTGTGAAGCGGTGCGTTGTCTTGAAGAAAGAGCATTTTTTTTCTTCTTTAAATGTGGTCGTTTTTCCGTGATTGCATCAATCAATTGATCCAATAACGCACGATAATACTTTCCTGTGATTGTGGATCCTTTTTCAAGATAATCGATGAGCAATATTCCGTGTGCATCCCAAAATACAGTGGCCATAACCTTGCCAGCCGATTTCACTGCCTTCGCCTTCTTCGGAGCACTTCCACCAGCTTCCACCCATTGTTTCGATTGATTTTTGGTTTCAGGCGTGTAGTGGTGGACCCACGTTTCATCAACAGTTATTAATCGACGCCAAAAATCAACAGGATTACGCTTTATCATGTCCAAACACCGCTGTGAAGTGGTCTGTCGATCTCGTTTTTGTTCGACACTGAGCAAACGCGGCACCCATCTTGCCGATAGCTTTTTCATATGCAAATGTTCACGCAAAATGTTGAACACACGTTCATATGATATGTTTACCATTTCAACAATCTCACGCAACTTGACTCGGCGATCATTCATAACGATATTGAGGATTTTCTTGATATTTTCTTCAGTAACCACCTCTTTTCGTCTTCCTGTTGATGGTATTGTTGCAGTGCTTGTTCGGCCGCGTTTAAATTCAACAATCCAATATTTGACCATGTAATCTGACGGAGCAGACTCACCGTAATGTTTATCGAGCTTTTCTTTTGTCTCTTTCGCCGTTTTCCCTTTCAAATAATAGTGTTTAATCACAGCACGAAATTCGCTTTTTTCCATTTTTCAAGAAACACAAAAGTTGCTTACTTCAAACGACTACAACAAATAAACTAATCGATGAATTTGGGTGAAATTTTAACAGCTGACGTTGGACAGATCGCAATTTCTAAAAAAAAAGTTTTTGTGTCTGTGCTGCCATCTAGCGCTAGGTAGCTTCAATATCAATCCGCCCTCATAAGAACATAGGTTAGGTTAAAAAAGTGCTGCCTCAAGTAGAGCAGCTGCTTTAGCTGTAAATATCGAGCAAAACGTTGGGAAGGCACAGACAGCATTAGTAATAGACGTAGTGTTGGTGTCGAATGTTGATCCATCTGTATAAATCAACTCCCAACTGTGCAAATCAGCTCTCATTCCCGAAGCTCTAAGTCCTTATAATGCAATTGTACGAACTCATTGGTACTGGCGGAGTGTTTGGTATGCTTTAACAGATTATCAATGAACGATGATCTGGGGATCCAACAGACCGGGGATGCTGCCGTTTGAATCACAGATGGGGATGATATGGTCTTCAGGTCTTTTAGCGGTGTTAGACATAATAGTGGATGGCTTTCTATTTCTGTTTCATTATTGTAGGACGGAATTAATTGGAGCCAGCATTAATTTATTGCTGCAATGAAGGATGTTTGGGATCAAAATCATGGTGTTGCGTTTGGCTTTGTGGACAATATCTGTTAATCCAGCTTCAGGTAGGTGGGTAGGTAGGTTTAGCGACTGCCAAAAAGGCACACTTAGATCCGGATTTACCCTTTGTGATACCGCATGAGACATTACGTTACGTTAGGTGGTCGTGGCAGTCAGTCTACAGACCAACTCACTCAGACCACTATGGGTCCATTGCGATACCACCACCACATCTACTTTACTCGTGAAACCATTTCGAAGTCCTAATAAAGAGCAGGATTTGACCTGACACTTCCGTAAGAGAGCTGAAAGCGTATTTGCCTAATGAGGCCGCTCTGTTTCTAGCCAGAGCGGGGCAACTACAGAAAAGATGTTCCACAGTCTCCTGCTCCGCCTTCCCATTCCCACAGCTTCTGCAGTATTCATGAGAGAATGCCTGAGAGCATGCCAGCCGAATAGCAAATTACCAGTTATACAAGCCACGATCTTAGAGATATCCTCTCTCGACAGGGCAAGCAAGTCTCTAGATTTCCCTTTATTAAGCTTAATTATTAGATATCCTACTATTAAGATTTCCTCCTACATTAGCCTACTCGTGTGCCCAAGATCCATTGGCCTCACGCACGACCCTATCCTTCCGCATCAGTTTACAATTGGCAATTGGTATTGCAACCTCGCATCTGTCCGTGCATAAAGGAAGGTTGGTGCCCCTTCTGACTAGCTCATCAGCCCTACAGTTCCCTTCAATATCCCTATGCCCCGGAACCCATATTAGCTGTACCCTGAAAACGTTGCTGATATCATTTAGGGCTGCCCGGCTGTCCTGATCAACTTTTGATTTCTGTGCCACCGAATTCAAGCTAAGAATATACTTTAGTTTTACTGACTTTGCTGTGGGCCTCATGCACAGCTACCTTGGTGGTGGAATACAGAGAGTTAAGGTAACAGTTTCTCTCGAGCCAAAATATTTGATGTAGGTATACCGCAGAGGTCTGTTCTTGGCCGTCTTCTTTTTTCCATGTTCATCAATGATATCTTCACAGCTTGTGACAATAGTACGAGTCATGCATATGCCGATGACATCCAAGTTTACCTTTTCAGACGTATTGGGCTATTGGATGACTTGTGCTGTAGAGTTAATGAGGACCTTATCAAGATGGGTCGATGGGCATTTGACAATGCTTTGTGAATACTCGTTAATCCTCCAAAGTCATATGTCATATGTCCTACTTATATATAAATAAACTATACGTTTTGAAGACCTTCCTCCATTGCGAGTTGATGGTGTCCAGTTGGTGTTCGTGTCTAAAGTTTCCAGCTGGGGTTTCACTATCAATTTAAATAAAATTAATTAAGTTAAATGCAATATTTCACTGTGACTTGTTACTGTTGGGTAAGCAAAGTTCAGGGCACACCTAAGTGCACACTGGCAAAGGCGTCGCATCAAGGGCGCGAACCACACTCACCCTGTAATATTAAGACAAGAAGCTTTAATTATAATGCGATAGGTGGCGCCACAGTGTTCACGGCTCATCTTCCATGCATTGAAAGCTTTCGCAGCTTTTCAATGGAACGCCATGGAAGGATTCCTAGTCACAAACCCACGAAAGTTTTAAGAGTCACAAAAATTCAGCAAAGTTTGTGCAAAACTTTTCAGGACATCTTTAAAAACTTATTTCAGTGCTCTTACTCAGAACATTAAAAACTATTCTTAATTTATTTAATTATTATTAAATATGTTATTTTATGGTAATTTATAATTTAAATTGTTCCAAATATTTCAAGTTGTTTTATTTTTCATAGGCCGGGAAAAAGCTTCTAAAAGACTTCCCCCATATAATGAGATATACATATAATCACCGAAACTTCCCTCATACTTGTACCAAAAATGGCCTGATAGAGACTTAGAGTATAAAACAGGAATCGAGTCTTCTCATTTGCTTGTATCCTCGCTCGATTTGGTGTGACTGCAGCCTAAAGCAAAGTTGTGCATTTACCTGCAAGCTTAGTCCTTTAGGTATCCCAGTCCTGTTTAAGGTAGGCACAGAACTTTTAAGAGAGCTCAGTAGGGTTTTAAGAGAGTCCAGTCAGTGAACTCAACACTCCGGAAGTTCAGTTCCAAAGCAGACCGCACGATTTATGGGCACCGTATTTGCTCATTGTTAAAAATTGTTTTATGTGCTCCTCCTTTTATATACGGCGTTCAAATAATGTGGACAAAAGTTCGAAAAGTTAACAAAAAAGGACATTATAAAAACACCACAAAGCAAGATAAGAACGTGGCAGTAAAGTTAACTGTTGCGTGCTCCTCACTGTGCCCATCATCAAGACACGACTATGGCAGAAGCGGAAGTACTCAAGGAGAAGTCTGTACAGGCATGTGTGAGTTTGTGGATGAGAGCGTGTGGCTGAGTGTGTTTGCGCGTGTGTCCCTGGCTGTGTGAATGGATTGATCTGTGTGTTTTTTGGTACATACCGCTGCGATTTGAAGCACCCAATAAGCCGCTCGTTAAGTTTCCTCTTACATTTTTGTTCACCCATTTTGCTAAAGTTCCCATTATTAAGTATGCAGACATGTCGTCACATATCCTTTAAGATCGGTGTAATTAATTACTTTAATTGCTGGTTAGGGAAATAATCAGTTAATAATTTGGAGTTATTTTATGATAGTTGTGGTCGCTTTTATGTCAATGGTGTTCAAAAGGGTTTACTTTAAACTTACAACTTAAGACAACTCTGTGTTACTTACGCTTTTGAGGTCTTATGATAGGATATCATACCAACATGAGTTCCATTATCAAATACGAAGGCGACAAGGACTCTTTAAAGTGGCATGACCACTTTTTTTAGGAGATACTTTTGCACACCTCATCATATAATTTTGAATATTTCCTGTCACTTGAAATTAAACCCAAAGCCCGAGTCCGAATCCTTGAATGAAATGTGTGCAAAATCGATTCAAAATTGAAGTGAGCAGGGATAAAAAATGTCCTGCTTCGGGAATAATCTTTGTATTGTAGCAACTTTTCTTGGAGTACACTAAAATAAATCACATTTATACTGTATACGAAAAGTGAAGGACTGAATGTATTTAACTCCCTCTTAACTGCCAAGAAGTCAATTGCTGCTTCATATGTAGAATCCACGTGGGTTAGGAGACTATTCAGAACTTAAGATTGCAGCGAAATTGAAGTAGTTAATATTTGTGTATTAACATGTTCCTCCCCACAACAAATTTTAGGGATACTGCCAAGGATTCACCAACTTATATGAACTTCTCCAACCCCCCTTCCTACCAGTATGATGGTACTCAACCGCCAAGAGCCCATTTGATGTCTGTAATGACCTGGCTGTGTAGTCAAAATACCTTTAGAGTGCATTAGTCTGCACTTCCAACGGAGTCTGCTGCTGTACAAACTTCAATAAATAAATGACATTAATTCTATGCCAAAACTTTTCAATATCCACATTGAAACCATTTTAATACATGGCCAATTTTTTAACCTAACGAACTAAATAAAGTGAGCTAAAAGAATAACAAAACCCTGAACAAAAATGGATTCAATTAAAAACTCTGACGTGCAATCAAGTCACAGCTTTGGCGGCAAGCAATTCAATTAACTCGCACAAGTGTGGAAATTGCAATAAAATGATGCAGTTGTAGGTGACACACACACACACACACACACACGCACAGAAGGCACGCACACACACTCAGAGAGAGAGAAGGCACACATACACACACGCCCAGAAGGCAGGCACGCACACGTGCACGAGCAAATCTGTTCACACTCCTGCAAGTGGCGCAATTGGAAAAGTCCCATTCCAGTTGCGTTCTCTGATAAAGTTGTTTTATGAAATTCAAAAAGGTGTCATTTTCCACGTAGGATGTCAGTTTGCACAATCTGACTATAAATGGCATAAAAATCACAAGTCAACGTTTGTTTTATGTATAAATAAAATATTTGTATATACTCGTATAATATAATTAGGAAAAGTCATACTGAGATTGGACTGAGATGGAGTCATTCTTCCTTACTGCGTTGAACATTTCGGTATGGAACATACTGCTAAAGCTAGAAGAAGTTTTAACTGACTTTTCTAGTGTGACTGTCTGAGCTGAAGCCGTAACAGATATGTCTCTAGTTTGCGACCACCTTACACTCAAATAGCACTTTGCTCCGAGTCGTTGTAAAACATTTCTCTGAGGGAGCAATTCTGCTACTAAAAAACTACTTAGCTAACCAGTGACAGAAAATAATGTCTCAAAACATAAGATCTGACCTCAGAAGACTCGACTCGTGGGTGCCAGAAGGATCTATACTACGCCCGGTTTAGTTGATGACATTGTACAATATTGCAATAATGTATCCAGTTACTTATAATAGATGATGTCTCTGATTTATCTGTCTTGTCCAAACGGCTTATCAGAGGATTTCAGTTTTAGAATAAGGAAGAAATTCTGTGGATCTTTCTAAAACTAAAGCTATATTGTATATGTATTGTGCAATGTTTATATGGAGGAAATTACCCCCACAGTTGGACCTGGGACATACACCAATTAGATTCGAGTTGACGGCCAGCCTTGGCTACAATTTGAGCCCTAGTTTGAGTTGCTCAGATCATGTTAACTGTTAGATATTCGTTACTCATACTCTCATCTCTATTATAAGTATCATCTCTATTGTCATTTTTCATACTTTTGCTTTCCAATAAAACAGTTGGCATGCAAACATCAACGCTTACGGTTTACACTCGGTACAAGACATTAACTATACTATTGTGAAGATTTACTATGTCCTTAGAAATTTGTGATATTCAGCTGCCTTTGTTCCCCAGGATACGAAGTTGGTGAGAACATTTGAATGTATAGTGAACTCTTGTATGGTAGTTTGGACCATACAAAGTCACAAAAGTGGCAATGAGTACTAAGCAACTCCGACAGATACACTTTTTCAACGTAAATTTGATCATATATTCCAATGTTCCCGAAAGATACTCAACTGTAGCTTAACTTCCTTTTTCAATTTTCGTAATATGATCTTCTTGCATCAGTTAATATATATCAAACATCCACAGAACCTTTACAGTAAGCTATATTCTGCGCTCTCATTACGTACAGTCAATCTGATGTTACCTTCTCATGAATACCTGGCATTTGCTACGATGTCCTTTGTTAGTGCTATGAAACTTTGGCATTCTTTCATTAAAGAATTCAATTAAATAAAAGTAAAATGTTAAATTTACTCGATATTTCCTACGTGAAGAACAAGAAATATTCATGAAATTCAGATTCAGGATATGCCGATGCACCAAATGATGTTGTTTCGAAGAACATAGCACGATGTGATGATCAATTGTCATGTGAAACAGGCAATTTCTAGACAAAGTTATTAAACGATTGTATAGTTAAAAGTCTTCAGTAACACCACCAGTCGTCTCGAACAAACTCTCTCTAGGAGTATAAATACATAATGAATGAGAAGGATGATGAATTAGCGCGCAGGGGGCCTCTCTCGACCTAACCTATGCGGAACTAGTGTCTGTTACTCTGAGTGCGATGAAGAGGGGCATCTACCTGCTCTGTCATTGAATGATGGAGGGAACTTACAACGTGCAATACATCCAGGGTGACCTGGCCAGTCTACAATATAGCTGGGTCAAGGGATCTTATAAACAAGGAGTGTAGAGACACCAGCCGACTAATGGCGGTTTTTATAGATCACTGGCTGGTAGGAACGCATGTGGAGAAAATGCCTGGACCGTTCAATACCTATTGTAGAAGTTGTAAAGACTCGGACGAGAGGGAAACAATAACTCACTTTCTTTGCAAATGCCCAGCTCTGACGGCCGCAAGAATTAGAGCCTGGGAAACTATTTTCGAGCAGGACTATCCGACCTCTCGGCTGTAAAACCGAAGGATCTTCTAAAATACCTAAATTCCACAAAGTGGATCTAGATAACTACCCATATTTTTCCAGCGTCTAGGAGGGGTTGTGGTTATAAATCGGTGCTAAAGCGCTAATTATGATTCATGCAAGGATGCCGTTGATCAGCCACCTGAACCAACCAACCAACCAACGAACCATACATACATAATCAGTCTGGTTCTGAGTAAAATCAACAGAACACTTTGTCCACTTTTAACTGCACCATATCCTGAAACAACGAAATAAGTAACCTGAAATCTCAATCAAAATCAAGGGTACATGAAAAGATATTAACCTGGTGATCTGAATCAGAATCAGGCCACACGAACAATCATTTGCCAGGATATCTTAATCAGAGTCAGATTACATGGAAAAATGTTCACCCGGAAATTTTAATAAGAATCAAGATTCCTGAACAATTATTTTCCATGGGATCTAAATCAGGATACGTGAACAATTAATTACGTGGAAACGTGGACACAACTCTGAAACATCAGCACTCATTTTATGTGAGTTGTCCAACAATCAAAAGTAAAAGGCAATCATTTTTGGGAGAGATCCTCACAGACCCTCCCACAATTTGGAAACTTCAGACTTCCAAAGTGCTCCAATTCATAAAAAGACTAAGGTTAGCGTGAAACATAGGGGTAGTCCTAATGCGCCGCGGTACTAGCACTCCCTAGAATAAATAATAATACGTGGAAACCTAAATCAGTATCAGGGTACAAGAAAACATATTTACCCGGAAATTTTAATAAGAATCAAGGTACCTGAAAAATTATTTACCCGGAAATCTGCAACAAATTTAGATTATATGAGCAACTATCTATCAGGATATTTTAATCAGAATGAACAATTATTTACCTGGAAATCTGAATCAACCTATATATATGTAGAATTGTACAGGTAAAGGTACTTCGATTTCGGACTATATCTTTTCGACTTCCCTCAATTATTCAGTAATGTACATGATTTTCTTGGTAACCGATTAAGAGTGAAAGTGAATTGCTTCATCTCCAGGTAAAGGATAATAATGGAGTGGCTAAATTTTGGTTGACTAGGAAGCTGTTATTTTAGTACAGTTCTCGTAGTGGGCTCAAAAGGTTCCCGATCCTTCTTCAAAATCCGTACTAACCGAGTGCGAAAGCAAACGAAGGACCGTCTCTAAAAATCTTCGTCCAATACACTAACCTTTTGTTTTGTTTACCTTTCTGTCGAAACAAATCTGTAAGAATGGTTCTACCTTGGTCGAAACGAAAATTGTCGCATCTTTGTCGAAAGAAATCTCTAAGAAGAGTTCTATCTGTATCAAAATAAAGCTCTAAGAAGAGTCGTATCTTTGTCGAAAGAAACCTCTAAGAAGTGTCGTATCTTTGTCGAAAGACACTTCTAATAAGGGTCCTATTTACGCCAAAATAAAGCTCTAAGAAGGATCCTTTTTTTGTCGAAAGACACTTCTAAGAAGGGTCGCATCTTTGTCGAAAGACACTTCTAAAAAGGGTGGTATCTTGGTCGAAAGACACTTCTAAGAAGGGTCGTATCTTTGTTGGAACAAATCTCTAAGAAGCTCTACTTACTTATAATCTAAGCTGCCCAGTGCTCATATAATTGAAGAGGGTAGTGAGAGTTAAACTATTACTATTACTATTATCTACTTAACAACTTAATAATGAGCATTAACTTAATAATGAACATTTGAAGTACTTCGGACATTCAACAAAATATATAAATTGACTGCACAAGTGTTCAAGATACTCGGATATATATATATATATATATATATATATATATATATATATATATATATATATATATATATATATATATATATATATATCTTCGGTCATCTTAGCTAGTGACCAGTGATAAAATAAGGTACTTCACCATATCAATATGCCTCCTTTGGGTGCGTTGGGCAATCATTCAATAGGATTAGTTGCTACGCCTAGATCCTTATAATTTGTGATACTCAGTGTAGACCGTTTTCCAAGCAGGTATGATACCTCCATTCAATGAAGTCCATTGAGAGGGTGACCTCTTCACCTTAGCCAGATTGTATCTTACAAGTGTGTAGCCGCCCTCTGTGGCCTAGTGGTAAGCATACTAGACTCCTACCCAGAGGGAAGCAGTTTCAAATGCTGCCTCGGGCTTGGTATTAAAATTGCTTCTTTCTAAAAAGGCGTTTCTTTTCGAGTCGAAAGCCCCTGTAGCTAGTACTCATCCCCCAACCGCTTGCAGTCATAATTAATTAAGATGAAGGATATAATAATAAGAATACAGGTGTGATTTCCCAGGAGGCAATATCCTGCAAATATGGGTGTCGCAGCCGGTGTAGGTCAACTTCACCTACGTTTATTTTTTATGTTTTATTGATATCCAATGGTAATTATCCATTGACTCTGCCAACATAGCTGTGGACCCCTTCCGAAACTTGTTGAGGATATATCTACATAGATATATTAAATCATATCCTTGAATTAGAGTAGCATACTCACCCGATTGCTTACCATGTTGGTGCTTATCTAGTGTTTCGTATCACATCCTTCTTGATACACTCACTACACTGATACACTTGATTCTTCTAGGATTTCTTCTTTCTTTCCTGGATTTTCGCGCAATTTTTCAAAAATTATTTTTCATTGCTCTTGAGTGATGTGTTCTATTTTTTCTGAAAGACTCCAACGAACTTATCCTCATGGAGCAATTCTGCTGGCGCAAATTCATATTAAGTGGCATCAAGTGGCGGCTCTTTATTACTTTAATTTGATGGCTCTGCAAGCACATTTAGTTTCTTCTTTTGGCTGTAATATTTTTACGTGATGTCCTGAAGAAGTGCGCTTTAATATTTATGCCGTTAAAGAGAAAGTAGAAAGGCGGAAGTAAGTGCGTTTATTTAAGAAACGTTGCTAATTATAAAGTAAGCAACACGTGCGTCAACTTGAGGAGATGTTTTTACGAAAGGCAACCGCAGATTCGGCGCAAGTTTACTCAAACTTGCCAATACACTATTCACAAACTACATGAGAACGCTTGTAAGTGGATACAGTAGGGGATTGGCTACCACGGCGAATGGGATTCAGTCTGCTGCTGATTTAAAGAACATGCTTCCACAGCAAAATAAATGTCATCTTTTTATTGTCAGAGTAGGTCAGCGCAGGTCTCCATACGCGAGCAAACTGGTTGGTTGCCTTGAGGTGGATGAATATGAGAATCCGGCACTGGCTGGAAACGTGTTCGACTCTTCTGCTTTGTAATTCATTTCACTTTAGTGCATTTATTGTTGTTCTTTGCTCCCAAATCTGTTACGTGCCTGGCGGCGTGGACTTTGACATTTTCCATGTTGCCATTTATTGCCGCCACGATGGCAGATACGTGCGCGGAACAGTCCAATCCAATATATCAAGTTATCAACTTTAATGCCGATTTTTATTGCGGTCGCAGTTTTAGTTGGGAATGCGAACATGAAATACAAATAAAATCAACAAAAAAAAAAAAACACCAGCAAATTTGTATCCCCGCACCCCTGGGCGGATCCTTTGCTCTTGGCATGCGAATATAATTACAAATGTGGCAGGAGAGAAATTGTATTTGTGTAGAACTTTTTTGTCTCAAACACTCCTCAACACGCTGTCAAGAGGTGAAAAGCACACTAAAATGTGTGGAGTATATGTCGAGATATCTGGGAACACAGACT
This sequence comes from Clusia tigrina, assembly GCA_920105625.2. NCBI lineage: Eukaryota > Metazoa > Arthropoda > Insecta > Diptera > Clusiidae > Clusia > Clusia tigrina. Next base: position 19,019,861 of record OV050030.1, read on the forward strand.
TGGGAGTAGGCAGGGAGTCACACTTTTATTTCTTAGTACGTAGCAATTTTTATATTTAGGGTTATTATTTACTCAAAGAGTCACAGAGTCTTCCTCAATATGTATACCCAGGACAGATCAAACAAGACTGTCCCTAGATGAAGATCTAGGGGATTCAGTACTAGATTCGATTATATATTCCAGGGAGTATTTATTTCAGGGAGTACTAGTACCGCCGCCCATAAGGACCTATTGTACTAACCCCTATGTTTAATTCTAACCTTAGGTTTTTTATGAATTGGAGCACTTTGGAAGTCTGAAGTTTCCAAATTGTTGGAGGGTCTGTGAAGAACTCCCCCAAAAATGTTTGTCTTTTACTGTTGATCGTTGGACACTCACATAAAAGGTCTTCTGATGTTTCAGAGTTGTGTCCACAGAATCTGTAGTCAGAAATTTCGTACAGGCCTATCTTATTAAGGTGTTACATTAGGCAACAGTGTCCTGTCAAATATCCCACTAGAGTCCTTAGACTTTCGCGGTTCAATGTTAGTATTCTTTTGGAGATACTACGGCTGGGGGTAAGAAATCTCTGCCTGGTTTTGGTCAGAAGCATGCTGCCATTGAGTAGCTCTCTAAGTTTCTTCCCATTTCCTATGTAAGTATGCAGAGTGGCACGAAGCCATGCCGCTGAATGGTTCAGAGCCAATGAGTGGACGTAGCGCCGCCCTTTTCGCGAGGCAGTCCGCCCTTTCCTTCATATCCAGGCATCCAAAAAGTATGACCTTTTGGTCTTTGCCTATTTCATTCAGAATTTTATGGCATTCTTCAGCTAATCTGGACGTAGTACGACCGCAGTGCCTTGAGGGCAGCTTGGCTATCTGACATAATGTATATTAGCTTGCAGTTTAGTCTTCTACGAAGACATTCTCGGATACATGTTTCGATGGCGAAGACTTCCGCTTGAAATACTGTGGGAGTCTTACCCATAGGGAGTGCTTTTTGGAACAATGGTCCCATTATGTAGTAAGCATGTGTTATGTATGTAATCATAAGGACATGGCCACCCTACTCTCTCAGTGGTAGCTTAGGAAAACTCTATAACGTTGAATAATGTTAGTCGATACCAACTACTGAAGGTGTATGAATCAAATATATAATACCATGGTACGAGTATTTGGAAGACCTATTTGATCCTTATTTTTTCAAACGCTTTGAAAATTGCGAAGAACGCTGTACGAAGTGTATCGACTTAAAGGAAGACTATATTTGAAATTTGAATCGTATCAACCCAAAATAATGTGTTTTTCCATTTTGGTAAGAATCTATTGACCTGTCCTCGTACGTGATATGTGTCAACTGTTCCCAGTTGTTGAGACTGGTATGGCTGGAAATCCTTATAGAGTGGACAGAGCAGTGACAACCTTTAATGATTTGCATAGCTCTGTTTATCGTACTTTTTATATATCGCTAATATGATACTCTCGCCCAGTCTTCAAGCAGTCCTTTCGCTGTCCATACTAACATTATTTACCCATATAAAATGAGGTATATTGCCATCCTCTTCGGCTCGGGTTTTAATTCTGCCCCACAAATGGTCTCGAAATGCTCCTTTCTTGAACTTTTGTTCTTCGAATCAAGTCAGAGGCCATGACTGCTAGTACTCAAATCCCCAAACCTTTGTAGACATTATTCATTCTGGTGTGAGAGATAATATAATAATAATGATGTAAAGAGATATGATTCACTTTTCCAGTCTTCAGTGTATAATATAGTAATAATAATACTAATAATAAAAGGAGATACGATTCTCTTTTCCAATCTTCAAACATTTCTGCTCCTTCCCTTACTATGAATATTTAGCTGAATAAAAGGAGATATTTAGCTTGAAGTCAGTATTAAGGAACAAGTGTTCGAAACCCTTCTGCGGGATTTCTCTCTGGTATGTTTTCACGAATTTATAGCGATGAATAGCGATAGCACTTCCTTAGATTACCTTGGTTCATCGGTTATTTTTTATACTTGTTTCATTGGGTATTCTACGTTTACTATTCTTTGTATCCACTGTTTCCTGTATCTAAACCCTGTAGTTATGGAGATATTAATATTGATAATTTAGTATATAAGATAGTGAGTAATCCTAGACAAAACTCTAATTTGGAAATCCATTTATCATACATAACTAGTAAGTCCTTAAGAGCAACCTACACCTGCCAGAGGGCGTACGGTAAAAGATGGGGAGTACGACCAAAAATGATGGCGTGGACTTATAAAACAATAAAAGTATCAATGATCACCTTTGATTCTATGGGATGGTGCCCAAAAGTAAATCAAACAAAGGCTCAGATGACCCTTAACAAGATTCACCGAATATTCTGTTTGAGTAGGACGGGAGCAATGAGAAGGTGTCCCACACTAGCTTTAGGAATGATCACTCGACTCACTCCTCTACACCTTGTGGTTAAGAGGATGGCAGCCAATGCGGCCCTAAGGGTACCTAATCTAGCCCATCTTAAAGAAGGCAACCTAACGGAGCACGCAAAGATTCTGGACACTGTCTCGAATTATCTGTACCTCATGGTATTCGACAAGATGGATAGAAAATTAGAGTTATCCAAGCACTTCAACGTGATTATCAGTGACCGTTCAGCTTGGAGAAACAATGAAGTAATAATAAAACAGGACTCACAGTTGTGGTATACAGATGGGTCCACAATGGAAGATGGCAGTACTGGAGCTGGAATTGTAGGGCCAAATTTCCAAAAAGCAATTGCAATGGGAAAAACAGATTCCATTTTTTAGGCGGAGGTCCACGCCTTAGAGTTATGTGCTGGAGAATGTCTACCCAAGGGTACACGCAGCAACAATATATGCATTCTCTCGCTCTGAAATCATTAATAATCTGCTCATTCCAATCAAAGCTGGTCTGGGAATTTTCTAAACTCCTCAATACCCTAGCAGCGAGAAACTCTGTTATGCCAATGTCGGTACCGAGACATGAGGGACATGAGGGCAACGAAATGGCGGACTCTTTGGCAAAAAGGGTCACAGGCACTCCCTTCATAGGTCCAGAACCTTTCTGTGGGGTAAACAGCAGCTTCATAAATAACTGGTTGTGCGAACGCGAAACACGAGGTCTGCTGAACTACTGGAGAGCCCAAAAAGGTATGCGGCAGTCGAGACTACTCATTGACCCTGAACACATCAGGGTAGATGCTGCTTTAAACCTCAGCAGAAATGACATCAAACTTTTTACTGAACTTTTAACAGGACACTGTAGACTAAATTACCATCTGAAAAAATAGGCGTGGTAGAAGACGATTCCTGTCGACTCTGTCAAGAGCAGCAGGACACAGCCGAACTCATTATATGCACTTGCCCAGCGGTGGCAAGACGCGGACCTAACTACCTAGGCAGCGGGATCTTAGCTCCAAATCCCCTAGTTAAATTAAGCCCACAGGAGTTACGAGATTTATAAATAGTCCAGGATTGTTTTAGTTGGGTACGAGGCTGCACAATGGATCTCTTAGGTCGCGGTGTTCCTTTAGTCTGTTAAATAATGATAGTAATATAAGATATTGTGGTTGAAAGATCATTAACATATTTATTACCTTGTTTTTATATATCTCAGTAACATGGACCGAATTTTTTATCTGAAGGTTTAGCACAGGGAATTTTTTCGTTATGAAAGTGATTTTCTTCCTCAGGAAAGAGAATTTTTTTCTCAGGAAAGTGAATTTTTTCCTTAGGAAAGTGAATTTTATCCTTAGGAAAGTGAATTTCTTCCTCAGGAAGGTGCATTTTTTCTCAGGAAGGTGCATTTTTTCTCAGGAAAGAGAATTTCTTCGACAGGAAAGATAATTTATTCATCAGGAAAGAGAATTTCTTCCTCAGGAATGTGAATTTTTTTCTCAGGAAGGTGCATTTCTTCTCAGGAAAGAGAATTTCTTCCACAGAAAGTGAATTTTTTCCTTAGGAAAGTGAATTTTATCCTTAGAAAAGTGAATTTCTTCCTCAGGAAGGTGCATTTTTTCTCAGGAAGGTGCATTTTTTCTCAGAAAAGAGAATTTCTTCCACAGCAAAGATAATTTATTCATCAGGAAAGAGAATTTCTTCCTCAGGAATGTGAATTTTTTTCTCAGGAAGGTGCATTTCTTCTCAGGAAAGAGAATTTCTTCCACAGCAAAGATAATTTATTCATCAGGAAAATGATTTTCTTCTTCAGGATATGAAATTCCTTCCTTAGGAAAGTGAATTTCTTCCTCAGGAAAGTGAATTTCTTCCTCAGGAAAGTTGATTTCTTCCTCAGGTAAGAGAATTTCTTCCTCAGTAAAGTAAATTTCTTTCTCAAGAAAATGAATTTCTTCCTGTGAAAAACGAATTTTATTCACCGGAATCTGAATTCCTTCCAAAGGAATTTCATTTTAAATTCGATTTGAATAGCTGATAAATTCCCCCTACTTCCTTAGGTTTGTTCCAATATATGAATTTGTTGCTTCGATCATTTCATAGATTTTGTTTTTGTTTTCTATACAATTATGTATGGTAGCGTTTCTCTCGTCGTTAGCTCTTCTAAGTGAGCCATTGTTCGGGGAGTCTGTATGTCTTAGTGAAGCCTCTGTTCTGGAGAATTTTTAGATACGAGTATGTTTCTTATTCAATTGAATAATAGCCATATTGAAAATCCAGCTGAACAGATTGCATTGGAGATAATAAAAGAATCATCTGGTGGTTGGCTTTGGTATATGGACACTGCGAACAATGGATCATTAAGAAGTTTCTCTCGGAAACTTGTCCATATATGTTAGAAATAATAATAGAACTGAGTATAGTTCTGAAGATATGGTCAGGCTAGGTTAAAGTGACAGACTCCTTTGGAAAAACTCACTTAAGCAGTTAAAGGCTCTTTGTGATACCACAAGAAACCGAAGCGATTCCACCATCAATCGAGAAGCATTGTGATTCCTATAGAAACCTGGCTATATTCTTAATAGTTATGAATAATAAATCGATCAGACCATTGAGGAAGGGTGAGTCCAGGAATTTAGGTCTCCTTATAGCTAGCGAAGAGTTCTAACACTTGAGATGAAAAGCGACATGTCCCCTTTTTCAGAGCCTCGCACTTGGCTTGTCTTTTTACCAGCGTTGGCTGCAAGTTAAGGATTGCATAGTTCTATATTTCATAGTTCTCATGGAGGTAGTACATAGAGCCCCAGTGGAGATGTGGTAGTTCATATATGAGATTACAGAGCAAAATCTTTAAATATTCTGCCAACTTTACTATAATAGTTTAGCCAAGATTTCCTGCTAGATTCAGTTTCAGCAGCGTGAACTTCAAAGAATAAAATGTTCCTTTCTCCCTGGTTTCCATTGTTGGGTCAATATTTTCTTTATGCTTGCTCCAATACCTTCCACAATGAATTCGTCCTTCGGGCTTCGTTTATTTTTGTTTATTTTGCTCTCTGTAAACCTCTCGCAACTACAACTACAGGACTATGCATGCGAGTTGAGCAAGTTACTTAAGCTGTAGTCCAGAAACAAAAGGACTGCTACGTTCCTTGTTTTTTTTATAGCTTTTTTTTGCTCCCGCCTAAGATTGGTAAACAGTTTATTCTGTTTTATTTGTTGTTGTTTTTTTTAGTGTGTTTTAGTTTCGTTCTCTGTTTGCTTGAGCTGCGGTGCGAGCAAATGTTGCGAGATTTTCAGACTTCCTTTTTAGTGTTTAGTGCTGAGAAGGAAGCAGGCGAAGGAAAAGTAACAAATTAAGAAGTGAGAACAAATAAAATTGCGGCTGTAAAGTAAATCGACAAAAGGAGAAACCAAACAAAGAACGAAAGGAGCGCAAGACCTGAGGCAATAAGCAGCGGAAACTGTTCACGTTAAAATGCAAACGAATTTGCGGCCACTATGCAAAGTTTACATTGTTGGATGGAACAGTGGCAGAGGACTTTCTATTAAACAGCCCAGCAAATGAATTGAGTGTTGGGCTCATAAACCGACAACGCGGGCATAATTTAATATAGTAAATCCATTAACATTCTACGCCAGTTTCTATGGCTACATAAAGCGATTCTTATTATCCAATTGCTTCTTAAGATCCTCAGTAATCATTGCTTATCCTGCTGCAGAGGACGAAAGTAGTGTAAGCGCATTTTATGGCACACTTCACCGCCAGTATTTAAGCGTTAATTATGCCACCGAACCGAGCTGCCGGAGCTCCGCGTGCACAGAAACGTGGCCTGAACCTTGTCCCGCGCACCGGCACAAACTTTGTCCGGCCACTTCGTATAATCCTTATTATCCTTGCGACTGTCATTTGCTGGTGCTGACATGTCGCCTCCATGCTGAGCGAGCAAGCAGAAAGACGTGTACGCGCGTGTACGCGTATAGCTGGGCTCAAAGAGATTTACACTGCTATGTGTGGTTGCGCGTTAGAGGGTGTGTGTGTGTGTGTGTGTGTGATATACTCACACACTCATCTCCACTCACATTCGTTTGAGTCGCCACCACTGATGTCCTCAAACACATTCAAAATCAATAATTTTAATGGTAAACGTCTGTAATACACGCCTCAGTATTAGATTCCTTTTGCTTGCTGCGGGAATATCCTTTTTGCGCTGCGCGTAGGCAAACTACAGCAGTATTTATTTGCACATTTCTCTTGTATTTGCTGCTTCTGCTCGTTATAGTTGTGATTCCGCAGTTGTGATAAGTCCTTCGTAAATAGCCGCTGTAATTGGATGCGACGTTTTATTGCTAGTGTTGCTGTTGGTGTCTGCAGCAAAATCAGCAAGTTTGACATTTTAATCTGCTGCAAATTAGCAGCTGCACAAGAAGAAAGAAGGACTCGCGCGATGTAATATGTTCAGCACTGATAAACACACAAGGGAAAGGATATGTTGAGGCACTAAAGACTCGGTGATTTTACTGCAACTATTTCTTAGACATGCAAGTTTTTTGATGAGATTTCTTAGCAAGAGAAGGAAATCAGATCTTAAGCAATCTCATGGAAGTTTTGGAGTATTGAGTGAAGCATATATATCTCTTTATGAAGCACATATGTATATATATATATATATATAGACATATAAGATATATAGGAGTGGCATATAAAAGTTAGAAAAGAAGCAAAGATAAAACTGTTGATCTCTAGATTTACATAGAAAAACAACATATAAAAATATTGAGTAGGGTTTTTGTGGAAATTCCTGAATCTTCCATGATGGTTGGTTGGTTGGTTTCAGTAGCTGATCCAAGTCAGTCCTCACATGGATCACAATTATCGCCTTAGCGACGTTTTGATACCACAACCTCTCCTAACGCCGGAGAAAACGGTGGATTGTTCACAAAATCCACTTTGTGGAGTTTGGTATCTTAAAAGATCTTTCGGTTTAACACCCGAGAGATCGGATAAACTCGCTAGAAAATAGTTTCCTAGTGTTCTATTTCTTGCGGCTGCTTGGATTAAGGTGTCCTTCTCTTCTGAGTTTCCACAACTTCTACAATGGGTATTGAATGGTCTCTGCAATTTCTCTGCATGAGTACCCACGAGCCAGTGACCTGTAAAGGTCGCCGTGAGGCGGCTGGTGTCTCTGTTGTCCCTGTTTATGAGATCCCTAGATCTCTCTGTGTTAAAGACTGGCCAGGTCGCCCGGGATGTATTACATGTTGTAAGTTTCCTCCATCTATTGCCCGCTAATGTAAGACAGTGCATGTAGATGCCCCTCTTAATCGCACCCATGGAAATAGGTACTAGTTCCACATGGGTTAGATCGAGAGAGGCTCCTCTGCGCGCCAATTCATTAGCCTTCTCATTTCCATCTATATTCCTGTGTCCGGGGACCCAGATGATTGTGATGTCGGCATGGTGACCTAGTGCCCCAAGTTCCTCCCTGCACTGTCTGACCAGTCTGGATTTGATGGTGTTGGATTGTAGGGCTTTTATGGCAGCCTGGCTGTCCACAAAAATAGCAACCGTGCTCCTCTGCCTTCTCTAATGTGGTGGGTGATCTGTCGGCATGCCTCTCTGATCGCCAGTACTTCCGCCTGAAAAACTGTAGCTGTATCGGATAGGCGTGTACAGTAGTTAATGTTAGCGTGCGGGGAAAAGACCCCCGCCCCCACGCCCAGGTCCATTTTTACCCGTCCGTATAAATGGGTATATCGTACTCCATTTGGAGTTTCCTTTTCGACCACAATTTTCTTGAGGGAAATCTAACCTTGATGTCCTTTTTGAAGTCCAGTTGTGGTACTATGTAATCTGTCGTCATTTGTGTTAATTCCCTCGGCACTGTGTATAGCACCTTACCATGACCGTACGTTCGCTCAGACTAGCAGTTTGTCGTTTTTAACCTTAGCGCACTGCAGGCTACGTTCTTAATGTACAGGTCGATAGGAAGGATGTGTAGCAATACGTTGAGTGCCTCCGCTGGACATGTTCTCAGGCTCCCTGCAATGCCAGCGGCAGCTGTTCTTTGAACTCTACTGAGTCTCTGAACGTTAAAACCCTTATCTAGAGCTGGCCACCAGACTATTGAACCGTAAGTTAGTATTGGACGCACGATTGCTTCGTACATCCAGTGAGTGTTATGGGGGCGTAGTCCCCATTTTTTCCCAAAAATGTTCTTGCATGCGTAGAAAGCTACGTGGGCTTTCCTGACGCGAAGAAGAAACGACGTAAGAATAATGGGTCTAAACTCTTTTGCCGACTCATGCCCAATCTTCCCCGCCTTTGGGATGAAAACTACCTTTACCTTCCTCCAACTGAGGGGGCTGTAGTTGAAGCGTATACATGCCTTATATATCCCCTTTAGCCATGGGATCACCACTACTGATACTCTAAATAAAAATAGTTTGTGTCACGTTTATGGCACCTTGCTCTGACTTCAGTTGGTCTCTGCAGTCATTAGGAGATTCCTTTATACCACATAAGTTTATTCTAAGCTTTCCAGCAGCTCTTGTGTACATGCAAAAATTCTCAGCTTATCTCGTGGAATAGATGGCTTACTGACCATTTCTAGGATGATTGGGTCTGCATATTCTCTGATGCAATATTGTGATGAAATAATCTTTTGAACAATCAGGACTTTCTTACAATATTGTGGTCCTGTGATGAACAATCATTAAACAAAGGACTTTGATACTAACTTTGATTGACAAAGGACTTTGATACAATCAGGACTTATTATAAATAATCTTTAAAAGGTGCGAGTATTTAGTTAAGGGTTTTAATGATAAGTCTTTAGTGAAAAGTCATTGGAAAAGTTGTGTTTTTCTCTCTTATCATGAAGTCCTAAAATATGCTGACTCTATCACACTATTAGACTTTTTGCTCTGTCAAATGTTTGGGAATCACTCTGAAAGTAACTGGAATAAAAAGAAAGGTAAGTTGTGAAGTAGATGCTCTACGACGGTTGGTTGGTTCGTTGGTTCAGGTGCCTGACCCACGGCATCCTTGCATGAATCAGAGTTTTATAACCACAACCCCTCCTAAACGCAGGAAAAAAATGGGTTATTTTCTAGATCCACTTTGTGGAATTTAGGTATTTTATGATGACTTTTATGATTTATGAAGATCCTTCGGTTTTACAGCCGAGAGGTCGGATAGTCCTGCTAGAAAATAGTTTCCCAGGCTCTAATTCTTGCGGCCGTCAGAGCTGGGCATTTGCAAAGAAAGTGAGTTATTGTTTCCCTCTCGTCCGAGTCTTTACAACTTCTACAATAGGTATTGAACGGTCTGTGCATTTGCTCCGCATGCGTTTCTACTAGCTAGTGACCTGTAAAAACTGCTGGTTAGTCGGCTGGTGTCTCTACGCTCCTTGTATATAAGCTCCCTTAACCTAGCTATATTGTAGACTGGTCAGGTCGCCCGGGATGTATTCCACGTTGTAAGTGGCCTCCATCTTCTCCCCCCGCCAAGGAGAGACGGTGCAGGTAGATGCCCCTCTTGATCGCACTCAGAGTAACAGATACTAGTTCCGCATAAGTTAGGTCGAGAGAGGCCCCCCTGCGCGCTAATTCATCAGCCTTCTCAATCCGTTCGATATTTATATGGTCTGGAACTCAGATGATTGTGATGTCAGCATGAAGACTCAGCGCTCTAAGTTTATTCCTACACGGTCTGACCAACCTGGAGTTGACGGTGTTTGACTGTAGAGCCTTTATAGCAGTCTGGCTGTCCACAAAAATGGCAACTATGTCCTTCTCTAATGTATTGGGTAATTTGCTGACACGCCTTCCTGATTGCGAGAACTTCTGAGTGAAAAACTGTAGCCTCATCAGGTAGGCGTAATTGATGTTCGCTTGAACATACCCCAGCGCCTACCTCAAGATCCATTTTGGACCCGTCTGTATAAATGGGTATATCGTATTCCGTATCAAATTTTCGCCTTGACCACTCTTCTCTTGAAGGAAATCTAACCATGAAGTCCTTTCTAAAGTCTAGTTGTGGTACTATGCAGTCTGTTGTTAGTTGTGTTAGTTCCCTCGGCATTGCGCTTAGCACCCTACCAAGACAATATGGTCTCTCAGTCCAGCAACCTATCTTATTTAACCGCGTTAGCGATAGTGTTCTCAAAGGTCTTCCGTGGTTTAGTGATACCTCGAATGGGCATGAAAATTGATCATTGTATTAATATACGAGTTGAATACATGTTCTAGGGAGATCATATAAAACCGTGGCATAATTTTTCCTCAATTAATACAGACCCTTTACGTATTACTAAATGTGTCCTTACATATTAACACCGATCGAAATGGAGCCCCCGTTTGTGTGTCACAGATATGCTTCTAAAATCAATGTTGCCATACCCTCAACATTCACAATAGATCTTTCAGGTCGCAGTGTATAACACCCTTAAATATGTCTACCCTCAACACACTGTGGTCCTCAAATGGGACACACTGGTTCACAAGCATTTCATCCTTTTCCTCTCCGCAACTTATCACGAGTTTAAAGCCAGTGGCACTCGGTCTTCCTCCTTCACTTGCAGACTGTGTGCAAGAAATTGAATGGCGTGCCAGACGCATACAACTTTCAGCCAAAATGCTTTCGGGGCGAAAATGAATAGCGCACAACTTAATCAGAGATGGAAACCATGTAGGAATTTCTTTTTTGGTTCCCGCAAATCCAAAAACAAAAACAAAAAAATTACACAAAATTCGAAAACTCGAACTGTGAGCAAAACTCCGCAAGAGCAGCCACAAAAAGTTATCCTTTCGGGTTCCTGTGGCACATAAAGCAAATTTCTTGCAGATAAGTAGACTCGTAAACGAATGGGGTACAGCACTGGGGTGGAACTGGGTTCGGAGTCGTAACGGCCCTGAATGGGAAACCGCAGCGTGGTAAGCAGATTAATTTTTAGACAACGCAAAAACGCAAAATTGTCCTTTTGTGGTTGATGGTGTCGATAAATTTCTTGTTTGTCGTTTCTCGTCTTTTGTGCAATTAAAGCGTTTTTGGTGTGCGGAGACAACTTGTCGGGATTCCCATTTGAGCGCAATTGTGCAGAGCTGTGAAATTTTACAAATTATGAAAATATTGATTTATTAAATAAAACAAACATTTTATTATTATATAAAATATTTTGTACTGCTGCGACTAAGGAGTTGTTACGGAGGGACGCTGATCTTAGAAGCAAGTACTCGTATAGACAGAAAGAGGTTAGTTAAGTTCCTTGATTAAGTGAACATTCTTCAAACTGTGGTGCTCTGGAATGGTGGTGTGTTTGTTCATTACTTATATATTCAAAGATGCAGGAAAGAGTAAACAGGGCTTTTTAAACATAGGTATTTATAGAGAGGCCATCTACAGGCGCCAGAAAGGCAGATCCCTCATGGATGTGCTGTCGAATTTTCATGATATTTGAACTTATTGAAGCGGAGTTATTGCATCTGAAGTAACACAATGTTGGTATCATCGGTACAAAATTGAGCATTGAACAAGGACAAATGTCCACTGACAAATTTCACCCACACAATATCTCTTGTTCAAAATACTAAAAAGACTCAAAGTAGAACGTTTGTTACGTTCTTTTGTATGATATCACGTTAAACTTTCACTAGATTAAATGTTGATTAAGAACCTTTCAGGGTGTGGAATAACAAACCTTCCGTGGAATAACAAACGTTCGGTGGAATAACAAACCTTCCGTGGAATAACAAACGTTCGGTTTTGAATAACAAACTTTCCGTGGAATAACAAACGTTCGGTGTTGAATAACAAACTACTTGTCGAAAACCAATATTCGAAGTTCGTTAAGGATTTCCAAAGCACAGTCGAGATATCGACGACATATGTTCCTTATTCAACTTGAACTACATCAGCGACTACAGAATCAACTGACAGTCAGAGGCATTACAAGGGCAATCAAACAGGCCACAATTTGCTTGGAAGTCCAAATAGAACAATTTGTCTTGAATCATCGGGGGAAAATATGAAACATATTTCTGTAGAAAATTTGTCAAGGATAATTAAACAAATGAAGACAAGAAAGTTGAAAGTGAAGAAATTCTGTTGACAAACCCTGGACACCGCTAAGGATACCCGGCTTTGAAAAGTTCTTTACAAAGTTTACCATACCCCAAAACAGAGGTAATAATAAGATTTGTTTGAAACTTGAGAAATATTTTACCGAAACGTTTCAATTGAGGAACCAAGTTTATGCTGATCAGTGTTTAGCCCGTAGAATAGTTCATGAGTGGTATTCGCGGTTTCAAAACGATCTGGGGAGCATAGTAAGTATAGGAGTAAATGATGAGCAACATGTTAGAGAACCGAAATCCGTGACCAGCGCAGAGTCTATCAAAACCCTGCGTGATTTCATCAAAGATCTGCCAAAGTCTTCAATGAAGGTCATGGAATTGGAATTGAGCATTTCAAAACAGCACATTTATCGTATTTTGAAGGAACATTTAAGCTACCGAATAGTGGAAGCACGGTTTGTTCCGTACAAATTGATTGACGACCAAAAATTCTTCAGAATTCAAGTTTCCAAAGACTCCCTAAAAGAGGCCAAAAAGGTCAAAAACTTAATTTACAACATTGTGGCTGGTGATGAAGTGTGGTGTTTTCACTATGTTGCAGAAATCAAGCGCCAAAATGTGGAGTGGAAGGGGCCAAAGGACCCAAAACCGAAAAAATCTCGCTTCGGGAAGGTTAAAGTGAACACAATCTTGACTTAGTTTTCCAAGGACATTATCCACAAAGAGTTTGTTCCACCGGACAAAATGTTAATGCACAACTTTATCTTGGCGTTATGAAGCCTTTGGTGCATCGCCTTCATCATATTTGGCGAATATCGGAATCGGGCGGAATATCGTCCAGAAGGAAGTTGGCGTTTGCAGCACTATAATGAGGCTTTTCATCGATCGACATTTGGGATCGTATTTTAGCTGCCCACTCCCCGTATTCATCTGATTTGGCACCGTGCGAGTTTTGCCTTTCGGAAAAGTGGCTTTTCCGATGAAAGGAAAGCCTTTTGTGGACGTAGAAGGCATTCAAAAGGCTGGTACCGACATCTTGAAAGACATCTCGGTGGATGATCTAATACACTTTTCGTCATGCTTTTGGAAGGGAACTATTTTGAATAAAATAAATCGGTTTTGGTAAAAACTTTTGTTGCTCTTATTTTGAAAAAAGTTGAAATTGCCGCGTCCAGACTGGTCCTACCGAGCCTCGTCTTTCCATCTCATCTTCGTCTTTCCATCTCATCTTCGTCTTTCCATCTCATCTTCATCTCCCCTCCTGCGTCGCCCACTTTGTGGCATCGAATCGAAGACCTTCCTATTTGGTGCAGTTTAATCCATCCTCTCGAAGTGACCTAACCAGGGTAGCTGTTGGATTTTGACTCGCTCGACTATGTCAATATCGGCGTAGAGCTCGTGCCACTCATCGTTCCATCTGATCCGATACTTGCCGCGAACTCTTATAGGTGCAAAGATTTTACGCAGAATTTTTCTTTCAAACGCACCTAAAACCTGGTCGTCAGTGTTTGTCATCGTCCAGGTTTCTGCTCCATATAGTAGGACGGGAATGTTGAGGGACTTATATAGCGTTTACTTTGTTCGTCGAGAAAGGGCTTTTATCTTTAGCTGCCTACTAAGCTCAAAGTAGCACTTGTTAGTTAGAGTAATTCTCCGTTTAATTTCCAAACTGATGTTGCTGGTGGTGTTGATGCTGGTCCTTAGGTAGACAAAAGCCTTTACAACGTCAAAATTGCAGTCGCCAACAGCAACGTGACGTCCAAGTCGATGGGACTTCTTATATGCTGCCAGCAGGTATTTCGTCTTACCCTCATTCAGACTCACTCGCGTTACTTCTCTTTCCAGGCCGGTGTAGCCCCCACTCACAGGTCGGTCGTTATGGCCAATGATGTCAATATCATCAGCATACGCCAAAAGCATGACACTCTTATTAAGGACTGTGCCAGTGTGATTCAATTCTGCTGCGCAGATGATTTTTTCCAACATTAGGTTGAGGAAGTTGCCCGACAGGGATTCACCCTGCCTGAAGCCTCGCTGTCTGTATAAAATTGACTCTACCCTGTATGTATATGGACACTGCGGAAAATATTAACCGTAATAGAGCAGCATACTACGCAGCAGTTCGTCGAAACATACGAACTTATCCCATATCACCAACTCAATTCAAGTTAGTTGCAAGCTGGTCTTCCATCCACTGAAGAGCGGGTTAAATACAACATCTTGAGACTTATTCCCAAACTCTTCTGGTGTAAGAACAAGATTTTATTTTACACAGTACAAAAACCTCATGCCTGCAAGCGAAAATTTACACACAGCTCCGCTATAGTAAAATGCATCGAGTTATCAGCGGATATGGGTATAGCGGACCCACCACCAGAAAAATAGCCTATGTGGATGCTGACAAATGGTACCTCTTTTCCTCTCTCTTTTCATTGGAAAATCAGCAACCACAGATAAAAATAATTCAACCCAAATAGAATTATACCTTTCCAAACGGCCGTCTCTCAGCAGAAAGCTCTCCAGGCTTTTCTTCTTTTGGGACTTGGACATATAAACCTAACACATCAGTACTGCTCAGCAGGAACCGAATTAGCTGCAGCTTTTTTCGATTCCTCAACGATGTCCATAGATATCATCCTATAAAGCTTCAATCGAACTTTAGCTGCCAGATCCCTCCTACTTAATACCACCCGCACTGAATGATACTACGTCAATTCGGAAACTTTTTGACTTCCTTACAGAAACAAAATTGAGCAATAAAGATATATCTCAGTATTTCAGCCTCGGAGAGTGATACCACCAGTATGGATTGCAGTTCTTGTCTCAATGAATTTCGATGGAACGATTCCAGGACTCTATTCAATAGAAAATGCGTAGATAAAATATATTAACTTCCAAGGAGTAGGAGGTTGATCACCATTAACTGCCAATTTCCTTGAAGTGTATCTTTGATATGAACAAAAGATTAGTTTAGTAGCATATAATTATAGAATCGAATTCGACTAGGGTGGAGAACCGCCTTAGAAGGAAGTCTTCAAGCATTACGTCAAGTGATGCTCATTGTACTATAAACCTGTAAGAAGATAAGGATTAGGGAAAGGGAAGGGAAGTTACACCTTTTCAAATTTCTTTGACTCTTTTATGAATATCAGATATCCGCCCAGGGATAAGGAATGTACTCGTACATTATCCATTTCCAACAGATTGACACAAATATGAGCCCATTTATTCTGTCAAAAGCAGGACAAACAGAGGGAAATGACTCTGTGCGTTTCTGTTATTCCACCAGGCAGGAGACGCAGTTCAGACTCTCGATGATGCCTATGGTAGCCATATTATGGTCTCATGGATTGTGCCCCGTGATTAGCCTAACCAACGATAGAAGATCTTTCTTGCGTAATGTTAAGAAGGATATCTGCAATTCTCGTTTTCGGGCTGTCTAGAAGGCACTTAGTTGTTTTACAGCAACTGAATTGCTCCATCGGTCCATGTGAATATTATTCACGTGGTTCTTTATGCAGTTGATAGCCCCTGCTAAACTCATACTGATAACTGGCTCTGGTCTCAGTGGAGTTTTCGGAGATCCACAGTTTGAAATTTCATCAGCTATTTCGTCCCACGTACACATTAATTTAATTTACTCACGGTCGACTTAGTTGGAAAGCGTGCATCGATGAACGAGTACGGAATGCCTTTCTGGCTTTCAATGCTTGCAAGTCGATGTTTGGCACAAAGTGGGGTCTTAGACCAAGAATTGTGCTGTGGATGTACAATGTGGTGGTGCGGCCTATCTTGACATATGGCTCCGTGCCTTGACGGGAAGCTCTCAGGAAGGGCCTCACGAAACTACAAAGAATCCAGCGCACCGTGTGCATTGGAATTACAGGAGCCTGTCGGACTTCTCCCGGGGTTGCTTTAGACGCGATTCTAAGCCTTCTCCCTGTAGATCTTCATTACTTATTTTATTTCCGCATAAAATGCGCTAAGACTCAGGAGTCCGGTAACTGGAGGGATACCCAACATGGTCAGGGTAGCATATTAGGGAAACTGCCACCAGACATAATATCCTCGAGAACCGACTTCTTCGTTCTCAATTTGGATTTTGCGAGCTGTGCTAACACAGTTCTACTAAGTAGGACTGACTGGAAGAGGGGAAAAGTGCTCGCTAAAGGGGGTACGCCAATTTTCATCGATGGTTCCAAAATGGAATCGGGGGTGTGTGCGGGAATATTTTCAGAACCTCTCAGTTTTCTGCTCTTCTTCAAATTGCCATCGACATTCAAGCAGGGGTGTTTGCAATTTGGCAGGTGTGCAGGTCTTTGCAGGGGCACAAGCTGACCAAAAACATATTTATTTACTGCTACGTCCAGGCGGCTATAAAGGCGCTAGCGTCACCTTTTACCAGCTCTAAGTTGGTCGGCCTCTGCAAGGAGGAATTTAAATCATTATCAGGAAATATTATAACATCCCTTGTCTGGGTTCGGGAACACAGGAACAGTGAGGGTAACGAGAGGGCTGATGAGCTATCACGAAGAGGCTCATCGGAAACCGATCAAGTGTTTTCCTTTATGGACGGGAAATATTTACAATCACTTCCTCCGCAAGGCTCGTAAGAGATGGAAAAACACTGCGACATATGCCATTTCTAGAATGACGCAAAATCTCAGCTCATCAATTGAAGTCTTAAGAAAATTTTTAGAGAATTCTCTGAACCCGGAATTTTTAAACCAAGACATCAAGTTTCAAAACCCCGAAAATCTTAGATCATCAATTGAAATCTTAAGATCATTGTTAGAGAGTGTAGATGGAGAGCCTAGAATTCATAAAACAAAACTAAACATCAACATTTGAAACCCTCCATAAAGGATCTGTCTGAATTTCCAGGTTATTAACAAGGATTCCACAGTCGTGCTAATTGCTTGTTGAACTTTGTATGCAGTCGGAGCAAATACGCATTCACTTTATAGATGCTAAGGAAGTCCAGAATCCTGTCCAGAGTGATGATGGGCAAATTGAACAGTATCCAATTTGAGAAAAATGTAATAAAAGGATGTACCTAATACAATGTAAGGCAAACTTTTGTTTCGCCGTTAAGGAAAATTGTGGCTTTAAATGCATTAAAGATAAACTCCGGACGAAAGTTAAATTGAGTAAACAAGTTGAATACATTTGCGGACAGTCGGGTGTGGTACAAACTCGAGAGTCTATTTCGCAACTTCTCATTCACTCTGTTGAACCGCAAAACTTTGCAATTGTGGCGCTTAGTAAACTGGCAAACTCAGCACTTGGCACTTTTGTTCTCGAAGAACAATAATCGGTGTAGTAACAATAACGAGACCAGCAAAGTTCATAAAATCCCAAATATTTATTTTACGCAGGAAAAGTTTTCAAATTGTGTACGACTGGAATGGAAGTGACAAGGCTAAATTTGATACTTAGACGGAGGCGACAAATTTCACATAATTGCCTCAAACTTCAATTGACTTATTTTTTAAACGAAGACGTTTTGCTGCTCTGTGATATTGTGACATAAGCAATTAACCTTGGTGTCATCATTTTCGCCAAGCATTGCTGTTAGTCATGATCCCACAGAATATTAGGTGAGAGTTTAGGAGAGGACAGGGAGCAGAAAGTTTGTGGATGACATCTATTTCAAGTAGAGCAAAGGAAGAAGTGGCTAAGATTATTGACAATCTTTGTGAGAATCTAGGATTAAAGTCCCACTAAATCCACCTCATAGTCCACTACTTGTTATTAAAGTGATTCTCTCTCCACTTCCTCCAACAATATCAATCGAGAAGCCCCTTCTCCCTTTTGCGTTTCTAACGCGGCTGCTGGAGCGTATATCCAAAGTGGCTGGTGTGGACTGGCGGTCGCCTAAGTTTAATTAACTGGAGTATGAAGTCGGTTTTATTGGCTGTCAATACCAACCAACGAACCTCCTCGTCCATTTAACAATGTACAATGACAGCATTGCTGCCGGCGAGATTCGCAAACCAACACCACCACCACCAACAGTGAATGTTTTGCTGCTTTGCTTTCGCAATTTTGTATCATTTGAATGGGGTTTGAGGAGGCGGGGCGGTTTGGTTTCTTTTGAGTTGTTTGTTTACACACACAATCATTGAGTAGTGTCGCCGGAGGGAAGTTGCAATGATTCGACTTCCAAATGTCGACCTTCACTTTACAGTGTCAGGTTACTGAATGAATGTGACTTAAAGTTTCTGCTTTGGTACACTGAGCAAATATGTATGCCATCCTGTACATAAGCGAGTAATTGTTGGAGAATAGTTTTCGTTCTGGAGTATAGGAAATTTAACTTATAAGAGTCAACTTCTTCTACTATGATAGACAAAAGATAGGCCAAGAAATTGACTTATCTCAAGATTGTCTCTTATAGTAAATTGTCTCTGTGTGAATAAATTATAATTTATTTGTATCGTTGAGGCAGATATTTCCTTACAGAGACCAACAAAGGGTGGTGGCAGGAAAGCACCTGCAATACGAACACTAGAGCTGTCTAAGCTCTGGGCTTCTTTTCAGCTCAGAACCGCTAGAGAGGTGTTTCCTTGAATAGTTAACATATTAACTGGGTCAGTTCTGTGAGCACACTATCTAATTGGCAGCCATGCCATCAAGCTTGGCCTCAACGTGCGAGACTCTGCTAAACAGATGATGATGAAGAAGTGACTGTTATTCAGCTATTCTATCAGTGTTCGGTTCTCTCCATGCCTAGGTGGAAAACCCTAGTACTCCCTCATTAATGACCTGCCTGATATCAAAGCAATTATTTTATATAAAAGGTTTGGTGAGATTTGTCCTACTTTCAAAATGGCTGGTGTAAGGCTACACACTGATTCTCAGAAAGTATACATTTATCCTTGACTTGGTTAAGACAATGGGGCTGCGCGTAGTCTAGGAATGTGTACCTTCTAGCCTCATATAATTCATTCCCTTGACTGCCACTTGTTGATCAAACTGTAAGTCTAACCAAACCTACTGTTATCTGCAATATCGTTTGTGTTCTTAATAAATTCAACAACTTGCTCGTAGTAAAGTCTCTGATGGACCCTAAAATGCCCTCTGCAGCAGTGGTTCCCAACAGTTCTATATAAATTCTGAATAATTAATATGGAACCATTATATCACTGCATTCAGGCTCTCTGTAATATGCTTCAGGCGGAAGTGTTTGGTGTTAGGATAGCCGCAGGTCTAGCCTGCATACCAGAAACTGCCAAATTGACAATAAATGTCTACATACTCGTACATAGCCAGACTGCGATTAAGCTATAACTTCATGATGAATATTATCCAGAAATGTCCTTCAATAGCAAAGTAGATGGGCTGGACACCAAACAAAGGCTTTGAAACAACTGGGTGCCAGGAACATAGAAGGAAACGAATGTGCAGACGCTATTTCTAAAAGCGCAATCCAAGTATTATCACACCACTATGAAGCTACAATCAGCTAAAGGAGCTATAAATGAACATTAAGTCATGTTCATGTTGCATATTATCCAGAAATGACGTTCAATAGCAGAGTAAATGGGCTGGCCACCAACCGAAGCCTCTGCATCTGCTGGGTACCAAGGCATGAGAACACAGAAGGAAACAAGAGCGCAGACGCCATTGCTAAAAGCAGAATCCAAGTAACGAAAGAGCAGGCAAGCAAAGTACGGATGCCTCTACAGATCGTTAATAATCGTGTTGAAGATTGCATGATGAGGAAAGCGGAAATAGGGTAGGGTATCTCCACAAGCAAAATCGCAAGGCGCATATGCAAATCATACGGCACTCAACAAACCAAATCTATACTGACTCCCGGCAAAGGCAGGCAGACTGACGGGTCACTATCTATAGCAGGTGCACGCTAAAAAGTTGGAACTCACAAAAAACGATGATTGTAGGATATGTGAGGAGCAGAGCACAAGGGAAACTTTGGAGCATCTCCTGTGCCTATTCTCCGCAAGCACAAAAGCGCCTTAGACACCTGGGAGCCTTCTGGTACTGGAACTGGACGAGATCTCAGCCCTAGGGATGGTTTCGGCCTTAGGCATCTCGTTCGCTAAGGGCATCTCTGTTTTAACGAAACATATGAGAACTATTAAATTAATATCCCTCTGGAACCTTGAAGGTCTATGTGTGGCCTTCACGGCCAGCCAGTGCAATGTAACCTAATATATTATATCACTGGAGGATGAGAGTTTGTTTGACCGCCCATTGAGATCACATTTATCGCTCTCCTATAATGTATTACCTGACAGAGGAAATCCGCTCTGGGTATACACTAAAAGAAAAAAGGGACTATTGGTTAGAGTATATAGAGGAAAGAGACTTAAACGTCAAACGATAAAGCAGCGAAATAGAGCAGACAGAAGTTGTACATGAATCCTCTCAAAATCGTGTTGAATCCGCTCAGAATCGTGGTGAACCCACTCAACATCGTGGTGTGTCCGCTACGGATGCTGGCAGCGAAAAATAGTTTTATTTCTCTGTGTTATCTGCTATTGGTACGATGCGCTTAGTCTAGCAGATATTCCTGCGATTTACCAGAACTGCTTCAGTTCAAGTTCCCCACCTGTCATAATTGAATTAGTGATTCCATTGAAAGGTTGATTAGTTTTTTATTCCACCATTCAATACACTCATTTCGCTCAATCATTTATGTGCCAAAAATTTCATAATTTTTTTTTTTTTTCAAATTCATACGTTCTATAGAGTTATACCCGTTATAGAGGATTTATAAAATTGCAATTAATTTTAATACGTGTAACAACTAACGAACAATTCAATTTATTGATGCTACTAATCTGTTAGGTCTCTGGGTTTCGTCCTCTTAAGACGTCGTTCCGTTGTGTTTGCTTCGGAGAGTTTCGATGCTTCTTTGTGTATGTAGTAAATAAGTCATTCCTGATGTGAGTGAGGTTGGGACTTTTGTTATTTCGCTGTCTACCATCTGCACCCAAAGATCTCTGGGAAGGTCTACCGTTCGTACGTACCTGGGGGTATTAACTGTGCTTCACAGAACTTTGTTCCGAAATCTTTGGATTATTTGAATATGGCTTTGTTTGGTGCATCCCTAAAGTTGAATGACATAACTCCATACAGGTTTCCGGATTTGGATATATAATAATTATTTCTTGTATGGAGAGATACGAACGCTACAACGCGAGCCGTCCGTGAAAATTACCGGGTAAGGAGAACGGAAGACAGTCGCCTTTTCAGACGAAAGAAACGCGAGTAGGAAAGGCGTGAGTGCGAGGAACTCGAGATGTACCGGGACAGAAAGGATGCTCGAAAATTCTATCAACAGGTCAGGCGCCTGATCCCAAGGTTTTAACCCCGGAGTATCTACCTGTAGAGATGCAATTGGGAATCTGGTTTCGGATACGCAGTGCACACTGAGATTATGAAGGGAACATCTCTAAATTACTGGCAGGCGACGATGCCACCAATACCGCCTCTGGAGAACTCAACCCGATACCAACAATTTACGATGACGGAGTGGTTCTTTCACCACCTAGCCACGATGAGGTACCAGTTGCTATTCAACGACTGAAGAACAAACAAAGCAGCTGGTGCCGATGGACTGCCTGCTGATATGTTCAAGGCCGGCGGTGATGCGCTGATAGGGTGTATGCATCAGATCATCAGTAAAATAAGGCTAGAAGACAGCTTGCCCGACGACTGGAATCTAAGTGTCCTCTGTCCTGTATTGAAGAAAGGTGGCCCGATGATACGCGTCAACTACCGGGGAATCAGTCTTATTGCCATCTCTTATAAGGTTCTGTCTAGGATGTTGTGTGATAGACTAAATCCATGTGCCAACACGCTGATTGGACCTTATCAGTGCGGTTTTACACCTGGAAGTCCACCATTGACCAGATCTTCACGCTGCGCCAAATCCTGGAGAAAACCCACGAGAAACAGATCGACACCCATCATCACTTTGTCGACTATAAAGCTGCTTTTGATGGCCTAATAAGGGATTGCCTATTACCACCACCATATGTGAGTTCGGTATGCCTACAAAGCCTAAAAATCGGGGAAACCTTAGCCACCGAGAACATTGTGGAGGTTATGCTAAGCAGCAAACAAAACTGGGGTCAGGTAGATAAATATGTGGAAAATGTGCTCCGGCGGAAAAAGCGGGACCTGGACGCAGGAATAATGTTGAGAGTCCAATAGGGACGAAGTGAGAATCTCCACCTTGAAGGAAGTATAAAAAGGGTTCCAGGGTGCGGAGATGTTCTCAGCGAGGGAGGGGGATGTTTTAGTGGGTGCAATTCTCACATACCAAATCTGTGACGACAGTTATGATGATGCGGCAGGCATTTTTACCCTCTCTACCCAAACAAAAAAAAAAATAAAATAAAAAAATGCCTACAAAGCTAATACGGCTCTGTAGAATGACTTGAGCAATAGGTCCAGCTCTGTCAAGGTACGAAGTGACATCTCCGAACCATTTAATACCGTGTGAGGTTTCAAACAGGGCGATCCACTGTCGTGCGACCTCTTACCTTGGTAGGGGTACATCGAAATGGCACCATTTTCTACAAAATTCCCCAGCTCCTCGCATATGCTGATGATAACGACATCATTGGACGTTTCAAGCGAGATGTTAATCCTGCATTTTTTATCATTGGAAAAGAATCAGCGAAAGTGGGTATGACGGTAAACGAGGGCAAGACAAAGTATATGATGTCCACCAGCAGGAATACTCGGCATTTAGGATCCTTTGTTTCAGCGGACAACAGTACTTTTGAAGTTGTCAAGCAATCTATGTACCTTGGCTCCGCCATTAACACGGAAAACAACGTTAGCCTGGAGATTCAACGAAGAATAAGCTTGCTAATAGGTGTTACTATGAGCTCAGTAAGCAAATGTATAGCAGAGCCCTCTCTCGCCCGACTGAACTCCCACTCTACAAGACACTCATACTACCCCTGCTGCTCTATGGCGGAGAAGCATGGGTCGTGTCGCAGACTGATCGAACCGCGCTTGGGGTGTTCGAGAGGAAAATTCTTCGCAAAATCTTCGGTCCTGTTCGTGCCGGCGACGACTACCGTATTCGGATGAAGCATGGACTATACGAGCTCTACGCTGATATTGACATAGTAAGACGCATCACTATAGAACGTCTGCACTGGTTTGGACATGGCGTGCGTAGAAGCTCCAGCGAAAACGGTGGTTCGAACCGGAAGCCGCTGGACGGCGACGTAGGAGACGGCCATGCCACCGATGAAAGGACGAAGTCTAGGAAACCCTAACCGCGCTTGGAATAACAGATTGGAGAAGACACGCGCAAAGTAGAAGCGCCTGGCGAGATCTATGATTGAATGTTGTAAAGGAGCTATAGATGAACATTGGTTGATGCAAAGCAAAGAAGTGCGTCTGGGTGGGTACTCAAAGGATGTTTGCACATTTAGCAGGTAGAGCAGGGAACACTCTCTTGTATGTACTGTAAGCATGTGTTGCCCTATTCAAATGTAGGGAGCTATATTTAGTTGAGACCCTTACTAAATTACTGAAGGGGCAGGATGGGTCTCACAAACTTTGAGAGTAAAATGCGGCATGATTTAGAGTTCAGTTGATTATAGCCAAGCGAAAAATATCTTTGACCCTTTGCGCATTTGGCGACAGTGGATTGTATGTCCTTTAGTCTAAGCCGATATCACGCAACTGAGTCATTTTGTTTATCAGATTATTTGAATTGTTCCTCATCCTCACTTTTTCAAGAGAACAGACCCAGTAGTCTAACTTTGATTATCTGAACTGTTCCTCATCCTCACTTTTTCAAGGGAACATCCCCAGTAATCTAACGTTGATTATCTGAACTGTTGCTCATCCTCACTTTTTCAAGGGAACATCCCCAGTAGTCTTACTTTGATTATCTGAAGTGTTCCTCATCCTCACTTGTTCAAGGGAACAGACCCAGTAATCAAACTTTGATTATCTCAACTGTTGCTCATCCTCACTATTTCCAGGGAACAGCTGCAGTAATGCAACTTCCTATTAATTCCTCAACTTTCCTTTAAATTTTGCATATCCATCGTTCTATTAAATACTATAAAATATCGCTTAGAGGACTAGTGAGTGAGAGTTCCACACTGATTTGCAGGAGTGCTCGCTACAGTGGCGAATTGGCGCTCTCATAATTGATTTAATTACGCTTTGAGTAGAATATCCTGTCAATTGTCGTACCTTGGTATTAATTAGAGCCACTACAAGTGCTGTTTCGCTAAATAATCCTGTCATCTGCAGCGGTAAACAGCCGGCGTCACGCTAACCGCTCTTTAAGGTATTCTCCCGCTGATTCGCTTTCATGCAACGCCGCGGCACGTTGTCTAATTATCGCTTCCGAATTTAAAATGGCAGCTCGTGGAGAAAAGTGCTCTTAACGCTGAAAAATTAGCAACCATGACAGCGACAGCAGCAGCAACCGCAGCAAGCAAAGTTGCTGCTGACAGTTGTGGCACATTGCTCTTCTCATGCGGCGGCCACACACACACACACACACACACACACACACACAACAAGGATGAGCTACCAGGATTAGTGGAGATGAATCACAAGCAATTTAAATGTTGCAAGTGAATTATAAACAAACGCAAAATTTATGCATGGCAATATTTAAGGCTGAAAAATGGCGACGCATAATAATGAACTTCTCCAAAACAACGAAACGAGAGCCTTATAATTAAATAGTTACTCCAGCTGAGTCCGTGTGGAAGGAAGTGCTTTGTTCTTTCTTCATACCCATTGCGCTGCCAAGGATCCGGCCAGGTGCTCGCTGTGGAGCCACCTGAGGCGACGTGCCTTTTCGTACGTCACGTCGCGGAAATTAACCCGAATTGCCATTGTGTTAGCAATACGTAAACATACTCGACTACAAATTTGGAATAAGGAGGAGCGTTTATAAGAGGACAAAATATGAGTATACAAAGAATCTTGAGTATCTTTGCCGAAAAATTTAACTATTTAAAGGTGAATTTTGTTCTGGACTTATTAGAATATAATTATAACTCTAAGGAACTATTCAAAAATATTTGAGCTGCTACAATTGCCAACAACATTTTAATTTGGCCTATTGCAGGAACTTTTGTCAAATAAAGGATATGAGAGAAAATTGTGAGTATGAGTTAACTTCCACTCTATTGAGAGAGGCGATTCAAACTTGTTTCTGGTAACTTCATACGGAGTGATTGCCTCCATTGCCGAACCGGAGTCAAGTCTACCATAAACAACTGAGTAAGTCATGATCGCACTATAAGCACAAACCTTCTTCAGGTCTTAATAGGCACAAATGATGCAGTCCTCTTCAGATTCTGTAAGGTATAGTATACCTAGCCCACCACATAATCTAAGTGATCCTCACAGGATAGTGCGGAGTTAATGTGGTATCCAAAGTTTTTTACGTTTTCAACAAATTTAAGTTTAATATCATTTAGTGCAATTGTCCTTATATCAGAGGGAGGGTAACCAGACTTGGAAATCGGGAGGACATATAATTTTTGGGACTTGAGTTTCAGCCTATTAGCTTTAGCCGATTCTGCTATTGTGATCATCTTAGCACATAAATAATCAATGAGACCAATAGGTCTGGACAAATACAATTGAAGGTCATCAGCATATGCATGCATGGTAACATGACGGCACTTACTGAAAATTTCATCTACGAACAATGTAAATTAAAGTGGACCAAGTGCTGAGCCCCGAGGCACCTCGCAGCTTAAATCACTGAAAGCAGACACACTCTTTCCCTAACCCTTTGAGACCTTCCAACCCAGTAACTATTCTAACATACCGAACCGCCGAGCTGGAAAAACCAAAATTCAACTGTAGCTTTCACATAGTAATGAGTGATCCACAGAATCGAATGCTTTAGAAAAATCTTACAGACAAAGCAGGTTCAAGTGTCCCATATCAAATGACTCTCAGATTTGCTCAGCTGTGACAGATTCACATACCTTTGATAAAGCCGACAACAATCTTACAGGACGGAAATCAGAGGGGGCATTGGGATTGGCCTTTTTAGCTATAGGGATAATCGTCGCTACTTTCCAAACTTTGGGGAAGCAGGAGCTCATTAAGCAATGGTTAATTATATCGGTCAACGGTGTTAGAATGAAATGTAAAATAAGTGTAATAAATTTAATCCTCTCAGAAAGCATTTGACTTTATCTTGTGGACACAGCGAGCAACATCACCTTCACCCACAGAAGTAAACTCAAACACATATGGGCATTCAGAAGCATATTCCTTCCCTTTCAGACAATTTTTACCAAGTTCAATACTTGGATTCGTATCTCTGGATTAAGCAAACAATTCCCTCTTCAGTTGGAACTCTCTATTGGCTTCAAAAGTTTGCTCGCTTCTCACACTTCGTCTTCGCTAACATTTGGTTCAATTAGTCAGTTGTTGCACCACAATGTTTTACGTGCATCTGCTTTAACGCCCGTTGCTAACACGACGCACACGCTGCTTGCTGCCACTTTCAGGATTCGGCTATGATCCTTTTGCCACTGTCATGGTTAACTGATCTACTACTACTACTATGTTCCTTTCAGCTACGCTCACTGTTTCATTGCTGCTGCTACTACTTGTTCACTTTCACTTATTTGCAGATTCCGATCTCAACTGTGCAGTCGCTCCTTCTCCTCTTCAAACAGCCTCCGAACGCAGCTTCGCATTCTTTCTCGCGTGTGCATTCTTATGGGTTGAAATCGCCGCTCATCAAGCATCACCCAACCAACCAGATGGCGTGTCGATTTCGTAACAACACACCCCCGCCTTTTGTATCTAATCGATAATTTCGAATAAGCTTGTAGTTACTTATATCCAAACAAGAGTCACCTATACCTTTATGAAACCAGGCTTCAGATATGCAATTACATCCACAGATGTCGAAGGAGTGTTTAACACAATCAATCTTAGTATCATTTAGACTCCTTTCATTAACATACACAATGCTAAAACCAAAGCGCAACCTACATAGAATGCCAATCAATGTCTTATGAATGTCCCTGGAGGCAGAAACTCATCATCCATAGTTAGCATACAAAACTATATCAGCAACAGAACAGTAAGCATTATAGTAAGAGAAGGAGTAGATAGTAGAGAAGGGGAAATGACTTAAAGAATAATCGACAATAAGGCATATAGTGGCAGAGAATTTAAGTTACAAAGAAAGACAAACAATATTATATGACATTAGAACAAGAACACGAAGTTCATTAATTAGAGACTTCCCAACAATTGTAGGAGCTTCCCAACACGGCACGGCAGTGCGCCAAATACGTCCGACCAAATCCTTCTTCTTATCTGACCATAACAACCCTTTACCGCATTACAGCTTCGCTAATTACAGGCCCCCAAGCGTGTCTGCCAAGCACTCGCTGCCTCGAATTTTTGACAACAACTCAAGATACTTGGTCCTTCCCACGGAGTTTCGGTCGTTCTCTTCGTCTGCCACCTTCAACTATCACGTCGAACACCTCTCGGACTAGAGAATCTACGTCCATTCTTTCGACATGACCCAGCCAGCGGAGGTTCAAAGAGTTAAACCGCTGGGCTCCATCTATGTCGTTGAATAGCTCTGACAGCTCATGGCTCATTCTGCTGTGAAAATTGTCCATAAAGTTCCGAAGGTCTGACGAAATATTTTTCCCTCGAACGGTGCAAAGAGTGGCCTGTATCTGAGTGCATCATCACCCAGATTTTCGCCCCGTAAAGAAGCACTGGTAGAACAAGCTTTGTAAAATGTATGTCGAGAAAGGGGTCTCTTATACAATTCCTTGCTGACGGAAAGGGGTCTCTTATTCAATTCCTTGCTGACGGAAAGGGTTCTCTTATTCAATTCCTTAGTTACAAGAATGATTATTCGCTTGATATCCTCCTAATCACACCGAATTACTGAATAAAATGTTCATCCAAGTTTACTTTAGATAAGTTAAGTTCCTCCAGGATAATGTATGCTCTCTTTGTCTATTTTTTTGTGGAGACGAATCACTGTGTCAACGCCTACATTTACGCCTACATTTCGTATGCTTGGCGGTAGTTATCCCAGTTATAAATGTTTTGAACACCATTCTACAGATATGGTAAATGAAAACAATACCTTTTTGAGGTTCTATCTTCATGTATCATGGAGGGCAGTTGTCATTATCCTTTGATTTGATGATGTTCGGCGAAGTTTTTGCTTGAGATGATTCGCCACTCTAACGCTTTGTGATATTCCGATATTCAGATCTATCTTGCTTGGCGTCATTCATTTATTTTGTTGATACGTAGGCCATTTCCCGCATCCTTTCTTTCTTTGACTCAGTACTCGAAATATCGCAGAGCAAATATTGTTTTGATTCAGGACTTCATAGAAAATCATCAGAGGCCTGTTTAAGCACCGAACAAAAATTGTTTGAGTTCAGACGCTCATAGAAAACTATCAGAAACCTGATTAAGCACCGAACAAACCTTGTTTTACTTCAGAGCATCATAGAAAATCACCAGAAATCTGATGAAGCACCGACAAAATGTTGTTTTAGTTCAGAACTTCATAGAAAATCATCAGATACTTGATTAAGCTCCGAATAGAATACACTATAAGTGGTTTAATGGTCTCACCTTTCTAAGATTTACAATTGCCAGCTCTCATTTGATATGATTCCTACAACTCTTACATTGAAATAAGGCATCCATATTATATCCTTTGGTTAACTGTAAGTGTACGAGTATGAGGTTGAAAGGTAGTACAGTTCAGTCCACCACTTAACTCATCGTCTCAGGGGACCTAATTTTTGTTGATACTTGGTGACTCTCCCACATCTTCACAATTAAACTTTCTTTCTTTCGTAATCTACGCAATCAAAAAGTAATTTCCTGCCTCTGTTGCCTCCTTCAACCCTCTAATAAAAGAAAACCTGGCCATCCAATTAAAATCTCCACATTTTTATTATTGCCTACAAAGGAACCCCAATTTTATACGATCAGATCGCAATGAATTTTATTGTTCTTAAATAGAACAATAAATTTAATTGTACCTTAAATTCCCCACATTTTATGATGGCGCATTGATGCCCTGTAGTGATGTGGCACGAACATATTTGCTGCTTTGACTCATTCAGCCAAGCCGCAGCACTTCAAAGCAAACACCCCCCCCCCCCCCCCTTCCCCACTCTTACAGTGGTAAATATTATCGCTCATTTATTGTATTGCGACTGTCGCTGCTGCAATTGAGATGATATCTTTCGGCGCTTTATTGTCGTGCACATATTGTCTTGCACGAGCACATCGGGAGTGCGATGCTTTCAAGAGGCTCACCTGAAGTGTGGTGGCATTAGCACTTAAGTAAGTACGTACTTAGTGGGCTCTTTTGTAGTTTCATTCTGTTGTTTGAGTTCCAGTTGAAAGGTGCTTTAAAAGCAGACATGAAGTCGACAGTTATTGTGGCCTGGTCAGAGGTTTTTAAAGTATGTTGCCTTGAGCTTAATTAAAAGGAACTTTTCTGCAAGGATGTCGAAGGATAGCTTTAGATCGATATTATAATATATCACATAGCTTTAAGGAGGGAGGCGCATACTTTGTAGTTGGGGTACTCCAATCTAAAGCTGAATGCTATGTGTCCACAATGAATACCAACTACTTATCTACCTGTTCGTTGTGTGTGGCTTGTGAATAATATACCTCAACAACTGAAAAGGGAAGGTGCAGTGAGTGCGTAAGATGAATACCATAACTCTGAGAACCACTTGATGTGGACTGAGGCGAGTGTGCGTTGGAATTACTGCAGAGTAAAAGAAATTGGACGGAGGAAACCATGAATCAATACAATTGTGTTTGGCAGAGTTATTGAATGAGATATGACAATCTGCCGATTACCTGTGTAAACAAGATATACTCGAGCTCATCTACTCGCACATTAGGCATTTTTTATGTATTAGAGTGGCAAGTGGTCAACAGGGACTTTGACTTGACGAAAATGAAGGATGATAGAAACTGGAAAGAGCTCGAAATGGAATTAGCAACTTCACGAGACGTAAATTTTCTAAAAGTTATTCTAATTTAACATCTACAGTAAGGGGTTAATGAGATGGGTTGGGGAAATAAGTACTAGCAAAGAATACAAAGAAGCATTTCGAGGTTTATCCTGTGGAGGATTGAAATTGTGGAATCCTGGCGGAACCCCACAGTTGATTGCCGTACGTCCATATGGGTTTAATGACCACATTGTATGGAAGAATTCTATTTTCCAAGCTCAATTTGAACCTACTGTTTAGGTACCATTCTTCTTGTATTTATATTGGGTTTTAGTTGGAGTCTTTTGGCTTTGATATGCTTTCGCCAGGGGAGACTTCTCACCAATTGAATTCCAAGATATTTCACATCGTTTGCTTGTGGGATCTTTACACCATTTACATATAAAGGAAGGCATGTTTCGAACGATATATGAACGCTTTTCGACTCGTTATCTACAATTCTCCATATTAGTAGCCATTCTTCTATATGTCTGATGTGATCCTTTAGTATTTGTGAGGGAATGTTGGAATCCTTCTGAGAATATAAAATTGCGGTATCATCTGCAAACGTAGACGTAGTCAGCTGGTCATCTATTGGTAAAACACTCGTTTCTAGTCAGCTGGTCATTTGATAGGAAATAACTCGTTTATAAAAGGTATAAAAGCGGTCCAAGTATATTCTCCTATGGTACTCCATCTAGGATTTTTTGTGTGTCTGACACGTAGCTTTTGTGTTTGACTTTAAGTTTCCGATCAAGGCAATAGGACTTCAAAGTATTACTGTATTCGGAACAGTGGTTCCGAATTTCGTAGAGAATACCCTTATGCCATTCTTTTTCAAACGCTTGTGGAACATTGAGAAAAATAGCCAGAGCAATATTTTGAATTCTCTAAAGCATTGTCTTTTTCCTTTAATTATTTGGTAGATTTGCTATATTGTACTCTGCTGTTCTCTAAACCCAAATTGGCGTTAAGAGATTACTTCTCTTTTTTCCAGCAGTGGAGTAATTTTATAAGGAAGTACTTTTTTGAAATATAAGACTTAAGATTATTGTTCCATAAGATGCTATATGTGCTGGATGCTTTCCTGGTTTATTGGCGCAGGCGTCTACTGCCCCGAACTAAATATAAAAGAGCATTTCAGACTACCAAACTACTGCAGCATATTTCAAGCGGAAGTTCAAGCGGAAGTTCAAGCGGAAGTTCAAGCGGAAGTTCAAGCGGAAGCTGCAGAGCTCGCCTGCAAAGCAGAAACTACGAACTCCACTATAAACTTCTACATAGATAGCCAGGTTGCGATCACAGCTATAACTTCATTCTGTGCATCTTCCAGAAATGTAATGGAAGCCACATATCTACTAGTGCCAGGGCATAAGAACATAGATCGAAATGAGAGTACGGATGCCATTGGTAAAATCGGAATCTTACTACCAGACGAGCACGCCTGTAACGTACTGATGCCTCTAAGAATGATCAATAGTCGTATTGAAGAAGACATGATGAGAATGGGGAAAGAACGGTGGAGTATTGCCACATGTAAAATCGCAAAGCTCGTGTCCAAACTGTACGGCACTAAGACTAAATCAATACTGGCACTTCCAAGGAAGGATTGCAGAACGATAATACTCACAGATCACTGTTTAACGGCGATACACGCTAAAAGGTTGGGACTCACAAACAACAATGACTACAGGAAATATGGGGAGCAAGGTACAAGATAAGCTATGGAGCATCTACTATATCTATGCCCTGCAATATCGAAAAGGCGCTTATCATATCTGGGAGTCCCCTGGTTGGAAGGACTAGAAGAGGTCATACAACTAGGGATAGTTTCTCTCTTAAGATTTGCTAAGAGCGTCTCCCTGATCAACGATTCATACTATAGCTCTGAAATGGATATCCATGTGGCACCGCAAAGTACCTTGCATGTCTATATGCGGCCTTCAGAGCCGGCCAGTCTAAACTAACCTAACTTTTATTGATCCTTATAATGACATCAAATTTCCATAAGTTTGTGAAGTAATTAAGTCTCAGGGTAGCATTTAATATATGCATACCATGAACAGTTGCCAAATCTGGGAGTTGTTTCAACAGTTTGTTTGCGATAAGGTCACAACCAGGAGCTTCTTTTGGACTTATTTCCTTCCAAACAATCTTTGTCACTTCCTTATTTTTTACCTTCGTTTCAAGTCGTTCGGTTTATCGTTCATTGAAGAGTGTTAGGGTTAGTTGAAGTCTACATTAGATTCATTGGGTATGTTGGAGATACTCTGTAA
Organism: Clusia tigrina; assembly: GCA_920105625.2. Classification (NCBI taxonomy): domain Eukaryota; kingdom Metazoa; phylum Arthropoda; class Insecta; order Diptera; family Clusiidae; genus Clusia; species Clusia tigrina. The sequence goes on from OV050030.1 coordinate 19,052,610, forward strand.
ATGATTTTTTCAGCAATTACCAGTGGAAATTCTTATTGGCGGTTCCCAGTACCGTGGCCGCCTCATTCTACTTACAGCATTCCATAGCGGGTAGTTGGTATCTGCGGTTGCTGATAGACTTTTCAAGTGTTGTAGCTCATTTTCCCTCTTTAAAGTTTGCTGCAGCTCTTTTGTGATACTTGCCAGATTTTGTTTTAGCCAAACGGACCTGAATTTTAGCCATTCTGCTGTAAGTTGTCGCTCTTCTTTTGGGTGCTTAGCTTTTGCTATAAAAATCCCTCAGTGTGTGTGTTTTGGGTTGTAGTCTCTTTCTAAGGATACTTGAAGAATATTCTAAGTAAGTTTAAGAAACTGAAGGTTGCATAATGGAGAGCAACACATGTAGAAGTGACTCTAGAAAGGAATAATTATTAAGTTATTATAATCAAAATAAGTTATATACGAGGTTTCTTCAAAAACAAGGTGACTTTTTATTTTTCTCGGAAAATATGTAATAATTCATCAATATCTATTTCGTATAATAAAACTATGATTTGTAAGGCCACTTTGTGAAACATTTAGAGAGATAAAGAACCAACAGGGTTAAAAGATAATTCATAGTATGTAATTTTATGGTTGTGTTTTGGGAATTTATTGTGAATGTACTGGAAACATTCTTTAACAATATTGCCTTAAAATAATTTATCCCCACATACCTGGTTGAAGCCTCACTTCTACAGCTATCAGTCAAATGACACAAAATTCGAACATAGTCTGCTTTCTCAAGCCAGGATAGATTGTGTTCATAACTACAGCGTAACCAATTTATTACCCGTAATCATATTCCAATCATATTGAAATCCCTACCACAGCCCGTGTAAAAGGCACTTCACTTCCTTTGCACCTGAGTTTGTTCAAAGAGTATTTACGTATAGAGGTTCCGTCGCTCTCTTTGGCAAAAGAGAGGAATGGAATTGAATGGCAATCGCCTTGAAACCGTTAACAGATGTTAAACATAACATTATTCTGTTAAACGATTCATAACAGATTCAAAGTAAATTCATTTTATATGAGTTTAAGAAGGAATGGTTTTTATTGTCATAATAGGAAAATTTAGAAATGCAGATTTAATAGTCTTATTATTTATTAACTATTAGTATATTGATAACATAAAAATTAATACAATTTAGATTAATAAGACATTAATATCAAATCTATTCAATACTATTTGTTCATGGCTATCGCTAGTCAGCTAGTCAGTGAAAAAAATGTTAAAGTGAACATTTCCAATGCTAAAACGACGCATATTCATAGTAAATTTAATTTGAAATTTCTATTTCAAACAAAAATTTGTGAAAATTACAAAAAAATTTTAATTAATATTAAAATTAATGCACTTTACAATATATATTTTTAAAAAAAACTACTTTGTAAATATTTCTACTACTATATGTAAGTTAATTGCATTTGAATAATTTCATTTACGTAGGTAGGCATGTACACACATGCTCATAATAATAGATACACCTAATCGGTTAATAATAAAGTGTTGTTAAATCGGGTACTTCCCCTCTGAAATGTTGTATCTATTATTATGAGCATTAAATTTTCTTACTTTAAATGACATTTGTCTCTTTTTATATAATTTAATACAATATATGAAAAATATGATGATTTTTGGTTTCTTAGTTGCTAGAAAAATAAATAGAAAATAAAAATGGACTGAATTTTTTTCTTTTTTAAAGCAAAAAAAAAATTGTTTTTTCTTTATATAGGTGTATCTATTATTATGAGCATGTGTGTATATTTCTATAACTAATTATGGGAATATTGTAGATTAGTAAAAGAAAATGCAAAAATTGGTGTATAAAATTAATAAATAGTAATATGTATTTATTTAGTTTATTTCTTGAGTGTCTTTAGCTCAATGGTTTGCGCGTTGGACTGTAGTTTTTATGGCTTAGGGTTCGAGCTCCACCAAAATGCTTTATTTATCAAATTATTTTTTTTAAATTAATAATCATTTTTATAAATAATAATAAAAGTATTTTACTATTTTCCATAAATTAACCAGTATTAACATTTTACTGGACCAAATCTAGAGCAGAATTCTTTCATGTCTGATAAAGAAGAAAATGGTATGAAATTCAATCTTGACAAATCATATCCATCCATACATGCATACATACATATGTACATATTTGTGTTTTCATCATTTTGCAGGTAGCGAATTGTGCCATAAGAAACATGAAATTAAAATAAAGCGTCCCGATTGGAGTTTTTGTTTTATTTTGGGCTTCTTTACATATAAAGTGAAGCAGAATTCAATTTGTCATGAAATTTGGGATATTTCAATATTTTCGGTATGGACAAATATCAGCACAGTTTATTCTTTCGATCTTATATTTCATATTTTCGCTTTAACAGAATGCGATGAAACATTTTTTGAGTCTATCCGAAGAAAAAATTATTATGCACAAAAGACCAATTTTGTTCAAATTAATGATAATCTTTTAATATTCATATGTTCGTCTGTTGCCTATTCACGTTGCCTATTTACGTATCATAGTTCATGTTTGAAATAAATTTTATGAACTTCAATATCTAGTAATAAATGCATACATACGAGTATGTTCTTGTTATGCATTGATATACAAAGTTTTGTAAATAAAACCGTATATAATCCAATAACCTATATACATATAAGCATTTATTTCCTATGGAAAAATGTAGTTCAACCATGATTGTGTTCCAATGCATAATAAACCACTTCATAATCGAAAATTATTATAATCAAAAATCTATAAAAAATAATTTCAAGTATTTAAAAATCCAAGAAATTTTAAATTTATATTAGGATCAATAAAGTTTAGTAAAACATATTTCAATATAAGGTGTATTTTTTTGTCCATTTCATTTGACATTTTCTTAAAAAAATGTCGACATGATGTGTGCAGGGTTTACCCAAGTCGACTTGCTGGCATGTTTTTGCACAAACGCCATTCGAAATACTACAACCGGCCACTCAATACTGAAACTCGCCTTGACGTGGAGACTTGAGTTATGAAAACTAATAAAAATGTTCAAAAACTTACTGCTTCGTGCTTCTTTGTGCGTGTGAAGTTGTCTTTGGATGTGTATCCACTTATGTACATATATAGGAAATACTTTGAATGAAATTATCTCTTTTTACCTACATTTGTGAATAATATTTGGGATTTCTTTTTAGTTTTTTTTAAAATTATTTGCTGTCTAAGTTCTTCTATGCAACTGCATGTTTTTTATATTTTATATTAATATAAATTTAATTATATTAATTTAAGTTAATTTTTATTTTGTAAATAATGTATTATATTATGTAGTACCACCTTCGTCTCTATTGTGCCAATGATTTGTGCAGAATATTTGAATCTTTAGGCTTCTTAGCCTTTATAACTGACTGTACGGTTTTTACACATAAAGCGCTTTTAATATTGTTGCTATTTTGGGGGATTGTACAACTTATAGTTTTGTCACTGCCAGCACAATTTACACATACTGGGTTTGTTGCATCCTAAGCGAAGTCAACAACCGCTGCAATGCACGCCTTTGACTGCGGCCAACGACAACGCAAATCGCTGACATCGAATTTTCACGTGCATCAGCACTTTGTGCTCATTAATTATAGTTTTTTTGCATTACCTTTATATTAATTGTTTGTTTTATTTTATAAAATAAATAGAACAAATTTTAATTCATCTGCAAAATTCTTCCTTTACCATAGCAATAAAATCAATCTAACAATTTGCTCGTAGTATGTACAGAAATGCAACAACTTCCCAAAATTGCACATATTCATGAAAGAACGAAATTTTTGATTGGATTAGATTTTGTGAAATTTATAAGCTCTTCAGACGACATGCGCAGAAGCATCTCAAAACTAACATCAATAAAGGTATTGAAATCGTACAAATCCTAACACAATTTCATGCGCACCTGAATTTATGTGTGCGAGTTAAGAATCGCCGTTATGACTATTTTTAGAAAATATAAACTTCATTGCTGCAGTGTTCTGCTATAGCAGCAGCAAATAAATGTGGCTCAGCAAAATCATTTAAAACTGGATAATTTATGTTAAAATAGTAAATTATTTGTATTATTTTTTATAAAAACATATTAGTTTTCTTTAAAAAAAAAAAAATTAACAATTAAAAATTATAAAAAAAATTCATTTCTCAGCGGCTTTGTAACTGGCATCATAAAGTTGATAGGCCAACGCTTTACCCCTTGAGCTACCGATGCACAGCGTGAGCTTTAATCAATCTGGCATCTCGAAATTTAAAAAAAAAATGTTTTCGTAACTCGCTCATTTTTTTTTTTACGTGAGAAGAGACCCCAATTGTTACGAAAACAAACACAAAAGAGAATAAAAAAAGTTATTGGCGTGATAACAGCTATCAAACACGTGCAATTGCATAGCATGCAACAATTGATTTGCAAGCTTGCATTGATCACAAAAGTTTGAGTGATCAGGTCGAAGTTGTGAGTGGTTTTTTTTGGCCTAAAATATTTTTTGTATTGAAGGTTATTACTTAAACTTAAAATTTTTGTTTTATACAATATTTATTTTTGCACTCAAGTATTTTGAAAAAATTGTTTTATAACCACCTAAAAGGTAAGACAAATTTTAAAGCTTTCAAATCTTTGATGGACTAGAACTTCCAAGTCTCACGGAGTTTCGTGATAGGAATGCCAGCAGAATCTTTGTTAATGTGCCCAAAACAAATTAAAAAAATAAAATCCTGCCCATTTTTTGCCTTTTTTTAGTATGAGTGAAATATCGCGAGAGGAGCTATTTTGGATTTGGTTGAGCAAGGTGAAAAGCGAAAAAACAGAAGCGGTCGAAAAGCACGTTATATCAATTTTTGGACCAGATGTTGACGATACCAAAATTAAAGATCGTATAAAAAAGCGTTGCTTCCAATTTCAATCGCGATGGAGCAAATCTCACCGTGATAAAGCAAGATTTATGCATGACAATGCTATTTGGCTAAGTTCAAAAATTTCTGCTGTTGATTTTGCTCTTGATCACGCACCATCAACTTCAAAACAAATACCGCAACGCGAAAGGCGTGAAAAAGAGTTTGCTGAAAGTGCTTCGAGTACACAAAAACGGAAATGCAAAGAGTTAATATCAAATGTAGCTTCGGAAAAATTAACTATGGCTACCGCAATGCATCTGAGATCCTGTGGAAAAAGAGACTCAGCAAACATTGTCAAAGAGTTGTCGGCTGCATCCCCTTCGAGAGGTACAGCTATAAAAAGAGCAAGGGTAAGCATTACTGAAAAGAAAAGTCTTACACCAGATCAAGCACTGGCCATGATCGTAGACGAAAATTTATCAACTGAGCAATGCCGTGGAATACGATTGCATACGATACCATACAGTCCGAAATTGTATCCATGCTATCCTCTTTATTATGTTTTAGATATCAATAAATTTAACATTGAAACAACATTAACTTTTTATTTTTCTCATTTGCAAAGAATCATCGAAAACTAAAGTTCGAAACTTGAAGCATTTTATAGAAATGGTTGTATGTGGGTATTTATATCAATATATCGACAAGTTTTAGTTAGAAGAGAAAAAAAGAAGAAATTTTGAATATAAATGTGTAAAAAAAAATTGTCCCCAACTAGTGTTTTTGAGGATAGTTCGGAACTAGTCCCCTTTGACACTAGTTGGAACTAGTTATCTTTCACCATATTGAAGCTTATAATCTCCTTAACGATCGTGCCAAATTTCAAGTTGATATCTCTAAAACTTCATATAAAAATTAATTTTGAGATGCTAGATTGACTAAATCTCACACTGTGCGATGCCAGCAAATATCTCGGCAATTTTGCGGCATTTTAGGGAGTCAAACTGTTTTGAATTCATTCATCCAACAGCAGAGCGTTGTTGCTTTGGCCAAACATTGGCCACGATGCAGTTTCATATATGGACATATTCAAAATACAATTAACGTAATAATAGTGATTTATTTATTAAAATATATATTGTAAATAGCAATAAATATTTAAAAATACATTTTAATAATTTAGAAATTTTTTGGCTGAAATTAAATTTTTTCAAATTTCTTTTTAAATTCACTGTTAATATGCCGCTGTTATAATCATTTTTAGCAGAAAATGTTACATTTTGACAGCAGGTCCACGGCGATGCCATGCGTTGCATGTCCCCTGTTTTCTAAAGAGCGATTTGCACAGTCTTGTTGTATATTGTCTTTGGTTTGTTGCCACATAAAACTATGCGGGGGAATTGGCACCATTTGCTATGCTCCTATCTAAGAACTAATAACACAGTGCGAACGAAACTGACTTTGTTACTGTCCTGCATCTCTACTCACTGAGTGATTGAGAGCACTCTCATTAATGGAGCGATGGGCGATGAACCAATCACAACTTTTGATTGATCATTCTCAATTTCCCTTTTGGCATGCATAGACGAAAAAACAAGTTTACTCCAATGTTAGCAGATGTCTCCAAATCTCTGGCCTACATAAATCGATATTCGCCAACAGGAAAGTTGCTCCTTTCCTTGCTGAAACTACCAACAAATCATGTCCATGCCACTGACGACATATCCTCAGTTGACAAGTATTTCTGATGTGAAATTACGTGCTTCGAGCGCTTTGGTGAGGCCAAAGGTAGCACCTCTCATCTACGAAAACTTGCATTTGAATGATATTGCCACTTGATATGTCAGCATGCTACACTACAGGCTTCAAGCAACAACAACAAAAACAACAACGGTATCACCAGCAACAGTAGCACTAACAACGGCAACAACATCAATGACAATCATCATCTCAACTGGCATTTCGAAGCATTCAGTATTGTGAAAATTTCAGTTCGTGGAGATGCTGCTAATGGCGTACAAAGTGCAATTTGGTTGTTGCTGCTGGTGTTGATACCGACAACAACAGGCAGACCAACAACAGCAGCAACAATACCAGCAGCAGCAGGAACTACAACAAACCGGCAAAGCAGCTGCCATAAATTGAAGGAGGCCAAATCACATTTCTCAATCTGATTGCAATATTGCGTGGCTTCATTTGCTGCTGTCACTGCGATAACCGGCACAAGAGTACAACTACTGAGGCTGAGAGCACACCGGAGGCAAGAAAAATGTTGTGGACGTTGACTCAGGTTGCAAGCATATCAATGAAACATCAAGCAATGTGATGCAATATGGAGGCTGAGAGAAGAGTACTTCAACAGTAAGGAAAGGTATGCGAGGATTCTGTTTAAGGGAGAGACTCAGGTATCAGTCAACAACTGCTACCATATTACCATGACCCTGATGAGGGTTAGGGAAGTACTGTTAGCTTCAGACTTTTGCTGAGTACGGTATATAGACCAATCTAGTGATGGTGACATCAAACATTTCGCTACTCTGTCCTCAACCTTAGACAATAATTTGTGTGTTCTCAGGTATACAGCAATAACAACAACAAACTAGGCCCACTTATAATGACATTAACTTGTGAGAGGGTGTTTTGTTTTTGGCAGCTAATTTCCTAGCATCGAAGCATGCGATAATAATTAAAGGAAAGTTGGACAGACTTTCGCGTCTGGTAAGAATTTTGCAGCATCAGTTGTGATGAAAGTTATACAGTCTCCTCTAGTGGCAGAGTCAGCCTAAGGAGAGGTTGGAATAGGTGAAGGTGAGAGAGGAACTATTTGTTGCCAGGTTAATCAGGAGTTTTAAAGAAGTGAGAATTCACAGATACGTCGCACCTTTTATCATGTCATCTCTTCTGCGTTTTCTTAATCTTTTCTTCCGTCGCAGGGATTCGTTTTTGTTTGGTTTGCAAAATATTGATTTGACTCATTTTACCGCCTCCAACTCCGGCGAATTTTTAAGAAATCTGCATTTGCTGACAGCGATTAAAGCAATGACAGCTGCCAAATTATCCAAAGTAGGACAATAAACAATGTGAAATGTTGTCATTCGCAGACGTTGGCAAAAAGGGCGCTGCTCTGCTCGTGCCACAGCCGTGCTGAATATATTTGGCAGACGAGGTTACGTTTTTACTACAAGTTCCACCAATACGAGAGTGAACATTATTACTCGTATCAGTATTCGGTAAAACGTCTTTGAATTCAGTTGTGAATAGTTCCTTCATAAGCTTAAATTTTAGTGCATTTAATGGTTGATCCTTAAACTAGGATCGTGCGAGGGATCATTGAACAGTTTCTTGATATCTAAACTATAATTGATTCGCTATACAAAGGAACATTGAACAGTTTTTTGATACTTGAACTAGGATAGATCCATTATACGAGGGAACATTGAACAGTTTCTTGATACTTAAACTAGGATGGATCCGGAATACAAGGGAACATTGAACAGTTTCTTGATATCTAAACAAAAATTGATCCGCTATACAAAGGAACATTGAACAGTTTCTTGCTACTTAAACTAGGAGAGATCCATTATACGAGGGAACATTGAACAGTTTCTTGATATCTAAACTATAATTGATTCGCCATACAAAGGAACATTGAACAGTTTTTTGATACTTAAACTAGGATAGATCCGGTATACAAGGGAACATTGAACAGTTTCTTGATATCTAAACTATAATTGATTCGCTATACAAAGGAACATTGAACAGTTTTTTGATACTTGAACTAGGATAGATCCATTATACGAGGGAACATTGAACAGTTTCTTGATATGTAAACTATAATTGATTCGCCATACAAAGGAACATTGAACAGTTTCTTGATAATTAAACTAGGATGGATCCGGAATACAAGGGAACATTGAACAGTTTCTTGATATCTAAACTAAAATTGATCCGCTATACAAAGGAACATTGAACAGTTTCTTGCTACTTAAACTAGGAGAGATCCATTATACGAGGGAACATTGAACAGTTTCTTGATATCTAAACTAGAATTGATCCGCTATACGAGGGAACATTGAACAGTTTCTTGATACTTAAACTAGGATGGATCCGGTATACAAGGAAACACTTTTGAACACTTTCATAAGTACCTGTTATCCCTCATTTTGGAGTTCTTGAGATGAACACTCTACATACTTTATCTAACTTAAGGATTATATTTTTCTTTACCCCGAAAATGATGTGCAACTAGCACAACTCCACTTCCCTTTTGTGATCACTTCCTGATAGAGTTGAGTGCCCTTGACCAATTTTTGCAGCCATTATGTCCAACATCCTGTGGTAGCCGCATGTAATTGAAATATTTTACTTACACTTGGCATCCTTAAAAAAATATAAATAGGGATATGTTCTTTTATGGTTCTGTGTTCATTTATTTGTATATTTATTGAGATGGAATCACACTCGAAAACATTCTTTCATCCCATTTCTATTTTCCTTCATCGAGGCATCAAACTTATTTCTTTGCTCCCATTTCTATGTTCCTGCGCCGAGCCACCGAAGTCGTTTGCTGTTCAAATAAACTATTTATGCCTTACTTAACGTTACGGAACATTATCGTATGTGTTGATAAGAATCTGTCTCTTGTTTGGTTCCGTTTTCCATTTACACATGTCATGCATCAATCACTTCGTCCCTCGGTGCTGCGATGGCGGTGAAGCAAACCCACACTCACAGTTTCGGCCTCCTCATAAATCAAAGCGACAAATGCAACAGTTTTGCTGCTACGCTTCAGTTGTGAGCTTCAATTTCCGCTTCGCCGATAAACTACGAAATGGCGAAAAGCGAGCAAAGCCTCTGCAAGCATAGAGAAGGAAAATTGCAAAAAAATCAGGTCGCAATTGCGGATCCCTGTTGGTCGGGGGGTGGTATGTATATATATGTGTGTGTATGTAGCTGTGTGTGATGTGCTTGCGTAGTTATGTATGTGTGTGTGCAGTGTGTAGTTTTTACATCCTGACAGCCTGGTTTGCAAACTACATTCGTATTGATTTCTGGCAGATGGATGAACGGTGTTCGCCTGCCGTTTCAAAGCTGGCATTGCAACAATAAGATTAGTCCTGTTTGCTGGGGAAATCACTCTTAACGGATTTGTGCCTTTTATTTTGGAATCAATTCAGTGCCTCTGCTTTGATTATGCTTTCCAGAAGGCAAGGAAAATTCAACTTTAATGGTTAGCTGACAATTTAATTGAGCTGCATTGCGATGATTACAGTAGTAATTAAATTCCATTCGAAGCAATTGTAATTGGCATCTTTAAATTGAGGTTTCGTCAGAGAGTTGAATTGAGCTACAACGCAATGATTACTATAGCAATTAAATTCCATTCCATGCAATTGTAATTGGCACCTTCAAATGAAGGTTCCCTCAAAGACTTGAATTGAGCTGCAATGCAATGATTACAATAGTATTTAAATTCCGTTCCAAGCGATTGTAATTGAAACCTTTAAATGGAGGTTCCCTCAAAGACTTGAATTGAGCTGCAATGCAATGATTACTATAGTAAGTACACAATAAAAGCAATTGCAATGTGCACCTTCAAATGAAGGTTCCCTCAAAGACAGTCAATCCCAAGGGTACTTGGTACTTGGGTACTATAATTTGTGATACTTTTTATACCCTTTACCTTTGAAAAAGGTAAATAGGGTATACTTACTTTGTGCTTTTGAGAAGGGTTTGCGATTTCAGGAAGGAGGCGTGGTAGGTATGGACATATATATACAGATATGATCAGAATCACTTTCTAAGCAATTTTTATTTTGTCCGTCCGTCTGTCCGTCTGTCCGTCTGTGGCCACTTTTTTTCTACACCGTTAGAGCTATCTTAATGAAATTTTGCAAAAGTATAGTCTGGACAAAGATACAGAACCAGATTGCTATATGGGCCGATTTGGACAAAGACCACCCCTACCATCCCATATAAGGAACTTTTTTCACCTTTTTTAAAATGACTATAACTTCGGTCCAATTGACGGAAACGTGATGTTATTTGGCAGATATGGAGATGCCGGTCCTACTAAACACTGTGCAAAAAGTGGGCGGTGTATATTAACTGCCACGCCCACTATTAATAAATATTCATAACTTAAGATCTGGTAGATATTTATGGACGAAATTTTACATGAAGAAACATGTGGACATTATAAAGCTATCTGCAACAAATGGGGCTGATCAGAGAAAAGACACGCCCACTTTTGATATAGGGAACTTTCGGGTCTAAAATTAAAATTAGCCTACCTCTGCTCGTATTGATGCCAGCGGAATAAAAATTTGCAAAAATATACATGGGGTCCATAATAGTGTGTGTGCAGAATATGGAGATCATAATAGAACTGCCACGCCCACAATTTACCAAAAATCATTACTAGGTTCCTATTAAATATTTATCAAGGAAATTTCACAGGAAGGTTGCGGGTACTAACATTAAACACCACACAAAAAATGGGCGTGTTATTTCTACAGCCACACCCACTATTCACATATTATTATAACTTACGACCTACACTATTAGAGGTTATATTGACACTACAAAGCCATACACAAGAAATGGGGTCGATATAATCAATTCAAGGTACCCTACCGAGAATTTCCGTAGATATGCATCTTGGGCGATTCAAGGTGTCGTTTTAGTTTCTCCACTCTTGAGAACCTTATTTTTATAAGTAGCTCCTGCAGCTCGGTGGAACTTCTATGTATAATTATCATCTGGAAATTCCATTCGATTTCTTTGAGTATCGCGTTGAAGCGAGGCAATTTTGTGGGGTGGTAATGTGACTGTCTGAGCTTCAATTCAATTCCCTCTCAATTTGCACTTCTTAGTTAAAGAAGTCCACCAAAAATTCATATTGATATACTGCAGTACCATGGTATACTTGCGGCCAATTTTTAGAGTTATTGGTGGACTATTCCGAGAATAATATCATTTCACCAAAGGTAGCAATCATTTTGCCAACACGATTTAACGTGTAAGATGCGATTTAACGTCACTGAAGTATTCCTTGTAAGGACATGGTAGGTCACTTCTTTATGGCCACGAACCAATGATGCTATAGAGGTCATCGTTATGGTCATATCTGAAAATATCTGTCCCACTTAAACGGCAGAAAATTGCTACTCAAGAAGCTCCTATGAGGAAGTTGCCATCCTATCGGATAGCCAATCGTGGATTAGTGCACTTACCTCTCACCAGGTAAACTCAAAACTGTTATGGGAGTGCAAAAAAAAGCTTAATACTTTTGGCTCACGCAACAAGGTTACTATTCAATGGGTTCCAGGACATACTGGCATAGTAGGAAAAGAGATTGCCAACGAACTTGCAAGGAAGAGGGCTCCTGCATTGGCCCAGAACACTTCTGTGGTGTACGCAAGGGTAAGCTGTTCAACCAGCTTAGGATTGATGAGGTACACCTTAGGCGCAAGCTCTGGGTTCACATACCAGGCTTAACAGTATCAAAGAGTCTGCTAGGAACCTAAAAATATTCGAATCACTCATCAATCTCTATAAGAATAATCTTAGGATGATGACAGGCCTACTCATAGAACACTGCAAATTTAACTCACATATGGTGAGGATGGTGGTCACCTCGGACGGCTCCTGCAGATTCTGTATGGAGGAAGAGGAGACGTCCTTGCATGTGCTGTCAAAATACCCGGCTTTCATGCACATCCTCAGGAAATACTTGGGAATCTTCCAAGGCTCTTCTAGTGATGTGAAACCTCTGGACCCAAAATTAGGCATTACCTTTATCCAAAAGACTGACCTGATGGGGGCACAATATATCGAAAGGTCATGGTGCTTAAATCCCCCAACACAATAATAATATAAATAATAAGTTTCTATGAGGCTAAAAAGTGCTCCTGGTTGCCAGGACACAAATTACTCTCTCAATGAAAAGAAATTTTTTATATTATTTTTATTTAAAAAAGACAAATTTAAAATAAAATTCTATATTTCACTGCCATTCCTGAAATGTCATTCCTTTATATCCCCTTTTTGTGCCGCTTTAATTGCGAGTCTCCATTACCGGAATGAATCCTGAGAGTTCTGTTTGTAATTAATTGCAAGCGATTTCTTTGCTGCTATTTTGATGCGCAGAACTTTTTGAATGCATCACGTACTTCTGCGATTTATTCTGCTGGTAAATCCTGCCGCTCCTACCTGTGCTGACAAACTTTCAATGCAGAATAGCATTGATTGATTGAGGCATTTCAAGCAGAGCTCAGTCAGTGAGGGTGGAGAATAATGTTGAGGGTGTCTGTTGGCCAAAAAGCAAATCCCTGAGAGAAATGAGTTTTTCTTTTAATATTAAAAAAAAATTTTAAGATATTTAAAAATCAAGTAAAATTTAAAGAAATTTATCAATCAAATAAAATTTAAAGACATTTATCAATCAAATAAATATTAAAGTTAGATAAAAATCCAGTTAGCGTAGCCTGTTCAGTTCCTGTCCATGTTTAGTAATGTCCTTTAGAATTATCTAACTGAGCAGTAAAACAATATGGAAGCCTTTTCAACCAACCGACTTTCTTTAAATAATTTGCAGCTTTTCATATTAGCTTTGCAAATTTTCATTTCAAATTCGCATCTAATGCCAATTTCCCATGCCACATATTCATCCTCTATGTACGGTTATACATAAATACCACTTCAGAAGAGCCACTAAATATTTCGTATTGAAACGTAAATGATTGCATACTTTTAGGATACCTCTATTAAATTCAGTTACTACGAGAGAGGTGTATGTAAGTCAAGCCACTAAATATTTCGTATTGAAACGTAAATGATTGCATACTTTTAGGATACCTCTATTAAATTCAGTTACTACGAGAGAGGTGTATATAAGTCAAAACACAAACTATTGGAAAAAGCTTACTCAAGAACCCTCTTTCGAAGTGTAGATAAGATTTGAGAATGTTCCAGAAACTTATTTTATAGTGTAGGGAATATTCTAGAATTTTCTACTTCAACCATAAAAAATACCAAATATAAGCTACCAGCAATTCAAAGTCGACGCGGTTGAATAGCAGTCGTAACATTGCTTACATCGTGCATTTGAACCGAAACAGTAACATTTGTAATTGTAATTGAGAAGTGATAGAGTGATTAATGAAGTATTAAATAAAGTGCAAATTGTAATAAAGTAAACTTTAAGCCTAATATTGAGTGTGTAAATTGAATTAAATGAAGTTAATTATTTTAATTTAACTACACAGTCCAGTGATATGAACCCGAGTATTAAGAGTTAGAGTAACTTGTCAGGAGGGCAATTTCGTAACATTATATTCGGTTGTCCTGTTCTTGTTCTTTTTTTCTTACTGATTTCAGACTCTCTCTTTATTCATTCTGCTAATCATCTCTAGAACTCCTTCATTTATTTCAGAAGGCATTTTTATTGATTGTAAAGTGTCTGAATTTGTTATCCTGAAATATCAGAATATAGAATTATGTTTAAAGCTCGCAACTAGTCACTATGTTAAATGGCAGACCATCAGTTTGAACTAGAAATATCAGAGTCTAGAATTATATTTAAAGGTCGGAACTGTTCACTCTGTTAAATGGCAGACAATCAATTTGTGAACTATAAATCCATCGTATATAATTTTGTGTTCCAATTTTAGTTTGTGATGGATTATGAAAATGATATACTTTGACCGTCGGTGAAACTAAAGAGATCAATTCTAATCAATTCTAACTCATGTATTATACCACATCCGTTTCCGTTGAAACTTTCAAACAACCACTGGTTCTAACTGCTCTATATAGTCTTCCTAGGCACCAGTTGAAATATGAAGACTATTTGTCTCTTTTTAATCGTTTCCATGGTCGTTTTAAATTTGGATGCGACTTCAACGCAAAACATACGTTTTGGGGCTCAATGCTCACCACGACAAAAGGAAGAGAATTATTCAAAGCCATGCAGCGTACATGTTGTAGTTCAATTTCAACTGGTAAACCAACATATTGGCCATCGGATACTAGCAAAGTACCAGACTTAATTGACTTCTTTGTCTACAAAAACATTCCTGCAGCGCATTTAACTATCACTGAAGGATTTGACCTGAGTTCTGACCATTCGCCGGTGCAATTGGTAGTTTCCCAAACCCCAACATTAAATCAACGCACATCAACGTTAGTAAATGCTTGTACTGACTGGAATTACTTTGAAGTGCAGCTAGAACAATTAGCCAAGTTTGATTCTATTGTTACCAGTGAGCAACTTGATGATGCTGTACTCCACTTTACACAGCAAATACAGATGGCAGCGTGGAATAGTACGCCCACACTAAGACTTGTTCTGCACGGGAAAAATTATCCACCTTTTATTAAGAGCTTAATTGCAAAGAAACGGAAGCTACGGAAACGTTGGCAACAAACCAGATCTTCAGCAATCAAATCGAATTTAAACTTAGCCAGTAAACATTTACACACAGCAATCAAGTCATTCAATAATGACACATTTAATCGATTTCTGATGGATCTTATAGTTGACAAGACCACAGAGTACTCTTTGTGGAAGGCGGCTAAATCATTCAGCAAGCCAATAAAACACTGTGCTCCAGTTAAAATCAACGATACACTGTGGGCCAAAACAAGCGCACAAAAAGCATAGTTGTTTGCTGAACATCTTGAAAAGACCTTTAGTCCAAATGAAGGAAATGATGAAATAATTATTAATGAAAGTTGGCTAGAGTGCGATACCCACATTACTCAAGTAACTCCCGAAGAAGTTGGTAAGCAAATTCATAAAATGAAACTAAAGAAAGCGCCAGGATTTGACTTAATAACGACGGAAGTTCTTTGTAAACTGCCCAATAATTGAGTCTCGTATCTGTCTGCTTTAATTAATATGTGCTTCAGGTTGAGGCATGTTCCTATATATTGGAAATTCGCAGAGGTAATCATGGTACCCAAGCCTGGGAAATCACTCAACGACGTATCATCGTATTGGCCAATATGCCAGCATTGTCAAAACTATTTGAAAAACTGCTTTTAACGCGCTTAATGCCAATAATTGAGAATAAAAAATTGATTCCCGATCACCAGTTTGGTTTTAGGAAAAATCATTCGACAACTGATCAAATCCACAGAGTTGTGAATATGGTCGAAACTGCGTTGGAAGGGAAAAAAGCGTGTTCCGCCGTCTGCCTAGACGTTTCACAAGCTTTCGATAAGGTGTGGCATGTAGGTCTACTACAAAAGCTGCGGACATTGTTGCCAATGCAATATTGCGAGGTGCTTTCATCATACCTTGATGACAGGTACTTTAGTGTTAAGTACGAAAACGCCCATTCTTCTTTGCAAAAAATTAGTGCTGGTGTACCGCAAGGGAGCATCCTGGGGCCCCTGCTGTACCTCCTGTATACATACGACCTACCAACAGCAAATCAGCAAGTAACCGGAACATTTGCGGACGATACTGGTGTTCTGGCTACAGGTAACACTATCGAAGACGCGACGGCTAAGCTACAAGAGGCTGTTAATTGTATTGCTTCATGGGCTAAGAAATGGCGCATTAAGTTAAACAAAACCAAATCAGCGCATATAGTTTTCCACTGAAAAATGTACCTTACAAACCGATTTTCATGGATGAGTTAATAATCCCACATGTCAACGAAGCCAAATACCAGGGTATTACACTCGTCGCCAGATTGCGCTGGAAAGCTCACGTAAAGAAAAAACGAGAGGAGCTTGACCTGAAACTGAACAAATTGTACCACCTTATTGGCAGACACTCTACCCTGTCAATTCACAACAAACTAATAGTGTATAAACAAATACTGAAGTCGATCTGGACCTATGGCATCCAATTTTGGGGATGTGCTAGTGAAATATACATTGCCACTATCCAACGTTTTCAAAATAAAGTGCTGCGATGTATTGTTAATGCACCATACTATGTTAGAAATAGCGGTCTCCATCGTGATCAGGGCATGCCAACTGTCACTGATGTGACAAAAAATTTGCCATTTCTCACAAACAGCGACTGAAATCGCATGTCAACGTTGCAGCATCCAGTTTTCTCCTGATGACTCCACAGCGTAGGCGGCTAAAACGGAAAACAGTGTCAGACCTAATGGAACTCGAGTAGCCGATATTTTATTTATATGTTATATGTTAGCATGTACATAAAATACTTAACGCTTTTCTTTTAATTGTTTAATTTATTCGAACAAAATTGCTTGTTAGTATTACCAGTATTTACTAGGTGCAATTATATAACGTTTCTGTATATAGTAAAAGATTCGTTAATAAAAATAAAAAAATAAAAAAAAATTTTATTATACCAGCATTTCTATCACTCGAGAGACTAGAAGACTCAGGACAAGGTAAACAGGACTTTTCAAAAGTAGGTATTTCAAGTGGGACCATCTCTTGGCAATTGAACTGCCTACCACCCCTCGCATTGGCTCGGATTAGCTCCGAGCGACTTTTACCCTTTCGGAAAAATGCTTTTGCCTTTTCTTTTTGAAAGGAAAGCGGTCTGTGAGCATAGAAGTCATTCAAAAGGCTTCTACCGACATCCTGAAACACATCCCAGCCGACGATCTAAAATACTCTTTCGATATGTTTTTAGACCGTGGAAATCTCTGTATTGAATCGGAAGTGAGCAATTTTGAACAAATTAAAACTGTTTTGGCAAAAAAACTCTTTGTTATTCTTAATTTAAAAAAGTCCTGTTTATTCTTTATTTTAAAAAGTCCTGTTTTGAAACACCGCCTGTGAAAATAACATTCATACTCCATTTCAGTCCAGTCTCAAAGTGGATGCGACACAAATTTTTGAATGTAATCACACAATTTTATCTGTGAACGAAACTGGATCCAATTGCTCCGCTGGCAGGAGTGTGAACAGATATGTTTGAGCACGTGTGCACGCCTGCTTTATGTGGCTGTGTGTGTGTGTGTGGGTGTGTGTGTCACCTACAACTGCATCATTTTATTGCCATTTTCACACATGAGCGAGTTAATTGAATTGCCTGGCGCCAAAAAGTGTTTTTAATTTAGTGTTTTTTCAACGTTTCGCTTTTGATTTTAGTTCACTTTATTTAGTTCGCACTTCTTAACATTAGTTTAAAAAATTGTCATCGATTTAAATGACTTGGTTCAGCATGGATATTCAATATTGGATTCAGGAAGCTTTCAATGTGAAATTGATTACATTGTAGAACAGCGTCTCTCAAAGAACACAGCACAGAGATAGCTTCAGTAACTTCTGTGAAGATATTTCATCCACATCGACAGCCGCCAAGCTACACAAGACACTGGCGAAGGCTAAAACAGAATGTAGGATGGCACTGTTGCTAGCGGATGGTAGCTATACACTGAACGACAAACAGAGGGTGGACCTCCTTTTGAAAACGCACTTTTCAGACGCAACAACCGTCAAAGAAAGACTTACCACAAAAAGGTTTCACACAAGTATGGAAGATTGGAGACTTGCTACAAAGATAATAACACCACAGCAAGTACATTGGGCTGTAGAATCTTTTGACCCCTACAAGACACCAGGCGCAGATGGCATAGTGCTCGCCTTTTTACACAAAGGAATAAAGGTACTGGCTCCGCACATGTTAAAGTCATTCATTACAAGCTTGGCGACAGGGCATATTCCACCAATCTGGAGGAAACCTCTAGTTACGTTTATACCGAAGGTTGGAAAGAAGGATTTCACTTCTCCAAAAATTTCAGACCCATAAGTCTAACCTCCTTTGTACTCAAAATAATTGAGAAAATTATGGACAATTATTTAAGAACACACACTCTAGTCACATCACCTCTAAATCGATATTATCATGCGTACAGAGGAGGAAGGTCCACGGAGACCGCCGTTTTTCAACTAACTGATATCATTAGAGTCGCAGTAGAGAATCAAGAAATAGTCATCTGTGTTTTCCTTGACATTGAAGGAGCCTTCGATAATACCTCGCATTAGGCGATTGGAAGAGCACTCCGCGGGAAAAATACAGAGACAGCCATAACCCGCTGGGTGAGTTCTATGCTTCAAACGAGAATAATAGAGACTAATGCGGGCGATGCCGCAATACAAGTGCTCTGCACAAAATGGTGCCCGCAGGGAGCAGTCCTTTCCCCACTCATGTGGAGCCTAGTGGTAGATGATCTAATTGATTTGCTGAAGCACAACGGCATCACCTGTCGAGGATATGCCGACGACATTGTAATAATAACAAGAGATAAATTTGAAAGCACTTTTTGTGACATAATACAGAGATGACTCTCTATTACTCCAGAAAGGTGCACTTCAGTGGGACTGAACATAAACCCCACAAAAACCATTGTACCGTTCACTCAGAAATTGCCGCATATGCATGCATTCAAGCTCCGAAATGTGGAGATTAGTTTGTCAAGGTTAAATATCTAGGAATAATACTAGATTCCAAACTTCTCTGGGATGCATATGCGGATTTTGTAATAAGTAAGGCAATCAGAGCATAAATGGTGGGTAGAAGTTTAACTGGGAATAAATGGGGTTGCAAACCTTCCATTCTGAAATGGAATAGTTAGGCCGGTTCTAACATATGGAGCAGTGGCATGGGCTCAAAGAACCAAATTGCTCACCATGAAGAACACTTTGAACAAAGTACATCGACTAGCGTGGATATGTCTTACCGGAGCTATGAAAACGTGTCCCACAGCAGATCTTACTCCACTACATGTTAAAGTAGAAATGGATGGAAAAAGAACCCTATTAAGAATCGTCAAGGAAGGTGCTGGCCGCAAAAAAATTTGTAGTAATAAACAACGAGACAGCATCGTTGCCACTATACACCTCGTGGACCTACCTAGAGACGATATGAACAAAATGTATAACTTTGAGAAACGCTTCGTAGTTGTCCTTGTGAACAAGAAGGAATGGAAACCTGATTCACTTCAAGATATCCTAAAAGATCATACCATCAAGTGGTTCACAGATGGTTTAAAAACAGAAGAATGTAGAGGAGCCGGAATATTTGGCAAAGGGTTCACCACTCCGAACCAATGGGGAAATCACCCAGCATATTCCAGGGAGAGATACAAGCAATTCGCCTCTGTGTTATCTTTAACCTCCGACTTAACCTTGTGGGTCAAGACATTGCTATCATGTCTGACAGCCAAGCGGCTATAAAAGCACTCAATTCATATGACCCTCATTCTAATCTCGTATGGGTATGCGTAGAGCTTTTAAATAAGTTAGGAAGCCTCAGTAAACTTTCCATAATATAGGTCCCAGGACATACTGGAATCCCTGGCATAGGGGAAATTCTTTGGCATAGGGGAAATAGCATAACAGATAAATTAACATAGGAGGAAAAATCCAGAAGATCACGCTACAGGGCCTCACTACGAAAACGTAGACAATCCAAGCTCATGATTGGGGACTACAACTCAAAACGTGCAGCTCTATGTCTACAGTTAAGCAAAATCTATTTAAGAACTCTGACAGGCCATCTCACAGGCCACTGCTATATAAAAAGCCCCCTCATGAAACTGGGACTCTCATCAGTAGACACTTGTAGGCTCTACACGGAGGTAGAAGAAGCTGCAGAGCACCTTCTAATGAACTGCGAAGCCTTATCGCGCAGTAGGAAGAAATAACTGTGGGATTACTGAGCCGAGGGCAGAGACATTAGAGCAATGAACCCCTGTACTACGTTTCCTTAGAACTGTTGGACTAATAGAAGACCTTTAATAGGTACATGCAGGAGGAGTACATTAGATTAAATTGGTCGAGGTACATTTCCTTTTTTATTTCATTCATTCATTCATTCTTTCACAGAGCCTCAGGATTATTTTGTTTATCGATACAGGATAAAAAGAACGTTATATATAACACTACAAAGAATCATTTAAGAATGCGAGCAGTTACTCATAATTATTGACGTACTCATCCTTAAGAATTACTATGATCGATTGGGAGCAAGAAAGATCCTTCCGAATTTTGAACTAAACAAAAAATCTGAAAAGAATATTTTTCCTAAAATCAAACGTCGATATTGGGTAATGTCGGAGCCATATAAATCCAATAATTTACTGAATATCCCGAAACCAAATTTGTATGCCACAAAAAGTTTACAAAAGGTGTGCAAGGTGTTGGGGGAATGAGTACTACCTACATAGGCCTTCGACTCGAAGAGAAAAGGATTTTCTAGAAAGAAGCATTTTGGAGACCAAGCCCGTTGCAGGATACTCGCGGTGTGAGTCTAGCATGCTTACGGCTGATAAATTCTATATAAATCCAAAAATTTTAAGATTAAATCAAAAACAATGGAATAAAAAAGTTCAAGAAAATATGTACAAAAACTGTAGAACAAAATTGAAACCAATATGAAAATTCAGTTTCAGGTGCTTCAGTTGAAAATGAGCCAAATTAGTCGATTCCACGCTGTTTACAATTCAATTGGGAGTCTCTCAGTCAACATTGTGGCGTAAAGATCTTGGCCTACGCTCTTGCAAGTTCAAATTAACTAAAGAAGAGAATAGTCTTTTGATCATTTGAACTGCCGAAACTTCTCCGATTGGGCTCTTCATAAGTTTGCAGAAAATCCTAAATATCATCGAAAAATAAACTACAACGACTAAGCTAATTTTTTGGGTAAGGAAATTAGAGTCTGTAGTGAAAGTCGGGCTGCACTGAAGGCCCTAGAGCAGGCATTAACCACTTCAAAAATTATCCAGGAATGTAAGTCAAGACTTGACTTCATTTGCATGAACTTATTTGTGATCCGGGACGCTGTGGTGTTCAGGGGAACGAATTAGCTGATAAATTGGCAAACTGTGGATCTGCGGGCACTCCAATGGGACCATTGCCATTTATCGGTATAAGTTTAGCAGGGGGTATGGATTGGATCGGGAGCCATGTGAATAATATTCACAAGGACTGATAGTGCAGTTTAGTTGCCTGCAAAATAACCAAGAGCTTCCTAGAAAGCCCAAACAGGAGAGTTGCAAATTTCCTTCTGATATTACGAAGGAAAGATCTTCGATCATTGGATGGGGTAATCACAGGGCATACTTCATGGGGTCATCATATGGCGACCATAGGCATCATCGAGAATCCGAACTGCATCTTCTGCCTGGAGGAAGAACAGGACGGCACAGAGCATTTTCTCTGCGCTTGTCCTGCCTTTGCCAGAATGAGGAGGCGCATATAATGGCCAGATGTTTTGGGAATGGATAATGTACATTCCTTATCCCTGGACAGACTTATGAGGTTCATATCACATTCAAAGAAGTTTGAAAAGTTGTAACTTCCTTTCCAAAATCCTCTATATCCCCCCCATCCCAAAATATTTTCCAGGCTTAGTACAATGGGCATCAATGCCTGATTGCTTGGAGGCCTCCTTTTTCCGCGGTTCTCCGGCCTACCCCACTTCTATCTATCTACGAGGTGTGATCAAAAAATAACCGTTATTGTGTGATCAAAAAATAAAGTATATATTTATTCATCAACAACTATCTTGTCCCCTTCAAAGTAATTCCCCTCATATATAATACACTTCTGCCAGCGTTTTTTCCAATCCTCGAAACACGTCTGAAACGTTTTTTTTGGTATCGCCAACAGCTTCTGTTTCGATTTTTCTTTTATCTCCTCAATCGTAGCAAAACGCTCTCCTTTCATCGGTGTCTTCAGTTTTGGAAAGAGGAAAAAGTCAGCGGGGGCCAAGTCCGGTGAATACGGTGGTTGAGGCATGATAACGGTTTTGTTTTTGGCCAAAAACAGCTCCTGAGCGATGTCCATGCGACGTTGTTTTTGCTCAAAATTTAGCAATTTTGGAACAATCTTCGCTGCCGCACGTTTCATGCCTAAAACATCCGTAAAAATTGCTTGGCATGAGCCGAACGATATGGCAACATCATCAGCAACCTCTCTGATAGTGATTCGACGATTATCCAAACTCATTTTCTTCACTGCGTCAATGTTTTCATCGGTTGTTGACGTGCTCGGGCGACCAGGATGAGCATCGTCCTTGACATCTTCTCGGCCTTCCTTAAACCGGTTATACCACAATTGAACTTGTGTTCTGCTCATAGTAGACTCGCCAAAGGCCACTGTCAACATTTCAAATGTCCTTGCGCATTTAATTTCATTTTTTACACAAAACTGAATGCAGTTTCTTTGATCCATTTTTTCGAATAGTACAAAATCGAAGATCACACCAAAACACGACTAACCTTTTTATCTGTCAAAAACAAACTGACAATCCAAAATGGTTGGCATTGCCAACATATATAACAGACATGTGTACCAACATAACAGAAAGAAATGCGAACATCGAACATACGTAACTCACGAAAAGATGAAAATAACGGTTATTTTTGGATCACACCTCGTATATATGCTCATTTTTTGCTTATTGGCTTTGTCAAGCGACTCCACTGTAACCACAAAATGTGGCCGTGTTGCGCGGATTTTATGCCGGAAGTGTGATTGGATCCATTTTTTTTGGTCGATGAAAATAATCGCCATACTACGGTCAATGGAGTTCGCACTTGTTGGAAGACTATTTTTGGTTAGAATTGGATGGACTTGACATCAATGATATGTGGTTCCAACCAGATAGTGCCGCATGTCACATGCTTGGTCAAACAATTGATTTATTGAAGGGGAATTTCGATAGTCGTGTAATCTCGAGAAATGGTGCGGTCGAATAGCCACCTCACTCATGCGATTTAACGCCGTTGGATTTCAAGGAATGCTAAGCAAGGTTACGAAGCAATTCAAAGCAATACAATAAATATCTCATAAATTGTAGCTTCATATGGGCTTCATTCGAGCTTTTCAACGAGATACTCAAGATTATTATAGAGTGCTGGTCTCTCTTTTCCTCCTCGGGTCGAAAGCCTCAGTAGGTAATACTCATTCCCTAGCCCCTTGCATGGTGTAAGATATAATAATAATAATCTTATTGAGATCATTTTGCTATTTTTGGGATATCTGAAATTCAGTTCACGAAAACTTTAATCACTTCTGTTCGAAAGTTTGTTTGCTTTTACTTAGTAGTAAAAAATTTTTGATAGCAGGGGTTTACGGGGTGTGTGCACACCACTTGTATGAGAAACACTGAGCGAAATAGGCAGCAGAAGCCTTTCTGGCATGCCATTCACTCTAGAAAGGATCAATATAGAATATAATAGAAGCGTGCAAGAAACAGAGAAGCGGTAGAAGTGGGTCTGGTGGTAACTTAGTGTAAAACGAGGTATAAGCTGTCAATATGTAAACAAAGGAGTTGCTTCTCTTGGCGTGGACGTTAACATCAGTAATAATGTCAGCCTGGATATCAAGCGTAGAATGACTCTTGCATATAGGTGTTACTGTGGGCTCAGTAAGCAATTGAGCAGTATAACCCTTTCTCGACGTATTACCATCACACTCTACAAGACGGTCGTCCTACCATTGCTTGCTCACGGAGCGAAAATGTTTGTCATGACGCAGATACAGATCGCTCTTGAAGTGATCGAGAGAGAAATACGTCAAAAAATACGCGGACCTTTATGCAATGGAGACAACTTTCGCATCAGAACGAACCATGAGCTGTATGAACCATTCAATGATATTGATGTGATTAAAGAGATTAGCACTGTCACACTCCGATGACTGGATCATGTTGTTAAAATTGATGAATGTCAGAAATATGTATGGCATGAGAGTTGAAGGTGGCAGACGAAGAGGGGGACCGAAACTCCGATAGAAGGACCAAGTGGAACCACACCTATTTTCGACTTGGCGACAGAAATTGGAAATAGCGTGCACAAAGTACGGGCACTGGGAGGTCTTTGACTAGCAAGGCCGTAATCCGGTAACGAGTTGTCAATGTCATTTATGAACAAAAAGAAGGGAAATTCTATACAAACATAACTTGAGATCATATATAACCGATGCAGAGAAGTATTGTAGTACTTTAATACACGTAAAAATTCAAGATGAGGTCGAGCAATTTCTAAAGCGATCACCAATGAGTGCCTTAAGGTAATGAAACAGTTGCTCTAATGTTCAACTAGATTCAATTTAAATTACAAAAAATAATCAATACATTGGATTTATACAGGGTTATTCAACTCATTGTACAAATTTCACAGAGCCCGGGAAATATTTCCCAAGAACTAAGCTTGAAAATGTGCTTGCATGAAATTCCACCATTTATGACACTGGGCAAGATCTGCAGAAACATCTGCTGAATGTGAAACCATAGTTGTAAATACAACTGGAGGATGCCAACTAGGATGCGTTCTTTCGCTCTTAATGTGGTGTCCCCTGGTTGATAAACTAAACTAACGAAACTGTCGAAGACGGGCTTAGAATGCCAAGGCTATGCTCAGAGATTGTCTTAATAACAAGCAGCAAGTTCGAGGAAACCCTTTGGGACATGCTGCAAAGAAATCTACGAAGAAGTCATTGGTTCACTAAGATTGAACATTAATCCCAGTAAGACCACAATAATACCATTTAGCAGGAAAAGGCAATTTCCAAGATGGAAGGTCATTCAAAATCTAGGAGAAACCATCGTTCCAAAGATAGATGTAAAATATCTGGAGCTAGTATTAGATAGCTAACGGACATGGAAAGCGCTTGTCGATAGTATTACAGAGAAAACTAAACGCGCTACAATGATCTGCAGAAGAATATCGGATACGTCCTGGGGTTGTGAACCTAGTATACTGCACTGGATGTATATTATGATGGTCCGAGCATTTGTGACCTATGGAGGTATTGCTAGGGCACTAGGGAACAAAACTGAAGCCAACTCAAATAGAGTTGAGCAAAATTCAGAGAACGGCGATCATTGGGAGAACTGATGCAATGAGAACATGCCCAACAGCAGCACTAGAAGTTATGTTGGATGTAAGTCTACTAAATCACTACAATTGATCTTTTTGGTCGCAGAAATTTACATACCTCCATACCCATTACATAACAACACAGTGGGGAAAACGGAAACACTATCTTTATTAGTAACCAGTCAGAGCACTTATAATATATACATTTCTGGGCAGGTGTTTCCGTAATCATCTCTCGGACTGCTCCTTCGTGGCTAGTCCGAAAAATATTGGTCCGCTGGCAGGAGTGTGAACAGATATGTTTGAGCACGTGTGCACGCCTGCTTTATGTGGCTGTGTGTGTGTGTGTGGGTGTGTGTGTCACCTACAACTGCATCATTTTATTGCCATTTTCACACATGAGCGAGTTAATTGAATTGCCTGGCGCCAAAAAGTGTTTTTAATTTAGTGTTTTTTCAACGTTTCGCTTTTGATTTTAGTTCACTTTATTTAGTTCGCACTTCTTAACATTAGTTTAAAAAATTGTCATCGATTTAAATGACTTGGTTCAGCATGGATATTCAATATTGGATTCAGGAAGCTTTCAATGTGAAATTGATTACATTGTAGAACAGCGTCTCTCAAAGAACACAGCACAGAGATAGCTTCAGTAACTTCTGTGAAGATATTTCATCCACATCGACAGCCGCCAAGCTACACAAGACACTGGCGAAGGCTAAAACAGAATGTAGGATGGCACTGTTGCTAGCGGATGGTAGCTATACACTGAACGACAAACAGAGGGTGGACCTCCTTTTGAAAACGCACTTTTCAGACGCAACAACCGTCAAAGAAAGACTTACCACAAAAAGGTTTCACACAAGTATGGAAGATTGGAGACTTGCTACAAAGATAATAACACCACAGCAAGTACATTGGGCTGTAGAATCTTTTGACCCCTACAAGACACCAGGCGCAGATGGCATAGTGCTCGCCTTTTTACACAAAGGAATAAAGGTACTGGCTCCGCACATGTTAAAGTCATTCATTACAAGCTTGGCGACAGGGCATATTCCACCAATCTGGAGGAAACCTCTAGTTACGTTTATACCGAAGGTTGGAAAGAAGGATTTCACTTCTCCAAAAATTTCAGACCCATAAGTCTAACCTCCTTTGTACTCAAAATAATTGAGAAAATTATGGACAATTATTTAAGAACACACACTCTAGTCACATCACCTCTAAATCGATATTATCATGCGTACAGAGGAGGAAGGTCCACGGAGACCGCCGTTTTTCAACTAACTGATATCATTAGAGTCGCAGTAGAGAATCAAGAAATAGTCATCTGTGTTTTCCTTGACATTGAAGGAGCCTTCGATAATACCTCGCATTAGGCGATTGGAAGAGCACTCCGCGGGAAAAATACAGAGACAGCCATAACCCGCTGGGTGAGTTCTATGCTTCAAACGAGAATAATAGAGACTAATGCGGGCGATGCCGCAATACAAGTGCTCTGCACAAAATGGTGCCCGCAGGGAGCAGTCCTTTCCCCACTCATGTGGAGCCTAGTGGTAGATGATCTAATTGATTTGCTGAAGCACAACGGCATCACCTGTCGAGGATATGCCGACGACATTGTAATAATAACAAGAGATAAATTTGAAAGCACTTTTTGTGACATAATACAGAGATGACTCTCTATTACTCCAGAAAGGTGCACTTCAGTGGGACTGAACATAAACCCCACAAAAACCATTGTACCGTTCACTCAGAAATTGCCGCATATGCATGCATTCAAGCTCCGAAATGTGGAGATTAGTTTGTCAAGGTTAAATATCTAGGAATAATACTAGATTCCAAACTTCTCTGGGATGCATATGCGGATTTTGTAATAAGTAAGGCAATCAGAGCATAAATGGTGGGTAGAAGTTTAACTGGGAATAAATGGGGTTGCAAACCTTCCATTCTGAAATGGAATAGTTAGGCCGGTTCTAACATATGGAGCAGTGGCATGGGCTCAAAGAACCAAATTGCTCACCATGAAGAACACTTTGAACAAAGTACATCGACTAGCGTGGATATGTCTTACCGGAGCTATGAAAACGTGTCCCACAGCAGATCTTACTCCACTACATGTTAAAGTAGAAATGGATGGAAAAAGAACCCTATTAAGAATCGTCAAGGAAGGTGCTGGCCGCAAAAAAATTTGTAGTAATAAACAACGAGACAGCATCGTTGCCACTATACACCTCGTGGACCTACCTAGAGACGATATGAACAAAATGTATAACTTTGAGAAACGCTTCGTAGTTGTCCTTGTGAACAAGAAGGAATGGAAACCTGATTCACTTCAAGATATCCTAAAAGATCATACCATCAAGTGGTTCACAGATGGTTTAAAAACAGAAGAATGTAGAGGAGCCGGAATATTTGGCAAAGGGTTCACCACTCCGAACCAATGGGGAAATCACCCAGCATATTCCAGGGAGAGATACAAGCAATTCGCCTCTGTGTTATCTTTAACCTCCGACTTAACCTTGTGGGTCAAGACATTGCTATCATGTCTGACAGCCAAGCGGCTATAAAAGCACTCAATTCATATGACCCTCATTCTAATCTCGTATGGGTATGCGTAGAGCTTTTAAATAAGTTAGGAAGCCTCAGTAAACTTTCCATAATATAGGTCCCAGGACATACTGGAATCCCTGGCATAGGGGAAATTCTTTGGCATAGGGGAAATAGCATAACAGATAAATTAACATAGGAGGAAAAATCCAGAAGATCACGCTACAGGGCCTCACTACGAAAACGTAGACAATCCAAGCTCATGATTGGGGACTACAACTCAAAACGTGCAGCTCTATGTCTACAGTTAAGCAAAATCTATTTAAGAACTCTGACAGGCCATCTCACAGGCCACTGCTATATAAAAAGCCCCCTCATGAAACTGGGACTCTCATCAGTAGACACTTGTAGGCTCTACACGGAGGTAGAAGAAGCTGCAGAGCACCTTCTAATGAACTGCGAAGCCTTATCGCGCAGTAGGAAGAAATAACTGTGGGATTACTGAGCCGAGGGCAGAGACATTAGAGCAATGAACCCCTGTACTACGTTTCCTTAGAACTGTTGGACTAATAGAAGACCTTTAATAGGTACATGCAGGAGGAGTACATTAGATTAAATTGGTCGAGGTACATTTCCTTTTTTATTTCATTCATTCATTCATTCTTTCACAGAGCCTCAGGATTATTTTGTTTATCGATACAGGATAAAAAGAACGTTATATATAACACTACAAAGAATCATTTAAGAATGCGAGCAGTTACTCATAATTATTGACGTACTCATCCTTAAGAATTACTATGATCGATTGGGAGCAAGAAAGATCCTTCCGAATTTTGAACTAAACAAAAAATCTGAAAAGAATATTTTTCCTAAAATCAAACGTCGATATTGGGTAATGTCGGAGCCATATAAATCCAATAATTTACTGAATATCCCGAAACCAAATTTGTATGCCACAAAAAGTTTACAAAAGGTGTGCAAGGTGTTGGGGGAATGAGTACTACCTACATAGGCCTTCGACTCGAAGAGAAAAGGATTTTCTAGAAAGAAGCATTTTGGAGACCAAGCCCGTTGCAGGATACTCGCGGTGTGAGTCTAGCATGCTTACGGCTGATAAATTCTATATAAATCCAAAAATTTTAAGATTAAATCAAAAACAATGGAATAAAAAAGTTCAAGAAAATATGTACAAAAACTGTAGAACAAAATTGAAACCAATATGAAAATTCAGTTTCAGGTGCTTCAGTTGAAAATGAGCCAAATTAGTCGATTCCACGCTGTTTACAATTCAATTGGGAGTCTCTCAGTCAACATTGTGGCGTAAAGATCTTGGCCTACGCTCTTGCAAGTTCAAATTAACTAAAGAAGAGAATAGTCTTTTGATCATTTGAACTGCCGAAACTTCTCCGATTGGGCTCTTCATAAGTTTGCAGAAAATCCTAAATATCATCGAAAAATAAACTACAACGACTAAGCTAATTTTTTGGGTAAGGAAATTAGAGTCTGTAGTGAAAGTCGGGCTGCACTGAAGGCCCTAGAGCAGGCATTAACCACTTCAAAAATTATCCAGGAATGTAAGTCAAGACTTGACTTCATTTGCATGAACTTATTTGTGATCCGGGACGCTGTGGTGTTCAGGGGAACGAATTAGCTGATAAATTGGCAAACTGTGGATCTGCGGGCACTCCAATGGGACCATTGCCATTTATCGGTATAAGTTTAGCAGGGGGTATGGATTGGATCGGGAGCCATGTGAATAATATTCACAAGGACTGATAGTGCAGTTTAGTTGCCTGCAAAATAACCAAGAGCTTCCTAGAAAGCCCAAACAGGAGAGTTGCAAATTTCCTTCTGATATTACGAAGGAAAGATCTTCGATCATTGGATGGGGTAATCACAGGGCATACTTCATGGGGTCATCATATGGCGACCATAGGCATCATCGAGAATCCGAACTGCATCTTCTGCCTGGAGGAAGAACAGGACGGCACAGAGCATTTTCTCTGCGCTTGTCCTGCCTTTGCCAGAATGAGGAGGCGCATATAATGGCCAGATGTTTTGGGAATGGATAATGTACATTCCTTATCCCTGGACAGACTTATGAGGTTCATATCACATTCAAAGAAGTTTGAAAAGTTGTAACTTCCTTTCCAAAATCCTCTATATCCCCCCCATCCCAAAATATTTTCCAGGCTTAGTACAATGGGCATCAATGCCTGATTGCTTGGAGGCCTCCTTTTTCCGCGGTTCTCCGGCCTACCCCACTTCTATCTATCTACGAGGTGTGATCAAAAAATAACCGTTATTGTGTGATCAAAAAATAAAGTATATATTTATTCATCAACAACTATCTTGTCCCCTTCAAAGTAATTCCCCTCATATATAATACACTTCTGCCAGCGTTTTTTCCAATCCTCGAAACACGTCTGAAACGTTTTTTTTGGTATCGCCAACAGCTTCTGTTTCGATTTTTCTTTTATCTCCTCAATCGTAGCAAAACGCTCTCCTTTCATCGGTGTCTTCAGTTTTGGAAAGAGGAAAAAGTCAGCGGGGGCCAAGTCCGGTGAATACGGTGGTTGAGGCATGATAACGGTTTTGTTTTTGGCCAAAAACAGCTCCTGAGCGATGTCCATGCGACGTTGTTTTTGCTCAAAATTTAGCAATTTTGGAACAATCTTCGCTGCCGCACGTTTCATGCCTAAAACATCCGTAAAAATTGCTTGGCATGAGCCGAACGATATGGCAACATCATCAGCAACCTCTCTGATAGTGATTCGACGATTATCCAAACTCATTTTCTTCACTGCGTCAATGTTTTCATCGGTTGTTGACGTGCTCGGGCGACCAGGATGAGCATCGTCCTTGACATCTTCTCGGCCTTCCTTAAACCGGTTATACCACAATTGAACTTGTGTTCTGCTCATAGTAGACTCGCCAAAGGCCACTGTCAACATTTCAAATGTCCTTGCGCATTTAATTTCATTTTTTACACAAAACTGAATGCAGTTTCTTTGATCCATTTTTTCGAATAGTACAAAATCGAAGATCACACCAAAACACGACTAACCTTTTTATCTGTCAAAAACAAACTGACAATCCAAAATGGTTGGCATTGCCAACATATATAACAGACATGTGTACCAACATAACAGAAAGAAATGCGAACATCGAACATACGTAACTCACGAAAAGATGAAAATAACGGTTATTTTTGGATCACACCTCGTATATATGCTCATTTTTTGCTTATTGGCTTTGTCAAGCGACTCCACTGTAACCACAAAATGTGGCCGTGTTGCGCGGATTTTATGCCGGAAGTGTGATTGGATCCATTTTTTTTGGTCGATGAAAATAATCGCCATACTACGGTCAATGGAGTTCGCACTTGTTGGAAGACTATTTTTGGTTAGAATTGGATGGACTTGACATCAATGATATGTGGTTCCAACCAGATAGTGCCGCATGTCACATGCTTGGTCAAACAATTGATTTATTGAAGGGGAATTTCGATAGTCGTGTAATCTCGAGAAATGGTGCGGTCGAATAGCCACCTCACTCATGCGATTTAACGCCGTTG
Source organism: Clusia tigrina (assembly GCA_920105625.2). Classification (NCBI taxonomy): domain Eukaryota; kingdom Metazoa; phylum Arthropoda; class Insecta; order Diptera; family Clusiidae; genus Clusia; species Clusia tigrina. The sequence goes on from OV050030.1 coordinate 19,084,445, forward strand.
GATTTCAAGGAATGCTAAGCAAGGTTACGAAGCAATTCAAAGCAATACAATAAATATCTCATAAATTGTAGCTTCATATGGGCTTCATTCGAGCTTTTCAACGAGATACTCAAGATTATTATAGAGTGCTGGTCTCTCTTTTCCTCCTCGGGTCGAAAGCCTCAGTAGGTAATACTCATTCCCTAGCCCCTTGCATGGTGTAAGATATAATAATAATAATCTTATTGAGATCATTTTGCTATTTTTGGGATATCTGAAATTCAGTTCACGAAAACTTTAATCTTAGTAGTAAAAAATTTTTGATAGCAGGGGTTTACGGGGTGTGTGCACACCACTTGTATGAGAAACACTGAGCGAAATAGGCAGCAGAAGCCTTTCTGGCATGCCATTCACTCTAGAAAGGATCAATATAGAATATAATAGAAGCGTGCAAGAAACAGAGAAGCGGTAGAAGTGGGTCTGGTGGTAACTTAGTGTAAAACGAGGTATAAGCTGTCAATATGTAAACAAAGGAGTTGCTTCTCTTGGCGTGGACGTTAACATCAGTAATAATGTCAGCCTGGATATCAAGCGTAGAATGACTCTTGCATATAGGTGTTACTGTGGGCTCAGTAAGCAATTGAGCAGTATAACCCTTTCTCGACGTATTACCATCACACTCTACAAGACGGTCGTCCTACCATTGCTTGCTCACGGAGCGAAAATGTTTGTCATGACGCAGATACAGATCGCTCTTGAAGTGATCGAGAGAGAAATACGTCAAAAAATACGCGGACCTTTATGCAATGGAGACAACTTTCGCATGAGAACGAACCATGAGCTGTATGAACCATTCAATGATATTGATGTGATTAAAGAGATTAGCACTGTCACACTCCGATGACTGGATCATGTTGTTAAAATTGATGAATGTCAGAAATATGTATGGCATGAGAGTTGAAGGTGGCAGACGAAGAGGGGGACCGAAACTCCGATAGAAGGACCAAGTGGAACCACACCTATTTTCGACTTGGCGACAGAAATTGGAAATAGCGTGCACAAAGTACGGGCACTGGGAGGTCTTTGACTAGCAAGGCCGTAATCCGGTAACGAGTTGTCAATGTCATTTATGAACAAAAAGAAGGGAAATTCTATACAAACATAACTTGAGATCATATATAACCGATGCAGAGAAGTATTGTAGTACTTTAATACACGTAAAAATTCAAGATGAGGTCGAGCAATTTCTAAAGCGATCACCAATGAGTGCCTTAAGGTAATGAAACAGTTGCTCTAATGTTCAACTAGATTCAATTTAAATTACAAAAAATAATCAATACATTGGATTTATACAGGGTTATTCAACTCATTGTACAAATTTCACAGAGCCCGGGAAATATTTCCCAAGAACTAAGCTTGAAAATGTGCTTGCATGAAATTCCACCATTTATGACACTGGGCAAGATCTGCAGAAACATCTGCTGAATGTGAAACCATAGTTGTAAATACAACTGGAGGATGCCAACTAGGATGCGTTCTTTCGCTCTTAATGTGGTGTCCCCTGGTTGATAAACTAAACTAACGAAACTGTCGAAGACGGGCTTAGAATGCCAAGGCTATGCTCAGAGATTGTCTTAATAACAAGCAGCAAGTTCGAGGAAACCCTTTGGGACATGCTGCAAAGAAATCTACGAAGAAGTCATTGGTTCACTAAGATTGAACATTAATCCCAGTAAGACCACAATAATACCATTTAGCAGGAAAAGGCAATTTCCAAGATGGAAGGTCATTCAAAATCTAGGAGAAACCATCGTTCCAAAGATAGATGTAAAATATCTGGAGCTAGTATTAGATAGCTAACGGACATGGAAAGCGCTTGTCGATAGTATTACAGAGAAAACTAAACGCGCTACAATGATCTGCAGAAGAATATCGGATACGTCCTGGGGTTGTGAACCTAGTATACTGCACTGGATGTATATTATGATGGTCCGAGCATTTGTGACCTATGGAGGTATTGCTAGGGCACTAGGGAACAAAACTGAAGCCAACTCAAATAGAGTTGAGCAAAATTCAGAGAACGGCGATCATTGGGAGAACTGATGCAATGAGAACATGCCCAACAGCAGCACTAGAAGTTATGTTGGATGTAAGTCTACTAAATCACTACAATTGATCTTTTTGGTCGCAGAAATTTACATACCTCCATACCCATTACATAACAACACAGTGGGGAAAACGGAAACACTATCTTTATTAGTAACCAGTCAGAGCACTGATAATATATACATTTCTGGGCAGGTGTTTCCGTAATCATCTCTCGGACTGCTCCTTCGTGGCTAGTCCGAAAAATATATTAGGATACCAAAACTGTACATGGTGGGTTTAATAAAGGTCTATTCACATCTGTCATTCTGGAAATACTTTTTTAGCTTTATTTGCCTTGTTAACTTCTTTGTGACAATTTATTTATTTATTTATTAATTAAGTATAATTATAATAACAAATTATAATTTAAAGATTATCGCCCGGAATGCACTGGGGATACCAGTTTCTGTTTAGGACATCTCTCTGGGTAGTTTATTCGTGAGTTCAACTAAAACAATTACAGTTTCAAGAAATTCTTTAATGAAAAAGTCCCCAAGGAAGTTGTTTACCAATAGAGTAGTATATTTAAAGGACACAAAGAGTTCACACATGTCCTTCCATCTGTTCCTTTTCCTTTTAGATTTGATGTAAAATAGAAACCATACTCTGATTGATATAATTCATAAGGGCTGAGGTCAGCATCTGCAAAAAGCTGAGTTTGCCGACGACGTTTCTTGCCGCAGCTACTCCACATTCACCACTCACTCCTGTGCAGCATCTCTCCAACTAACTACGAGTATGCGAGCGCCATAATTTCAGGGGGCTCAGTTCATGTCAATATATTTAGTAAGTCGCATTCTTCCCTCTCGATAAGCTGTCAATTTGAGACGTCTTTGAAGAGAAGTGCCAAAATGGTGCCTTCAACAAGAAGTGTTCAAAGTAAGGATATGAATAGTTTTACCTGGCAAAATATTGAGTTCAGTGGAACATATTTTTTCATGAAAATAACACTGAAAAAAACCACACCAATAAACTACTTTAGACAATATCACTTCATAAACATAACACTGAAAAAAACCACACCAATAAACTACTTTAGACAATATCACTTCATAAATATAACACTGAAAAAAAGCACAGCATTAAACTGCTTTAGACGAGACATCGCTAAGGTTGTAATTTGGGTAAAAGATAAAAGAATTTCACACCAGAGATTTCAACGCTGCCTTTCTAGGCATTTTGCCTTCTATCGTAGTTTCGCTCTGATGTGAGTCGTCTCCAATTGATTCTATTTCCACTCATAAAAAATTTTGTGACAATGCCAACTTAATAGTCGAGTTATTCATTGGAGAGGAATGAACTGTGCTCAATAGTCTGAACTTTGCTGCTCTTAGTAGCAGAGCAAAATATTTATCTCGAGTATCAGCACTCTTTGTGAGCGAAAATGATGTCGATTTTTATCTCTTTTGTAGTACTTTGATTTTAGTTTGGTTTCATAGGTGGACGAGCCTAAGCTAGCTTAGTTCCAAGACGGAGCATGACTAGTTCTTATAAGGACCGTGATTACTTCCTGTAGGCAGTTTGTATTCAGAGGTGATATATCTGGACGAGCCTAAGAGCGATTACCTCAAAGACGCAGAATGACTACTTCCTACATGGGCCGTAATTAGTTCCTGTAAGTAAGGTGGTTGTTTCCTATTCGAATCTACAACATTCTTAGTTCGCTTCCATGGTATCATTGCTGAGACTCTCTGGATACTGAATTTAGTTACTGTGAGGTGGATTTAGTTAGTGAAATAAAGGGTTTTTCAAAAGAAACGCTACAAAAGTAAATCGATAGTGACAGCAAAAGACGCCATATTTTTGCCCGCTCTTTTGACATTTCTCTTCAGTAAGGTTTGCCATTTGATCCTGTAAAGATATACGAGCCAACATTGAGTCGAAATGATTAAAATTTACTACCGAAATTCGGAGTCAGTCGCCTCAACTTTAAGAGCGCTACGTCTAATTTATGATGAGGCTCATTTCTGGCTGAATGGCTTCATCAATAAGCAAAATATGCATTATTGGTTAGACAGCAATCCACACGTACTCCATGAGTCATCATTGCATCCCGAAAAAATTTCGGTTTGGTGCGGTTTATGGGCCGGCGGCGTCATTGGGCCGTACTTCTTCCGTGATGATCAACCGGCACATTACTGTGAATGCGAATCGCTACCGTTCAATGATAACCGAATATTTTTGGCCCCAATTGGATAATATGGACTTGGAGGACATGTGGTTCCAACAGGACGGCGCCACAAGCCACACAGCGAATGCCACAATCAATTTACTGCAAACAAAGTTTGGCAAACGTGTTATCTCACGAAATGGCCCAGTCGATTGGCCGCCTCGGTCGTGCGATTTGACGCCGTTAGATTATTTCCTGTGGGGCTACGTCAAGTCTATGGTCTATGTCAACAAGCCAGCGCCGATTGATGAACTTGGTACGAATATCGAACGTGAAATTGCAGAAAGTATCGGCCGATTTATGCTTGAAAACCGTTGAAAATTGGGTTCAGCGTCTGGACTTCTGCAAGCGTGCCCTTGGTGGCCACGCAAAAGAAATCGAGTTCCATACATAATGGCATCGAACGTACTTTCACAGGAATAAAGAATTTCATTGATATCTAAAACCGGTTTTGTTTTATTTAAAAAAACTTTTGTAGCGCTCTTGTTGAAAAACCCGATATATGGGGTGTTTTTGCAGCAAGTTACTTCTGTAGAAGGGGTTAAAATTGTTGATAGGCAAATGTGCGAATAGATTGCTATGCCAAATATGGCCACAGAAAAAGTTGAAGGGTATGCCAAAGAAACTAATCAAGTAATTGACTGTTTAAGGGCGATACTTTAGTACGATATCATTGAAGTTCAAGAAAAATTCAGTGCTCTTTTATCAAATACATAAAAAGTAGAGAAATTCATACGGAAAAGTTGGGAGATATCAGTCAACGCTCTTGCCTAACTGGTGGTTAACTCTAGTATGTCGTTGGAGGTGAATATGGGAATTTTCTGATATGAATCTCGAGACAACAAGACATGTTTGTTTAACAATTAATAAAAATGTTTGAAAACGCCACAAAGTGGTGAAATTAGCATTGTGTAGAAGTAGCATTGTGTGAGGAACAAAAATTCTGAACATCCTCGTGTTTTGGTCTCACAACGTGGGCACGCACGCGCGCATGTGAGTTGCCTACACCGGAAAAAACTATCACCGCCATCTAGCGGCTACTAGGGCTACACAATTGCAGGATCGAACGCAGCACACTTGGTGGCCATATGGAAAAGCGCCCGAGCACCTCACACCACAAACAGCTGAGAAGGGGTTATAAAAACGCGTACAGAGCTTAACTCAGTCCTTCTTCTTCGGCGAGCCAGCAGAGTGACAACATACAGGTAACTATAAACTGAACACTGACGCTTTTCTCAGTGCTATCCTTTTTGCAAGACTGAGAATTTCGGGATTCGTCTGCCTTTCTCAGCTCTTGTCCAAAGCAGCACCTAGCGAGTATTCACTGAACACTGACGCTTTCGTTACACCGAGAATTCCGGGATTCGTCTGCCTTTCTCGGTGCTAACTCATACGCTCGTGACCTATGTACAGGAAATAGGTCAACACCACGGACTATTTCACCGCAACGTGGGATTCCTCGCCACCGCACGTAAATATAGTGAAATATTATATCATTGTAAAGGCTACGGTCTGGTAATATATTGTAAACCATGGCCGTACTTCAGGAAAACACTCTATATTAGAATTAAGTATAGATCGATGTTAGATAGGTTAAGTTTTTTTCCAATAATAAATAATAGTTATAATCAACCCAAATAAATTTTGTATGGACCCTGGACAACGGCGAGCGTCACCTCAGGATAAGCGTAGGCAGGAAGGTTCCTTACAATTGGGTCAGGTTATGAATATGTGTTGACATTAGAAACTGACCGAACTACATTTCCAATTAACAAGCCACACGCACATGGCAATAGATTGTCTCCAGACATGTGTTTCAGCACGTCTGTCATCATCATTGACATATTAGCTTAGAACAAATGGTTTCTGTAACTAATATGTCAACTATATCTAAAAGTGCCGTTTCAACACAATATTTTCGCCAAGTGCACAGCAAGCTTTTGACTACCAAAATATTTGTTTCCCCTTCCTTGATATAAAAGAAAAATACATAATTTATATATTGTTCAAATAAACAAATGTGTTTTCTGTATTGTATCCGAGCTCTCTGGGTCCAAAGTCTACAAAAAAGCACAAAGCCGAAAGTTAGCGAAATCTAACCCCGTAATTCGCAAAATCAAGCTACACAATTTTTAGTTATAAATTATTGCTTATTCGACATCAACGTTCTCAGTCTCCGAAGTTATCCAAGGACTAAACAAAAAAAGGGATTTACTAAAAACAACGATGAAGGTTCAGATTGTGTTACTATTTCTAACAGCCGTGTTATTGTGGCCCACCACGAATGCTCGCACCGCAAAGAAATTTCCACGGTATTATTCCAGTGCTACTGGTACTACTGGAACTAGTCGTACTTATGGTTCCACCCGCACTGGAGCTGCATATCCCAAGTACGGCTCTGGTACTTTTTCCACCCAGACAGGTAACACCCACACGGGAGCTGCATATCCCAAGTACGGCTCTGGTACTGGTACCACCCAGACTGGTACCACCCAGACTGGTACCACCCACACGGGAGCAGCATATCCCAAGTACGGCTCTGGTACTTTTACCACCCAGACTGGTACCACCCACACGGGAGCTGCATATCCCAAGTACGGCTCTTATACTTTTACCACCCAGACTGGTACCACCCACTCTGGAGCTGCATACCCCAACTACGGTTCTGGTACTGGTACCACCCAGACTGGTACCACCCACACGGGAGCTGCATATCCCAAGTACGGCTCTTATACTTTTACCACCCAGACTGGTACCACCCACTCTGGAGCTGCATACCCCAACTACGGTTCTGGTACTGGTACCACCCAGACTGGTACCACCCACACGGGAGCTGCATATCCCAAGTACGGCTCTGGTACTGGTATCACCCAGACTGGTACCACCCAGACTGGTACCACCCAGACTGGTACCACCCACACGGGAGCTGCATATCCCAAGTACGGCTCTGGTACTTTTACCACCCAGACTGGTACCACCCACACGGGAGCTGCATATCCCAAGTACGGCTCTTATACTTTTACCACCCAGACTGGTACCACCAACTCTGGAGCTGCATATCCCAACTACGGTTCTGGTACTGGTACCTCCCAGACTGGCAACTCAGATCCCACCTACGGCTCTGGTACTGGTGCCACCCAGACTGGCAACTCAGATCCCACCTACGGCTCTGGTACTGGTACTACCTACACTGGAACCTCCGATAGCACCAGTACCTCTACTTGAAGGGCTCTGGTTCACTTCATCAGCATAACTGAGTAGTTCGGCGAGAATTATTTAGTTTACCAGATATCGGAATGTCAAATATTCTCGGCATTATTTCCAAATAAAAGTAAAATAACTAGAATTAGAAAAGTGTTGGAAAAAAGTTAATAAAACTCCATAAATAAATAAAAGTGTGTGTTTTATTTTAATTTACATAAAATTTACATTAAAAGCAGTGAAAAAACTGAAGTCGTCTGAGACCGATTTCGAGTGCGAGCGAGGGAGTATTGTCTCTATATAACTCAATAATGAACATGATTACTTTTAGAGCGATGAATGTTATGTGTAGATGGGAGGGACGGCGGAAACGTTATACCAACTTAGATTCACAATATAATTGTGTGGCAAAGTGCTTCAGCATCTCTTACCGGTGATTGCAAGATTCTTATTCCACTTCTTACAAATTGTGATAGGTCTGAGTGATTTCGAGTTCCAAGATAGAATTAATCGAAACACTGTTAAGAAAAAGAAACGTTAATGATCAAGACATGAGTATGTTCTTCTAAAAGAATCGGAAATACGTCTTGAGGAAATTTAGAAATTTCTAGGGTGCAGACTTGATTCGATTTTTACTGGGAGTTGGCCTGTCCACGGGGACAATTCATGCATTTGTCATGCTATTGGAATGAACAGCGAAGAGATCGATGCAGTGCGATATATCTGACACTACATTTATTTTAGATATATTTAGGGTAGTTATGCACCGCGATCTGAAAGGGCATCACAACCCCAATTTATTTAAAAGATGAGAATAGTCTCATCTACAAATCTTCTGTTAAGTGTATTTTCGACAGGAGTTCATGAATCAAGATGAGGGATCTTGCTTATATTTAATATATACGCTCCAAAATACCTATTCTCCAAAATATTTATATGAGGTGTCTTCACTTTCTCCACTAAATCTACAGATGGCATCTGAAGACAGACCCAACTTCTTAATATGATAGTTGAGTCTTCAAAAACGATTTCCGGTTCTGTTCGTGTCGGCAACGACTACCGTATTCGGATCAACCATGGACTAAACGAGCTCTACGATGATATTGACATAGTCAGAAGCATCATCATACAATGTCTGCGCTGGCTTGGACATGTCGTGCGTATTGAGAAGCTCCAGCGAAATATGTGCTCGAAGCGGAAGCCGCTGGACGACGACGTCGGGGCGACCATGCCTCCGATGAAAGGACCAAGTCAAGGAAACCCTAACCACGCTTGGTACAACGGATTGAAGCAGACGAGCGCAAAGCGGACGCGCTTGGCGAACTCTGTTAAGTTCGGCCGTAACCCGATAGCGGGTTTTTTCACAGATTCTACGATTAGGCCAAGAAAGTAAGTAAGCAAGTTAAGTCTACAGTGTTCACTTAAAACGCCTGGGATGATTCTCAATTTACTCCGAGGCATGTTACTTCAGCTCTTTTAGGATTAAAGTCCCCTAGACAAACTTTGGAATGTCTGAATCCTAGAAAAAATTTTTCCAATTCTAACATCTCAATTCTTTGTGGATCTGTGCGCTTCCATAACAGACCTCCAATGGTGTTGGATGATAGTTCACAGAAGGGTTCAGGGCGTTAATTGATAATAAGCTATATCTTTGTATTATATTTCAATAATTTTCGATATACTAAAGTTGTGGGGGAGCACTTCAAGAATATATTAAGAAACTATAAACAACAGCAAAAGAATGAATATGGAAAGTAATATCAAATTTTATTGTATATTCATTTACTTATAATTATTATATATAACAAAATATTAGTATGTAAATAAATATGATTGCACCTGAACACCTGGAAAGTGTTGAACACGCCCTGGGGTCAACTACTTTACCTCCGGAATCTCTCTAAGTTCATCATTTATCTGAGAGCAGGCAAATTGTTTGGTGGGAAAAAATTGGCTGCGAAAGTTATTCCAAAACAAAAAAAAACGATATTTTATGTGCGTCACTAAAAAAGGTAAATCTACTCAGCTGCTTCACTTCTCTGACAATAGAAATGCTTTCTGGCTCCACTACTTACCTGAAGCATTCACATATATATGCACATATACATAATATACTAAACTTTATATACAGAAGCTAATTACATACGCATCTCAAAACATGTTTTAGTATACCGTATCCAAACAATAGACAAAACCCAGTACAAATAATAAAAAACTGGTATAGTCGGTTGTATCGACTGTACCAAAAGCACTACACCAGCATGTTAACGGCGGCTTTATCTTTCCTTAACTTTACAATAATTGATTAAGAGTCTTATACAAATTGAATATCCAACGGACATATCGGGAAATTCTCTCTACAAGGAGGTAGAAATGTGGAAAAATTCCGAATATATTTAGTTGTATATATTCTTTATATGTGCTTTATGCGATGGGATAAAAGAAATACAAAGTGTCATGATGAGTATGTCTTTTAAACCAGACTCTTGACATATTTAAATACAATCCAATTAGTTCAGCTGCTTCTTAGGATAAGATCTCTGGAAGATTATAATTGTATGCGAAGTGGGTGCATATGTTCAATCCAAACTGCCTCAAATCTGATTTAAGTATAAAATAATCACGGTATAAAATTACAGTTCGATATTTATTTGGAATATAGTCTTTAGAATACATATCCCAACTACAGAAACCTAAGACACCCTTCTGCACAATTTAGGGTATCGCGTCTACAAATGTTTACTGTGGACGCACATAATTAGGCATTTTAATTAAAGTGAATACGGCGCAATTTTTTAAATTCAAGGTCAGGAAATGTTTCAGGTAAATAGTGGAACCACAAAGCATTTCTATTGTCAGCAGCCTTACTCAGCTACTTCAGTTATCTGAAAAAAGAAATGCTTTCCGGTTCCACTACTTACTTTTCCCAGTGGAGCGTAAAGAAATATTTTTGTTTATGCTTTGGAATAACTTTCAACGCCAATTTTTTACTCCCAACAAATTTGCCTGCTCTCAGGTAAGTTATAAACTTGGAGAGATTCCCGAGGTAATGTAGCTGACCTCAGGAGCTATGCAAACCTATTCAGGTGTTCAGGTACAATAATCATTATTTATACTGATTTATTGTCATTCGAAATAATTTAAAATAAATTAATTTATAATAAATTTAATTATTCATTTCCAGTCCATATCATTCCTCTTCCTGTTGTCACTACTTTCTTAACTTAGTCCTGAAGTGGTCCCTCTCAACATTACTATACCGAAGATTATTGAAATATATTACAAACATTTACCTCAGTGCCACTTATGTCGCCATGCCCTCGCTGTTCGTTCGAATATCATAGGAAATGCATCAATTGTCCTAATATTTATATGTACTATTTACTTTATCGATCCGTATCCCAAATATCCCAACCCTGTGGAAAGTTTTTTAGATGATTATCATTGACAAGCCAGGAAAAGAGCAACCCTATGTCTTTTCATACAGGCCAATCTCCTCCCTTCTGCCACAAATCGCTGAACTATTAGAAAACCGCATAAAGCCAATCATTCAGTCACGCAATCTGATGCCATCACACCAATTTGGGTTTCGTTGTAATCACTCTATACCAGACCAGGTGCACAGAATCACAGTAGAAATCGAAAAAGCTTTTGAGGAGAAAACGCATGCTCATCAGTCTTCCAAGACATCGCACAAGCATTCGACAAGGTATGGAATGAAGAATGAATCAACAAAATAAAGTCCTGTGTCCCCTTACGAAATCATATTTAACTCGAAATCATATTTAATGCCCTTCTGAAATCATATTTAACTCAACGCTATTATTGTTTGAAACAATGAAACAAGTTCTCAGATCTAGCAGAAATGAACTCTGGCACACCGCAAAGAAGCATCCATATTCCCTTTCAATATGTCTTACAAACAACAGCTTTATCACTACCTCCAAAGAGCATGATCACCACCTTTGCTGACGTCACAGCCATCCCTGCAACAGAAAAAACCGCTGAAGAACCGGCAGCTGACTTTCCAATCACTATTGACGCAGTCGAAAAATGGACAAAAACTTGCGAATAAAACTAAACAGCAGCAAATCACTCCATTTGAATTTCACCCACAAAAAAGTTGACTTTCACCCAATAATACAGTAGTATGAGGCACTCCAAACCGCCCTCTGTGGTCTAGTGATAAGCATGCTACACGCATACTCCGAGGGTCACAGGTTCAAATCCTGCCACGGGCTTGGTCCTCAAAATGCTTCTTTCTATAAAATCCTTTTTGCTTCGAGTCGAAACCCTCTGTAGCTAGTACTCAGTCCCCCAACAACTTGCTCTCATAATTGAATATGGTGTAAGATATAATAATAATAGACACTCCAATCCCACACGCAAGCATTGCAAAACACCCTGGCAAGACTCTTAATGCAAAGCTACCATAGAAGGAGCATATAACGAAACAACAATATAAAATAAAACGAATTGAACTCAACCTGAACTTTATAAAAATTAACTGGCTTATTAGACAAAGATCAAAGCTCGCCATATACAGCAAAATCATGATATACAGACAAATCTTAAAGCCAGTGTGGCTAAGGCCGCGCCAGCCAAAACAATGTTAAAAAAATCCAACGATTTCAAAATAAAGTCCTCAGTGGTTTTGTGAACACACCTTGGTACTCTCGTAAGATCGACCTCATCGTGAACTCAATGTTACTACGGTCACTGAAGAAATTAAAAACAACCAGAAGCCCACTCTACGATGCTCCATAGGCAGAGGTAAATGAAGAAGCCAGGAAGCTTCTCAATACTACCGCCCTAACTCGACTCCAGGAAGAGAAACAACATCTCGTTGGCTGCTCATATGAAGAGGGGATTTCCAAAACCACTTCACGACTTCAGTTTTCTCAATTGGTTTGAATATCAATGACGTGTTGAGCACTGCCTGTTAATGAATATAAAACACTCCCCTTTATTTATTTATAAAGATTTATTTACTTTTTTCTAATATTTTTCTAATTCTAGTTATTTTACTCTTATTCGTAAATAATTCCGATAGCACCTGACGCTTCAATATCTGGTACCATAAACATTTCTTGCTGAGCCCTTCGGCTATACTGATGAAGTGAACCAGAGCCACTTCAAGTAGAGGTACTGGTGCTATCGGAGGTTCCAGTAGAGATAGTACCAGTACCAGAGCCTTAGGTGGGATATGCAGCTCAAGAGTGGGTGGTACCAGTACCAGAGCCGTAGGTGGGATCTGAGTTGCCAGTGTGGGTGATACCAGTACCAGAGCCGTAGGTGGGATATGCAGCTCCAGTGTGGGTGGTAGCAGTCCTAGAAACGTAGTGGGGATATGCAGGTCTAGTGTGGGTGGTACCAGTCTGGGTGGTACCAGTCTGGGTGGAACCAGTACCTGAACCGTAGTTGGGATATGCAGCTCCAGTGCGGGTGGAACCAGTCCTAGAGCCGTAGTTGGGATATGCAGGTCTAGTGTGGGTGGTACCAGTACCAGAGCCGTAGGTGGGATCTGAGTTGCCAGTGTGGGTGATACCAGTACCAGAGCCGTAGGTGGGATATGCAGCTCCAGTGTGGGTGGTACCAGTCCTAGAGCCATGTGTAGGATATCCGTTTCCACTAGAGGTAGTACCAGTAAAAGTGGAATATCCTGTTTCAGTAGGAGTAGAAGTAGAGTTACCGGGATCAGACACATCCTTATTGCCTACGCTTCCCGCTTTAGTTACACATGCAGTATCCGTGGTGGGCCATAATAACACGGCTGCTAGAAATAATAATACAATCTGAACCTTCATCGTCGTTTTACGAAAATCACTTTGCTTGTTACGCTCTTAGATAACTTCGGAGACTAATAACTCTGCGACCCAATTAAGAACGATTTATAACAAAAATTTAATAACTTCATATTGCGAATTACGAGGTTGGATTTAGTTGACCTTGTGCGTTTTTGTTGATTTAGGTCCAGAGAACTTGTTTTCAACAAGTAAAACACATTTGTTTATAAATATAAATCTATTTTTATATTTTTCTGTTATGCCACGAAATATTAAACAACAAATATTGTTGATTAAAAGTTGGCCCGTGTACTTCCTGAAAATATTGTGTTGAAACGGCACTTATAGATATAGTTGACATATAAGCTACAGAAACCATTTGTTCTAAGCTGAGATGATGCTGGAGATGATAGAGGAGCTGCAATATATATCTGGAGGCAACATAATGGCAGCTTTCTGCGTGTGGCTTGTAACGTGGAACTGTAGTGCGGTCAGTTTCTAATGTCAACAACATGTTCATTACCGGATTCATTGCTACTTCACTTCCGTCACTATATGACGGCCTCTGGTACCAAAAACACACTGTTGAGGGCACGCATACTGTTATTGAAATAATCTCTTTGCTATGGTATCTAATAACACTGTTTAAATGGGCTTCTTATAATCACCATGTCCTCTGGGATCTGGTAAGGTCTCTTCTAGTAGTACCAGAAGTCTATAAGAGATGTGAGGAAAACAGTGTGACCCAGTTCGCCAAATAAAATTGTTCCATCATTTCTGTGGCGTAGCTTGGGATTAGTTGTACGAGTATACTTCAAAGTATTAAGTAATCTGAGCAATGGTTTTTATGATTGTTTGATATATACACTTGATGGCGTACCACCCACCCGCCTTTCCATTTTGAGGAATCATATTCTGCTGGAAGTACTAAGTCTGGCTTCCCATCCAAAAGCAATTTAAAGTTTGAACACTTCATGATATTGGGGCTCTATGTACAGATAATTATAATCAAACTAGCTGAACCCCCGCCCGCTTCGCCAGGCAAAAAATAATTTTAAACAATTTGAAGAAAATTAAGACATTTATTGCAATGCTTTTAGAAACACAACATTCTTGGTTTTTTTCACCATCGTTTTTTTCACCATGGTTTTCCGCCTTGTGAGCATGCAACGTAGAGTTGGTCATGGGAGAAAACTGAATTTTCCAAATTTATACCGCGCATTTCTAAAGATTATCCTTGCGACTTATTGATGTAGCGGCCAAAGCAAGGCGAACAGGGCATAGGAGACCCTTAAATTCAAATGGTACACCAGATGGGATCATTGGAATGCGTGGAATCAATTTGAATTAATAATTCACCACCTCATCCTGATTCATGATGGTATACACTGATTTGAATGTGAATAATGGACCTGGTATTTCTTTTAAAATAGGCTCGTTAAGATCATTGATATCTTTGTTCTTTCCGGCCAGTATTGCTCTCTCACTGAACCAATCATGACTTTGTACTGTTGTGCAATGCTTGGGAACACGCTATGAACCAGATCTTCTTTTGATGAAGTGAAACGGCAAGAATCGTTTGATAGTGCTATAATACCTGTTATTCTGTCGACAGCGATCGGCCGCAGGCCATGATTCGCCAAGTCATGAACTATATAATATCGACATTGGAAACTATAGAGCCGATAGCATTATTGAAAAAGGAATACGAAGCGAAGAGGACGATACATTTGTTGATGGACTCCTTGTGCTATGTTCAAAAAACTCGAGTGGGTCAGAAGATTAGTTAAAAAAGTGTTCCTTGAAGAATTTGGTGACCGTCCTCTTAAACAGCGAGTGGTCCAAGACTATTTTGGAACAATGTATAACACTGGAGACATCAAATTGGATTATAAACAATTATGTCGAAAATTTTCAGGGGCCATCGCGTTCCATGGGCACCACATCCACATCGTCCACGATTGCAGTTACTCCAACAATTCCTGTAGATGTGCCATTATCAAATACATCAATGACAAAATCGATAGAAGATATTCTAGAACAGTCATTCCAAGTTGGAAATTCATGATTCAACACGGGATCAATCTCGCAGTCTATTTCCGGAAGAATTCCAGGGAGATCATATACTTTAACATCTCGCAGAGAACGTGGTTTCCAAGTAGTGAAGTTAGATGTATTCGATTTTTCGAAGATTTGCAAGAAACCAAAGAGAGAATGGTGGAAGGAAGCGAATTATCGGTCGACTTTCAATCTCTTGTAGAACCGAACTATCAACTAATATTGAGACTTCTTCTTGCTACAACGAATCAAATCAACAAAATGCCTTTCCATTGTGATCATCCGTAACTCAAAGTAATGTCTGACCATCTGTATATCTTCATCGTAATTTGTATTCCTGTCGACTGGCATTGTACCATCCCCAATTTTCAACAATTCCGTTGAAATGTCAGCTGCTGATGGATCGTTTTGCTATTGAGTATTCTTGTTTTTTGTTTTTAGTGTGAGTGTTCTTACATTTTTCCACAGAATTGAAGATTTCAGGCATGGATTTATTTCATCGTCAGCAGTAGATTGAGGAGAGAGTTGTAACGTTTGTCTAAAGTCTCCAGCTAACAGTAACAAAGCACCGCCAAACAAATCTTGATTTCCTCGTAGGTCTTTCATTGCTCTATTCAATGCTTCTAATGATTTTGTGTTAGTCATCCCTTTCGATGATCGCATATTGTTGGAAGATTTTTGCCATTCCGGATGTTTTGGGTATGTTACATGTAGGATTGTCATTTGCTGCCTATTCAAGGGCAGCTGAAGTGCAGAGTGTGCTGTTCGACCGCCAACTAATAAAGTATCAGCAATCTCACAAGAAGCCAAACCTGTGCTATTCTACGATGCTAGTAGAAACGAAATCAAGAATGTGTTACCAGTTCCTCCAGGCGCGTCCAAAATATTCATTCCACCACTTTCACCGTTAACAATAGGCATAATCGTATCGAATGTATGCTTTTGATCATTGTTCCATTTTGGAATATTTGCTTGAGCAATGCATCCAATTCATTGCAATCGTAATCTCGTTCACGCTGCAAATCTCGGTTAAACTGATGATGCCTTGAGCGATTTGGTGACACCATGGTAAGTTGTGCCAACGCACTATAGGTTAAACGATCGATTTCACTGGCCAAAAGTCATATAATTAAAAATAGTATTTTATTTAAATCAGAATAACTTTCATCAGCTTTGGGAAGGAAAATGGAGCAAAATTGAAGAAAAAAATTAACCGTTTATGGCCCTAATGCATTACAGGTTCCTTAACCCTTTGGGGGACAAAAAAGAGTTCATTCATATATTTAATACGTATGTATTATGGGTTTTATTTTTGATTAATACAGTAAATTATTGAATATCATTACGCATATAGTATTTAAATTATATCTACTTCATTTTCTAAGTCTAAGTTATTAAGAATATTTACATAAGATTGAAGTCCGTCTTCTTTAAAATCGTCGCTGTCATCGTATACTTCGTCTTCTTCTTCAACGTTTTGATTTAAATTTGACTGTATTTCAGATTCTAATTGTTCGTTTGGATTATGATATTTTAACATTTCGATAACTTCCTGTGGAAGTTGTAAACGTTTTCGTTGCTGCATGCGTTTGCTTAGGCTCATTGAAGATATTAAAGGATCCGATGTATCCAAGGCCCTATTAAATATATCCAGGAAATTATTCGTTCGACTGCTCTTACGAGCGTGGTGTAACCTGTCGGCCTTATATATTTTATGCCGAGATTCAGCAGCATCTTCTCCAAGGAAACCCAATGGAAGTACACAATTTTCCATTATTTGCTTCGAACGAAAAAACACCTTATGTACAGTAGTAGTCATAGGAAACCAAGAATATTTTGCCAATATTATATCAGCTGTTTCATAATAAAATGTTTGAAATTTACTCAAATCCAAGGGAAACTGACACGTTAATGAAATCAAAATGATTTTAAGGGCGAAATATAAGATTTATGTCGACGCCAGTGATTTCAGAAAAGGCCTCATGGTCTGCAAATGTTCGACGTGCAGTATTCCCGTCATTTGTGCTGCCAAATCCACCAACTTTTGGTTTATCTACACGGAGTCCAAGCTTGTTCCAAAATGCGCTTTGTATTTCTTGCATCCTATTTTGAACTGATAATTTGTCGTTTTCCTTTCGAATTTGCCATTTTTTTACTTTGCATTTGTAGCCTGTATGCAACACAAATTCGAAAAACCGAATCCAGCAGTGCAGGGGACTTATTCCATATTTTAAACTCGATTCTTTAGCGCGAAATACGTCAGAGCTGTAATTTGCAATTTCCATGAATTGTTTTGGTGTTGCATCACAAATAGGACAAGATTGATTAGATTTAGTCCCAGTTAAAATGTTTAAAACCTTTCCATCAATAAGTGTTAAAAACAATTTAAAAGTAATGCATACAATTCTTTCTTCTCCGATTTGTATCTGCATGGATTGAAGATTATCAATTTCCTTTTTCAAGTCGAAATCTTCCTTTAAAATTTTTTCCTTCGTTTCCTTTGCGTATTCTAACTTTAGAGGCCGGCAAAATCTTATGGATTGAGGTGTACGGTTGTTCCAAATAGGATTTCCAGAGGAGATCATTTTCAAAGGAATAATTGTTGTGGCTAATAGAGAAGAGTCAGAATCGTGGGATGTGCTTTTTTCAATGTATGATTGTTTATATTGAGCTTGACCTGTACTGCTATCGAAACCGTAGCTTAGAATCAATTCCGCATTTATGTAGTTTGTGTTTTCTGCTCTCATTATAACATCAATAACTTCTTTTTGCATCTCTACAATTCTTGCTGCAGTGTGAAATAAAAGTGATTCCAATGAAACTTTTACCAATTTCTCACTAACTTCTACGTCCTCAGGTCGGCACTTTGATTTAGCAGCAGCAACTTGATTGTAATGCGGATAAATGTCGCAGTTTGTCAACTTACTTTCGCGACGTATGCCACAATATTAGGCCTTTGTAAAATTATGTTCTAATAAAAATGCCAGTGCCTCATCTGGCGTTAATTTTATTTGCTTCTGATTCTGTTCGGAAAATAGTTTTTTTTATTTTAGATGGCCTTGTTGGACTTTTTATGGTTTCTTTTAGAACTGTTGCTAAGGTTACATGCCCTTGTTTTCGAGCTGATGTTGCTGCTGCACATACCAATAAGTCCGTCTCACCACACAATGTTTCTGAAAGGTCTGCTGCTTCTCTTCTCTTTCCACGATTAGATTTTTCACAAAATGGAAGCCGCGGACGTCCGATAATCGCAGCACCTGTTTCCATTGGGTTAGGTTTTTTTTTTCTAATGTTAATGTGCCTTTAAACCAGTCGGCGTTCTTACAACGAAAATCTGATAGCTTTCTGTGGCATTTATCCCATTTTAAAGATAAGTATTTACAAAAGTTTCTTACTTTTTCCTTTAAATCAGTGGGAATGTTATCGACTCCAATTTGGCTAACAATATATCCATACACAGCATCTTGCTTTTTTTCTTTGGTTAGTGGTTTAACCCAGACTTCAAATAAATCAATATTCTGGAAAATGTGTTTACCTAGAAAAAGTGATAGAATTAGAAAAACGCAAAAAACCGCAAAACCAAATGAGATTTTCCAGATTCAGCACGAATCGACAAACAAATTTCAATTTTCATTTAAATTGCCAAACGTTGCCTACTCTTTAAAAGCTTGCATAACCTCGAAATTTAAAATTTTCTGCCATCAATCTAAGGTAACATTGAATATGTTACGATTGATACACAAAAATAACTATATAGACAGATCTTTTGATAAAAAATATCGAATACTTACTTATTAATGCGTTATTCATATTAACACTTTGGTTTTATTTTCACTTTTAATGTTTAAAGGTAAAGACACAACATTAGCACGTTTTCAATGACTCCTCAATAATTCACATTTGACAGCTTGTCATGTAACTGTAAAATTGTTTTTGCAAAAACCAAATGCATTTTTATTTGCATTGATGTGTTTCTTACAAGATTCTAACACAAAAGAAGTGATAAGACAAAATCGATCGTTTAACCTATAGTGCAACGCTTTGTTTGCAATTGTTAAGCAAATGTCTTCAATCATGGTCAATGCATTTCCGGTGTGTACAGCAAGTGTGAATTTGACGTACTACAGCGAAGTCTGTTCAAAATATCTTCCGTCATGAAATCTTGACAATTTTTCCATAGTTCAAGTGGATTTGATGGGAAACATGATGATGCAATTATTACAAATAGTGTTCTTATTTGGTGAGGGGTAGATGAAACTGTTGCATCGGTAAGGGTAGCCTCCCAGTGTGCGTCATCTTACAATAAAAGCAATCGTTGACACGCCTCACGATAGTCTATCAACTGTGTTTTAAGGCTTTGAAATGATGTTGCACCACGAACGTTGACCAACAATAAACGCAAAGAAAAACACTCAGTATTGTTAGGGGGGAACTGTGTAAATACATCCCAAAGCCTCTATCGAGAGCACACCATCGATTGGTTTTCCTTGCTTACTCCTTTGAGACTTTTTTCGATTTATCCCAAGTATAATATTGGGGTACTTCTGAGTATAACTTGCTGGCGATGCTAATAACTTAAAAAGTTCGGTTAATGTTTTGGATGCTGGTGTCGCTGCTCTTTGCTGTGCGTTTTCAGCGGTAAAATATACGCATAGACCAGTTTCAAGATGGACAGCTAAATGAATGGATGTCTCTCATGGATTGGGAATATAAAAATCCTCCACACCGTCTCCTTACTGCTGACATAATGCCCTATTTGAAATCGAGTGATCTCCTCGTTTCTCTATGTATCAGGTACAACAAGCACAGCCATGTCGCTACCTTTATTTATGTACGTATTTACAGATGTACTTTATGGGTTTCACCGAATTACAATACTCCTCTTTAATGTGGAACACCGCGACCTAAGAGATCTATTGTGCAGCCTCGTACCCAACTAAAACAATCCTAGACTATTTATAAATCTCGTAAGTTACTGTGGGGTGACTACGGCCCCGATCCAACGATTATCAACTTCAACGCATTGAGATCTCATTTTGATAGTCGTTGATTATCCGTTATCCTCTGTCGACTGGCGACAATATAATGGGTATCGATCCGTTTAACTGTGTCTGAAATCTATGCTCTTGGATAACGTTTCGACCATTTACCATCAATCATGTATGCTCATCTTTAATGGTCCACATTGAACCATGGATCATGTTCTTTCTGATCACTTCAAATAATTCTGGATCGCTGGTTTCATCAGGTATTTCCGATTATATGATGTCATCAATTTAATCCGGTCTTATTTTGTCAACCAACCGTATCAATATGTTTCCATGAGGGAGTCTTCTTTTATGCCATTCGAGAGAATACATCCAGCATTGCGCTTCGCTATTAAGCTATTAATGATTCCAACTTTTATTTACACACAAGTATCGTTATGTCCTGACGATCTGTTGGCGATTGCCCTGGCAATAAGTATTCTCAAAGCTCACTGCATTGTGGATAACAGATAAAAGTTATAAACAGCTCTGGTCGACCATAAGAACGAACATATGCCATCGCATCCTGAGCATAGTCATGCATATGACGCAGGCTACCAGTGTATGAAGATGGCAATATCGTCAGTTGGCCAATATCATTTGGATTTACAGGCAGGTTGCCATCGTTGTTAAGGGCATCGCGTAGATGGATGTGGCATCGCGTAGATGGATGTACTCTTCAGCGCGTAGCCTTTTCTGATGGACCCAAATGTAAATCGATTCCGTTTTAAACAACGTCACCAATTCGTTGTGCTGATGAAAATATCTTGTAAGACAGCAATTATTTCTCTTCGTACGTTCGGAAAAATAGAACACAGTTGATCAATTTCATCATTGGAATTTCCAAGAAAATAAGTTAGCAAAAACTGATGAGAAGTATCTGCAAATGGCAATAATTCTGTGGAACACCTGACCTTGAAGCTTGATAGCAAAAGATGTCAAGTTAAAATTTGTGTAAACATTGCAATTGTCGTTTAATTCTTCGATTATCTGAAATGTTGGCATGAAATTTTGTCTGATAATATTTGTTGCACGAAACGAAGTCATTTGAAAACATGAATTGCATGCCTAAATATTCTTCAAGAAATGCTTCGATTCTGGTTCCAGAAACCAAGGAATGCAATGGTTCCGGTGGACAATTCAATGCCGGCAATCTGACTTTCCCATTTGCACAGCAGAATCCTGGTGTTTCAGTGCCGAATTTGAGTGCCTTGCAATGTTCAGAAACTTTGTTCATTGAACCAATGGTCACTGATTTGTGTGGACTATAATCCACTTGAATATCATAGATGAATGCAGGACGATTGAAATTTAGTTGTGCTCGTGTTCCTTCCTTCTCGTAAGTTGCTTTAGCAAACATTTCAAATCCCTTTTCTTCTGGCCAAATAAAAGATATATTTGGGGTTCTCATAGTTATAAAAATCAATTACTTATTCAGGAAATACTTTCTACCCCTTCTCTGCGTAGTTAACTCCTTTTAGACTATTTATTTATTAGTAAGTGAAATTATTATTGCAAATTATAATTTAAAGATAAACACTAGCTGCCGGGATGCACAAGGGACACCGGCTTTTCTTCAGATCACTTCTGAAAAAAACATCAGTTTGCAGAAATTCTTTAATGGCAAAGGCCCCAAGCAAGTTGTTTACCAATAGAGAAGTATATTTAAAGGACACAAAGAGTTCACACATGTCCTTCCATCTCTTTCTTTTCCTTTTAGATTTGATGTAAGCTAAAGTATAGAAACCATACTCTGATTGATATAATTCATTAGGACCGAGGTGAGCATCTGCAAAAAGCTGAGTTTGCCGACGACGTTTCTTGCCGCAGCTACTCCACATTCACCACTCACTCCTGTGCAGCATCTCTCCAACTAACTACGAGTATGCGAGCGCCATAATTTCAGGGGGCTCAGTTCATGTCAATATATTTAGTAAGTCGCATTCTTCCCTCTCGATAAGCTGTCAATTTGAGACGTCTTTGAAGAGAAGTGCCAAAATGGTGCCTTCAACAAGAAGTGTTCAAAGTAAGGATATGAATAGTTTTACCTGGCAAAATATTGAGTTCAGTGGAACATATTTTTTCATGAAAATAACACTGAAAAAAACCACACCAATAAACTACTTTAGACAATATCACTTCATAAACATAACACTGAAAAAAACCACACCAATAAACTACTTTAGACAATATCACTTCATAAATATAACACTGAAAAAAAGCACAGCATTAAACTGCTTTAGACGAGACATCGCTAAGGTTGTAATTTGGGTAAAAGATAAAAGAATTTCACACCAGAGATTTCAACGCTGCCTTTCTAGGCATTTTGCCTTCTATCGTAGTTTCGCTCTGATGTGAGTCGTCTCCAATTGATTCTATTTCCACTCATAAAAAATTTTGTGACAATGCCAACTTAATAGTCGAGTTATTCATTGGAGAGGAATGAACTGTGCTCAATAGTCTGAACTTTGCTGATCTTAGTAGCAGAGCAAAATATTTATCTCGAGTATCAGCACTCTTTGTGAGCGAAAATGATGTCGATTTTTATCTCTTTTGTAGTACTTTGATTTTAGTTTGATTTCATAGGTGGACGAGCCTAAGCGAGCTTGGTTCCAAGACGGAGCATGACTAGTTCTTATAAGGACCGTGATTACTTCCTGTAGGCAGTTTGTATTCAGAGGTGATATATCTGGACGAGCCTAAGCGTGCTTAGTTCCAAGACGCAGCATGACTACTTCCCACATAGACCGTGATTAGATCCTATAAGTAAGGTGGTTATTTCCTATTCGAATCTACAACATTCTTAGATCGCTTCCATGGTATCATTGCTGAGACTCTCTGGATACTGAATTTAGTTACTGGGGGGTGGATTTAGTTAGTGAAATATATGGGGTGTTTTTGCAGCAAGTTACTTCTGTAGAAGGAGTTAAAATTGTTGATAAGTAAATGTGCGAATAGATTGCTATGCCAAATATGGCCACAGAAAAAGTTGAAGGGTATGCCAAAGAAACTAATCAAGTAATTGACTGTTTAAGGGCGATACTTTAGTACGATATCATTGAAGTTCAAGAAAAATTCAGTGCTCTTTTATCAAATACATAAAAAGTAGAGAAATTCATACGGAAAAGTTGGGAGATATCAGTCAACGCTCTTGCCTAACTTGTGGTTAACTCTAGTATGTCCTTGGAGGTGAATATGGGAATTTTCTGATAAGAATCTGGAGAGAACAAGACATGTTTGTTTAATAATTAATAAAAATGTTTGAAAACGCCACAAAGTGGTGAAATTTAAGTAGCATTGAGTCAAGTTATGAACAAGTTGTTGATATTAAAAAGTGACCGAACTACACTTCCAGTTAAGAAGCCACACGCACATAACTGACAATAGTTTGCCTCCAGACATGTGTTTCAGCACGTCTGTCATTATCATTGACATATTAGCTTAGAACAAATGGTTTCTGTAACTAATATGTCAACTATATCTAAAAGTGCCGTTTCAACACAATATTTTCGCCAAGTGCACAGCAAGCTTTTGACTACCAAAATATTTGTTTCCCCTTCCTTGATATAAAAGAAAAATACATAATTTATATATTGTTCAAATAAACAAATGTGTTTTCTGTATTGTATCCGAGCTCTCTGGGTCTAAAATCCACAAAAAAAAGCATAAAGTTGAAAGTTAGCGAAATCTAACCCCGTAATTCGCAATATGAAGCCACACAATTTTTAGTTATAAATTATTGCTTATTCGATATCAACGTTCTCAGTCCCCGAAGTTATCCAAGGACTAAACAAAAAAAGTGATTTACTAAAAACAACGATGAAGGTTCAGATTGTGTTACTATTTCTAACACCCGTGTTATTGTGGCCCACCACGAATGCTCGCACCGCAAAGAAATTTCCACTGTATTATTCCAGTGCTACTGGTACTACTGGAACTAGTCGTACTTATGGTTCCACCCGCACTGGAGCTGCATATCCCACCTACGGCTCTGGTACTGGTATCACCCACACTGGCAACTCAGATCCCACCTACGGTTCTGGTACTGGTTCCACCCAGACTGGTACCACCCACAATAGACCTCCATATCCCAACTACATTTCTAGGACTGCTACCACCCACACTGGAGCTGCATATCCCAACTACGGCTCTAGGACTGCTACCACCCACACTGGAGCTGCATATCCCAACTACGGCTCTAGGACTGGTATCACCCACACTGGCAACTCAGATCCCACCTACGGCTCTGGTACTGGTACCACCCACTCTGAAGCTGCATATCCCAACTACGGCTCCAGGACTAGTTCCACCCGCACTGGAGCTGCATATCCCAACTACGGTTCAGGTACTGGTTCCACCTAGACTGGTACCACCCACACTAGACCTGCATATCCCCACTACGTTTCTAGGACTGCTACCACCCACACTGGAGCTGCATATCCCCACTACGGCTCTAGGACTGGTACCACCCACACTGGAGCTGCATATCCCACCTACGGCTCTGGTACTGGTATCACCCACACTGGCAACTCAGATCCCACCTACGGCTCTGGTACTGGTACCACCCACTCTTGAGCTGCATATCCCACCTAAGGCTCTGGTACTGGTACTATCTCTACTGGAACCTCCGATAGCACCAGTACCTCTACTTGAAGTGGCTCTGGTTCACTTCATCAGTATAGCCGAAGGGCTCAGCAAGAAATGTGTATGGTACCAGATATTGAAGCGTCAGGTGCTCTCGGAATTATTTACGAATAAGAGGAAAATAGCTAGAATTAAAAAAATATTGGAAAAAAGTAAATAAATCTTTATAAATAAATAAAGGGGAGTGTTTTATAGTCATTAACAGGCAATGCTCAACACGTCATTGATATTCAAACCAATTGAGAAAACTGAAGTCGTGAAGTGATTTTGGAAATCCCCTCTTCATATGAGCAGCCAACGAGATGTTGTTTCTCTTCCTGGAGTCGAGTTAGGGCGGTAGTATTGAGAAGCTTCCTGGCTTCTTCATTTACCTCTGGCTATGGAGCATCGTAGAGTGGGCTTCTGGTTGTTTTTAATTTCTTCAGTGACCGTAGTAACATTGAGTTCAGGATGAGGTCGATCTTACGAGAGTACCAAGGTGTGTTCACAAAACCACTGAGGACTTTATTTTGAAATCGTTGGATTTTTTTAACATTGTTTTGGCTGGCGCGGCCTTAGCCACACTGGCTTTAAGATTTGTCTGTATATCGTGATTTTGCTGTATATGGCGAGCTTTGATCTTTGTCTAATAAGCCAGTTAATTTTTATAAAGTTCAGGTTGAGTTCATTTCGTTTTGTTTTATATTGTTGTTTCGTTATATGCTCCTTCTATGGTAGCTTTGCATTAAGAGTCCTGCCAGGGTGTTTTGCAGTGCTTGCGTGTGGGATTGGAGTGTCTATTATTATTGTATCTTACACCATAATCAATTATGAGAGCAAGTTGTTGGGGGACTGAGTACTACCTACAGAGGTCTTCGACTCGAAGCAAAAAGGATTTTATAGAAAGAAGCATTTTGGGGACCAAGCCCGTGGCAGGATTTGAACCTGTGACCCTCGGGGTGTGAGTCTAGCATGCTTATCACTAGACCACAGAAGGCGGTTTGGAGCGCTTCATACTACAGTATTATTGGGTGATAGTCAACTTTTTTGGGGGTGAAATTCAAATGGAGTGATTTGCTGCTGTTTAGTTTTATTCGCAAGTTTTTGTCCATTTTTCGACTGCGTCAATAGAGATTGGAAATTCAGCTGTCAGTTCTTCCGCGGTTGTTTCCGTTGCAGGGATGGCTGTGACGTCAGCAAAGGTGGTGATCATGCTGTTTGGAGGTAGTGATAAAGCTGTTGTTTGTAAGACATATTGAAAGGGAATATGGATGCTTCTTTGCGGTGTGCCAGAGTTGATTTCTGCTAGATCTGAGAACTTGTTTCATTGTCTCACGCGAAAATTGCCTTGCGGTAAATATGATTTCAGAAGGGCTTTAAATATGATTTCGAGTTAAATATGATTTCAAGAGTTCATTTTGTTGATTAGCCCTTCATTCCATACCTTGTCGAATGCTTGTGCGATGTCTTGGAAGACTGATGAGCATGCGTTTTCTCCTCAAAAGCTTTTGCGATTTCTACTGTGATTCTGTGCACCTGGTCTGGTATAGAGTGATTACAACGAAACCCAAATTGGTGTGATGGCATCAGATTGCGTGACTGAATGATTGGCTTTATGCGGTTTTCTAATAGTTCAGCGATTTGTGGCAGAAGGGAGGAGATTGGCCTGTATGAAAAGACATAGGGTTGCTCTTTTCCTGGCTTGTCAATGATAATCATCTAAAAAACTTTCCACAGGGTTGGGATATTTGGGATACGGATCGATAAAGTAAATAGTACATATAAATATTAGGACAATTGATGCATTTGTTATGATATTCGAACGAACAGCGAGGGCATGGCGACATAAGTGGCACTGAGGTAAATGTTTGTAATATATTTCAATAATCTTCGGTATAGTAATGTTGAGAGGGACCACTTCAGGGCTAAGTTAAGAAAGTAGTGACAACAGGAAAAGGAATGATGTGGACTGGAAATGAATAATTAAATTTATTATAAATTAATTTATTTTAAATTATTTCGAATGACAATAAATCAGTATAAATAATGATTATTGTACCTGAACACCTGAATAGGTTTGCATAGCTCCTGAGGTCAGCTTCATTACCTCGGGAATCTCTCCAAGTTGATAACTTACCTGAGAGCAGGCAAATTTGTTGGGAGTAAAAAATTGGCGTTGAAAGTTATTCCAAAACATAAACAAAAATATTTCTTTACGCTCCACTGGGAAAAGTAAGTAGTGGAACCGGAAAGCATTTCTTTTGTCAGATAAGTGAAGTAGCTGAGTAAGGCTGCTGACAATAGAAATGCTTTGTGGTTCCACTACTTACCTGAAACATTTCCTGACCTTGAATTTAAGAAATTGCGCCGTATTCACTTTAATTAAAATGCCTAATTATGTGCGTCCACAGTAAACATTTGTAGACGCGATACCCTAAATTGTGCAGAAGGGTGTCTTAGGTTTCTGTAGTTGGGATATGTATTCTAAAGACTATATTCCAAATAAATATCGAACTGTAATTTTATACCGTGATTATTTTATACTTAAATCAGATTTGAGGCAGTTTGGATTGAATATATGCACCCACTTCGCATACAATTATAATCTCCCAGAGATCTTATCCTAAGAAGCAGCTGAACTAATTGGATTGTATTTAAATATCTCAAGAGTCTGGTTTAAAAGACATACTCATCATGACACTTTGTATTTCTTTTATCCCATCGCATAAAGCACATATAAAGAATATATACAACTAAATATATTCGGAATTTTTCCACATTTCTACCTCCTTGTAGAGAGAATTTCCCGATATGTCCGTTGGATATTCAATTTGTATAAGACTCTTAATCAATTATTGTAAAGTTAAGGAAAGATAAAGCCGCCGTTAACATGCTGGTGTAGTGCTTTTGGTACAGTCGATACAACCGACTATACCAGTTTTTTATTATTTGTACTGGGTTTTGTCTATTGTTTGGATACGGTATACTAAAACATGTTTTGAGATGCGTATGTAATTAGCTTCTGTATATAAAGTTTAGTATATTATGTATATGTGCATATATATGTGAATGCTTCAGGTAAGTAGTGGAGCCAGAAAGCATTTCTATTGTCAGAGAAGTGAAGCAGCTGAGTAGATTTACCTTTTTTGGTGACGCACATAAAAATATCGTTTTTTTTTGTTTTGGAATAACTTTCGCAGCCAATTTTTTCCCACCAAAAAGTTTGCCTGCTCTCAGATAAATGATGAACTTAGAGAGATTCCGGAGGTAAAGTAGTTGACCCCAGGGCGTGTTCAACACTTTCCAGGTGTTCAGGTGCAATCATATTTATTTACATACTAATATTTTGTTATATATAATAATTATAAGTAAATGAATATACAACAAAATTTGATATTACTTTCCATATTCATTCTTTTGCTGTTGTTTATAGTTTCTTAATATATTCTTGAAGTGCTCCCCCACAACTTTAGTATATCGAAAATTATTGAAATATAATACAAAGATATAGCTTATTATCAATTAACGCCCTGAACCCTTCTGTGAACTATCATCCAACACCATTGGAGGTCTGTTATGGAAGCGCACAGATCCACAAAGAATTGAGATGTTAGAATTGGAAAAATTTTTTCCAGGATTCAGACATTCCAAAGTTTGTCTAGGGGACTTTAATCCTAAAAGAGCTGAAGTAACATGCCTCGGTGTAAATTGAGAATCATCCCAGGCGTTTTAAGTGAACACTGTAGACTTAACTTGCTTACTTACTTTCTTGGCCTAATCGTAGAATCTGTGAAAAAACCCGCTATCGGGTTACGGCCGAAATTAACAGAGTTCGCCAAGCGCGTCCGCTTTGCGCTCGTCTGCTTCAATCCGTTGTACCAAGCGTGGTTATGGTTTCCTTGACTTGGTCCTTTCATCGGAGGCATGGTCGCCCCGACGTCGTCGTCCAGCGGCTTCCGCTTCGAGCACATATTTCGCTGGAGCTTCTCAATACGCACGACATGTCCAAGCCAGCGCAGACATTGTATGATGATGCTTCTGACTATGTCAATATCATCGTAGAGCTCGTTTAGTCCATGGTTGATCCGAATACGGTAGTCGTTGCCGACACGAACAGAACCGGAAATCGTTTTTGAAGACTCAACTATCATATTAAGAAGTTGGGTCTGTCTTCAGATGCCATCTGTAGATTTTGTGGAGAAAGTGAAGATACCTCATATAAATATTTTGAAGAATAGGTATTTTGGAGCGTATATATTAAATATAAGCAAGATCCCTCATCTTGATTCATGAACTCCTGTCGAAAATACACTTAACAGAAGATTTGTAGATGAGACTATTCTCATCTTTTAAATAAATTGGGGTTGTGATGCCCTTTCAGATCGCGGTGCATAACTACCCTAAATATATCTAAAATAAATGTAGTGTCAGATATATCGCACTGCATCGATCTCTTCGCTGTTCATTCGAATAGCATGACAAATGCATGAATTGTCCCCGTGGACAGGCCAACTCCCAGTAAAAATCGAATCAAGTCTGCACCCTAGAAATTTCTAAATTTCCTCAAGACGTATTTCCGATTCTTTTAGAAGAACATACTCATGTCTTGATCATTAACGTTTCTTTTTCTTAACAGTGTTTCGATTAATCCTATCTTGGAACTCGAAATCACTCAGACCTATCACAATTTGTAAGAAGTGGAATAAGAATCTTGCAATCACCGGTAAGAGATGCTGAAGCACTTTGCCACACAATTATATTGTGAATCTAAGTTGGTCTAACGTTTCCGCCGTCCCTCCCATCTACACATAACATTCATCGCTCTAAAAGTAATCATGTTCATTATTGAGTTATATAGAAACAATACTCCCTCGCTCGCACTCGAAATCGGTCTCAGACGACTTCAGTTTTTTCACTGCTTTTAATGTAAATTTTAAGTAAATTAAAATAAAACACACACTTTTATTTATTTATGGAGTTTTATTAACTTTTTTCCAATACTTTTCTAATTCTAGTTATTTTACTTTTATTTGGAAATAATGCCGAGAATATTTGACATTCCGATATCTGGTAAACTAAATAATTCGCGCCGAACCACTCGGTTATGCTGATGAAGTGAACCAGAGCCACTTCAAGTGCTATAGGAGGTTCCAGTGTAGGCAGTGCCAGTACCAGAGCCGGAGGTAACATATCCTGTTCCAGTGTAGGCAGTGCCATAAGTAGCATAAGTACCACTAGTTCCAGTAGTACCAGTAGTACTGGAATAATACAGTGGAAGCTTTTTTGCGGAGCGAGCATTCGTGGTGGGCCACAATAACACGGCTGTTAGAAATAGTAACACAATCTGAACCTTCATCGTTGTTTTTAGTAAATCACTTTTTTTGTTTAGTCCTTGGATAAATTCGGAGACTGGGAACGTTGATGTCGAAAAAGCAATAATTTATAACTAAAAATTGTGTGGCTTCATATTGCGAATTACGGCGTTCGATTTCGCTAACTTTCAACTT
The DNA here is from genome assembly GCA_920105625.2 of Clusia tigrina. Classification (NCBI taxonomy): domain Eukaryota; kingdom Metazoa; phylum Arthropoda; class Insecta; order Diptera; family Clusiidae; genus Clusia; species Clusia tigrina. The sequence continues at coordinate 19,114,944 of OV050030.1, forward strand.
TATGCTTTTTTTTGTGGATTTTAGACCCAGAGAGCTCGGATACAATACAGAAAACACATTTGTTTATTTGAACAATATATAAATTATGTATTTTTCTTTTATATCAAGGAAGGGGAAACAAATATTTTGGTAGTCAAAAGCTTGCTGTGCACTTGGCGAAAATATTGTGTTGAAACGGCACTTATAGATATTATTGGAATATAAGTTCCAGAAACGATTTATTCTAAGCTGAGATGTCAATGATGATGACAGAAGTGATGAAACACATGTCTGGAGGCAAACTATTGTCAGTTATGTGCGTGTGGCTTGTAAATTGGAAATGTAGTTCGGTCAGTTTCTAATGTCAATAACATATTCATAAACTGGTTCATGGCTACTTCACTTCCGTCACTATATGACGTCCTCTGGTACCAAAAACACAGTGTTGAGGGCACGCATACTCTTATTGAAATAATCTCTTTGCCATAGTCTACGGTATCTAATAACATTGTTTAAATGGGCTTCTTATAATCACCATGTGAACTGGCATCTGATAAGCTCCCTTTTAGTAGTACCAGAAGTCTAGAAGAGATGTGTGGAAAACAGTGTGACCCAGTTCGCCAAATAAAACTGTTCCATAATTTCTGTGGCGTAGCTTGGGATTAGTTGTACGAGTATACTTCAAGGTATTAAGTAATCTGAGCAATGGTTTTTATGATTGTTTGATATATACGCTTGATGGCGTACCACCCACCCGCCTTTCCATTTTGAGGAATCATATTTTTTTGCTGCTGGAAGTACTAAGTCTGACTTCCCATTCAAAAGCAAATTGAAGTCTAGCCCCATCATCATATTGGGGCACTATGTACAGATAATTATACACAAATATTATTCTATGCCAAGTCCATTAACAATCCTGCGAGATAATGCTATCGATTAGCAGGGCGAAAGCGGCTTTAATTCGAACTTGTTAAATTGTCAATAACGAAATGGAAATGTTAAATTGGGCAATTCGAAGCGTTAAACAAAAAATTCCTCTCAGACAATTTCAGTGGTGGTGTCTCCGAACTTGACTCTCATGCATCCGCTTGAGTGGGTGCTTTCATGTACGCCAAAAGAACAATCTAAGAGGAAGGAAGATGTAAATTTTTCTTGATTGACATTTTCGTTGAATTCCCGCATTTACGCTGATTTGCGCGAAATTAAAAAAACACTTAATAGGCGAATTATTTGCTTTGAACTTGTAAAGCAGTCACGTCATGGCCGCTGCCTGCGCGTATTCTTTGGAGGCAGATTGGCTTAATAAGCTGCTCTCCGCTCCACTGGGCTCATGTAAATATTTGCACATATTGAATTTTTTGACAACATGATTAAAAATTACGTGTTTATTTTAACACCTGCAGAAGCCCCAAATCGTGCTTCGCTTCAGTCGCGTTTCGCCGACCCCACGCGCTTCTCAGTCGGCTCAAGCGGGCGATGAGGAGGGTGCGTCATTATTGGCTTGTACGAAAATTTTTAACAACGGAATCGCTGATAAAAGTTCTCATAAATTTTCTAGCATGCGCCAGACCGGTGGCTGTGTGCGGCTGGCAGCTTTTATTACCTTAACACTGTGTCTACTTTTAGGCGTTCCAAATTTATGACGCCATGGCAAGGCGGCATAAAAATGTTTAAATTTACTGCCGACATGGAGCAATCAAAGAATCATAAAAATGTGAAAATTTGAATTTTATTCTGCTGCGTATGTGTTATGACGGCGTGGAACATTGTGCACACACTTTCAATACACTGAATGATGATGGAAGTGAATCTGGAGGTCACACCCTATCAGTGGGTCGAAGTTCAGCGCAGCGACATTTACGAACAGACTAGATACGCCATAAGCCTAATATGCCCGAGGGGAATCATAATATCTGCACTTTTATGGGGTGTTACTGATTTGGGACCGTTTTCAGCATCTCCAGCAAAATGCTAGCTGAGCGTTTGGTACTCAGTAAATAGAAACTTTGTGGGAACCAATTCCAGTAAAAATCAAACTGTCAGTAAGTAGAGACAGGATACGTTTATTGATAGGATTTGTTTATTCCTTCACATAAAAAAAAAATAAAAATATTGCTGGTGAGTATAAAGAAGTGGGAGTTTTCAAACTTGTCTACCTAAGAGAGACGATAAGGAAATATTGTTTGGAAGACTGGTTAGGGAAAGTAGTACAATCAGAGGATTGTCAATGGAGTAGTTGATTGATAGTGGGATTGCATAATAGTACTCTATGCGCCATATATGAAATTATCGAGACCTATTTTAAAGAGAAACGCAGGCAGGATTCTAGTGAGGATAAAAACAACAAAATTTCCGATAAAATATATTTCATCAATGCCAGTTTGTGTGCATGAAATATGGAGTATCCTTCGACTGCCACTTCTATAACCTACACATCCCCAATTATGGATATGTGCCATGGATGGCGTCCTCAAATAACTCAACGAGGGAGGTAGTAAAGTGGTGGCGGATGCGAATTACGTGCGAATAATGGCGTCAGGGATGTGCCCTGCTGTGATTAGCGGAATCCTCCAGAGGTCGCTGAACAGATAAAAAACGAGATGTGGAGCAAAACTCTGATGCTATTTACCACGCGAACCAAAATTCCGACTTTTAAGTTACCTCATTTAAATATAACTACATTGTCTCTATCGTCGAGTGCCAGGTACCTAGATTTTCACCTAAGCGCTCTTCGGCTAAGAGAATTAGACTGCTGGAAAGATAGACCGTGGCCGGAAATATATGACTATTAACTCAAGCAGTATACGAAGCAGACACAGATTCCAAAGTACCTGCCATAGTTTTTGCAAAAAATTATAGCATTCGGACCCCATCACGCCAGGAATGGAAGAGAGGAGGAATCACGAATAAGACAGATACCACAATCTACACCGATATGTCAAAGATGGATTTTGGGGTAGGAGCAGATGTCTTCTCAGAAGAGGTAAGAATTAGCAAATCATCAAGTGTATTCCAGGCGAAAAAGCTTGGAATAAGAGAGGCCTGCAGATTGGCAGGAGTAGACACAAGTTATAAAGATAAATTAGCAATAATATCGGATAGTCTGGCTGCTATCAAAGCACTGAACTCGGCGATAATAACCTCGAAACTAGCATGGGAATGCAGGGAGGTCTTAATTGCACTAGCTCGTCGGTTCAATGTAACATTGATATTGGTGCCGGGGCACAGGGATATCGATGGTAACGAGAGGCCAGATGAGCTGACCCGAAAATTACCTAGAAAATTGGACGATGAAACTGAAGACTACTTCACGCCCGCCTACCTTCACATTGAGCTCTACATTCCATCCTTCAAGATAGTGTGAGGGGCTATGAGTATACATATGGATACGGCTGTTAATCGATACCTTTAACCGTGCCTCCTAGAGAAAATAGAGCAATCATTCAAACTGACTCTTCCTTCCATCACTAATAAAATAGGCAAGTTTCTGTGCCATCCTGTTTGCTATAAAGAAGCAGTCAATGGAGTATTAGAAAGATCAATTTTATATGAGTCTGGATTTGAGAGGAGCAATTTCAGGGTCTCTCCTATTTTCATGCTAATACTATTTCTTGCTTAATTTCATGAATCACTTTGTTTGAATAACTTCCCCATCAGAAGATTTATCGCCTAAGGAAGTGAAAATACTGACCTGAATTGGTTGACATAACTAAGCTCTGTTTTAACTGGAATAATATTAAAAAATTCTCCTGAAAATGTGTTCAACTTGTGTTGCTGCAGCAGCTCAAAGCGACCTCGTTGCCAATATTTATCAGTATTGACATTGAACTCTGGCATTTTTGACCAGGGTTTTGCCTGTGCTTTGGTGGCATTCAATATAAATTTTATCATAATCCTCTCAAAGCTTTGCTATGCTGGCAATGTTTGTTTGAACTTTGTGCCAATACTTAGAAGTGGCATGTGGCAAATGTAAAACAACTGCCACTTTATACCGTTTTATTGTGGCAAGAATATAACACAAGATTTGTCGTCAATTGGCTACCTTTGAAGAATTTTGATGCACATGTCTTTATTCATAATTCCTTAGACCTGTTTTACTTAATCATCACCTGCGGCGGCCCTTTGCTCCCGCGCGGAGCCATAGGACCATATATTTATATATCACCTGCACCTTGCTTTTCTTTACTCCTGCTGCTTTTCTCCTGTTCCTTTACTCGATTTCTTTCACTCACCTCATGTGGGCATTTCCACATATCCAAATATTTTTAAAATTCTTTGCCGCAACCTCTTTATATTCCATTGGGGCACACGAGTAACCTTGAGACTTTATTTAGCCTTTTGTATGAGTGGCTGTCAGATTTGCAAATGTCCTTTAATGGCCAATTTTTTATGCATTTCCCTTTCGTTCGGTGCTATTTTATTTTTCCTTTACTACTCAATTTGTTATTTTTCCGTCCGTTAAGTCCGTTGCACTGTTTTGCAAAAATTAAGCGACAAGCCAGGTGCGGTTCTATGAAGACGGCTGAGTAAACCCCCAATGTACGTTTACGAGCGCACCGAAGATTTGTTTGGTTACTATGACTGTGCACGCTTTTATAGGGTTTCATTATCTCTCGCTTGCTACCTTCACACGTACCACATGTGCAAACAAGCATTCAAAACAGGCACGAGTATTCAATTAAGCCGCAACACTCGCACCGAGAAAAGGCCACAGTCGGGCGGGCGGAGTTGGCTGCAAAGTATGCCTGACAGGATATTGGAAGCGCACAAAGTTTTATCTCTCCGCTTGCTTTTGACCTTTGACTGTAAAACTTTCGTTTTTCGTGTTTATTTTGGTAGCTTTCCTCTTCTCTGCCACCCTGCGACTTGTGCCCGTTGCGGCGGGTTTGGTCAATGGATTTCATTGTTTTGTTGTTTTGAAAACGTGAAAGTAGCAGCTGGGACAAGTCCTGCACGGAGGTAATGGCACTGTTCCAAGCAAGCTGTTGGCACACAAATTTACGAAATTATTTGTAAATAACAGCAGGAGGAGTAAGTTATCTTTTTGGAAGTGTTTACTTGATAACGGAGTCAACGGTTGAGTGAGGCTCGTATTGGGACATTTGTCCTCACCAGCAAAAAAGGGACTGGCACTGCGATACAGTTTTTGTTTATGTTTTAACTTTTTTGTTTTGACTGCAATTTAATGGCATTGTTGTTGACGAAAATATTTTCGATCAAAAATATTGGGTTCTGAAAAATTTAGACCCCACTGAAATTGCGACTCAGTGGTTTTAAAGTAAATAATTTTACTCTCTGCTGTTTATCCCCGTAGAATTGAGCATTTTATAGAGGGACGCAATGCAGCATTAATTACTGAGTTACATGCTGGATTCTCAAGGACATGAAATTTGATGCGAAAGGTCAAAGGCAGGCTTTTAGCAGGAATTAGCTGGGGTGTTAACATAACCCCCTTCTAGATTCCATAGATTAGTGAGTCGTGTCGGAATATCCCTTGAGTGGGCGTCAGCGGATTTGTGGACTGGCATACCTCGGGGATGTCAAAGGTTGCAGTCAGATTCTTCCCATTTATAAAGGGAAGGGAAGGTGTCAGCTGGAGCCAACAACAAGACTGCATGAATGACCAATGAGAAGTGGAAAGTTTGACCGGGTTTATTGAGATGCTTGATGTTTTTTACGTTTATCTGATGAATGCAGTCTAGGTTTAACTTGAGGCCCTTATCTATTATATTGACCTGGGTAGACCTCGTGAATGATTTCCAGTAACGTTTTGCGGTTAAGGATAATAAGAAATGTGATGTTAAGAAACCTGGCATCAACCTCGCTTTGAACGGTTCCTTGGAAAGCCAAGATTACCAGAATCGTTTTGCTGTTAAGGATACAGATGAATATGTCGTTAAGGAGCCTTCAATCACCCTTGCTTTGAGCATTTCTTAGGAAATAGCTAGCTTGAGAATTTCATCGTTATCAGGTTTGAAATGACATTTTACGTATCCGTTTTTTATTAACCTGGCCAAGCAGATATCCTCGCGTAGTCTCTTGAGGCGAATCGTTATGTTTGCTAATAAAATCACAATCTTTGACCAAGCTCTAAGGATCCTCCTGGTTTAGCAGCATTTTCTTGTAGATTAGCTCGACGTGTTGACCCTATATTGTAGCCTTTTGTGTTATCAGTTGACGATAACTTTCTGGCTTCACTTTTGGGACTGATAGCACATATAAAAGTATTATTCCATTGGAAAGACAAGCGACAATCAACAAAAAAGATTTGAATCCCAGAATAGCGAGGGGGGCCTACGACTATATGTGCTGGAACATAGGGCAGGAATGTTGATGCGCTTATTCATTATAGCAATATTTTAGTGTTAGAGGTGAATTCTTTTGAAGAGAATTTAATAATATGTCAAGCAAGAGACAGTAAACTGAAGGAGTCAAGAGATGCATTACTAAAGAGTGAACATCGTTTATATGAGATTCGGAATGGTATTTTTTATAGGAAAAATGACGATGGTGCTGTGTTGTTCTGTGTCCCCGAAGCAATGGAATTTCATGTTCTGTATATGTATCGTGATGGGATTGGCCACGTAGGTATTGACAAGACGATAGAGTTGATTTCGAAAAGTTATTGGTTCCCCAAAATGAGAGAAAAGGTAGCAACCCGCATTCAAAACTGTTTGAAGTGTATACTCAATGAAAAATGGTCGACAAGAAGGATTCCTGCACAACATTCCTAAGAGTAATAGCTGTTTTGAGGTTGCTCATATCGATCATTACGGACCAGTAGATCATAGTAGAGCGAAAAACACACACTGGTTATGGTAGATGCATGCACAAAACTTATAAGATTATAGTCAGCGAGGACAACTAGCACGAAAGAAGTAGTAGCACTTACAGATTATTTTCGAGCTTATAGTAAACCAAAGTGAATAATATTTGATAGAGGTAGTTGTTTTACATCTAGTGAATTTCAGCGGTTTTAAAGAAGGAAAAAATGTGCAACATATAGAAAAAGCAATTGACTCTCCACAGGCCAAGTGGAAAGAATAAATAGGAGTTTAAGGCCAATAATAGCAAAATTGTTGAATCCGGAAAATGGTGTAAACGGGGGTCAAGTGGAATAAATAATACAGTATACAGAACAATTATGGAGCACCCGAGTATTATGTTGTACGGCACCAGACAAAGAGGAAATGTTGAAGATCCACTAAGAGAAAAGCTGATACAATCTGAAGAAGAGCCAGAATAAAAGAGTCACGAAAAGGTACGAGAACATGCAGCGGCGAATCAAGAGCGACTTCAAACTTATAATAAAAATTAAGTAAGCAAGAAAAGACAGCAACCGAACCAATACAAAGAGGGTGACTAGGTCATGGTAAAGAATTTTGATTTACAAGCGGGGATCAGAAAAAAATTAGTCCTAAAATTTTAAGGCCCGTATAAAGTCACGAAAGTGTCGATACATGCTGGAAGATGTGGAGCGCTATATATGCTGGAAGGTGTGTGGGCAGTGAACAATGTTAGGTCTTGGTATAAAGCAAACAATGTTATCAATAATAAACGTAATAAAAACTAATGACTCATGAGTTCGGGAGATCTCATTGGTCAGGTCTGCCGAATTGAATCAATTATAAGTACATATAAGTATATATGTACGTTATGTTAACCCTTATGTATAGTCTAGTTTAACCTTCTAGTATGTTAGTACCACACATGCGTAAATGAAATAAGATTCGTTAGTTATTAAATTTTTCTGTGTATTCTCTTTTCACTCTCATTTAGATTTTTGGATCCATTAAAACTGACTTTTAACATTCTTTCTAATGCTCATTTTCGCTATTGTTCATTTTAGATAAAATTACTATAATTGTGAAATAAAGAGCATTCGAGTTGTGTCATTGAAAGTAAACATACGGGTTTTATTCATGTGCTTCTGTGTGGTATTCCTACACAATTAGTAAGAAATTCTAACATATCAAAAACCCTCCACCCCGCTATTAAAAGACATGCAAGTAACTTTAAGAAAATGTACTGCAATACGCTTAAATGCCGTTGAGCCATGTCTATCAAAAAGAGAGTATAGTCACAATAGACATACATATATATATTGTTACGAAATTGTCCTCCTGACAATTTATCCCACTCTCAATATTCGGATTCGTACCGCTGGATTGTGTGTAATCAAACAATCGCTTTATTAAATTAGAACAATTAGCTTCATTTAATTATTGCTATTCACACACTAGAGCATACCTTTAGTATTCAACCATTTATTTGTGTGTGTGTGTGTGTTTTTTTTTTTTATTGGTTCGGAGGTGGAAATCTGCAAACAGACACTGGGCGCTCTCGCACCAGTAGTGTGGGGCTCTTACCCACTAAAACCACCTCCTCAGACGCCTCCCAGGCGGTACATAGCCGTTAAGCAATACTTCGTCTGGGAGTGGGTTGGTCAACGGACCCCTCCTATTGATTCCCCGAACGTCGCCGCCACTCCAAGTGGCGGAGGTCTCGCATAATTGCGGCCGAGGTGTCACATACCACGTCCCATTTCTCCGAGCACTCGAGCATATAGTGCACGAAGTTGTCTGGTGTCACAGGTTCTCCGCAGACTCTTTGCAGCACCGCTCTGGCACCACTGTATCGTGGACATGATAAAAGGACATGTTCCACGTCCTCGGGCTCCGTGCCTCTACAATTATCGCAGCAGGGGGATTCCTGCAGCCGGAATCTGTGTAGGTACGCCCGGAAACCTCCGTGCCCGGTCAGCAGCTGTGTGACGTTATAGTTGACCTCGCCATGCGACCTATCCATCCAGCGTTGGAGATCAGGGATCAGCCTCCTCGTCCAACGGCCCTTTTCGGATGTATCCCATCGGGCTTGCCTCTCCTGTATGGTGCTTTGCCTAATGCCTGCTACGCGATCTTCCGCACTCAGCTCGTGCGTACTTTCGCCGTAGTATAGGCTCCACGCCTCCTTGGCCAGCAGGTCCAGCGGGATCATACCGGCTATCACCAGCGCGGCGTCTGCAAACACAGTATGGTGTGCTGAGATCGTGCGGAGAGCACATTTCCTATACGCCGCCTCTATGGTGCGAACGTAGGCCTTTACGCTCGACTTCTCAGCCCATATGGGCGCTCCATACAGGATTATGGATTTGACGACCCCTGAGATGAGCCATCTTTTCCAGTGCCGTGGCCCTCCGAGATTTGGCATTATCCGGCAGAGCAGGGAACAGGTCCGCGCTGCCTTCTCACCTAATCGCCGAAAGTGCTCCTTGAACGTCAGTCTTGCGTCAATCCAGACGCCTAGGTATTTGAGATGTGGGATCGTGGTAATGGTGCAGTCACCAACCCTTATCTCCACCACCTCCTGTACCTTTCGACCTGACACAAGGATAGCCTCCGTTTTGTGCTCTGCCAGTTTCAGTCCAACATCCGCCACCCATCTTCCAACAGTGGCCACTGTGTGATTGGCCTCTGCTATTACCTCCTCCAGGTGATTCGCCGTGATCACTAGCGCTATGTCGTCCGCATATCCGATTATTTTAACGTAATCGGGCACCCGTATGCGGAGAATGCCATCGTACATAACGTTCCAGAGAAGTGGCCCCAGTACAGACCCCTGGGGAACTCCTCCGGTGATCTTGTACATTTCTACACCTCTATCGGACTCGTATAATAGCAACCTGTCGCTAAAATAACTGGTGATGATTCGCCTTAGATAGACGGGAACTTTGAACTCTGCCAGCGCTTCTGCTATGCGCGCCCAGCTGGCCGAGTTCAAAGCGTTCTTGACGTCGAGGGTGACCACGAGGCAATACTTCTTGGCACCCCCCTTCCATCTCTGGCCCTGAATCGCCTCCTTCGCCGTTTGGACGAGTTCGTCAATGGCGTCCACGGTGGATCTGGCCTTTCGGAAGCCATATTGGCGCCTCGCCAGTCCTCCAGCATCCACTATCGCCTCGTCGATCCGGTTGCAGATAATCCGCTCCAGGACCTTCCCTGCTGTGTCCAACATGCACAGGGGACGGTAGGCCGACGGGTCCTCTGCTGGCTTATCGGCTTTAGGTATCAATACCAACCGCTGCCTTTTCCACTGTTTCGGGAAGACTCCTTCCCTAAGACAGCCCTCGTAAAGTGACCTCAGTGTTTCTGGGTGTAGTGCAGCTGCGGTTTTCAGCACTCAGTTGGGAATTCCATCTGGGCCAGGTGCCTTCTGGTCCCCAAATTTTCCAACCGCCCGCAACACCTCTTCTGTCATTACACTGGGTACTTCTTCGCCCAGCTCGGGAGAGAACTGATCAGGCACATAATTTTGCACTGGGAAGAGCTCTCCCACAATGCGTTTGAGCAAGTTTGGGCAGCTTGGGGCTGGCTGCCTGTGGCAGGGGAGCTTTTTCATCATGAGCCTATATGCCGTGCCCCACGGGTTGTCTTCAACCATACACATTCACACAGCTTGGTGAAACTCCTGCGCTTGCTCGCCTTTATGGCGGTCTTCAGCCTTTTTTTAGCCTCTTTGTACAACTGGCGCAGTTGCAGGCAGTCTGGGTTGCCTATTGCACGCTGGTGCCTTCGCCTTGCTGCGTGGCATTCCTTGCGTAGGCCGGCGATCTCATCCCTCCACCAATAAACGGATTTATGGTTTCCACCATAAGCCCGTCTGGGCATCGCCGCATCGCAGGCGCTCTCTAGCTGGTTCGCTAGCTGGTTCGCCATTTCCGCCGCACTGCCTTGCAGCTCAAAGTCCTCCAACATGACTTCGAGTGCGCCGTCGTCGAGGGCGTCCGCTCTCCAGCCTTTCGGTACGCGGAACTCACAATCCACCTGGCTCCTCTGACTAAACCGCTGCTGAGGAACGTAAGGTCGATCACAGATGTGGCTTCTCCTCTCACAAAAGTCGCCTCTCCCGCGTTCATAACGACTACGTCAAGAGCCGCAAACGCGTCCATGAGGATATGACCTCTCGGTGTGGTTCAGGCGCAACCCCATTCAGTTGCCCATGCGTTGAAGTCGCCGGCAATCACTACGGGTGTACGAGTTATTTTTGCTCACTGAGCCAGCCACAAAATAAAACACTTAAATCCCGATTTCAATTGTGATGAATTTAAACTAGGAGTTTATTTATTTAAATGTAGCAAATACTTAATATTTATTTAAATTAACTAATTAATGCTGAGACTTAATAAAAACGATTTAAGCAGCACGGCAGTTATCGCTTGATTTACCCTTGAGTTCTTGAAAACCCTTTTCTTCTTTTTTTGATGCTGTCGTTAAAACGATAAAGAGCCAACAAACCTAATTGTTATTTACATATGCAGGTATGTACATATGTAAATCTGTTCGCATCAGTAAAATGGTTCGATGCGTTAGAACAACAACAACAACAATACTAAGTTAGCGGACCATACTAAGACGAACAAGAACAGCGACACAAAGCGCAACTAATGAAATTAACATTTACTTTGTGTTGTTATTGTTGCGATGCCCTTTATAATAATTGAAACATTAGGGCGGCTCAATTTTTATACGATTACCTTGTAACATAAAATTTATATGAAATAAGAACGATTAATTAAAATCGAGCAGTTACAAAGAAATTAATAACAATAACAAATAAAATCTCCAACAAGATCCTTCTGCGAATTCTCCTTTAACGTATCAATCGTCTCCAAACGCGAAGTGGTAACTTGAGCCGTGGGAACAGGAAAAAATCACACTGGCTGTCAGGTGAATACGGAAATTGTGGACGGTATTAATGTTATTTTTGTTTGAATAGTCGCGTACAAGATGAGATGTGTGAGCCGGTGCATTGCTGTGGTGACTAAACCACGAGTTGCTTCTCCACAATTCCAGCCTCTTGTGACAAACATTCTCCCTCCTGCGTTTCTGTACTCTCACATAATATTCCTTATTCACTGTTTGGCCTGAAGGAAGGAATTCGTAGTGGGCCACACCACGGCAATCAAAGAAAACAGTCAACCAAACCTTGATTTTGCATCGACTTGGTGCTTTTTTAGGGTTTGGCTTGTCTGAGAAGCCAAGATTCCGTTGATTGTTGGTTCGTCTCGATGTCATATTCATAGACCCAAGTCTCGTCACCGTTAATGATGCCTTCAATAACAATTTTGCCCAAAGAATGCATTTCTTTAGCGACAGCAATGCGATGCTGTTTTTGCAAAGAATTCAGCACTCTCGGTACAAGCCGCGCTGCAACTCATCTCATCCCCAAAATATCGTACATAACGCTCTGCACCGATCCAAGCGAGGCACCGATTTCGGCAGCTACCTCCCCGATGAACTTTGAGTACAATTTTCTTAATTATATCCTTTACCTTTAAAAGAGGCAAAAATGTTATACTAATTTTTTCGTAATTTTTGTCAGTCACAGAGGTGGATGGAGAACCAGAGCGAGGTAAATCAAGAGTACGCCCTTTTTCAACTCTTTGTATCACTCGTATGCTTGTGTTTTCGGCATTATCGAGTCACCATAGGTTACCGCTAGCATTTTCGACGCTCCGCTATTTTATTAGAAACACAAAATTTCAGACATCCTTTTTGCTCAACTAAATTCGACTTTGCGAAATTCGCAGAATACACCAAACAATGACTTGTCTACAAGGCTATTTCGCACACAGATTGCGCTCAAAATTTACATGTATAAGCAACTGACAGATGTATCAACCCAGAGAATAAGAGACTATTCCAAGCCCGGTTCGTTTCATTGACAAATTCCGGTTACTTTTTGAACATAAGGTCCAACAACTTTTTAAGAAATTTCATTATTGATCCATCGTTGCCGTTTTCGAGACACAACTGCTCAGAAAATGTTTAAACCCCTTAAGGCACTCTAGAGACAAGTCCATTAGTACAACAGTGATACCCTCATTATTACTTGTTGCTTATGACTCGCCATTTATAACTTATTAAACTATTATCTATTTCTAACTTATATTAAACTTAATACTTCTTAGTAATGAGGTTCTATCAATCAATTGATTTAAATTTTTTAGTCGTAATTAACCAAAATAATATTTCATCACACTTGGTTGAACATTTCTTCATCACGCATACTTTTGAGTGTTCACAGATGGCTGTGAATTTGTCATCCTCATATTGAATCACTTACAAGTATATTGTTTTTCAATGGTCACTTTGAATACATCATTGATTCTTAGTTGGTCTATCAATAGTTTTCTAATAGAGAGAAAAGATCTTCGAACTTTCTTATAGGGCATTATTCTAAATATATCAAAAACTCAGGAATCATAAAGTAAATCTTGACCATTCACCATGGAAACGAACACTATTACAAGGATCGTAGAAGCTAAGAAGTCAGCAATCACAATTGATCTCACTGGCTTCAATTTCTAGAAACTACTATGGGAGCTGGTGACCAAGAAGTCAGGATCTTACTCTATTATACTTCTTCATGTAGAATTTTTTTATGCTGCTCGTCTACATTAGCAATCAAAACACAATTAGAGAGATTAAGGAGAATCGCATACAGGTACTTGGAGAAATTCAGCCAGAATTTAATCATCAAATTATAAATTACTTTTAGTATGTAATTCGTTGGTTCAGTACACTAGAATCTTGTGAACAGTTGTGATTCGAAAGTGGCAGTGATGATCACGATTTAGAAACAAACGCGAATCTTGTGAACAGTTGTAATTCAAAAGCAGCTGCGTTGAGATCGATTTAGAAAGTAATATGAATCTTGTTAACAGTTGTGATTCGAAAGTAGCAGCAATGAAAGCGATTTAGAAACAAACTACGATGAGATCCATGTACAAACAAACCTGAAATTTATTACCAGCTGTGATTCGAAAGTAGCAGCATTGAAAGCTACTTACAAACAAACGTGAATCCTGTGAACAGTTGTGATTCGAAAGCAACAGGGATGAGAGCGATTTAGAAACTAATTGCAATGAGATCGATTTAGAAAAAAATGAATCTTGTGAACAGTTGTGATTCGAAGGTGGCTGCGAAGGGAGCGATTTAGTAACAAACATTGATCTTATGAACTTTTGGTAGTTACTTATATTTTATTCACTAATGCTTGAGTGAATTACCGATAAATTAAGCTACTTTAGTTGAATATAAACTTGAAGACGGGAGTTCTGGAATTACTTGAGATAGTCCATCGTTATCGAGGATGGAGTTGCTGAACTATTTGCGAAACTAATTTAGATAACCATATGGTTGACTTGTCAGTCGTTATCATACCTTACAGTGAGTATAGAATGATTTGAAAAGACTCATCAGGACCTGTCTACAGGAATTAAAGACACATATTTACATTACTTCACTTAATCCAGTGATTGAAACAATTGGTGACAAATTTTCGTAAAAATACAAATTTCCAATGAAAGTTTAAATTGTTTAGTAAATTAATTGAACCAACCAAAGAGTATGTCCTTCACCACTTCCAAAAACATAACTATGCAATGCAAAAGAAATATATTCCCTTTTCTTTGCTGAGATGTGTCTGAGCTCCATGAAATAGTCTCACATTTTTATATATTCAGCGAATCAAAAATGTTTCTTTGACTTATTGTACTCTCCTTTTAGTAACAGAATAGCGCATCCACAATCGGTTAACTCCACCGCAATATGCTTTAGTTTAAGTCTTATAAACTGAGGCCTTTTGTCACTTGACCTGGCCGACGAAAACTTTGCTTTCGACCTTCTCACAGCACTCCCATTCACACGCCCATTTCTCATTTAAAAGTTCATTAACTCGTTTCTCACGAAGTGGTGTGCTTTACTCTGCCCAACGGCCAACAAACACAAAAGAAGTAATAAAGTGCTCGCCCATTAATGGAATACTTGGGGGGTTGGCCGCCACTGGCCATGACACTCAAATATCCTTGAAGGAGCAGATCTGCAAATGCCAGAGTAATCGGCGCTATTTAGCGTGCAACTGGCAGGCAGTGCTTTGTGGTCTACAAAGGGTCTAGTTGGTTCGCTGGTGGGTTGGTGGCTGCGCTAAGGGTTTCACGATTTCTGCTTAAATTAACGTTGCCGCATAAATATTCAACGTTAGATAATTTAAAGTGAGTGCTATTCAAAATGTAACTTTCTTGTTTTCTACCATGAAATGCGTTCATACTCGCGCACTTGATTTAACATGAACAGAGTTACAGAAGGGTGAAGCAAAATATTAAAGGATATTTGCATGAACTGCTACTTATTAATAACATTTAATTAACGTCATGCTAGGGTTAATTGCTTAGTATGTTAAGTAGATTGCACGGTATTTGAGTTCAGAAGTTTAAAATTGTGCTTTCATATTTGTTGTCTTTGTGCACTTAATTTTGAAAGACGACTGTGGTGATTGGGAGTCTGAGTTGCAGAGATTCAGCGAAGGGGCGAGTACTAAAGCAGCAGCCCTCAGTAAACCGTTAGGAGCATGTTAAGCTATGGTCAAAATCTGAATAGAAAGTAGAATAGCAGAAGTCAATTAAACCTATTCTGTGGACAGAAAGTGGGCATCCAAGATTGTCGCTCACGGTATTGACTCCTTATAACTACAAGCTGAGAATTATTCTAAGTAACTGTAAGTTTAAATATACAGATAGTTGAGCCAGTGTGGTAGTTTCATCCAACCTCACCACTCTTACTCATCCTTACTTTTACTGTGTTCATCAAAATTCAAGATTTTGGCACATCTTTTGGACTTGGCATTGTTCTTAATTCACTTGCTTTAAGTAGTACTGAAATACTGAATCCAAGTTGGGTGCTACAAAAAGCTGTTGGAAATCGCAGTAGGAGCCACTCAACCAAGGAGCTTTGCCACAATTAAGCGCAGTGAATACACTGATGCGACCTCAGTTTGTAAGAATGTGCATGTCCTTGATTTTTCTTACGAGTGCAAAGCTGCTGCCGCCTCTTCTCGCAGCTCTGCTCTTGATAGTGGCCAATTAACAAGGATAAACACCGAAAGCATAGTAGTAATAAATGCAGCCGGGAAGAGCTACGCATTTACCCAATGATGAGTTAATTAATCTGCCTTTGTTGGATAATAAAGAATTATTTATTACTCATACGCCCGCGTGGGCTCTACTCACGCCTTCCCATCAGCACTACAGCGCGGACATTTGGAATGTATTTAATCAAAGTTTCTGCACTGAGGCTATTTCCACTGCTATTAATTAATGATTTTATACGAAAAAGCTGAGATTAAACGGAATCCGATTTTATTACTTAAGTAGACAGTCGACTTTTTGTGTCATAATTAATGATGCGAGCACCCAACGCCATGAATCGGAAAAAGTTAATTAGCAGTAATAATTTTTGCATTTTACTGAAATTGTTGAAAGATATGGAGGTGATTTTTTGTATATACATTTCTGATATATTTCAGCAATCCTGGTGCGTAAGTCTCAAATGGAGTTCTGATTTGCCAGAATCAGAATCCTCTGCTATACCTTTGACCTTTAGATGCCAATTTCTGTGTGAACATTTCCGCCGATTTCTTGTTTTATTATTTAAAACACAATTTTACTTTCTCTGCGGATTTTCCTTCTACTAAGCACCCCTCTGAGTGTCGATTAGTGATGCAGACGAAAGTCAGGCGTGCGTCAGTTTGAGCACACTTAGCACATGAATCAACCTAAGTAATTAAAACCAATTAAAACGAATTAAGGATGCGCTGATTGAACTTTGCGCTTTTGGGGGTGGCACGCATGTACAGGGGGGTGTATCTGAGAGGAAAATTGAGGAGTATTCTTGAATTGCACGTAAAATGCGCAGAGAATTGTAGTTTGAAGCTGAACGAACAAATCATTTGGTTTTGGAGGATAAGCATAGATACTAACTAGGATATAAATATAATAATGTTAGTTTACTTTATTTGCATATAGCATATTCATATGGGTCTACATTGCTGACGCTAACACCGTTCATTAAATTAAATGATGTTATAAAGCACTCTTTTAGAGAATCTCAGTGCTTTGCTTGATTCGTTAGCCGGTGCCCATAATATTTTAATAGAAAAGTAGTAGGATAATGAGGCAGGAGTACCTTTCAATCGATATGTTACACGAGCAAAAGGTAAAGTTCCAAAAGTTAGACTTAGGAAATGCTGTTGCTTAAGAATATATATAAATATACGAGTATGTACGCATTTGTTCTTCCATTCAGCATAGTAATTTTTTTATATTTAATGAGGAGGAAACATCTAAAGTCCAATCCCCGTCAGTGCGGGACTTTAACTCCGGTAAAACATCCTCTCGTCTATACGGTTTTCCCTCCCGGAGACACTCTTAGGTTTTACGTCTGGAGGCGGTAAGAGCATTTACTGCTCACTTGTCCGTGTTAGGTCTGTCATTGTGTCAGTCCTGTATGTCTCAGTATCGGAGAAGCGTTGGCGGCTGCGTTCAGCGTTAAACGCTCGTTATGCGATTCGCAGCGCCTACATAATGGTGGCCGCAGCCGTGCAAACTGCTTCCCACTGGACGAGCGTATCGCACATATGGGTAATCAGGTTGTCCATTGTTGGTGGTTCATCGAGGAGAGCACTCAGTTCATCCCAAGCGCATTTCAAGTGTGGGAAGACGAAAAACACGTGCTGTGCGTTCTCGTGCATCCCCGGGCAGTACGGACAGTACGGGTCTTCCTCATTCTTTCGCTCATGGAGGTACTGCTTAAAGCAGCCGTGAACGGTTAACAGCTGTGTGACGTAGTAGTTAAGCTCCCCATGTGTCCTTGTTACCCATGCTGTGATGCAAGGGATTAGTATGAAAGCCCATCGACCCTTTTCGGAACACTCCCACCTCTGTTGCCATTCCGAAATGGTGTCGAGTCAGCATAGTGACCACACCAATATGGAGCGATACCAGTGCTGATCAATACCATCACCCATTAAAGTAGAGGGTAGCGAGTAAAGAAGAGAGCGCGACAGTTGTACACTTCGCCGCAATGTCACAGTCCGTAACGATATTTTTTAGAAGCATTGTCGCGTAATATCTTGTAAACCGCGACCATACTTTAAACACAAAAATCAAACAAGTCTATTATAGAAAATAAATATAAAATTATAAAACTGTATAAATCCACGCCTGAAACAAACATATATTTTAAGAACACTTGACAACGGTGAGCGCTACCTTAGCACAAGCACGGGGAGAAAGGTTCCTTACATACATACACACACACACACACACACACACACACACACACACACACACAAACACACACACACACATAAATGGCTGGTAGCTTAATGCCGCAATCGCCCCCGTCCCGTTAAAACCATGGCAGGTCTCAGGAAACGCTCGATGCTCGTCACCATTAAATTGTCAGTGCAGGCTCGGATGTAACATTCCCGACTAGTGCTGGTCCGGCTCTGAACATAAGCGCCCATAAGGACTTGTGTCAACCCTCGCATGGGCTCCCTGCTGCGGCAAAGATAGCCATGGGACCATTAAGGCTACTGCACTACGAGCAAAGATAACGGTCCTGAGCCGGGACCCAACAATAAATGAATACCAACAAAACAAACAAAGACGACGGTGTGATGAAGGTCCCCTTCGGCCGGAGGTCTACTATTCAGAGGACGCCTCCTCCGGTAATAAGAAAGACGGTGGTGCGGAGAAACTCACTGGCAGACACTAGTGAGCTTCAGCGAGTGATGGGCATGAAGGCCGATCCAACGGCAATGGCGGTCATCCCTCCCGATTAGGTCATTGCCAAAGGCAAAATGGCGGTGCTGGAGTGGCACATTGAAGCACTCATAGCTTTCCTTGTGCCAAGGCAGAATGTACATGCCGACATCAAGCGGAAGGCATCCAAAATCCGGGATGTCTGCTTGCAGGTCGTCGAGGAGCGGGACGCAGGTACGGCTGCGAGAGTGCCACAGCTGGTGCAAGCCGACAGGGCAGTCCAGACTGAAGGGCGGACGGAGAAGGTGGACAAGGAGGTACAGGTTGGCGGCCCTCCTGTGGACAACCAGGACAAAGCCGGTGCGTCTTCGTGGGCAGCCCCTGCCCAGGCGAAGAGCTATGCGGCCGCCAAAGCGCCCCCGTGAGAAAGGGGATCCGGAGCAAGTAAGTCCGACTAGCCGAGCGATAGCTAAGAAGAGGAGGGGGGATGCCCCGACACTGGCGGCCGAGAAAACGGTAACCCGGCCAAATCCTAAGACCCATAAGCCTATGGCTGGAAAGGCGGAGGGTGCACAAGTTGAGTGGACCACAGTTCGTTCCAGACCCCAAGCGAAGCGGAAGGGCCCGAAGCCTAAGCCAGCGCGCCCCGATGCCATCGTCATCAGGGATACTGGCACGGTGAGTTACGCGGACATCCTCCGCAAGATCAAGAGGGACCCGCAGCTGGCAGAGCTGGGAGAGATCGTCCGCAGGATCCGAAAGACGGCCAAGGGTTAACTGCTGCTGGAGTTGAGCGTGGCGGCAGATCCAAAGACACCCCAGTATCATGAAGCGGTGGCGACTGTCCTGGGAACCAGTGTGGAGGTGCGTAAGCTCACGCAGGAATCCCTAGTGGAGATGAAATACCTGGACGAAGTCACCACGGTGGAAGATGTCCACGAGGCGCTGTGTACAGCCAATCTCTCGGAGAGACCTCCAGTGGATGCAATCAGGTCCCTCAGGAAAGCGTACGGTGGAACACAGACAGCAGTCATCAGTCTGTCGCCCCAGGCAGCCGCAGCCCTTCTGAAAGCTGGCAGGCTGAGAGTCGGATGGATCTCATGCTGGGTGCGCGAAAAGGTGACTCCCCTGCGTTGTTACAAATGTATGGAGTTCGGCCACACCGCGCAGAAATGCGGTAGCAAGGACGATTGGCGCCACAAGTGCTACAGATGCGGCACAGAGGGCATAACGCACGGGAGTGCGACAAGGCCTCCACCTGTGCCCTCTGTAAGGCCAGCGGCCGCAAGGCTGTGGAGCATCCGACAGGATGCAGCTCATGCCCATCCTACAAACTAGCCGCGGAGAAGTCCGGCGCAGGAGATGAGGTTGTTCCAACTCAATCTCAACCACTGCGAGGCTGCACAGGATCTCCTGGAGCAGGCCGTTAGGGAACAGATGGTCGATGTTGCAGTGCTTAGCGAGCCGTATAGGCGCAAGCACCAAGGAGTATGGGCCGAAGAAACCACTGGTGGTGCCGCACTGTGGGTGTGCGGAACCAAGCCTATACAACTAAGCAACATAGAGAGAAGCGATTGCTACGTCAGAGCGCCCATTGGAGGGACCACGGTGTACAGTTGCTACATACCGCCGAGCTTAACTGCGGACGAGTTCGAGTCAGTGGTGGACAGACTTGCTCTCGACGCGCAAGGCAGGAACCCCGTTGTTGGAGATTTTATTTGTTATTGTTATTAATTTCTTTGTAACTGCTCGATTTTAATTAATCGTTCTTATTTCATATAAATTTTATGTTACAAGGTAATCGTATAAAAATTGAGCCGCCCTAATGTTTCAATTATTATAAAGGGCATCGCAACAATAACAACACAAAGTAAATGTTAATTTCATTAGTTGCGCTTTGTGTCGCTGTTCTTGTTCGTCTTAGTATGGTCCGCTAACTTAGTATTGTTGTTGTTGTTGTTCTAACGCATCGAACCATTTTACTGATGCGAACAGATTTACATATGTACATACCTGCATATGTAAATAACAATTAGGTTTGTTGGCTCTTTATCGTTTTAACGACAGCATCAAAAAAGAAGAAAAAGGGTTTTCAAGAACTCAAGGGTAAATTAAGCGATAACTGCCGTGCTGCTTAAATCGTTTTTGTTAAGATAGTGACCTGCCTCAGCATTAATTAGTTAACTTAAATAAATATTAAGTATTTGCTACATTTAAATAAATAAAGTTCTAGTTTAAATTCATCACAATTGAAATCGGGACTTAAGTGTTTTATTTTGTGGCTGGCTCAGTGAGCCAAAATAAATCGTACATTTTAATGGTGCCGAAACCCGGGAATTAAGTGCTTTTTTGAAAGAAGGTACTGTACCCTCTTTATTTTATTAAATTGTTGATTCGTCTCGTGGTTAAAATGGAGGATATGTCGCGAGCAATTGAAGAGCAGCGTATGCTTGTGGATCGTTTAACGCGATTAATCGAAGAATTCGAAAACTTCCTTCTAACGCCAAAACACGTGGCCTGGCTCAAACATTCTTAACAAAATTAGAGGAAATAAATAAATTGTTTGAGTGTAACAATGAGAAAATTTATGATCACGTTCTCAATAATTCGGTCTCGGTTAACGACGTCCCATATCTCCAAGAGGATTTATATACGACCTTTATCACGAAATTTCTTGTCGCCAAAGGCTCGCTTTTGGATATTATTTCCGAGTATGAAAAGGCTGCCTCTCCAAGCCTACATGCAAGCACATTTAAAGCAAATTCTTTTGCAAACGAGTCCGTTTCAACCGATGTCAGATTACCAAAAATTGATATTCCTACCTTTAATGGAGATTATCTAGAATGACTTTCGTATAGGGATATGTTCTTTTCCCTGGTCCATTCCAACCAACGTCTGTCCCAAGTCCAAAAATACTATTTTTTAAAAAACTCTTGTAAAGATACACCTCGGTCAATTGTAAAAGAATATCCGGCTTGTGACGCGAGTTATGAACTTGCCTGGTCCGCTTTGTCGCGGCGTTATCACAATAGGAGAAAAATTTGTGATACAGTTTTTAGAAAACTGTTTGATATCACTCGCAATTGTTTGGCTCTTTTTGGTACACTGGAGGTCAATTGTGAATACTGGGATCCCATTCTTATTCATATTACGGTTGGCAAGTTGGACCTGCAAACTTGCAAGGAATGGGAACAATCTCTTAAGGCCATTCAAAAAATTGTTGATTTGTTCGATTTTCTAGAAATGACTTTTCGTACCCTTGAGTCCATTAATGACCACAATCCATTTCCGAATAAACCTAGCTCTTTTAAACAAAATGTAAATCGTCGTGTTCATATGGTAGCCCTTGGAGATGAGAACTGCCCCTGCTGCGGAAAACGACACCCGTTGTACAAATGTTTTAAGTTCTCGGCCCTGCCGTCTGCTGCCAAGCGTGAACTTATGTTCTCAAAGAAGATTTGTACAAACTGCCTCAACATTGGTCATTATGCTCAAGATTGCAAGCTGCAAACTCGTTGAAAAGTTTGTAAAGCATCTCATCATACGATTATACATAAAGAATTTACAAAAACAACAAATATACCAAGCTGATCAAATAATCAAGTTGTTCCTACTGTTGAAGCCCCTATCACTTCTGCTGCTCAAAGTATAGCTGGCACTTCCCTTCAATGCATCTTTTCTCTAGTAAGTGCTACAGTAATGCCTCAAGTTTTGTTAGCCACAGTTCGTGCTTTAGTGCAAACACCTTTTGGCACTTTTAAGCTTCGCGCAATATTGGACCAAGGCGCACAAGCCACTTTAATTACTGAGCAAGCTGCCCTGCTTTTGAAATTAAAGAGAGAAAATACTTTCGCCCGCATCAACGGTATCGGCCAAAATTCGATTTTTAGTTCGAAAATGTGTTCGATTTTGTCTCACGTCTTCATTAGAGGCCGATTTTAAGCTTGATGGTTGCGCCTTTGTAGTGCCTTCTTTGACCCAATTTTGCCCAGGTCCTATCAGGAAAAATGATTTACCAGATTCAAGTAAATACCAATTAGCGGATCCTGAATTTGATAAAAACGATAAAATTGATATTTTGAACGGTGGCGATATTTATGGAGATACTCGTATTATGCTGTCCAGCCAGAAGAAGTTTACCAAAGGCATTTTCTTGCAACTGTCTCATTTCGGTTGGGTTGTATCTGGCCCTACAACTGCTGTTTCTTATGGTACTCCAGTTAACGTTAATTTGTGCTCCTTAGATACACAGCTTAAAGCATTTTGGGAGCAAGAAGAATTTATTGAGAAGAGAAAGGCAACTCCTGAGGAAAAGGCTTGTGAAGACTATTTCATAAATACTTTCCAGAGAAGTTCTGACGGAAGATATACGGTGGCTCTACCCTTTAAATCGGTTTTATCTGGAAATTCGGCTCCTACATTCTCTCATACTGATTATAATTCGCTCAAACGGTTGAAGACTATGTAAAATCGGTTCGCAAGGGACACAAATTTAGCTCTGGAATACAGAAAATTCATGCAAGAATACGAGTCGTTAGGGTACATGGTAAAGATTGGCGTTTACCCGTGACACTTGCAGCCTCATAGTTATTTTCTGCCTCATCATGGCGTTCTGAGGGAAAGTAGTTCCACAACAAAACTACATGTTGTATTTGATGGTAGTAGTAAACGAACCCCGTACCCCTCGCTTAATGAAGCCCTTTCTCCTGGCCCTGCGTTGCAAAATGACTTACCCTCGATTATAACACGATGGCGGCGCTTTAAGATCGGTTTTCGCTCAGACTTAGAGAAAATGTTCCGTCAAATTCGTATTGATGAAAATCAAACTCACTACCAACAAATTCTTCGGCGCGATTCGGTTGACACTGAGATTTTCATACATAAACTTTTAACCGTTACTTATGGTACTAGTTCTGCCCCTTATTTGTCAATAAGAGTTTTACACGAGCAAGCTAAAGACCTATCTCGAGG
Organism: Clusia tigrina; assembly: GCA_920105625.2. Lineage (NCBI taxonomy): Eukaryota > Metazoa > Arthropoda > Insecta > Diptera > Clusiidae > Clusia > Clusia tigrina. Next base: position 19,138,498 of record OV050030.1, read on the forward strand.
CCTGCAGTATTTTAAAAACCGGCACGTACGTTGATGATGTTATTTCTGGCGCTGATTCTGTCCCTGAGGCTCAATATCTTCAAAAGGAACTAGTTAACTTATTAGCCGCTGGTGGCGTTAATCTACGAAAATGGACATCAAACTCTTCGGAACTAATGGCTCATATTCCTGAGGAGTATCGAGAAAAAATAAACATGATCGACTTTGACGAGCAGTCTGTTGTCAAAGCGCTGGGCTTGGCCTGGAATATTAACGAAGATACATTTTCATTTAAGGTAAATTTCGTGGCTCAAGATGAAGTTACGAAGAGTAGCTTGCTGTCTGACGCAGCCAAACTTTATGACCCGCTAGGCTGGCTTGCCCCAGTCACAATTAATGCGAAAATCACTTTCCAGAAACTTTGGCTCGAGGGCATTGACTGGACAGACCCGGTTTCTTCTTCTATAAAGTCCAACTGGAATCGCTATCTCGTAGAACTAAAGGACTTAGAAAAAATCCAAATCCCGCGCTGGATTGGTACATTAAAAATTAGCTCAGTGGAGTTACATGGGTTCTGCGACGCCTCGCAAGCTGCCTGTGCTGCCGTCGTTTATATAAAAGATTTAGACTCTGGATAAACACATCTAGTTCAATCTAAGACAAAAGTTGCCCCACTTAAAGTGGATTCAATTCCCAGGCTGGAATTATGTGGAGCGACTGTTCTGGCCAAACTTATGGGAAAAGTTAAAAGCACGCTTGAACTAGAAATTACCAACATCATTTATTGGACTGACAGCATGACTGCTCTCTGCTGGCCTAGAGGCGAAAGCTCAAAATGGAGTGTTTACGTGGGTAATCGGGTTCCAGAGGTGCAACGCCACTCCAATGTCTCACAATGGCGCTATATATCAACAAAAGATAACCCAGCTGACTGTGCTTCCCGTGGTATCTCGTGTGTTGAACTTTTTTTATCATAATCATAATGAAACGGAACTTGAAGCCAGAAAGTCGAAAATTGCTGTCAACTTAACCACTTCTACGAATGATTATCCTGAAATCCTGTCAAAATTTTCTACAATCACGAAATTGGTTCGTGTTACAGCGTTTATTTTGCGTTTGTTTCGCAACTCTCGGCAGCCTGAGTCAGAAAAGCGGAATCTGGGGTCACTTTCAACAGAAGAACTAGAACCGTCCCTGCAGACCCTCGTAAAAATGTCGCAAAGGGTGGAATTTGCTGGCGAAATGGCGCAACTTCAGAAAACCGATAGTGTTCACTCTGGAAGTAAGCTGGCTCATCTCTTCCCGTTTCTAGACGAATATGACGTGCTGCGTGTTGGAGGGCGAATAAAAAAAGCTAAGTTCCATTATGAATGTAAACACCCTATAATACTATCTAAAAATAATCCACTCTCTCTTTTGATAACTGCAGACGCTCATGTAAAGACGTTGCACGGTGGCCTTATTCAGATGCAAGCCTATGTCACCAGAAGGTTCTGGATTTTATCTGTTCGCAATTTGGCTAAAAATGTCCATAGGCGCTGCATCACGTGCTTCAAATATAAGGCCAAAGCTGCTCAGCAAATTATGGACGATCTTCCGGCCGTCCGTCTGCAACCCTGTCGACCGTTTAAGCACAGTGGAGTGGATTATGCTGGCCCCATCACCATCAAGCAATCTACGGCTCGAAATTCGATCACCACCAAAGGCTACATATGCCTCTTCATCTGCATGGTGACAAAGGCCTTACACCTTGAGGCTGTGACCAGCCTGTCTACTGAAGCGTTTATCGTCGCTTTCCGAAGATTTACCTCACGCCGTGGTATCTGCACCGATTTGTATTCTGACTGCGGAACTAATTTTATTGGCTCTAACAAAGAGCTTAAAATTCTTCAGCGGAGAAGTCGTGACTCGTTGCCGGAAGAGCTTACTGAACTATTATCTAACTCTGGTAAAAATTGGCATTTTATACCCCCTGCTTCCCCTAATTTTGGTGGCCTCTGGGAGGCTGGTGTAAAGTCCACAAAACACCATTTAAAACGAATAATGGACCAACGTATATTAACATATAAAGAGCTTTCTACACTTCTGGCGCAAATCGAGGGTGGTCTTAACTCAAGGCCCTTATGCCCTCTCTCATCTGACCCTTCCGACTGTGAAGCGCTTACTCCAGCACATTTTCTAGTTGGTGAACCAATTTTAAATGTCCCTGAGGAAAATCTATTGAATACCAATATCGACAGACTGTCTCGCTGGAAGGTCGTGGAATCGCTTAAACAACATTTTTGGAAACGTTGGGTCAATGAGTACGTGTGCCGTCTTCAAGCTTGACCTAAATGGCTTAAAACAGAGAAAAACATAGAAGTTGCTGATTTGGTCCTTATTTTCGACGAGCGTCTACCGCCTGGCCAGTGGCCACTAGCCCGCATCACAGAAGTTCATCCTGGTGCTGATGGCCGAGTCAGAGTTGTCTCTATTATATCCAACGGAAAATGTTATAAACGTCCTGTCTCCAAGATTGCCCTTCTTCCCGTCAATGCTGAGCCCGACGTTTTAAACGAGTTGCTGTGAGTCGAGGCATAGCGTGGTTAGCTCAGAAAAACCAAATAAAACACCTCCGTGCATCGTTCGTGGCTCTAGTCAAGAACTAATCGTTCTTTGTGTGGGGGAAATGTTGGAGATTTTATTTGTTATTGTTATTAATTTCTTTGTAACTGCTCGATTTTAATTAATCGTTCTTATTTCATATAAATTTTATGTTACAAGGTAATCGTATAAAAATTGAGCCGCCCTAATGTTTCAATTATTATAAAGGGCATCGCAACAATAACAACACAAAGTAAATGTTAATTTCATTAGTTGCGCTTTGTGTCGCTGTTCTTGTTCGTCTTAGTATGGTCCGCTAACTTAGTATTGTTGTTGTTGTTGTTCTAACGCATCGAACCATTTTACTGATGCGAACAGATTTACATATGTACATACCTGCATATGTAAATAACAATTAGGTTTGTTGGCTCTTTATCGTTTTAACGACAGCATCAAAAAAAGAAGAAAAGGGTTTTCAAGAACTCAAGGGTAAATCAAGCGATAACTGCCGTGCTGCTTAAATCGTTTTTATTAAGATAATGACCTGTCTGAGCATTAATTAGTTAACTTAAATAAATATTAAGTATTTGCTACATTTAAATAAATAAAGTCCTAGTTTAAATTCATCACAATTGAAATCGGGACTTAAGTGTTTTATTTTGTGGCTGGCTCAGTGAGCCAAAATAACTCGTACAGATGTGAAGAGCGATTCCAAAATCGGCCTATGAAATATGTTCTGAAGATTGGTAGAAACGTTGGAATATACGTATTGACTACCAAGGAGATCACTTTGAAGGGAATAAAGTAAATTTCAAGGAATAATTGCGCTATTGAATCGATAACAACCATAATCAAGAGGAACAAGTCGACAATTATGTGAGCCTTTGTCGCTTTTCTTCTCACAGAAGTCTGATTCTCTGTTAGGATCAGGGTTTGCTTATGGCAAATATCCTTCCATAATTTGGTAATATAAGGAAATTCCGACCCCTTTCATGGAGACACTTGGATCGGGGTTATATACATATATATACACACATATACCCTATACACTTATATACATATATAGCCAATACACTGCAGAATTTTGCTCCTTTATAAAGTACTAGTTTATTAGAATGGGATTAGTATATTGGCTGACTGCATTTTTTAGCACCTCTGCTACACAATTTCCCTTGAAGTGTTATGGAAATATGACGCCTTTGTTTCTAGGACAACATACTTTCATCCAATCTTAAGCAGTGGCATATTTTCCATAGACTTTTTCCTTTATAGTATATTGTGGCTTATCCTTCATACAGGTGGCTTATCATTTCATACATTGTCGTACACTTACATGCTGCTCCTGATAATCAGCTTACACGTGGAAAAAGCAAACAATTGTAGCTATTACATAGTGGCCACTTTTAGAAATATTGCTCCATGAATATTTCATTTGCTTAACAAAATGCCAGCTTTGCGTTAAGAGCTCACCTACCCACCGTCTCAAGCCACTCAGAGCAAAATATGTGCAAGCAGACAGTGTCAACAGTGTTAGGCAAACAAGTCGATAAGCCGCAGTGTTATCGCACATGCAATCTGCTCTCTGTCCGCATTTGACCGAAATTGTAATCAAGCCCTGCTGCCATGCATGCTCGGTCGACATGTGCCGAAGCAAAGCCGCACTTCGAGCAGGCATTATGCAGGATAATGTTGATTTAGTGTTGCTGCGTACTACACTCTGCGCTCATATATTTTGCACAAATTTAATTAAAGTCCACTCCATCTCCGACGTCGCAAGGTACCGAGCATGATGGGGGATTCCTGCCTCGTGCTGTTTGTTGGTGTGAATTTAATTTGAATAATCGAAATATTCCTGGGCCTCTGTGTCGGAGCCTGTGCAGGAGCCTGTACTGGTGCCTGTACTGGAGCCTGTGCCGGAGTGTGTGACTGTGCCTGCCCGTGCAGGTGGTTTGAGTAATTTCAAATTAAGTTGATATTACATAAATTCCTGCATGGTAAACGAATTTTAAAGGAATTTCCTCGCAATGCATTGATCCAGCACCACATCAACGTGCAAATGGCTCTGTGTGTGTGCACGACTGACGCCACTTTTTTCTGCCTTCGCATTATTTATTAAAATGTGAATTTATGTATGCTTAACTGCTAATATCAGATCCTGTGTGTGCTTCTTTGGCTTCAAGGTTAACTGGAATGGCTTGAAAAATGTATTTTTGAGTGCTGGGGGCAGTAATTGCTACTTTGATACTCTAAACAATTGCCATTTCCTTTGGTGGCTCTTTGCAATGCAAACACACTTTATGCGAAGGCTGATGAATGGAAATTTCGAATGCAAATATTCAGAGGATTAATGTAAATATCAGAATTTAAGTACCAAAGGATATAAATGCAATATTGTACCCATGGAAAGCATAGATGGGACAACGATATACGAGTTTATCATTAAATAAGAAAGAATGAGTGGTTTGATGTATTACAATCTGCACGTCTTTCAATTAATAATTTCTAAGGCTGTTAAGGACCTTTGAAAAGACCTTTGAAAAATATATAAATAAGGGAGAATCCTTTTTTGTTCTATTCTTCATTACAATATTTGTGCACTGCTGCTTATATGTAAACAACTCACGATTTTTACGCTGCTTATCAAATGTTCCAAGCAAATAGTTTGCAGGGTATCCCACTTATTACACGTTTGAATTGGAGTTATTCGCATGCACCCAGACAGGATCCACTAATGCAGTAATACGGATTGATGGTAAGGATATAAAAGATTTATATTCGAAAATTTTTCGCTAAAGACCTTTAAAATTTAATTTGTACTTTAACCTAATTCGTATCAACTCTTGTTAGTCGTTGTACTACATTACGAAGAAAAGATTTTCGATCATTGGTTGTGCTAATCACGGGGCATATTCCATCATCATACACCGACCATATGAATCATCGAAAGTCCGAACTGCATCTCGTGTCTGGGGGAAGAACACGACAGCACAGAAACTTTTCTTTGCACTTATCCTGCCATTGCCAGAAAGTGGAGGCGCATATTAGGGTCAGATATATTGGTACAATGTACATTCCTTATCCCTGGACAGATTTCTGAGATTCATAAAGAAGTCAAAGAAGTTTGGAAAGATGTGACTTCCATTGCACAATCCTCTATCTCCCCCTTCCCCCAAATATTCCCCAGCTTATAGTACAATGGGCATCAATGCCTGAGTGCTCGCAGACCTCCTTCTTCGCCAGTCCTCTGGCATACCCCACTTCTATTATATTCTAATATTTTCTATTATATCGATGTCGCCACTTCACTATCTAGTAAGTTTCTGCTTATTTTAATAGAGCCAGGGTGGATCAGATCCCATTCTATTCCTTGTCAAATTCTTTTCAATATTCCGCATTATGAAATTCCCTCGAATATTGCTCATTGTTAAATGTTCTTTAATGTTCTTCAAGTTCACTTAAAATAAGTCGACTTTTAGGATCTATTTTTATTGTTTATCCAAACATATGTAGAGGCCTTTCAATGCTGCGGAACAATGGCTTAAATTACGATACCAGTGATAGTACAACTCGCAGAAGACCGCTCTCTACGGTAACCTTGAAGAAGGCCCCACATATTTAAAAAGTCGAAACCTTCAAATGATTTGTTTATTTGTGCCCTTCTTTATTATTATATTTGCTTCGTGACTTGTTCGTTTATGTACTATTCAAATCTCCTATGTAGAAGTTCGCCGTTATGCGGTTGCTGCGTGTTTTTCTGTATAAGCGAGCCTAACGAGTCGTTGGTCAGCAGCCGGGGACACAATATCAAATAAAACCAATACCAATACTGAGTTGTAATAATTAAAGCATCGTATTTCATTTTCTTATATCAGTATAACGTATGCGTTAAACTTGTGTCCAGGCCAACGACTACAATATCTATAAGACCCTTATAAGAACAACAGCAACAAACAGTTGCGAAACGTGGGTTCTGACTACTAATATAAAGAACCACCTCATGTGCTTTGAGCGTAAAATTTTTAGGAGAATATTTGGCCCCAAAGGAGAGCCTGATGGGTCTTATACCAGGGGTACTATTTATATTTAGGGAACTGGCAACACTAATGCCAATAGCTAAAATCTGGCAACACCATAATAAAGTTTGACATTTTTTAGCATAAACGCACTCACAACGTGTTGATGTACAAGTGCCATTTATTTTGTTTAAAAATTTGACCAAAAAATGGAAATTTCAAGAGAAGGTTTTTTTCGTTGGATTATTTTTCACAACTTTCCACGTGGATTATCTCAACAAGAGTGTGTCGATGAACTTAGGTCTCTGTATGGCGATAAAGTACCATCAAAAACAACAGTATATCGCTGGTATATTGAGTTCCATCGTGGTCGTAGTTCGGTCGCCGACGAACTCCGTGAATGTCGTCCAAAATCGGTTGTTGTGGCACAGAACATCGATGCAGTGCGTGAACTGATAATGCAAGATCGTCATGTGACATATCGTGAGATAGAGGACACCTTGGGCATTACTTCCACTTCCATATATTCAATATTGCATGAACATTTGGCTGTAAAAAGATTTGTTCGCGTTGGTTCCCAAATAATTTGACAATCGCTCAAAAAACGGCTCGTGTCAATTGGTGTAAGGAAATGATGAAAAAGTTCGACCGTGATACTTCAAAAGACGTGTATAAAATCGTGACAGGTGACGAATCATGGATATTTGCGTATGAGCCGGAAACAAAACAACAATCGACCGTGTGGGTATTCCAAGACGAGCTAAATCGAACAAAAGTTGTTCGTGGAAGAAACACAGCGAAGCAAATGGCCGCCTGTTACTTCGGCCAAATGGGTCATGTGTCCACTGTTCCTCTTGAGCAACGTAGGACGTTCAATTCTGAGGGGTACACGACCACTTGTTTGCCGGAAGTCTTCGGAGAAATTCGTAAAACCAACCGCCAAAGACGAATCATTCTCCATCATGACAATGCGAGCTCTCACTCATCTCGTCAAACAGGTGAATTTTTGAGCTGTCAAAACATCGAATTGATGATTCATCCTACGTACAGTCCTGATTGGGCCCCCAATGACTTCTTCTTGTTCCCGAATATCAAAGGTAAACTGCGTGGTTAACGATCTACGAGCGCAGAAGAAGTAGTTGAAGCGTTCAAAAACCATGTTTTGGAGGTGTCTCAAGAGGAATGGAAAAACTGCTATGACAAATGGTTTGAACGATTGCAAAAGTGATTGATCATCAAGGGGAATATTTTGAAAAACAATAAAGCCATTTTTATTTAAAAATGTTTGTTATTATTTGCTATTCCTGAAATATAAATAGTACCCCTTGTAGAAGCTTTTTTGCACATCTTAAACTACTCAAGAACAAGCTCCTATCATGGACGTGTAAACTACAAATCTATAAGACTCTTATGAGACCAAGAGCAACAAACAGTTGCGAAACCGGGGTTCTGACTACTAATATAAATAACCACCTCTTGTGCTTTGAACGTAAAATTTTGAGGAGAATATTTGGCCCCAAACGAGAACCTGATATGTCTTATAGAATAAGACATTACGGCGAAACTGAACAACTAATAAAGGGCCAAAACATTCTGCGTTTCGCTAAAGAGCAGTGAATACGGAGGCTAGGACATTCACCCATATTTGACGAAAGTGTATTTATAAAGGAGACCTTCCATTCTCGCATTATGAGCAGTAAAAAACGCAGAAGATCACCAAGAAGATGGGCAGATGATGTAGAAGAAGACCTGCGCTGCATGAACGTTGGAAGAAGTAAAGCAATGACCCGTGACGTATGAAGCGCAATAATCAAGGAAGCACTGGCTCAATTGCTATGTTGATGATGATGAATAGTACAAGTCAATCCCATTGGAATAATTTCTCAATGGTTTCATTCAAATGAAACTATTAACAATTTACAATTAAACTGCAAGACAGGATTGGTGTCATTGAGATATAAATAACGACATAAATGTTGTTAATGATATGAATGCTGTTATGACTGGGCCCCTTATCTGTTTAAGTGGACTGTGTCGCAAAATCAATTCAGGCATGTAAAGAATGATAATAAGAATACCTGCGAGAGAAGAGAGTCCTGCGCTTTATTAGGGCTTCGAAATGGTTCGACGAGTGAATCGGAGGTGCATTGTTACGCAGTGGTATCACAATGGGCCCATGGTGGTCTGAGTGAGCTGGTTCTTAGACCGGCTGCCAAGTTGACCTATCCTAACCTAACCTAATAAGAGTACAATAAGAATACAAATCAAGAAATGTAGAAGAAGCTTCGAGTACCCCGGAATGTGTGAAGGACTGTATATAATGGTTATTCGGTAGTTTCTCCAAAAGAAGCCTTCTTTTTGTGGCAATAAATTACATATTGCTTATTTATATTTCATTGTATTGTCCTTACTGTATCGTTGATCCTTGGAAAACTGTACCTAGGAACGGGGATTATATTCTATATATATTTACATCATATTTTGTATTCACTTTTATGGATGACGAAGTGAGGACTTTGTTGAAATGTGAAGGTGCTTTGTGCCGTCCTTTTACAAAAATATCCTGCTGATTATATTCCTTCATCTACATTGCTAAAAAACCAAATATGAAACGAAGTTTAATTATTACAATGAAGGTGTCAGGATATGCCGTAGTTGGTTATACTAAAAATTATTCCAGAAAATTACTCGGGGGTGTTGGAAATTATTATCTAAAAGGAGGAGGATTAGACGAGTTTTCCCTTGCAACTCCCTCAAAAGAAATATAATCATGAAGAGAGTCAAACGAGATATTTTTACTAATTTTCAAATTTCATTGAATGAACATATATAATGAATGAGTATAACGTGGAGACTTTGAAATGTGGATTATACTAAATTCGTAGTTTTTGAATACACACGTATCTCTTCTTCTCTTGTGATCCGACCTACTTCCAATTGCGTTATGGTAGGTGCATTATTTTCCAGTCTTCAGACTCAGACATAAATTTGCTCATATAACACAACCTTAACACTCATCCACAATTTGCTCATAGAAGAAAGATTTAGCACTCATACATATATTTCCTCTTATAACACGACATTAATACTCATACACAAATTTCCTCGAATAATACAGCCTTAAACCTGATACACTCATTTCCTCATATAACAGAGCTTTAATATTCATACACAATTTTCCTCATGTAACACATCTTTAATATTCATACACAATTTTCCTCATATAACACAGCTTTAATATTCATACACATATTTACTCCTATAACACAGCCTTAATACTCCTATACACATTTCCTAATATAACACAGCAGTTATACTCTAAGGCAAATTTACTTATATAACACATCCTTGATACTCTTATACGCATTTGCTAATATAATGCAGCCTTAATACTCCCACAAAATTTCCCCATATATCACAGTATTAACACTCATACATTAATTTGCTCATATAACATAGCTTTAACACCCCTAGAGACATTTCCACGTATAACACGACAGTTATTCTTTGACACACATTTCCTCATATACCACAGCCTTGACACTCATAGACGCGTTTCCTAATATAATACATTCTACATACTCATATAAGCATTTAGTCACATAATACTGCCTTAATACTCATATGCACATCTCCTCGTATAACGCATGTTGAACACTCATACACACATTTACTCATATAATACAGCCTTAATACTTACATCTCCTCATATAACACATTATTAATACCCCCACAGACATTTCCTCATATAACACCCGTGTCCATATGCTGCTCATTCAATACCCCCAATCATGAAGTAGCCCACGGATTTTTGCACCTCCAATTTTGGCTTTTCGGGAATGAAATATTCCCCTCCCGATGGTTTCAAATATCATTCAGTTTCCTTTGTTTCTACCATTGATGGCAGTTTGCCGCCACCAAGCAACGAAGGCTTAAGTGTTTTCTCTCATGATTAAACCACATAGAAAAGGCAGCACGAGATTGTGTTCGAGTAGAATACTCGTACGTGTTGTTCATGGTTTTCCTTTTCCATTTTATTCTAGGAATTTTTCCACCTTCGAAATTTATATTAAATGTGTCTAGTGAGCCTGTGGCTGTGTCTATGACTGAGGCTGTGTCTATGACTGAGGCAGTGTCTATGACTGAGGCTGTGTGTATGACTGAGGCTGTGTGCTTTTGGCTGGCTCTGTGCCAGTGTGTGCCTGTGTCTGTGTGTGTGTGTGAAAAAGGAGGCTGGCAAGTATTATTCTCGCATTTATCGTTAAAGCCCTGCATGCCATTTGGATTTCGACTGTGGCATTGAACTCGTTTTCTCAGACCGCAGCTGTTGACCTTCAACGAGCACAGCGAGGCAAACGTCAAATTCAAAATCAAGCGCTTTAACCTTGAAAGGATTTCACACACAGCCGACAAAGCCAGGGGGTGTGAAGGATATAGAGAGTGGGGCACATCCTTGTTGTGAACATGCTGCACTAAAACGCGTCATTGGCGTTACAGGCTTTGTTGTTATTTTCATTTTAATTTTCGTTTTTCGTTTTCCCTTTAATATTTATTTTTATTTTGACTTTTTATTGTGTTATCGCTGCTGTTCATTTGGCAGCACATGGCAAAGTCGCATTTGATTGGCATGGGCGACGGCGAAAATATGAGATTTAAGGCTTTGTCTGGGTTCAGAAGCTGCAGTAATTGTTATTAAATCAATGCGAAATAATCGCTTGGCTAGAAAAGCAATTTAAAATTAACACTACGCAACTGGAGTCTAAGCACTCCAACCAAAATCTCTTCTTTTATTTTGGCGCAAGAAATCTTCGGGCGAGTTAAGTACTGGAAAGCCGCCCCGTCTCGATCGAGCGCTTTAACGAAATTCTTTATGAGGCCCAGTTTTATATGTAGTGCAGGAAGTAAAACGTTATTTGGATCAATCAGTGAATTGTTAGAGGTGTTTTGTCTTCCTGTGAATAATTGTATCGCCATTCTGTTTTTACGTAATGATGCGCTATTGCTCGACTATATCACATACAAAGAAACAACAGTAATTCGTGAAGCCGCTCTGCATCCCAATCAATATGCCAATAACCTGGAATATATGCGTAATCAATTAGTTTTAATTAATATCCTACTTCGACATCATCAAATACATTGGGATCGCCGCAAATTTTCCATTTATGTTCGCTGTACTTCATCAAGCCCCAATTTCTTTAATCGATTCGTAACTTTCTTTGGTGTTGACGGCATAAGCAATTGGAATCGAGGGCTTTTTATTTCTAATATACAGGAGAGTGGCCTTCAAATTGTATTTAGAACCCTCGATGAAAAGTCGCCATTCATTTTTGACGTATGGTTGATTCATTGTTCCAGATAAACCTTTGGTGTCTTTTCAGAAGCAAATGTGATTTATCTTCTCGAATAATGGCAATAGGACTTTATTCCTTTCTCTAAAATGAATGACTTTCGTTTCGCTCGAGAGAAATTTCCAAACGTGATCCCAGTATTTCAGGATTCCCTTTGGATAAATGCAAATCGCGAACCAAATCATTCAGTTCAGCTTATGTTACTGAACGTTTTTCGTTGAGCACCATTTCGCTGCCACTGCTCGTATTGGGCTCAGATGTTTCCACATCTCTGACACCTGGACACTTCGGTAATGGATTATTGTGTAAACAGTCAACTGGTTTCGATGCTGATGCAACGTCGGCATATAATACTTTATGTTTCATGCAGATCTTGCACTGATACCAAATAGATTCATGGAACAAAAATAACAGTCTTCTTCTTCTTATCTGGCACTACAACCGACGATGGGTATTGGCCGCTACGAAAATGTTACGCCATTCGCCTCTACTCTGCGCGCGATGACGCCAGTTGGAAATACCTAGCGCGCTCAGGTCATCGTCGACTTGGTCCTTCCAACGGAGATTAGGACGTCCTTTTCTGCGAGCACCACTAGCACATTCCTAATAGAGTACCTTCTTGGCCGGAGCGTTGTTGTTCATTCGCTCGACATGACCCTGCCGTCGCAACGGCTGTAGTTTTATGCGTTTGACTATGTCTATATCGAACGTACAGCTCATACAGCTCGTGGTTCCATCTAATCCGGTATGTGTCCTCCACGCAGATTGGACCCTGGATCTTTCGAAGAATTTTCCTCATCGTTGCTCGCCATCGTCCATGATTCGGCGCCATACAACAGGACGGGAAGTATGAGTGATTTGTGGAGCGTTGTTTTTGTCCATCGAGAGAGGGCTCTACTTTTCAGTTGTTTACTGAGCCAAAAGTAACACCTGTTAACAAGAGTTGTTCTTCGCTTGATCTCCAGGCTGACGCTATTATTGGTGTTAATGCTGGATCCTAGATAGACAAAATCCTTGACCACATCAAATGTAGAGTTGCCATCAGACACGTGTTGCCCAAGACGCCAGGACTCTTTGTTTGTTGACACAAGATATTTCGTCTTGTCCTCGTTCACCACAAGACCCACTCGACAGGATTCCTTTTCAAGTCTGGAAAATGTTGCGCTGACCGCCCTTGCGTTTGTGCCAACAATGTCAATATCATCGTTGTACGCGAGCAGCATGACACTTTTATAGAAGATAGCGCCGGAGATGTCGATATTCGCAGCGCGGATTATTTTCTCCACCATCAAATTAAAGAAATCGCACGATAGGCGATGAGAATGACCTTGTCTGAAATCTCGCTTCGTTTCAAAAGGCTCGGAGAGATCCTTGCCAATTCTTACTGCGCTGATGGTGCTGATCTGCTTTTCTCGGGACTTTTCCAGGAGTTGGCGTAATGTGAATATCTGGTCGATGGTGGATTTACCAGACCTGAAGCCACACTGATAAGGTCCAATCAGATTGTTGACGGTGGGCTTCAATCTTTCACATAGTACGCTTGATAGTGATAGAACCTTGTATGCTAAGAAGGCTTAGCCCTCGGTAGTTGGCGCAGTTTGTGAGATCGCCTTTATTGTGGATTGAGTACAGCACGCTGAGATTCCACTCGCTGGGCATGCTTTCATCTGCACCTGCGGGCTTGCTGTTCTTCAGCCGGCAATAACTCTCAAGATTTCGTCATGGTCGGGCGACGGTTTCCTTGCCCATCGACTAACTGCATAACTCTTTATTGTACACCATTACAAAACAATTTAGGCATCCACGGCCTCTCGAAATCTCCCACAGTTTAGCCAAAGTAGTGCAGATACACAGTTTTCAGGCGAATCTGTTCTAACTTTGCCATTCATTGCAACAATCTTACAACCGCAAACGTAACAAAAATTGGTCGGTTATATGGATATGGTTATATTGGATATGTTAAGAAGTGCTCTCTCCTACTCGGGTACAAAAGTTTACTCGAATTTGCAGTCCTGTGTTGTCAATGCTCCATAATACATGAGAAATTGTGACCTCCGTCGTGATTTTGGCATGCCAACCGTCATTAACGTGGCGAAAGAATTTACCATGGCTCACAAACAGCGACTAAGAGGTCACCGTTGAAGCATCAAGTCTACTCCAGACGACCGCACCGCGTCTACGGCTGAAACGTAGAAGAGTAACACACCTAATGGGAAGCCAGTAGCAGAAGCTGTATCCAATGTATTTATATAGTACATAAAATACACCCTGCTTTTTTTTGAATTTATTCTAGGCACATTTCTTGTTAGTACTTTAGTTGGGATGCCTTGTACTAGTTACAATAAGAAAAAAGTCTCTATATAGTGTTGAAGTTACGTTAATGTAGCCGAATATGGGTACAAACTCCTTTGCATTGCCTGCCTTACCTTGCAGTACTGAGTTTGCTCAGCCTATTAAAGTTTCCCTTCCTGAAATAGCCAAATATATTAAACAACTGAATCAAAAAAAATCACCTGGATTCGATAATACTGCCACGAAAATGCTAAAACAGTTACCAGATTCTGCATCAGCATTTCTCTGTAAGCTTTTTAACGCAATGTTGGGCATCGGTTACTATCCGAATGCATGGAAGAAGTCTCAGATATGTATGGTAGCTAAGCCTGGAAAAGACGCAACGCTGCCGTCATCATATAGACCTATCAGCCTGTTGCCTTGCCTTTCCAAATTGTTTGAGAAACTACTATTAAATAAACTATCTGCTTTTCTTCATGAACATAGCGTAATACCGCAACACCAATTCGGTTTTCGCGAAAAGCACAGCTCCATTGAGCCAGTGAATCGAATTACAAATGAAATAAGAAAAGCATTTCAACTTGGGGAGTATTCCTTGAGGTGGCTCAAACATTTGATAAGGTATGGCATCAAGGACTGATGTTCAAAATCAAAAAGTTTCTTCTACTAAGCTATCAAAAACTTCTTGAGTCTTACTTATCCCGTACACGTTTCAGAGTAGAAGTAAACGAATTTATTTCTGAAGATTTTCCAACTGGTGTACCCCAAGGCAGCGTTTTAGGACTTACATTATATGTACATAACATTTACATCTGATACTCCTGTAAGTGAAAGCACACTAATTTCAACATTTGCGGATGATACCGCCATACTTAGTTGCAATAAATGTTCGATAAAGGCATTGGAGGCACTACAAGAGCACTTATTTAGGGTAGAAGAATGGCTAGGAATGTGGCGTATAAAGGTCAATGAGCAAAAAGGAAGCACGTAACATTCTCTTTGAAGCCTGATGCTTGTCTAACTATTCGGCTCAATACTATCGAGATTCCGCAAGCAAATTGTAAGGAACAACATTTCCCCATAAATTTTGCTCCAACATAATTCATCTGCCACAACACCATTTTTCAAACGAAGCCATGAACCTCACTCGATTGTTCCAGAATAATTTAATTTATTGCACTATCTTAAGCAATTGCCAAACCGGCCCCTAATAAAGCCACAACAGAATGATCGACGCGCATGACATCAGCAACAACAACAACAGAGCGTGCAACAACAAACAATGTCACGCAAAAATAATAGAAACAAGGATTGCGCAAAGCGGGGTACAGAAATTGTTCGTTCTGCGCATCCCAGTAGCATGGTTGCAAAGAGAAATGTCAAAAAAATACCTATCCGCATTATGTATTTATTGCTACGGTGACGTCACAGCCCAGCAACGAAATGTCAAACTCATAAAGAAGATTATAACGGACCTGCGCAATGCGTAATCTTCTTCTCTATCATTCTTGAATGCCACGTACTTGACAACAAGCCGATTTCTGCAGCGATAGTGACGGTTACGTTTGAATCGAATTGATACAACAACAGCACTCTCTGGAAGCTTTGCGACTGAAGCTGGGCTATAAAAGCAGCAGCAACCGAGGGACTCTTTCTCTTTCTTCTCCAGCAAGCAACGAAGACGCATCGACGGACAGAGCTCTTTAATGCATCAGCCATCGACGACTACACATCGACAGCTGCTCTTTTCTTGAACACCACTCGACGAAGACACATCGACACATACATAGCTCGCTTTAGTTCATCAGCCATCGAGGAAGATACACCGACGCAAAGTTCTTTAGGAAGACACATCGACGCACACGAATACACATCGACGCACACAAAGACACATCGACTCACCAAGACTTTTTGATTCCAGTATTTGAAGCAACTGTACTGAGACCATTCTGAATTAGTGGATTATATGGTTTGTAATCGGTACTCTACTAATACTAAGAAGTACAACCGCTTACTGAATTACTGGATTATATGGATTGTAATCGGTACTCCACTAATGCTAAGAAGTACAACCGCTTACTGGGAACAGTCTGAATTACTGGATTATATGGTTTGTAATCGGTACTCCACTAATGCTAAGAAGTACAACCGCTTACTGGGAACAGTCTGAATTACTGGATTATATGGTTAGTAATCGGTACTCTACTAATACTAAGAAGTACAACCGCTTACTGAGAACATTTTGAATTAGTGGATTGTATGATTTGTAATCGGTACTCCACTAATACTAAGAAGTACAACCGCTTACTGAATTACTGGATTATATGGATTGTAATCGGTACTCCACTAATGCCAAGACGTACAACCGCTTACTGGGAACAGTCTGAATTACTGGATTATATGGTTTGTAATCGGTACTCTACTAATACTAAGAAGTACAACCGCTTACTGAATTACTGGATTATATGGATTGTAATCGGTACTCCACTAATGCTAAGAAGTACAACCGCTTACTGGGAACAGTCTGAATTACTGGATTATATGGTTTGTAATCGGTACTCCACTAATGCTAAGAAGTACAACCGCTTACTGGGAACAGTCTGAATTACTGGATTATATGGTTTGTAATCGGTACTCTACTAATACTAAGAAGTACAATCGCTTACTGAGAACATTTTGAATTAGTGGATTGTATGATTTGTAATCGGTACTCCACTAATACTAAGAAGTACAACCGCTTACTAAATTACTGGATTATATGGATTGTAATCGGTACTCCACTAATGCTAAGAAGTACAACCGCTTACTGGGAACAGTCTGAATTACTGGATTGTATGGTTTGTAATCGGTACTCCACTACTACCAATAAGTACAACCGCTTACTGAGAACATTCTGAATTAGTGGATTGTATGGTTTGAAATCGGTACTCCACTAATACTAAGAAGTACAACCGCTTACTGAATTACTGGATTATACGGTTTGTAATCGGTAATCCACTAATACTAAGAAGTACAACCGCTTACTGAGAACATTCTGAATTAGTGGATTGTATGGTTTGTAATCGGTATTCCACTAATACCCAGAAATACAACGTTTACCGAGACCACTCTGAATTAGTTGACTACATGGTTTACAATCGGTAGCCCACTAATACCCAGAATTACCAACCTGTAACGAGACTTAGTTACTGCACTTAGTAGAGTAGTGTAGCTTATTGACCAAACTCTAAGGTTGAGTTTAATAAAATAAATTAAGTATTGAATACAACCAAACTAAACAATCTCAAAGTTACTTTCCGTAAACGACTCCTGGCAATCCGGCGAGCTTTACCCAGGCGAAAGAAAGAGATTGTTACAAAGTGAAGTCATTTACCACGGTATTCATTTAGACAGGCGCACGCACATATCAGCTAAAATTTTACATATGAAGTTGAAGGTCGCCAATCTGCATTGGCTAATTAACCATAAATCTAGCTTAAGTCTGGAATATAAAATCCTCCTATACAATGCAGCTATTAAGCCGATATAGTTGTACGGAATTCAGATGTGGGGTAATGCATTCGCTGCTAACATTGCCATATTTCAAAGGTTTCAGTCAGAGATTCTTAGGTTAATAACAAGTGCTCCATGGTACATGCGTAATGATAATATTCACAAAGTCCTGAAAAAAACCCACAATTATCACAGAAACAAAGTCTAGAAACCAGAAAACAAAAGCCTACAAAGCAAAACTGGAAAATCACCCGAATCCGCTAACAAAATCCCTCGCAAACCCGATAAGCCGATCCCGCCTGCAGAGAAGAGACTTTCCGGCCTTTTGAAGAGCGAAGCAGAGCCGAAATTTTGATGGCTAAATTCAATTTGGGTTAAAATTAATTTTAGTTACTAGTTCTAAGATTTGATGTACATATTGTTAGGCTTAATTTAAGCAGATTCAATAAATAATGAATTCTTGTTATGGAAAAAAACGTTGATGAAATAATAATAAAAAAGCGAAAAAGTATGCAATGAAGTAAGTTAGATTCGGGAACTCGTACAACAGTTCGAAGAATTACTGATGGGAAGTTAATTGTGAGTGTCCCTGTATCTCAGCATCCCAGCGGCTCATTAGTGTGTTATAAGATTTTTCTGATAAATTCACGCGTAACTAATTAAAGAAACAGTCGCCAGAAGTAACGTTGACGTAAAATCTAATTATACTCAATGTAGAATAACTGCGAAGGCTAACTAACGGAGTGTCAACATCATTAGTAATAGTTGATATTTTCAAGGGAATAGTCCAACGTAACTGTAATGAAACTAAGGTTAGCAAGACTTCTGCTACTCGGTATTTTAATATGTCTCGCCGCTGGGCTGGGAACCCAGACCGCTGGCGAAGAGGGCGATAAAACTGAGGACAAAATTGCAGGTGATGACAAACCTGCTGATGACGACCTTACTAGTGATGATGATGATTACACGAGTGACGATGACGGCAGTACTAGTGATGATGACGACAGTAGTAGTGATGATGACGACACTACTGTTGAAGTTGACGATTATACTGATGATGATGATAATGATTACACAAGGGACGATGACGACACGACTAGTGGTGATGAAGACACAACTAATAATGACGACACTATTAGTGATGATGATGGCACTATTAGTGATGATGATGACACTACTAGTGACGACGACACCACCGGTGATGATGAGGATGATGAGGATACCATTGATGTCGTGGATAATGTCAATACTAATCCTCAAAGCGATGGAAATACAACTGGCACCAGCGATGATGATGAATACTATTATTACTACACTAGCACTGATGATGATACAAGCGAAGGAAAGAACATAAGCACAGAGAACCCCAGTTCGATTGATAGTGGTTCTGGTATGAGTACGCCCCAGAGTACTGGAGATGACGCCCCAGAGGCCGGAGCTGATAAAGCCAAATTTAAGAGAAAAAGAGTTAAGAAAGTTAAAGGTGTAAAAGGAGTAAAGGGCAAAAAACGTAAACGAGTTAAGAATCTTAATCGATGTAAGAAAGGCCAGCAATGTGTGAAAATGCAAACGGGAAAGAGGAGTAAAAGAGTTAAGAAGGGCAAAGCGGGGAAAAAAGGAAAAAAGCATAGAAAAGGAAGGAATGGTAAAGGGGTAAAAAATCAAAAACGGACTAAGAATTCCGGAAACGGACAGGGTTCATTGAATCTGAAGGAATCACAAACTGGCGGATTGACGCAGGTTGTGAATACTGGTGGGCAGGGCAATCCTGGGAATCCTGGGGGACAGGTGGGGCAAGGCCAACTACCTGGAAACAATGGAAGAGTAATCGAACAGGGGAAAGGAAATGGCATAAATAAAAAAAAGAAACGAAAGGAGAAGAAAAATCAAAATAATATACAAAACGGTGCACAACCCGGACAAATTGGAGCTGGAGGGCTACCTGGTAAGTTTGTTTCACTTTGATAATAAGCAGGTAATTATGAACTCGATACATTTTGCAAGGTGTGAATGGTGCTGGAAACAATGGGACGAAGAAAAAGAAAAAGAGGAATAAGAAGATAAATAATTCCAACGGTGTCCAAGTGTTCCAAGGCGGAACCTTGGTTCAAGGGGCACAAAACAGTAGACCGGGTGAGTTCTTTCAATTGACTTCTATTCGAATACAAGGAATAATTTGTTTGACTCTTCACAATGGCTTTACAGGATCTGCAAACAATGCAAAAAAGAAGAAGAGGAGAAAGACGAGGAAAACCCGATACATCCAAGTAGTAAAAAATTCTCTGCGTGTCCGAACTGGTAAATTCATTGTTGGTTGATCATTTACTAAATTCCATTTTTGAACATTTCGAACATTTTTATAGGTCCGAAGGCCTCTGGAGCCAGGCCGAAAAATAACAAAAATAAGAAAATCATAAAGAAGAATAACAATAAACCCAAAGTGCAAAACAGACCCCGCAACAACAACGCCAACAAGCAGAACAAGAGAAACCCCAATAAACAGCGACGTCAGGCGGGGTAAAATATGAGCGACACTCAGCTGAAGGTGGGAACGTGAATTTTTCAGAAAGAGCTGTTGGAAATTTGTTTTAATTTTAATTTTCAAGTTGCTGACTGAAAGTTGAAGAGAATCTGAAGAATTTTTAAGTTGCCGAGACAATGTTGGAGAGAATCTCCAAAGATTTAAAGAAACTCTGTAAAAGCTTCACCAAAAATTTCGAAAAAATATGACATCAATTTGGTTTGTTTAAGCTCTTTTGTAGTCGAAACTTCTGTTGATATTGGGAGGGTTGTAGTTTCATCATGGGACCAAATTTACCTACTCTTAATCCTCCAAAAAGAATGCTATTGCATAAAGTTTCCAAGTTGATATATGACCAGTTGAATGATTATGAATTGATTTCAATGAGAGAATAATGAATTCTTCCCAAAATCATTGCTCACATTTCCATAAAGAGAAGAAAGCCCAGTTGAATGATATTATCTACTTTAATATGAAAATATTTCTGTTAAAATTTGAGGACAAGTCCACACTGTACATGGAATGTGGTTATGCCACCGTAATAATAGTCAGATGGAAAATTATTGAACGCGTTTTGGCAGATCTTATAGCTATTTCGGGCACGTGACTTTTCCTCATCAGAGATTTATCCATTAAACACAATTTTTCCCCAGGTAGATATTATATCTCAGCACACCAACTATGAAACCTGATAGGAATGGAACCTGGCCCATGAGCTATTACTCATGACCATCCAGGCAATTACTCTAACTGAAGGTGGCGATTCACTCAGCGAATTCTGTACATGCACAGTCTCCATCTACCGCTCTTTAAACTAGATGGAGCCTGGTGGCTCATTATTACTCCTCTTTTTTCTTCTCTTTGCCTCTCTTAAAATCCTCTAATCAGTTCCTTCAGTACAGATTAACAACCTGATTCTGTGCACTTGATAAATACACCAAATTTACTATCTGTCAACTTTTTCACTATTTTTCATGAAATGGAATTCTGTCAAAAAAGCTCTTTTGCTGACAAGTTGTCAAAACTGCTTCTGTTATTGACAGCTGTGAAATAACAATCGCATAAATGGCAGATCTGTCCATGCTAGTAATTTTGCTGCTCGATGAATAGAAAAATAGAGAGAACAGAATTAGAAGACAACCGATTCGTTCCCTTCGCGATAAAAGCGATCCTTTTTCCTCGAGTCAAAGACTTCCTCCAACCTTATGTCGAAGTCTTATTGAAGGATTAGAGCCGCATCACAACAAAAAAAACGTCGCTACCATTGACCATGTTTTCGCAACATTAAATATCCTTGGGCATGGATCGTATCATAAATTCGTTGGAAATAATTGAAACCTTCCTAAGAGCCAGTCATCTGCATCACGTTCCATACAATTGGTAGCACAGCTCATTAGGTAGGTAGGTAGGTAAGGCGGTTGCCCGGCCATCATTGACCCCTTGTGATACCGCATGATACGTCCCATCCCTTTCAAAGGTCCAGCCATTTGCTGCTTTTAATGAAGCAGTTGATGGAGTTCATCTTTTTATTTATTTATTTTTTTTATAAACATTTATTTTAATAATTATTAATTACAAATAAACTTACAGTTAGGCACTAACTACTATGGTGTTCGGCCCTTGTCTCAGCTAATATTTTTCTTTGAGATATCTCCCAAAGAGTCCAGACAGTGGTCGCCCAGGAAAGTGCGCCTCCTTCTGGACAATGCTGGACACGCGCATAACAGGTGTGCAATGGACTCTTCCTCCTCCTCCTGCAGAAGTTGTTAGAGGCAATCCCCAGCCTACACCTGTGAGAACCCAGGGTCTAGTGTTCCATTAGGACACTAACTACGGAACCTATACTCACTCTATTTAGAGATACTAAATCCCATGAGCGCTTGACATTTATCTCTGGCCAGGTTAGACTAGCTATTTTGCATCCTGTACCTTCAGACCAGCGCCTGCCCGCTGTGCCTAACAATATTGTATTTACCAAGAGCTTATATGTGGCAATAGGAATACAGAAGTTCGACCTATCTGATTCAGTCGGTATGGCAGTAACCTCACGGGCAAGTTCATGCGCTTTACAGTTCCCTGGAATATCCCTGTGGCCTGGAACCCAGCTCAGATGCAAACGAGTCTGCTTAGTTATCTCTTCTAAAGATTTCCAATACCTCTTGACGGCTTTTCTGGTGATAACAGACGAATCTAGGGAGCGCAAAACTGCTTGGGTGTCGGATAGAATGCAAATATCATGTCCAGATATTTTTTTCTGCTTTACTCAAGACAGTTCTGTTGTATAGTCGCCACCTCTGCCTGAAAAATACTGCAGTGGTCGGGCATCCTAAAGGACATGTTAATCTTCTGAGAATACATCACCCCCCACCCTACTCTGTAACTTGGATCCATCTGTGTAGATGTGAATCCCATCTGTGTAGATGTGAACTCCTTCTACATGAGGGGGGGGTGCCATCCTTCCATTCATCCCTGGAGGAAATGGAGCACCTGCACATACCATTGAAGGCATGGAGTGGTGTGATGTAATCGAAAGAGTCAAGAATACCCTCGAAACGTCTTAAGATAGACCCATGAGCCGCGTTCCTGGCAACCCATTGATGCGTAGTTTTTAGCCTAATAGCTGAGCTTGAAGCTATTTTTTCGCCAAATTAGCCTTCATGTCCAAAGCTGCCGTTGGAGTTGTTCTGATGGCTCTACTTATAAATACCTCCGCCGTTCTTTGTAGCTTTGTTACCAGCATGTTGTATGTGGACTTATTAGGGCAGTCCACCAAGCAAGCACCCCATAGAAAAAGACTGGTCGTACCACAGCTGTGTATATCCAATAGGCTACCTTAGGCTGTAGCCCCCATTTTTTACCTATTACTCTTTCGCAAGAGTACAAAGCTACCTTAGCCTTCCTAATGCATTCGCTCATATTAGCTTCCCAGTTCAGCTTCTTATCTAGGATCTCAAAGTAGATATGTATTTTCTCGGGATACTAATAGCAGCATCATTCGCACACGCAACCACCTTGCACCCTTCTCTCTCCAGTCGAACAAGCAGCTCATTTACCGCAAAATTCCAGAGTAGGGATGAAAGAACTCCACCTTGCACACGGACTCCTTGGCAGACACCGTCCCCAGCTGTGAATTGATTATCCTGCCGCTAAGCATATTTTCAATCCACTTGCTAATGGCGGGCCCCACCTCCAAGTATCACATCGCACCGACTATTGCATCTGATTTGATGTTGTTTAAAGCTGCCTCAGTGTCCAGGAAAGCAACTAGGGAGACGAAGGTGAAGGGTGGAGAAAGGTTAATTTTTAAAGATATTGACAGTTGGAAGTGACTGCAATCAGTTTTGCTGTTTTAAAGGCGACATTCGGGAGGTGAGCCAAAAAAAATTATTAATTATTGTAAACTTTACTGGAGACAGATCAGAGGATAGATCATAGCATGGGCTGCATATTATATCCCAAGTGGAGATGCCTTTCATTATGCAAAAGTCTATTAGGTCGGGAATTTTATTTCTATCGATTGGCCAATACATTGGTGAGCCTGAGGAAGCTGTGAGAAGATTTAGATTTGTTATAGCCGCCAAGAGTTGTCGACCTTCGGGAGTAGTGACACGGGAACCCCAGTATGTATGTTTTGAATTATAGTCTCCTCCAGCTAAAATCCTATTTCCGAGGGTTGTAAAGTACTTTTCATACTCTTCTGTCTTGATTGCTTGTTTGGGCGAGATTCTAATTGGGCCTTTCCAATCTTCAACAACAATGTTTGTGGCTTGAATAGCTTCTGTGCAGTAAGATTTCTAGAAACGTGTCTGATATTCTTTTTTATTATAGTAGCTGAACCGGCATGTGCTTTTTTGTTGGGTTGCCTTGTGTGATAGAGCTTATAGTTTGGTATTTGAAAGTAGCTCTTCTCGGTAAAATAAGTTTCAGATATTAAAGGAATATCTACGTCGTGAGTCTGGAGTAGTGCTTTAATCTCTAATATGTGTTTGATTAGCCCATTTGCATTCCATACGAGAATATTTATGGAATTGTAGAACTACAATTTTTCGTCGTGAGAGTTACGAGTAGATTCATCATACTTGTGATTTGCTGCATGACTTGCTTGAGAAGCATGATAATTTCTCCCATTTCATTTGAAGTCTCGGGGGCGATTTTCTTAGGATGTGGGGCTGAGGTATTCTCTCTCGTGTCTTGTGTAATGTTTCAAACTACTTGGGAGTATGAAAGTGAA
This sequence comes from Clusia tigrina, assembly GCA_920105625.2. Lineage (NCBI taxonomy): Eukaryota > Metazoa > Arthropoda > Insecta > Diptera > Clusiidae > Clusia > Clusia tigrina. The sequence goes on from OV050030.1 coordinate 19,162,960, forward strand.
TTCGACCTCTGTCTGGATGGTTGGGAGTGAACACCTGCAGGATTGGGATCCTTTTTTTTCTCAGTGGTATTGATAACCTTCACACAATGCACATTTGACGTCATTAGTTCTCGTCTTACGAGTAGATTCAAAGTAAAATACGAAACATTATTAAAAACTTCCTTTTCTGGCGCCATTCATAATTTAAAAATCAGCTGTTTCAGTTCATGGTGAATTAATAAAGCTTTTTATAATTATTATTACTAGAAAAATAACAACTTAATTATTATTGTACATTGCAAGCGGAGCACTAGCTGCCAGGGCCTTCAGCTCTGAAGCTTTTTACTTTATCAAGGTTGCCACAGAATACCAAAACAATTTTAACTTGATCAAAATTTTGACGAAATTTGTTGATAAAATTTGTTGATAAAGTTTGTTGATAAAATTGTTATTAAGGAAAGGCAGAATCCGGCTGTAAGTGGTATCATATTCATCTATTTTTTAGTGGACAAGCCAACTAAGCCGGATCGACACTAACATAGGGGAATTTGCTATAAAGCTTACAATTTCTTGAGAACGTTCATTTTAGACACACCATTTTAGCTGTACTCCGTGTATTTATACGAGAAAATTTTATTTTAATATATATAAGTACGATTTATGCATTGAATAATCAAGGCAAATATTTCGTCATACCGTGTGGGGAAAGCTGCTGCCATAAGTTATTAAACAAGTAGCAAATGGAATGTCAATAGCTTCATTATCTACTAATAATATCGCTGAATAGAACACTTCTCAATACCTAGTCAACTAGAACCATTTCAAGGGAGACGTGAAAGATACTTTGAATACTCGTATTTTACAGACTGCTTCACTCTCCATTGGAAAGTTCAGACTTCTCGTAGTCTCTTCGTTACATGAGCTTGATAGAGATGGTTTCCTGTCTTCAGAATGCATATTGATCACACGAAATAGTAGGCATGGCAGCGAATTATTCAAAGAGGCCCTCAAAATTTACAATATTGTCTCTGTTTTTGTTGAAGATACCTCAAATCATCGTATAATTTGCTCGTGCTTGAAACAACTACAATCATAATTTAGTTTATAATTTCAAAAACATGTTTTTGCTCAGGGCACGTGTCAGCTTTTAATTAACGGTGTTTGCTCAAGAAATGGAAGAGAACAAATATTTTTGCGTTATTGTAGGCATAGCCTTAAATCTACAAAAGAAAGACAAACACAGATTATACGGAACACAACACAAACAATGACTTTCAAAATATAACCTCGTCATCCCTTTTCCAGAAGATACAATTTTTTTGTAATAAATTGCGGTTCCTTCGGCCCAAAAGTTAGTTCTCTCCGAAGGTTTTCAAGAGCTTAACAATAAAAATATTATAATTTCCGAGCAAGGACGATGAAGGTGCAAATTGTAGTTCTATTTGTAGCAACCGTGCTGTTTTGGCCTACTACGGCCCGAGGTGGTGAAAGTGGTCCTGATCCTTCGAAACCCACTGAACACCCAGACAAGCCTAATGGAAGCGAAGTGAACACCCCCAGCACTAGAGGATCCCCTACGCCCGATGACGCCAAGCCAATTGAGAATGAAGGCAGCACCACCACCAGCACCACCAGCACCAGCAGCACCACCACCACCACCACCACCACCACTACTGTAGGTCCCCCCACGCCCGTTGTCCCGACGACAATTGGAAATGGAGGCGACATCACCACCACTGAAGGACCACCTAAGCCCACTGTCCCGAAGCCTATTTATCCTACTGGAAGCGGATTTACTAGCTACAGTTCTTCGACCGGAAGTGGATTCCCTACTTCGACTGGAAGTGGATTCTCTAATGGCTATTCCAGCCCTCCGAGTAGTCCAAGCTCTCCAGGGAGTCCTACATACTCATCCTACCAAGCCGGTTCAGGCTACGCTACCTACTAAAGATATCAAACTCAAAGTACTACATCACTCCAGCCTACTCAAAATACCTCACCACTCCAGCCTACTCAAGATACCGAACCCCCAAAGTCAACTCAAGATATTAAATCCCCCCCATCATAACGTCAACCAATATTTAAGGCTTCCATATATTGAAATGTGAAATAGATCCGCCAATCAGAATTCATTGTTCAAAGTGTCTAAAGTGAAATAAATTGTAAAATATAAAATAATTAACAAATATCTAAAAATAAATAAAAGGACCTCTTTTGTACTCAATTATATACAGTGCTCTACTCATGATTGAACTTAAATCCAGTACAGGAAGCTTCGAAAGGAGAGCTAAACACGGCGATACTGCTTCCATGTAAGACAAAAAATAAACTTTATTATTCCCAGCAAAAATTTTTCGAGATCTCCCCAAGGGAGTATAAAGGGAGTATTGATATATCCATGCACAAGGGAGGGAGCAATGAAATCTCCCCTTGGAGACTACAGGGATTACTCCGAGGTTGATCCCCTATCCCGATGGGTTCTCATGCAATGTTATGGTGCTTGCAAACTATGCGAAGACGATTTCATATGTGATCCGTGCTTGTGACAGCATTCCGTTGGGTTTAAATTGAATAAGTTCTTAAAATTTAACGACACACACGCTAATAAGCGAATACAACTTCTTTTCCAGCATAAGAAGGAGTTCTGCTTCGTTAATTAGACAATTTCTTTGCTGTTTGTAATCGGTCGAAAGTAACGATTGTCATATGAGTGTTCGTTACTCACTACTACAATAACACCTTCCTAGTCTTAACGCAAGGAGTGGAACTGTTGTGGACAAAGAAAGCTACGCTTTAATGATGGTAACAGCTTCAGGAAGACCTGGAAATTCGACGTGCAGCATATAGGCAATGAACATTGATCAGCTGAATCCAATTGGTAATATCAATCCTAAGCTTCACACCTATCAACTGTCGTGACTTTCTCTGAAACAAACTCCAACACCAAAGACATTATGTTGCCTCCTCGCACTTCTCCGCTTAATCCTTTAACAGAGACTCTTTCTCTAGCGCAAAAAGCTCCCACAACCAAAACAATAAAACAAGAGATTCCTCTCAAAGCTCTCTGGTCACAAAAAAAAAAATAAAAATGTAAACCGGCACTGCAGACCGGACTAGACCGGTACATAAATATAGAGCCCAAGAGAAACCTTAGCCCACAAAATGGTCCAAAAGGCAGGTTCCGCAAATGCAAAAAACCACTGAAAGTAACTCTTTTAATAGGGAAACTATGTATGCGGCTCTCGAAATCCCAGATGTTAGTGACTGTACCGCAGTTAGTAGACCAGTCAAATCTCCCTCATCTACATAAGAGAGCAAAACTCAAGTGATCTTGCTGATAAATTATCGAAACTATAAGCAACAGCCTCTACTTTTGCTCCCTACTGAATAGTAAAATGAATGAAACGAAGATTAGATTCGATTCCTTTAAGGGAGTTATACACCGCGATCTGAAAGATCTATTGTGATGCCCTTATTTATTGAAAACTATGAGGATAGTCTCATTTATAGAGCTTCTGTCAGGTAAAAATCCGACAGGAATTCAGGTATTTTGAAGGAATAAAGGGATCTTGCTCATATCTAAAATAGTTTACAAAACATGAGCCTCTTGCGTGCCAAAGGCCCATTGTCTGTGATCAGGTGGAGTGAGGTTTCGTCACTTTCTCGACAAAATCAATAGATAGCATCTGCAGATAGTCCCAACTTATTCATTAGGCAGTTGAGGCTACCATGTCCGTTTAAAATGCCTGTGAGATGATTCTCAATTTACTCCGAGACATGTTAATTAACTCCTTAGCTACTTTAGGATTAAAGTTCCCCAGAAGAGCTTCTACTGTCTGAGAGCGGAAGATTTTTCCAGGTTTGGCTTCTTTTTGCATCTGAGCACTTCTTCAGCAGACCTCCAATGGTGTTGGAGGATAATCCACAGAAGGGTTCAGAGCCGTTAAACTGAGAGGCTGCAGCTTTCTTTGCTAAGATATCAGCCTTTTCATTTCCCTCTACTCCTATGGGGCCAAGTACCCACAGTAGATATAGCTTACTGATACTGCCTAGGGAGTTCAGTTTCACAATACAGTCCAATATAAGTTTAGACCTCACAAAGGGTGAACTCAAACTTTTCAGTGCTGCTTGACTATAGGAGAGTATCACAATGTTTTTCCCCGATAGTTCCTGCCAATGTTAAACTGGGCACATCTTTCAATAGCGTGAATAACCCCTTGAAAAGTACATAAGAAAGAACCCATTGGTCTCCAGTAGTTTGTTCCAAACCCAAATAGAGTTCCGTGCCGCAGTTCTGTCCGTAATCCTAGAACCGTCCTTATACCATAAGAGGGAGTTTTCTCTAATTTTATACGTTTCAGTTAACCTTTTCATTCGTTTTTGCACGAGACAAAGTTACAGGCAACAAATGAAGAAAGTTTCCGTAAAATAATAAACTTTTTTGATAGTGTAAAAATATTACTACACCTACCAGCTGAAGAGCAGTAAGGGTCGAGTAGTTGTGATCAGGGGCATTGAATCTACAGTCAATTAGGACGAACTAAGAGAGTCTCCACATGGAGAAGGTTTCTCCGTAAAACATATTACTATATCAAAAGTAAAGACTTAAAGCCTCTGTCTTTGTTTAACCCTCCGGCGGGTGAGAAGGTCCCTGGGGTCCCTTTTTCATTTTCAAACTGAAATTACTCCTGGATGGTCCATGGGAAGTATACCCGACCCCCACATGTATTCCAAGGAAATTTTATCTAGAATCGTTTAAATTTCAAAGCGATCCGACCAATAATTTAGTTTCTATTGAGATTTAAATGTGTTTAGTACGGGAACGTGTGAAAAGGTCCGCTGGGTACTGAAATTTCAAGAAATCGTTAATAAATGCACTGTCTTTTGGCTTGTTTTATTGTTTGAACACATCACAAGGAGGAATCCGGGACCAGTAGGAACCACATATGATCCCTTTACCATATTCCGCTCGCTCATCACCGAAGACATGGCGTACATCATAATACGCGAATCAAATCGGAAAGGCAGGGAAGTGAACGCTGCATGGAATTTGGCAAATCCAACTAAAACAAAGGAATGGAAACCAATCACTTTGAAAGAGTTCGATGCTTTTTTGGCTATTATTTTGTATGCTGGACTCACTAAATCGAATAGTGAGCCTCTTGAAGAGTTATGGGGCCCAACGCGCTGTCCAATATATAAAGCTGCATTATCATTAGATCGTATGAAGTGCATAAAACAATGCCTTAGATTCGACAATGGAAATACGCGACAGCGGCGACTAATCAACAGCAAAACTGCGGCTATTGATGATATTTGGCAAATGTTGCAGTCTAACTTGGCAGCAGCTTACACTCCGCATGATGCAGTGACCGTTGATGAGCAGTTATTCCCATACAGAGGCCGCACCCGCTCCACACAATACATTCCATCGAAGCCTGCCAAGTACGGTATAAAGATATGGTGGTTGTGCGACTCAAAATCATTTTATCCTGTCAAAGGAATGATTTACTCTGGGAAATTGCCTGACCTGGCACGAGAGGTAAATCAAGGGCAGAATGTTGTACTTCAACTTTCGGAGAGATATTTGAATACAGGCCGCACAATTTATGCCGACAATTTTTCACAACTTTCGATTTGGTGCGTACTTTGATCAGGAAGAAAACCGCATATGTTGGAACAGTGCGCTCGAATAAGACATGTGTGCCTCGGGAATTCCAAAAAAATCATACGCGTCCTGTCAACAGCACATTGTTCGGCTTCAACGAAGGCGATATAGCACTATGTTCATATGTGCCCAAGAAGAACAAAGCGGTAATTTTTCTGTCGACACAACATTATACTTGCGGTGTGGACATGCAAACTGAAAAGAAGAAACCGTTTGCTATTTTGGATTACAACGCCAACAAATCGGGCGTTGATACAATGGACCAGATGCTTGGCACATATACATGCAAGCGCTCAACAAACCGCTGGCCATTGGCCATGTTTTATAATATGGTGGACATTGCTGCATTAGCAGCATTTATTTCATACAATGAGATGAAACCAATAAAAAGAAAAGACAGACGACGGTCATTCCTACTGATGCTGACAAAACAATTGGCACTACCAAACATAGAGGAACGAGCGCTGAACAACCGCATAACCGTATACCCAAGGATACGGAACGCAATGGAAGCATTTGATGTAAAGGTAAGAAAAACAATTCTAATGTTCAAAAGCAGAATAACTACATAATTTCGTTCTTTTTATATATTATCAAGACCGGCAGAAGGAGCTGCACCGTCGTTTGCGTCTAGAACGAACAGACCGTCATGTCGCCTATGCCGTTCTGAGTACGGACGACAGCGGAAAACAAGGGCCTATTGCCATTCCTGTAACAATCCAGTTTGTGCAGTGCATTCAACACTTATGCATCGATGCTACACCTGCACAGAAAATATGTTGGACGAGGGACAATCTACACAACAAAAGTTTTTTAGGCTTTTTTCATATAAAACTCATAAAAAATTAATAATGTTATATATAAAAAAAAATTTTTTTTTCTAACATTCATTATACATGTATAATTAGTAAATAATAATAAATCAAAACAAAAAAAATGGAAAAAAAAATGCGTTTTCATAAAAAATTCCATACAAATAGAAATCCCTGTGGACCTTGTACTTCGTATAAGGGCAACGGATGACTCAACCGTCGGAGGGTTAAAGCTAAAAGCTGGAACCAGAGTTGGAAATCTCTGTGGAGATGGAGGAACTCCATAAAAGATATGGACTTGTCGACTACTCAAACTTGTAGGAATTCGGCCATAGAAGGTTGAACTGCGCAATACGTGTAGTATGTGTCATATGTGGAAATCTCCAACAAACAGAGAAATTCCAATTGGAAAAAGCGTTTCAAATGCAAATAAAGGCAGCAACTGTGAGGGCCACCACACTGCGAACTATAAGGGGTGCCCAGTCTACAAGCAAATCAGGATCAAGTCCAGGCAGCGCCCACAGAAGCTCTCTCAGTTCCGGAAAGTTTCTTATTCTGCTGTTCCAGCGATGCCTGCTCACATCCCACTGCTGCCTCGCATTCCTATGCAAATGTCTTTAAAGGCACTCCTGTTATGCAGAACAGTGTGCAATCATCGATCGAGTTTTTAATTACCACCCTAGCCAGCAGAATGGCTCAATTTAGGACTACTTTGCAAAACATCCTCCCTGAATTTATTTAAAGCAAAAAACAGCGGATCCAAGCGCTGAATGCCAGAGAAATGAATTTCTTCAAGCTCTGTTACTGGAACGGAAATGGTGTAGGCCAACACAGGCGATATAGATATTATGTTGCTCTCAGAAGCCCAGTTGACCTATTAAGCCAAGAACCACAATTCAAAGAGTTTTTGAATATCCTTGGAGAAAAATTCATCGTGCCGGGAGATTATATTACCAACCATAGATTATGAAGATTATATTACCAACCATAGATTGAAACAAATTAATCCTTAAGGTAAACAATTGTATTCAATGATAATGGAGCAGTATAGTAAAATAGGTGTGATTCCTCAAGGCATCTCAACTACTGGCCTAAAGGATCAAAAATTAACCACATCGACTTAAGGAATATTGAGAGGGAAGGTCGACTTATCGAATATTTCCTCGAACTCATTGTGGACGCATGTGACATACCATCAACAACGATTTCTTCTCCAGCTGCGTTTTACATTTTGTAACTCAATGTTCGCAACTATTTTTCAAACAATTATCTTTATTTTACTTGAATCATATTCAATAGATAGGACTTTTATAAATGTGTCCAGAGTTTTGTGGAAGACTCTCTATGCCTGCAAATTTGAATAGGAACCAAATACCGAATGTACAAAGGACAACACAGACAATCAGAGGATAAGTTGACTCCACAAGTGGGTAAACTAGAGTCTGGTTCTAATGTTTCAGCACTCAGCATTTACTTATAAAATTTGGCTTATTCGGCCACAAGTTCAGTAGTCGTGGGGTTTGTGCTATAGTAAAACCCCCAAGTACGAATAAGCTTCGAAAAAGGGTCACGAAGATCGAAATCGCATGGAGTTTCTATTTGACGAACTAGCTTCCAGGAGTGGAAACTGGCGCTGCTGATTCTACTACTAATGGCAAAAGTTCTATTCAGTTGGTACTGAAACGCAGATTTTTATGGTATGGGATGTACTCATATTCATCCGGATCTTACCGGGAGCAGTCGTCCAGTTCAAGTTTAACTTGGAGCTGGAAACGAATATATCAATGGCACAAGAGTAGCTCCTAATTCTATTCATCTTGAATAGCCCACTACTAATGCAAGCAGCAACAGTTGTTTAATACAACTATCAACTGGTGGTGGATATGATTCTTACAGTTCTAGCTGTGATAGTCGTTCGTAATGTCAACAATCCCGATCAAGGCGATCTGGTGGTATAACATATTAGGTAGGGAACATATTATTCTCTCTTCTCATAAGATTGAAAATATTAGTTTGGCACTGCAAACGAGTCAAGACTAGAAATCAGCACGTCTAAGTTTCCATCAGTCTCCAGACCTTATCATGCGTGAGTGTAGGTCAATTAATGGCAGAATAGCCCTTCTAAACTTCGACCATTTATCAAATACTGTTTGAAACAAATTAAAAACGAATATACATAAATATTCCAAATATCTATCAAAATCGTGGATGAAAATAAGATGATGGGTACGTCAGAAAAGAAAGCTTTACTTAGATGTGGAAACACTGAGAAAGAAGAATTTCTTGGCTAAAAGTACTCTCTTACTTGATGAAAAAATGGCAAGAAAAAGTAGACCCATGCCTCAATTACTTTTGATTTCTGAAATTGTTGCCGAACGAAGATTGAAATTCTCCCTGAGGTTCTTCGAGCTTTCCGGGGTGTGTACTCGAATATAGAGATAAAGAAGAAATCGGAAGCAGTGAGTCACTTGCTTCACTGTGATTCTTTATAATTATAAAGGTCTTCATCCACAGAAGTGAGTAGAAAGCCACTTTCAAAAGCAAAGAACTATGAAATGAAATAAGTTGAGACAATTGGAGAAAGTGTGTTTGATTCGGGAACTCGCAAAACAGTTCGAAGAATTATTGATGTGAAAAAAGTTATGAGTGTCCCTGTATCTCAGCATCCCAACGGCTCATTAGTGTGTAATAAGATTTTTCTGATGAATTCACGCTTAACTAATTAAAGAAACAATCGACAGCAGTGTTTGTTCCTCATTGACGTCCAATTTTAAATTAGCTCAATTTAAAATAACTACGAAGGGTATATAACGGAGTGTCCAGATCATTAGTAATAGTTGAGATTTTCAAGTAAATAGTCTGAACGCGACGTCCAACGGAACTGCAATGAAACTGAGGCTAACAAGAATTCTGCTACTCGGTATTTTAATATGTCTCGCCGCTGGACTGGGAACCCAGACCGCTGGCGAAGAGGGCGATAAAATTGAGGACAGAACTCCGGGTGATGACAAACCTGGTGATGACAAACCTGGTATTGACAAACCTGGTGATGACGAACCTGGTGATGACACACCTGGTGATGACGAACCTGGTGATGACAAACCTGGTGATGACAAACCTGGTGATGACGAACCTGGTGATGACAAACCTGGTGATGACAAACCTGGTGATGACAAACCTGGTGATGACAAACCAGGTGATGACAAACCTGGTGATGACAAACCTGGTGATGACAAACCTGGTGATGACAAACCTGGTGATGACAAACCTGGTGATGACAAACCTGGTGATGACAAACCTGGTGATGACAAACCTGGTGATCACAAACCTGGTGATGACAAACCTCGTGATCACAAACCTGGTGATGACAAACCTGGTGATGACAAACCTGGTGATGACAAACCTGGTGATGACAAACCTGGTGATGACAAACCTGGTGATGACAAATCTGGTGTTGACAAACCTGGTGCTGACAAACCTGATGATGACAAACCTGGTGATGACAAACCTGGTGATGACGACATTACTGGTGATGATGATGAATACACGAGTGACGATGATGCGACTACTAGTGGTGATGACGATACAAATACTGACGATAACGAAACTACTAGTGATGATGACGACACTACTAGTGATGACGACACCACTGGCAATCCTGCACCAAAAACCATTGGGGATCCACGTGGCACCAGTGATTACGATGACGATGATTATTATTACACAAGCTCTGACGATTCTACTGGCAATGGAGATGGCCCCCCAGAACCCGGGACTAATACAGTCAAGGTTAAGATAAAAATAGTGAAGAAAGGTAAAGGTGTAAAAGCTGATACGCATCTTAAAACATGTCAAAAGGGCATGGAATGTATGATAATGAAAACCGGATCAAAGAGTGAAAAAGTTAATAAGAACCAAACAGGTAAAACAGGTAAGAAACGTGTAAAGGGAAAGAATGGTAATGGGGAAAAAAAAGCGACAGGGGATAAGAAGCCCCCAATCGGACAGGGTTCACAGAATCCGAAGCACTCACAAAGTAATCCTGGGGGACAGGTGGGGCAAGACAAACAAGGTGGGAACAACGGGAAAGTGGTCGGGAATGGAAATGGCATAAACAAAAATCCAAATAAAGTACAAAACGGTGCACAACCCGGGCAAGGGGCACACAACAATAGGCCGGGTGAGTTGATTTTAGTTGACTTTTATGCAAGTACATGGAATAAGTTGTAGGACTCTTCAATGGATTTACAGGATCTTCAAATAATGCAAACAACAAGGAGACCCAGAAGAAGAAGAACCAAAACAACCAAAGAGTACAAAATTCCCAAAAACAGCGTGTCCAATCTGGTAAATTCATTGTTGGTTGATCGTTTACTAAATTCGTTTTTTGACTATTCCGAATATTTTTATAGGTCCGAAGGCCTCAGGTGTCAACCCGAAGAATAATCAAAATAAGAAAGTCATAAAGAAGAATAACAATAAACCCAAAGTGCAAAACAGACCCCGCAAAAACAGCCGGAAGAAACTGAGGAAGAAAATCCTCAAGAAACTGCGACGTCAGGTGGGGTAAAATATGAGCGACACTCAGCTGAAGAAGGGAGTGTGAAGTGTCCAGAAAGAGGTGATGGAAATTTATTTTTAATTTGAATTTTTAAGTTGACGACAGAATGTTGGAGAGAATCACAAGAAATATAGAGTATCTGTGTAAAATCTTCACTCAAAATTTCAAATAAAAAACAACCAATTTGGTTTATTTACGCTCATTTGTAGTCGAAACTTCTGTTGATATTGGGAGGGTTCTAGTGGACCAAATTTTCCTCCACTTGATCGTGAATAAGGAATGTTATTGCATAAGTTTCCAAGTTGATATATGATCAGTTGATTGAGTGTGATTCAGATTCGATGAGAGATAACACTGAAGAAATTCTTCCCGAAATCAGTGTTCACATTTCCCAGAAGAGACCAGACCCAATTTGAGTGATACTATCGATTTTAGTATATACGACTACGACTTGTTGCTTAATCAAGGCAGTAATGAACGTCATATCGTGGGGGAAAACGTCCGGCATAAATTATAAGAGTAGTAGCAGAACGGTCCATCATTTAATTTTCTAAGCAATAGTTTTGCTGAATAGAACTCTTCTCGAAATGTATTCAACTAGAATCCTTTCAAGGGAGACTTGAAAGATACTCTGAATACTTTACAGCGTCTCCATTGGAGAGGTCGGACTGTTCGTAGACTCGCTGAAAACAAATATTTTCGATGTGTATTCTATTTGGACTCTTCAAAGGCCATTTGGAAGCTTGTTTGAATGATTTCAAGATTATTTATGATAAGTCTATATAGATTTATATGCAAACACAGGTATTTCTGTGTTATGTCTGAGAGAAAGTGTTCACACCAGGAAGGTGGTTACATGATTGACCAACTTACTGTTAACAATATGAGTAACTATGGACGAACACTGAAAGTGATGACAATATTTGCCATTCTGATGATTAATATCTCTGACAGATTTAAATGCTTCAGTCAGTATGGAGGCTCTCTCTTAAGAATGAAATATGAAGCGAATATATATGACTGTCCAATCGAGTATTACTACTGTTTTCATACCTTCGATTTTGCTACATCTGCAAATACCCTATGGATTGTACGATTGAAGGAAGAGACAGATTGTTATCAGAAACTGTTACAAAAATCAATTGGAAGAAAGCGAGCAACACAAGTTGATGACATATCTGGGCTTAAAAGGAAATGCTCGTAAATTCTAGCTCATCTTTCTGGAACCACCGATACCCTATTCCTCTTTTAGTGTATATTATACTAGAGTGAATAAAGAGTGCATATTAACTTTGTTATTTTCCCAGCCAAAATTTTGGGAGATCTCCCCAAGGGAGTATAAAGGGAGTATTGGTATATGCATTCGGATTTGATTGTACAAATTTTTTCCTCTCATTAGCACTCACCTAATGCACCCAACAAATGTTAAAGGGAGTACCAAGGGCGAATGGCATGCCTATGTAAAAGAGGCCAAAGAGAAATAGCTCTTTAGCTTGTCTTTCTGTACTCCCCTGTCAATGTAAAAGGGGTTCCCTAAATGATGTTAAAGGGTGTTCTCTCAGAAACAAAGCTTTTTAGCTTTTCGCTCTGTACTCCCCTGCCAATGACATGCCAATATAAAGAGGGGGCCAAAGGAAGTACTATAGGGAGCAATGAAATCTTGGAGACTACAAGGATTACTCCGAGGTTTATCCCCTGGTGGGTTCTTATTCCTGGTGGATTATTATACAGTGTTACGGTGCTTGCAAATTGTTCGAAGCTGATCTCATAAGTGCTCCGTACTTGTGACAGCATTCCGTTGGGTTTAAATTGAATAAGTTCTTAAAATTTAACGACACACATGCTAATAAGCGAATACAACTTCTTTTCCAGCATAAGAAGGAGTTCTGCTTCGTTAGTTAGACAATTTCTTTGCTGTTTGTAATCGGTCGAAAGTAACGATTGTCATATGAGTGTTCGTCACTCACTACTACAATAACACATTCCTAGTCTTAGCGCAAGGAGTGGAACTGTTGTGGACAAAGAAAGCTACGCTTTAATGATGGTAACAGCTTCAGGAAGACCTGGAAATTCGACGTGCAGCATATAGGCAATGAACATTGATCAGCTGAATCCAATTGGTAATATCAATCCTAAGCTTCACACCTATCAACTGTCGTGACTTTCTCTGAAACAAAGTCCAACACCAAAGACATTATGTTGCCTCCTCGCACTTCTCCGCTTAATCCTTTAACAGAGACTCTTTCTCTAGCGCAAAAAGCTCCCACAACCAAAACAATAAAACAAGAGATTCCTCTCAAAGCTCTCTGGTCACAAAAAAAAAAATAAAAATGTAAACCGGCACTGCAGACCGGACTAGACCGGTACATAAATATAGAGCCCAAGAGAAACCTTAGCCCACAAAATGGTCCAAAAGGCAGGTTCCGCAAATGCAAAAAACCACTGAAAGTAACTCTTTTAATAGGGAAACTATGTATGCGGCTCTCGAAATCCCAGATGTTAGTGACTGTACCGCAGTTAGTAGACCAGTCAAATCTCCCTCATCTACATAAGAGAGCAAAACTCAAGTGATCTTGCTGATAAATTATCGAAACTATAAGCAACAGCCTCTACTTTTGCTCCCTACTGAATAGTAAAATGAATGAAACGAAGATTAGATTCGATTCCTTTAAGGGAGTTATACACCGCGATCTGAAAGATCTATTGTGATGCCCTTATTTATTGAAAACTATGAGGATAGTCTCATTTATAGAGCTTCTGTCAGGTAAAAATCCGACAGGAATTCAGGTATTTTGAAGGAATAAAGGGATCTTGCTCATATCTAAAATAGTTTACAAAACATGAGCCTCTTGCGTGCCAAAGGCCCATTGTCTGTGATCAGGTGGAGTGAGGTTTCGTCACTTTCTCGACAAAATCAATAGATAGCATCTGCAGATAGTCCCAACTTATTCATTAGGCAGTTGAGGCTACCATGTCCGTTTAAAATGCCTGTGAGATGATTCTCAATTTACTCCGAGACATGTTAATTAACTCCTTAGCTACTTTAGGATTAAAGTTCCCCAGAAGAGCTTCTACTGTCTGAGAGCGGAAGATTTTTCCAGGTTTGGCTTCTTTTTGCATCTGAGCACTTCTTCAGCAGACCTCCAATGGTGTTGGAGGATAATCCACAGAAGGGTTCAGAGCCGTTAAACTGAGAGGCTGCAGCTTTCTTTGCTAAGATATCAGCCTTTTCATTTCCCTCTACTCCTATGGGGCCAAGTACCCACAGTAGATATAGCTTACTGATACTGCCTAGGGAGTTCAGTTTCACAATACAGTCCAATATAAGTTTAGACCTCACAAAGGGTGAACTCAAACTTTTCAGTGCTGCTTGACTATAGGAGAGTATCACAATGTTTTTCCCCGATAGTTCCTGCCAATGTTAAACTGGGCACATCTTTCAATAGCGTGAATAACCCCTTGAAAAGTACATAAGAAATAACCCATTGGTCTCCAGTAGTTTGTTCCAAGCCCAAATAGGGTTCCGTGCCGCAGTTCTCTTCGTAATCCTAGAACCGTCCTTATACCATAAGAGGGAGTTTTCTCTAATTTTATACGTTTCAGTTAATCTTTTCATTCGTTTTTGCACGAGACAAAGTTACAGGCAACAAATGAAGAAAGTTTCCGTAAAATAATAAACTTTTTTTATAGTGTAAAAATATTACTACACCTACCAGCTGAAGAGCAGTAAGGGTCAAGTAGTTGTGATCAGGGGCATTGAATCTACAGTCAATTAGGACGAACTAAGAGAGTCTCCACATGGAGAAGGTTTCTCCGTAAAACATATTACTATATCAAAAGTAAAGACTTAAAGCCTCTGTCTTTGTTTAACCCTCCGGCGGGTGAGAAGGTCCCTGGGGTCCCTTTTTCATTTTCAAACTGAAATTACTCCTGGATGGTCCATGGGAAGTATACCCGACCCCCACATGTATTCCAAGGAAATTTTATCTAGAATCGTTTAAATTTCAAAGCGATCCGACCAATAATTTAGTTTCTATTGAGATTTAAATGTGTTTAGTACGGGAACGTGTGAAAAGGTCCGCTGGGTACTGAAATTTCAAGAAATCGTTAATAAATGCACTGTCTTTTGGCTTGTTTTATTGTTTGAACACATCACAAGGAGGAATCCGGGACCAGTAGGAACCACATATGATCCCTTTACCATATTCCGCTCGCTCATCACCGAAGACATGGCGTACATCATAATACGCGAATCAAATCGGAAAGGCAGGGAAGTGAACGCTGCATGGAATTTGGCAAATCCAACTAAAACAAAGGAATGGAAACCAATCACTTTGAAAGAGTTCGATGCTTTTTTGGCTATTATTTTGTATGCTGGACTCACTAAATCGAATAGTGAGCCTCTTGAAGAGTTATGGGGCCCAACGCGCTGTCCAATATATAAAGCTGCATTATCATTAGATCGTATGAAGTGCATAAAACAATGCCTTAGATTCGACAATGGAAATACGCGACAGCGGCGACTAATCAACAGCAAAACTGCGGCTATTGATGATATTTGGCAAATGTTGCAGTCTAACTTGGCAGCAGCTTACACTCCGCATGATGCAGTGACCGTTGATGAGCAGTTATTCCCATACAGAGGCCGCACCCGCTCCACACAATACATTCCATCGAAGCCTGCCAAGTACGGTATAAAGATATGGTGGTTGTGCGACTCAAAATCATTTTATCCTGTCAAAGGAATGATTTACTCTGGGAAATTGCCTGACCAGGCACGAGAGGTGAATCAAGGGCAGAATGTTGTACTTCAACTTTCGGAGAGATATTTGAATACAGGCCGCACAATTTATGCCGACAATTTTTCACAACTTTCGATTTGGTGCGTACTTTGATCAGGAAGAAAACCGCATATGTTGGAACAGTGCGCTCGAATAAGACATGTGTGCCTCGGGAATTCCAAAAAAATCATACGCGTCCTGTCAACAGCACATTGTTCGGCTTCAACGAAGGCGATATAGCACTATGTTCATATGTGCCCAAGAAGAACAAAGCGGTAATTTTGCTGTCGACACAACATTATACTTGCGGTGTGGACATGCAAACTGAAAAGAAGAAACCGTTTGCTATTTTGGATTACAACGCCAACAAATCGGGCGTTGATACAATGGACCAGATGCTTGGCACATATACATGCAAGCGCTCAACAAACCGCTGGCCATTGGCCATGTTTTATAATATGGTGGACATTGCTGCATTAGCAGCATTTATTTCATACAATGAGATGAAACCAATAAAAAGAAAAGACAGACGACGGTCATTCCTACTGATGCTGACAAAACAATTGGCACTACCAAACATAGAGGAACGAGCGCTGAACAACCGCATAACCGTATACCCAAGGATACGGAACGCAATGGAAGCATTTGATGTAAAGGTAAGAAAAACAATTCTAATGTTCAAAAGCAGAATAACTACATAATTTCGTTCTTTTTATATATTATCAAGACCGGCAGAAGGAGCTGCACCGTCGTTTGCGTCTAGAACGAACAGACCGTCATGTCGCCTATGCCGTTCTGAGTACGGACGGCAGCGGAAAACAAGGGCCTATTGCCATTCCTGTAACAATCCAGTTTGTGCAGAGCATTCAACACTTATGCATCGATGCTACACCTGCACAGAAAATATGTTGGACGAGGGACAATCTACACAACAATAGTTTTTTAGGCTTTTTTCATATAAAACTCATAAAAAATTAATAATGTTATATATAAAAAAAAATTTTTTTTTCTAACATTCATTATACATGTATAATTAGTAAATAATAATAAATCAAAACAAAAAAAATGGAAAAAAAAATGCGTTTTCATAAAAAATTCCATACAAATAGAAATCCCTGTGGACCTTGTACTTCGTATAAGGGCAACGGATGACTCAACCGTCGGAGGGTTAAAGCTAAAAGCTGGAACCAGAGTTGGAAATCTCTGTGGAGATGGAGGAACTCCATAAAAGATATGGACTTGTCGACTACTCAAACTTGTAGGAATTCGGCCATAGAAGGTTGAACTGCGCAATACGTGTAGTATGTGTCATATGTGGAAATCTCCAACAAACAGAGAAATTCCAATTGGAAAAAGCGTTTCAAATGCAAATAAAGGCAGCAACTGTGAGGGCCACCACACTGCGAACTATAAGGGGTGCCCAGTCTACAAGCAAATCAGGATCAAGTCCAGGCAGCGCCCACAGAAGCTCTCTTAGTTCCGGAAAGTTTCTTATTCTGCTGTTCCAGCGATGCCTGCTCACATCCCACTGCTGCCTCGCATTCCTATGCAAATGTCTTTAAAGGCACTCCTGTTATGCAGAACAGTGTGAAATCATCGATCGAGTTTTTAATTACCACCCTAGCCAGCAGAATGGCTCAATTTAGGACTACTTTGCAAAACATCCTCCCTGAATTTATTTAAAGCAAAACACAGCGGATCCAAGCGCTGAATGCCAGAGAAATGAATTTCTTCAAGCTCTGTTACTGGAACGGAAATGGTGTAAGCCAACACAGGCGAGGGTTTGAAACCTTTTCACAATATTGTGATATAGATATTATGTTGCTCTCAGAAGTCTAGTTGATCTATTAAACACTACGCACTTGACAACTTTGTAAAGAACTACTTAGAAGAAACTGCCATTGCATTTCAATGTGGGGGGAAGATATCCCTTTAAGGACTATATACTGTCCCCACCAAGATTCGCTATTCAAGAACCACAATTCAAAGAGTTTTTCAATATCCTTGGACAAAAATTCAGCGCAGCAGGACATTATAAAGCCAGGCATACATTCTGGGGTTTGAGACAAATTAATCTTTAAGTTAAACAATTGTATTCAATGATAATGGAGTAGTACAGTAAAATAGATGTGATTCCTCAAGGCATCCCAACTACTGGCCTACAGACCCAAACCACAAATCGACTTAAGGAATATTGAGAGAGAAGGTATTCTTACCATTATATTCAAGCCAACTAGGAACACATCATTTAAAGTACTTTCCAGAGCATTCTACTTAAGGTTGAAAGTGAAGCCGCATTCCCTTAAGAGTTGGCGCAGTGCTGTTTCTTTATATACCCTCTTCTAGAGCACGATTTCAGCGACAAACTTCGCCGAAAGGGAGAGCCTTTTACAAGGCTTTTCATTGCAGCAGTGAAGGCAGAGTTTCCAACCGTCCACTGGAAAGTTGAGGCGCATTGCTTGGACACTGAGGGAAACATCGTTGAAAACTGAGAAATTACCAAACTCAAAGTGAATAAAACGAAGATGAGGTGAACCCGAGGACGAGAAGCTAATTTGAACATGTTCCTCTCCAAACTTAACATGAGAAATGGGAATGAAGGCATTTATTTTAAGAACAGTGTTGTTGCGATTCAGCAATCAAACTTTTTAAATGTTTCGCAGTACTGCTTTCCGCTCGAATATTTCGTTGAACTGATTGTGGGCGCTTGTAACATACCATCAACAACGATTTCTTCTCCAGCTCCGATTTAGATTTTGTCGCTCAATGTTCGCAACTCTTTTTCAAACAATTATCTTTATTTTACTTGAATCATATTCAATAGATAGGACCTTTATAAATGTGTCCAGAGTTTTGTGGAAGAATCTCTATTCCTGCAATTTTGAATAGAAACCAAATACCGAATGTACAAAGAACAACACAGACAATCAGAGGATAAGTTGGCTCCACAAGTGGGTAAACTAGAGTCTGGTTCTAATGGTTCAGCACTCAGCATTTACTTATAAAATTTGGCTTATTCGGCCACAAGTTCAGTAGTCGTGGGGTTTGTGCTATAGTAAAAACACCAAGTACGAATAAGCTTCGAAAAAGGGTCACGAAGATCGAAATCGCATGGAGTTTCTATTTGACGAACTAGCTTCCAGGAGTGGAAACTGGCGCTGCTGATTCTACTACTAATGGCAAAAGTTCTATTCAGTTGGTACTGAAACGCAGATTTTTATGGTATGGGATGTACTCATATTCATCCGGATCTTACCGGGAGCAGTCGTCCAGTTCAAGTTTAACTTGGAGCTGGAAACGAATATATCAATGGCACAAGAGTAGCTCCTAATTCTATTCATCTTGAATAGCCCACTACTAATGCAAGCAGCAACAGTTGTTTAATACAACTATCAACTGGTGGTGGATATGATTCTTACAGTTCTAGCTGTGATAGTCGTTCGTAATGTCAACAATCCCGATCAAGGCGATCTGGTGGTATAACATATTAGGTAGGGAACATATTATTCTCTCTTCTCATAAGATTGAAAATATTAGTTTGGCACTGCAAACGAGTCAAGACTAGAAATCAGCACGTCTAAGTTTCCATCAGTCTCCAGACCTTATCATGCGTGAGTGTAGGTCAATTAATGGCAGAATAGCCCTTCTAAACTTCGACCATTTATCAAATACTGTTTGAAACAAATTAAAAACGAATATACATAAATATTCCAAATATCTATCAAAATCGTGGATGAAAATAAGATGATGGGTACGTCAGAAAAGAAAGCTTTACTTAGATGTGGAAACACTGAGAAAGAAGAATTTCTTGGCTAAAAGTACTCTCTTACTTGATGAAAAAATGGCAAGAAAAAGTAGACCCATGCCTCAATTACTTTTGATTTCTGAAATTGTTGCCGAAGGAAGATTGAAATTCTCCCTGAGGTTCTTCGAGCTTTCCGGGGTGTGTACTCGAATATAGAGATAAAGAAGAAATCGGAAGCAGTGAGTCACTTGCTTCACTGTGATTCTTTATAATTATAAAGGTCTTCATCCACAGAAGTGAGTAGAAAGCCACTTTCAAAAGCAAAGAACTATGAAATGAAATAAGTTGAGACAATTGGAGAAAGTGTGTTTGATTCGGGAACTCGCAAAACAGTTCGAAGAATTATTGATGTGAAAAAAGTTATGAGTGTCCCTGTATCTCAGCATCCCAACGGCTCATTAGTGTGTAATAAGATTTTTCTGATGAATTCACGCTTAACTAATTAAAGAAACAATCGACAGCAGTGTTTGTTCCTCATTGACGTCCAATTTTAAATTAGCTCAATTTAAAATAACTACGAAGGGTATATAACGGAGTGTCCAGATCATTAGTAATAGTTGAGATTTTCAAGTAAATAGTCTGAACGCGACGTCCAACGGAACTGCAATGAAACTGAGGCTAACAAGAATTCTGCTACTCGGTATTTTAATATGTCTCGCCGCTGGACTGGGAACCCAGACCGCTGGCGAAGAGGGCGATAAAATTGAGGACAGAACTCCGGGTGATGACAAACCTGGTGATGACAAACCTGGTATTGACAAACCTGGTGATGACGAACCTGGTGATGACACACCTGGTGATGACGAACCTGGTGATGACAAACCTGGTGATGACAAACCTGGTGATGACGAACCTGGTGATGACAAACCTGGTGATGACAAACCTGGTGATGACAAACCTGGTGATGACAAACCAGGTGATGACAAACCTGGTGATGACAAACCTGGTGATGACAAACCTGGTGATGACAAACCTGGTGATGACAAACCTGGTGATGACAAACCTGGTGATGACAAACCTGGTGATCACAAACCTGGTGATGACAAACCTGGTGATGATAAACCTGGTGATGACAAACCTGGTGATGACAAACCTGGTGATGACAAACCTGGTGATGACAAACCTCGTGATCACAAACCTGGTGATGACAAACCTGGTGATGACAAACCTGGTGATGACAAACCTGGTGATGACAAACCTGGTGATGACAAACCTGGTGATGACAAATCTGGTGTTGACAAACCTGGTGCTGACAAACCTGATGATGACAAACCTGGTGATGACAAACCTGGTGATGACGACATTACTGGTGATGATGATGAATACACGAGTGACGATGATGCGACTACTAGTGGTGATGACGATACAAATACTGACGATAACGAAACTACTAGTGATGATGACGACACTACTAGTGATGACGACACCACTGGCAATCCTGCACCAAAAACCATTGGGGATCCACGTGGCACCAGTGATTACGATGACGATGATTATTATTACACAAGCTCTGACGATTCTACTGGCAATGGAGATGGCCCCCCAGAACCCGGGACTAATACAGTCAAGGTTAAGATAAAAATAGTGAAGAAAGGTAAAGGTGTAAAAGCTGATACGCATCTTAAAACATGTCAAAAGGGCATGGAATGTATGATAATGAAAACCGGATCAAAGAGTGAAAAAGTTAATAAGAACCAAACAGGTAAAACAGGTAAGAAACGTGTAAAGGGAAAGAATGGTAATGGGGAAAAAAAAGCGACAGGGGATAAGAAGCCCCCAATCGGACAGGGTTCACAGAATCCGAAGCACTCACAAAGTAATCCTGGGGGACAGGTGGGGCAAGACAAACAAGGTGGGAACAACGGGAAAGTGGTCGGGAATGGAAATGGCATAAACAAAAATCCAAATAAAGTACAAAACGGTGCACAACCCGGGCAAGGAGCACACAACAATAGGCCGGGTGAGTTTATTTTAGTTGACTTTTATGCAAGTACATGGAATAAGTTATTGGACTCTTCAATGGATTTACAGGATCTTCAAATAATGCAAACAACAAGGAGACCCAGAAGAAGAAGAACCAAAACAACCAAAGAGTACAAAATTCCCAAAAACAGCGTGTCCAATCTGGTAAATTCATTGTTGGTTGATCGTTTACTAAATTCGTTTTTTGACTATTCCGAATATTTTTATAGGTCCGAAGGCCTCAGGTGTCAACCCGAAGAATAATCAAAATAAGAAAGTCATAAAGAAGAATAACAATAAACCCAAAGTGCAAAACAGACCCCGCAAAAACAGCCGGAAGAAACTGAGGAAGAAAATCCTCAAGAAACTGCGACGTCAGGTGGGGTAAAATATGAGCGACACTCAGCTGAAGAAGGGAGTGTGAAGTGTCCAGAAAGAGGTGATGGAAATTTATTTTTAATTTGAATTTTTAAGTTGACGACAGAATGTTGGAGAGAATCACAAGAAATATAGAGTATCTGTGTAAAATCTTCACTCAAAATTTCAAATAAAAAACAACCAATTTGGTTTATTTACGCTCATTTGTAGTCGAAACTTCTGTTGATATTGGGAGGGTTCTAGTGGACCAAATTTTCCTCCACTTGATCGTGAATAAGGAATGTTATTGCATAAGTTTCCAAGTTGATATATGATCAGTTGATTGAGTGTGATTCAGATTCGATGAGAGATAACACTGAAGAAATTCTTCCCGAAATCAGTGTTCACATTTCCCAGAAGAGACCAGACCCAATTTGAGTGATACTATCGATTTTAGTATATACGACTACGACTTGTTGCTTAATCAAGGCAGTAATGAACGTCATATCGTGGGGGAAAACGTCCGGCATAAATTATAAGAGTAGTAGCAGAACGGTCCATCATTTAATTTTCTAAGCAATAGTTTTGCTGAATAGAACTCTTCTCGAAATGTATTCAACTAGAATCCTTTCAAGGGAGACTTGAAAGATACTCTGAATACTTTACAGCGTCTCCATTGGAGAGGTCGGACTGTTCGTAGACTCGCTGAAAACAAATATTTTCGATGTGTATTCTATTTGGACTCTTCAAAGGCCATTTGGAAGCTTGTTTGAATGATTTCAAGATTATTTATGATAAGTCTATATAGATTTATATGCAAACACAGGTATTTCTGTGTTATGTCTGAGAGAAAGTGTTCACACCAGGAAGGTGGTTACATGATTGACCAACTTACTGTTAACAATATGAGTAACTATGGACGAACACTGAAAGTGATGACAATATTTGCCATTCTGATGATTAATATCTCTGACAGATTTAAATGCTTCAGTCAGTATGGAGGCTCTCTCTTAAGAATGAAATATGAAGCGAATATATATGACTGTCCAATCGAGTATTACTACTGTTTTCATACCTTCGATTTTGCTACATCTGCAAATACCCTATGGATTGTACGATTGAAGGAAGAGACAGATTGTTATCAGAAACTGTTACAAAAATCAATTGGAAGAAAGCGAGCAACACAAGTTGATGACATATCTGGGCTTAAAAGGAAATGCTCGTAAATTCTAGCTCATCTTTCTGGAACCACCGATACCCTATTCCTCTTTTAGTGTATATTATACTAGAGTGAATAAAGAGTGCATATTAACTTTGTTATTTTCCCAGCCAAAATTTTGGGAGATCTCCCCAAGGGAGTATAAAGGGAGTATTGGTATATGCATTCGGATTTGATTGTACAAATTTTTTCCTCTCATTAGCACTCACCTAATGCACCCAACAAATGTTAAAGGGAGTACCAAGGGCGAATGGCATGCCTATGTAAAAGAGGCCAAAGAGAAATAGCTCTTTAGCTTGTCTTTCTGTACTCCCCTGTCAATGTAAAAGGGGTTCCCTAAATGATGTTAAAGGGTGTTCTCTCAGAAACAAAGCTTTTTAGCTTTTCGCTCTGTACTCCCCTGCCAATGACATGCCAATATAAAGAGGGGGCCAAAGGAAGTACTATAGGGAGCAATGAAATCTTGGAGACTACAAGGATTACTCCGAGGTTTATCCCCTGGTGGGTTCTTATTCCTGGTGGATTATTATACAGTGTTACGGTGCTTGCAAATTGTTCGAAGCTGATCTCATAAGTGCTCCGTACTTGTGACAGCATTCCGTTGGGTTTAAATTGAATAAGTTCTTAAAATTTAACGACACACATGCTAATAAGCGAATACAACTTCTTTTCCAGCATAAGAAGGAGTTCTGCTTCGTTAGTTAGACAATTTCTTTGCTGTTTGTAATCGGTCGAAAGTAACGATTGTCATATGAGTGTTCGTCACTCACTACTACAATAACACATTCCTAGTCTTAGCGCAAGGAGTGGAACTGTTGTGGACAAAGAAAGCTACGCTTTAATGATGGTAACAGCTTCAGGAAGACCTGGAAATTCGACGTGCAGCATATAGGCAATGAACATTGATCAGCTGAATCCAATTGGTAATATCAATCCTAAGCTTCACACCTATCAACTGTCGTGACTTTCTCTGAAACAAAGTCCAACACCAAAGACATTATGTTGCCTCCTCGCACTTCTCCGCTTAATCCTTTAACAGAGACTCTTTCTCTAGCGCAAAAAGCTCCCACAACCAAAACAATAAAACAAGAGATTCCTCTCAAAGCTCTCTGGTCACAAAAAAAAAAATAAAAATGTAAACCGGCACTGCAGACCGGACTAGACCGGTACATAAATATAGAGCCCAAGAGAAACCTTAGCCCACAAAATGGTCCAAAAGGCAGGTTCCGCAAATGCAAAAAACCACTGAAAGTAACTCTTTTAATAGGGAAACTATGTATGCGGCTCTCGAAATCCCAGATGTTAGTGACTGTACCGCAGTTAGTAGACCAGTCAAATCTCCCTCATCTACATAAGAGAGCAAAACTCAAGTGATCTTGCTGATAAATTATCGAAACTATAAGCAACAGCCTCTACTTTTGCTCCCTACTGAATAGTAAAATGAATGAAACGAAGATTAGATTCGATTCCTTTAAGGGAGTTATACACCGCGATCTGAAAGATCTATTGTGATGCCCTTATTTATTGAAAACTATGAGGATAGTCTCATTTATAGAGCTTCTGTCAGGTAAAAATCCGACAGGAATTCAGGTATTTTGAAGGAATAAAGGGATCTTGCTCATATCTAAAATAGTTTACAAAACATGAGCCTCTTGCGTGCCAAAGGCCCATTGTCTGTGATCAGGTGGAGTGAGGTTTCGTCACTTTCTCGACAAAATCAATAGATAGCATCTGCAGATAGTCCCAACTTATTCATTAGGCAGTTGAGGCTACCATGTCCGTTTAAAATGCCTGTGAGATGATTCTCAATTTACTCCGAGACATGTTAATTAACTCCTTAGCTACTTTAGGATTAAAGTTCCCCAGAAGAGCTTCTACTGTCTGAGAGCGGAAGATTTTTCCAGGTTTGGCTTCTTTTTGCATCTGAGCACTTCTTCAGCAGACCTCCAATGGTGTTGGAGGATAATCCACAGAAGGGTTCAGAGCCGTTAAACTGAGAGGCTGCAGCTTTCTTTGCTAAGATATCAGCCTTTTCATTTCCCTCTACTCCTATGGGGCCAAGTACCCACAGTAGATATAGCTTACTGATACTGCCTAGGGAGTTCAGTTTCACAATACAGTCCAATATAAGTTTAGACCTCACAAAGGGTGAACTCAAACTTTTCAGTGCTGCTTGACTATAGGAGAGTATCACAATGTTTTTCCCCGATAGTTCCTGCCAATGTTAAACTGGGCACATCTTTCAATAGCGTGAATAACCCCTTGAAAAGTACATAAGAAATAACCCATTGGTCTCCAGTAGTTTGTTCCAAGCCCAAATAGGGTTCCGTGCCGCAGTTCTCTTCGTAATCCTAGAACCGTCCTTATACCATAAGAGGGAGTTTTCTCTAATTTTATACGTTTCAGTTAATCTTTTCATTCGTTTTTGCACGAGACAAAGTTACAGGCAACAAATGAAGAAAGTTTCCGTAAAATAATAAACTTTTTTTATAGTGTAAAAATATTACTACACCTACCAGCTGAAGAGCAGTAAGGGTCAAGTAGTTGTGATCAGGGGCATTGAATCTACAGTCAATTAGGACGAACTAAGAGAGTCTCCACATGGAGAAGGTTTCTCCGTAAAACATATTACTATATCAAAAGTAAAGACTTAAAGCCTCTGTCTTTGTTTAACCCTCCGGCGGGTGAGAAGGTCCCTGGGGTCCCTTTTTCATTTTCAAACTGAAATTACTCCTGGATGGTCCATGGGAAGTATACCCGACCCCCACATGTATTCCAAGGAAATTTTATCTAGAATCGTTTAAATTTCAAAGCGATCCGACCAATAATTTAGTTTCTATTGAGATTTAAATGTGTTTAGTACGGGAACGTGTGAAAAGGTCCGCTGGGTACTGAAATTTCAAGAAATCGTTAATAAATGCACTGTCTTTTGGCTTGTTTTATTGTTTGAACACATCACAAGGAGGAATCCGGGACCAGTAGGAACCACATATGATCCCTTTACCATATTCCGCTCGCTCATCACCGAAGACATGGCGTACATCATAATACGCGAATCAAATCGGAAAGGCAGGGAAGTGAACGCTGCATGGAATTTGGCAAATCCAACTAAAACAAAGGAATGGAAACCAATCACTTTGAAAGAGTTCGATGCTTTTTTGGCTATTATTTTGTATGCTGGACTCACTAAATCGAATAGTGAGCCTCTTGAAGAGTTATGGGGCCCAACGCGCTGTCCAATATATAAAGCTGCATTATCATTAGATCGTATGAAGTGCATAAAACAATGCCTTAGATTCGACAATGGAAATACGCGACAGCGGCGACTAATCAACAGCAAAACTGCGGCTATTGATGATATTTGGCAAATGTTGCAGTCTAACTTGGCAGCAGCTTACACTCCGCATGATGCAGTGACCGTTGATGAGCAGTTATTCCCATACAGAGGCCGCACCCGCTCCACACAATACATTCCATCGAAGCCTGCCAAGTACGGTATAAAGATATGGTGGTTGTGCGACTCAAAATCATTTTATCCTGTCAAAGGAATGATTTACTCTGGGAAATTGCCTGACCAGGCACGAGAGGTGAATCAAGGGCAGAATGTTGTACTTCAACTTTCGGAGAGATATTTGAATACAGGCCGCACAATTTATGCCGACAATTTTTCACAACTTTCGATTTGGTGCGTACTTTGATCAGGAAGAAAACCGCATATGTTGGAACAGTGCGCTCGAATAAGACATGTGTGCCTCGGGAATTCCAAAAAAATCATACGCGTCCTGTCAACAGCACATTGTTCGGCTTCAACGAAGGCGATATAGCACTATGTTCATATGTGCCCAAGAAGAACAAAGCGGTAATTTTGCTGTCGACACAACATTATACTTGCGGTGTGGACATGCAAACTGAAAAGAAGAAACCGTTTGCTATTTTGGATTACAACGCCAACAAATCGGGCGTTGATACAATGGACCAGATGCTTGGCACATATACATGCAAGCGCTCAACAAACCGCTGGCCATTGGCCATGTTTTATAATATGGTGGACATTGCTGCATTAGCAGCATTTATTTCATACAATGAGATGAAACCAATAAAAAGAAAAGACAGACGACGGTCATTCCTACTGATGCTGACAAAACAATTGGCACTACCAAACATAGAGGAACGAGCGCTGAACAACCGCATAACCGTATACCCAAGGATACGGAACGCAATGGAAGCATTTGATGTAAAGGTAAGAAAAACAATTCTAATGTTCAAAAGCAGAATAACTACATAATTTCGTTCTTTTTAGATATTATCAAGACCGGCAGAAGGAGCTGCACCGTCGTTTGCGTCTAGAACGAACAGACCGTCATGTCGCCTATGCCGTTCTGAGTACGGACGGCAGCGGAAAACAAGGGCCTATTGCCATTCCTGTAACAATCCAGTTTGTGCAGAGCATTCAACACTTATGCATCGATGCTACACCTGCACAGAAAATATGTTGGACGAGGGACAATCTACACAACAATAGTTTTTTAGGCTTTTTTCATATAAAACTCATAAAAAGGTAATAATGTTATATATAAAAAAAAAATTTTTTTTCTAACATTCATTATACATGTATAATTAGTAAATAATAATAAATCAAAACAAAAAAAATGGAAAAAATGCGTTTTCATAAAAAATTCCATACAAATAGAAATCCCTGTGGACCTTGTACTTCGTATAAGGGCAACGGATGACTCAACCGTCGGAGGGTTAAAGCTAAAAGCTGGAACCAGAGTTGGAAATCTCTGTGGAGATGGAGGAACTCCATAAAAGATATGGACTTGTCGACTACTCAAACTTGTAGGAATTCGGCCATAGAAGGTTGAACTGCGCAATACGTGTAGTATGTGTCATATGTGGAAATCTCCAACAAACAGAGAAATTCCAATTGGAAAAAGCGTTTCAAATGCAAATAAAGGCAGCAACTGTGAGGGCCACCACACTGCGAACTATAAGGGGTGCCCAGTCTACAAGCAAATCAGGATCAAGTCCAGGCAGCGCCCACAGAAGCTCTCTTAGTTCCGGAAAGTTTCTTGTTCTGCTGTTCCAGCGATGCCTGCTCACATCCCACTGCTGCCTCGCATTCCTATGCAAATGTCTTTAAAGGCACTCCTGTTATGCAGAACAGTGTGAAATCATCGATCGAGTTTTTAATTACCACCCTAGCCAGCAGAATGGCTCAATTTAGGACTACTTTGCAAAACATCCTCCCTGAATTTATTTAAAGCAAAACACAGCGGATCCAAGCGCTGAATGCCAGAGAAATGAATTTCTTCAAGCTCTGTTACTGGAACGGAAATGGTGTAAGCCAACACAGGCGAGGGTTTGAAACCTTTTCACAATATTGTGATATAGATATTATGTTGCTCTCAGAAGTCTAGTTGATCTATTAAACACTACGCACTTGACAACTTTGTAAAGAACTACTTAGAAGAAACTGCCATTGCATTTCAATGTGGGGGGAAGATATCCCTTTAAGGACTATATACTGTCCCCACCAAGATTCGCTATTCAAGAACCACAATTCAAAGAGTTTTTCAATATCCTTGGACAAAAATTCAGCGCAGCAGGACATTATAAAGCCAGGCATACATTCTGGGGTTTGAGACAAATTAATCTTTAAGTTAAACAATTGTATTCAATGATAATGGAGTAGTACAGTAAAATAGATGTGATTCCTCAAGGCATCCCAACTACTGGCCTACAGACCCAAACCACAAATCGACTTAAGGAATATTGAGAGAGAAGGTATTCTTACCATTATATTCAAGCCAACTAGGAACACATCATTTAAAGTACTTTCCAGAGCATTCTACTTAAGGTTGAAAGTGAAGCCGCATTCCCTTAAGAGTTGGCGCAGTGCTGTTTCTTTATATACCCTCTTCTAGAGCACGATTTCAGCGACAAACTTCGCCGAAAGGGAGAGCCTTTTACAAGGCTTTTCATTGCAGCAGTGAAGGCAGAGTTTCCAACCGTCCACTGGAAAGTTGAGGCGCATTGCTTGGACACTGAGGGAAACATCGTTGAAAACTGAGAAATTACCAAACTCAAAGTGAATAAAACGAAGATGAGGTGAACCCGAGGACGAGAAGCTAATTTGAACATGTTCCTCTCCAAACTTAACATGAGAAATGGGAATGAAGGCATTTATTTTAAGAACAGTGTTGTTGCGATTCAGCAATCAAACTTTTTAAATGTTTCGCAGTACTGCTTTCCGCTCGAATATTTCGTTGAACTGATTGTGGGCGCTTGTAACATACCATCAACAACGATTTCTTCTCCAGCTCCGATTTAGATTTTGTCGCTCAATGTTCGCAACTCTTTTTCAAACAATTATCTTTATTTTACTTGAATCATATTCAATAGATAGGACCTTTATAAATGTGTCCAGAGTTTTGTGGAAGAATCTCTATTCCTGCAATTTTGAATAGAAACCAAATACCGAATGTACAAAGAACAACACAGACAATCAGAGGATAAGTTGGCTCCACAAGTGGGTAAACTAGAGTCTGGTTCTAATGGTTCAGCACTCAGCATTTACTTATAAAATTTGGCTTATTCGGCCACAAGTTCAGTAGTCGTGGGGTTTGTGCTATAGTAAAAACACCAAGTACGAAGAAGTTTCGAAAAAGGGTCACGAAGATCGAAATCGCATGGAGTTTCTATTTGACGAACCAGCTTCCAGGAGTGGAAACTGGCGCTGCTGATTCTACTACTAATGGCAACAGTTCTATTCAGTTGGTACTGAAACGCAGATTTTTATGGTATGGGATGTACTCATAGTCATCCGGATCTTACCGGGAGCAGTCCTCCAGTTCAAGTTTAACTTGGAGCTGGAAACGAATATATCAATGGCACAAGAGTAGCTCCTAATTCTATTCATCTTGAATAGCCCACTACTAATGCAAGCAGCAACAGAAGTTTAATACAACTATCAACTGGTGGTGGATATGATTCTTACAGTTCTAGCTGTGATAGTCGTTCGTAATGTCAACAATCCCGATCAAGGCGATCTGGTGGTGGTAGGGAACATATTATTCTCTCTTCTCATAAGATTGAAAATATTAGTTTGGCACTGCAAACGAGTCAAGACTAGAAATCAGCACGTCTAAGTTTCCATCAGTCTCCAGACCTTATCATGCGTGAGTGTAGGTCAATTAATGGCAGAATAGCCCTTCTAAAGTTCGACCATTTATCAAATACTGTTTGAAAGAAATTAAAAACGAATATACATAAATATTCCAAATATCTATCAAAATCGTGGATGAAAATAAGATGATGGGTACGTCAGAAAAGAAAGCTTTACTTAGATGTGGAAGCACTGAGAAAGAAGCATTTCTTGGCTAAAAGTACTCTCTTACTTGATGAAAAAATGGCAAGAAAAAGTAGACCCATGCCTCAATTACTTTTGATTTCTGAAATTGTTGCCGAAGGAAGATTGAAATTCTCCCTGAGGTTCTTCGAGTTTTCCGGGGTGTGTACTCAAATATAGAGATAAAGGAGAAATCGGAAGCAGTGAGTCACTTGCTTCACTGTGATTCTTTATAATTATAAAGGTCTTCATCCACAGAAGTAAGTAGAAAGCCACTTTCAAAAGCAAAGAACTATGAAATGAAATAAGTTGAGACAATTGGAGAAAGTGTGTTTGATTCGGGAACTCGCAAAACAGTTCGAAGAATTATTGATGTGAAAAAAGTTATGAGTGTCCCTGTATCTCAGCATCCCAACGGCTCATTAGTGTGTAATAAGATTTTTCTGATGAATTCACGCTTAACTAATTAAAGAATCAATCGACAGCAGTGTTTGTTCCTCATTGACGTCCAATTTTAAATTAGCTCAATTTAAAATAACTACGAAGGGTATATAACGGAGTGTCCAGATCATTAGTAATAGTTGAGATTTTCAAATAAATAGTCTGAACGCGACGTCCAACGGAACTGCAA
This sequence comes from Clusia tigrina, assembly GCA_920105625.2. Taxonomy (NCBI): domain Eukaryota; kingdom Metazoa; phylum Arthropoda; class Insecta; order Diptera; family Clusiidae; genus Clusia; species Clusia tigrina. Next base: position 19,194,086 of record OV050030.1, read on the forward strand.
TGAAACTGAGGCTAACAAGAATTCTGCTACTCGGTATTTTAATATGTCTCGCCGCTGGACTGGGAACCCAGACCGCTGGCGAAGAGGGCGATAAAATTGAGGACAAAACTACGGGTGATGACAAACCTGGTGATGACAAACCTGGTATTGACAAACCTGGTGATGACGAACCTGGTGATGACACACCTGGTGATGACGAACCTGGTGATGACAAACCTGGTGATGACAAACCTGGTGATGACAAACCTGGTGATGACAAACCTGGTGATGACAAACCTGGTGATGACAAACCTGGTGATGACAAACCTGGTGATCACAAACCTGGTGATGACAAACCTGGTGATGACAAACCTGGTGATGACAAATCTGGTGTTGACAAACCTGGTGATGACAAACCTGGTGATGACAAATCTGGTGTTGACAAACCTGGTGATGACAAACCTGATGATGACAAACCTGGTGATGACAAACCTGGTGATGCCGACATTACTGGTGATGATGATGAATACACGGGTGACGATGATGCGACTACTAGTGGTGATGACGATACAACTACTGACGATGACGAAACTACTAGTGATGATGACGGCACTACTAGTGATGAAGACACCACTGGTGATGATAAGGATGATGAAGATACCACTGATGGCGTTGATAATGGCAATCCTGCACCAAAAACCATTGGGGATCCACGTGGCACCAGTAATTACGATGACGATGATTACGATTCTACTGGCAATGGAGATGGCCCCTCAGAACCCAGGACTAATACAGTCAAGGTTAAGATAAAAATAGTGAAGAAAGGTAAAGGTGTAAAAGCTGATACGCATCTTAAAACATGTCAAAAGGGCATGGAATGTATGATAATGAAAACCGGATCAAAGAGTAAAAAAGTTAATAAGAACCAAAAAAGTAAAACAGGTAAGAAACGAGTAAAAGGAAAGAATGGTAATGGGGAAAAAAAAGCGACAGGGGATAAGAAGCCCCCAATCGGACAGGGTTCACAGAATCCGAAGCACTCACAAAGTAATCCTGGGGGACAGGTGGGGCAAGACAAACAAGGTGGGAACAACGGGAAAGTGGTCGGGAATGGAAATGGCATAAACAAAAATCCAAATAAAGTACAAAACGGTGCACAACCCGGGCAAGGGGCACACAACAATAGGCCGGGTGAGTTGATTTTAGTTGACTTTTATGCAAGTACATGGAATAAGTTATTGGACTCTTCAATGGATTTACAGGATCTTCAAATAATGCAAACAACAAGGAGACCCAGAAGAAGAAGAACCAAAACAACCAAAGAGTACAAAATTCCCAAAAACAGCGTGTCCAATCTGGTAAATTCATTGTTGGTTGATCGTTTACTAAATTCGTTTTTTGACTATTCCGAATATTTTTATAGGTCCGAAGGCCTCAGGTGTCAACCCGAAGAATAATCAAAATAAGAAAGGTCATAAAGAAGAATAACAATAAACCCAAAGTGCAAAACAGACCCCGCAAAAACAGCCGGAAGAAACTGAGCAAGAAAATCCTCAAGAAACTGCGACGTCAGGTGGGGTAAAATATGAGCGACACTCAGCTGAAGAAGGGAGTGTGAAGTGTCCAGAAAGAGGTGATGGAAATTTTTTTTAAATTTGAATTTTTAAGTTGACGACAGAATGTTGCAGAGAATCACAAGAAATATAGAGAATCTGTGTAAAATCTTCACCCAAAATTTCAAATAAAAAACAACCAATTTGGTTTATTTACGCTCATTTGTAGTCGAAACTTCTGTTGATATTGGGAGGGTTCTAGTGGACCAAATTTTCCTCCACTTGATCGTGAATAAGGAATGTTATTGCATAAGTTTCCAAGTTGATATATGATCAGTTGATTGAGTGTGATTCAGATTCGATGAGAGATAACACTGAAGAAGTTCTTCCCGAAATCAGTGTTCACATTTCCCAGAAGAGACCAGACCCAATTTGAGTGATACTATCGATTTTAGTATATACGACTACGACTTGTTACTTAATCAAGGCAGTAATGACGTCATATCGTGGGGGAAAACGTCCGGCATAAATTATAAGAGTAGTAGCAGAACGGTCCATCATTTAATTTTCTAAGCAATAGTTTTGCTGAATAGAACTCTTCTCGAAATGTATTCAACTAGAATCCTTTCAAGGGAGACTTGAAAGATACTCTGAATACTTTACAGCGTCTCCATTGGAGAGGTCGGACTGTTCGTAGACTCGCTGAATACAAATATTTTCGATGTGTATTCTATTTGGACTCTTCAAAGGCCATTTGGAAGCTTGTTTGAATGATTTCAAGATTATTTATGATAAGTCTATATAGATTTATATGCAAACACAGGTATTTCTGTGTTATGTCTGAGAGAAAGTGTTCACACCAGGAAGGTGGTTACATGATTGACCAACTTACTGTTAACAATATGAGTAACTATGGACGAACACTGAAAGTGATGACAATATTTGCCATTCTGATGATTAATATCTCTGACAGATTTAAATGCTTCAGTCAGTATGGAGGCTCTCTCTTAAGAATGAAATATGAAGCGAATATATATGACTGTCCAATCGAGTATTACTACTGTTTTCATACCTTCGATTTTGCTACATCTGCAAATACCCTATGGATTGTACGATTGAAGGAAGAGACAGATTGTTATCAGAAACTGTTACAAAAATCAGTTGGAAGAAAGCGAGCAACACAAGTTGATGACATATCTGGGCTTAAAAGGAAATGCTCGTAAATTCTAGCTCACCTTTCTGGAACCACCGATACCCTATTCCTCTTTTAGTGTATATTATACTAGAGTGAATAAAGAGTGCATATTAACTTTGTTATTTTCCCAGCCAAAATTTTGGGAGATCTCCCCAAGGGAGTATAAAGGGAGTATTGGTATATGCATTCGGATTTGATTGTACAAATTTTTTCCTCTCATTAGCACTCACCTAATGCACCCAACAAATGTTAAAGGGAGTACCAAGGGCGAATGGCATGCCTATGTAAAAGAGGCCAAAGAGAAATAGCTCTTTAGCTTGTCTTTCTGTACTCCCCTGTCAATGTAAAAGGGGTTCCCTAAATGATGTTAAAGGGTGTTCTCTCAGAAACAAAGCTTTTTAGCTTTTCGCTCTGTACTCCCCTGCCAATGACATGCCAATATAAAGAGGGGGCCAAAGGAAGTACTACAGGGAGCAATGAAATCTTGGAGACTACAAGGATTACTCCGAGGTTTATCCCCTGGTGGACTCTTATTCCTGGTGGGTTATTATACAGTGTTACGGTGCTTGCAAATTGTTCGAAGCTGATCTCATAAGTGCTCCGTACTTGTGACAGCATTCCGTTGGGTTTAAATTGAATAAGTTCTTAAAATATAACGACACACACGCTAATAAGCGAATACAACTTCTTTTCCAGCATAAGAAGGAGTTCTGCTTCGTTAATTAGACAATTTCTTTGCTGTTTGTAATCGGTCGAAAGTAACGATTGTCATATGAGTGTTCGTCACTCACTACTACAATAACACATTCCTAGTCTTAGCGCAAGGAGTGGAACTGTTGTGGACAAAGAAAGCTACGCTTTAATGATGGTAACAGCTTCAGGAAGACCTGGAAATTCGACGTGCAGCATATAGGCAATGAACATTGATCAGCTGAATCCAATTGGTAATATCAATCCTAAGCTTCACACCTATCAACTGTCGTGACTTTCTCTGAAACAAAGTCCAACACCAAAGACATTATGTTGCCTCCTCGCACTTCTCCGCTTAATCCTTTAACAGAGACTCTTTCTCTAGCGCAAAAAGCTCCCACAACCAAAACAATAAAACAAGAGATTCCTCTCAAAGCTCTCTGGTCACAAAAAAAAAAATAAAAATGTAAACCGGCACTGCAGACCGGACTAGACCGGTAAATAAATATAGAGCCCAAGAGAAACCTTAGCCCACAAAATGGTCCAAAAGGCAGGTTCCGCAAATGCAAAAAACCACTGAAAGTAACTCTTTTAATAGGGAAACTATGTATGCGGCTCTCGAAATTCCAGATGTTAGTGACTGTACCGCAGTTAGTAGACCAGTCAAATCTCCCTCATCTACATAAGAGAGCAAAACTCAAGTGATCTTGCTGATAAATGATCGAAACTATAAGCAACAGCCTCTACTTTTGCTCCCTACTGAATAGTAAAATGAATGAAACGAAGATTAGATTCGATTCCTTTAAGGGAGTTATACACCGCGATCTGAAAGATCTATTGTGATGCCCTTATTTATTGAAAACTATGAGGATAGTCTCATTTATAGAGCTTCTGTCAGGTAAAAATCCGACAGGAATTCAGGTATTTTGAAGGAATAAAGGAATCTTGCTCATATCTAAAATAGTTTACAAAACATGAGCCTCTTGCGTGCCAAAGGCCCATTGTCTGTGATCAGGTGGAGTGAGGTTTCGTCACTTTCTCGACAAAATCAATAGATAGCATCTGCAGATAGTCCCAACTTATTCATATGGCAGTTGAGTCTACCATGTCCGTTTAAAATGCATGTGAGATGATTCTCAATTTACTCCGAGACATGTTAATTAACTCCTTAGCTACTTTAGGATTAAAGTTCCCCAGAAGAGCTTCTACTGTCTGAGAGCGGAAGATTTTTCCAGGTTTGGCTTCTTTTTCCATCTGAGCACTTCTTCAGCAGACCTCCAATGGTGTTGGAGGATAATCCACAGAAGGGTTCAGAGCCGTTAAACTGAGAGGCTGCAGCTTTCTTTGCTAAGATATCAGCCTTTTCATTTCCCTCTACTCCTATGGGGCCAAGTACCCACAGTAGATATAGCTTACTGATACTGCCTAGGGAGTTCAGTTTCACAATACAGTCCAATATAAGTTTAGACCTCACAAAGGGTGAACTCAAACTTTTCAGTGCTGCTTGACTATAGGAGAGTATCACAATGTTTTTCCCCGATAGTTCCTGCCAATGTTAAACTGGGCACATCTTTCAATAGCGTGAATAACCCCTTGAAAAGTACATAAGAAATAACCCATTGGTCTCCAGTAGTTTGTTCCAAGCCCAAATAGGGTTCCGTGCCGCAGTTCTCTTCGTAATCCTAGAACCGTCCTTATACCATAAGAGGGAGTTTTCTCTAATTTTATACGTTTCAGTTAATCTTTTCATTCGTTTTTGCACGAGACAAAGTTACAGGCAACAAATGAAGAAAGTTTCCGTAAAATAATAAACTTTTTTTATAGTGTAAAAATATTACTACACCTACCAGCTGAAGAGCAGTAAGGGTCAAGTAGTTGTGATCAGGGGCATTGAATCTACAGTCAATTAGGATGAACTAAGAGAGTCTCCACATGGAGAAGGTTTCTCCGTAAAACATATTACTATATCAAAAGTAATGACTTAAAGCCTCTGTCTTTGTTTAACCCTCCGGCGGGTGAGAAGGTCCCTGGGGTCCCTTTTTCATTTTCAAACTGAAATTACTCCTGGATGGTCCATGGGAAGTATACCCGACCCCCACATGTATTCCAAGGAAATTTTATCTAGAATCGTTTAAATTTCGAAGCGATCCGACCAATAGTTTAGTTTCTATTGAGATTTAAATGTGTTTAGTACGGGAACGTGTGAAAAGGTCCGCTGGGTACTGAAATTTCAAGAAATCGTTAATAAATGCACTGTCTTTTGGCTTGTTTTATTGTTTGAACACATCACAAGGAGGAATCCGGGACCAGTAGGAACCACATATGATCCCTTTACCATATTCCGCTCGCTCATCACCGAAGACATGGCGTACATCATAATACGCGAATCAAATCGGAAAGGCAGGGAAGTCCGTTGATGAGCAGTTATCCCCATACAGAGGCCGCACCCGCTGCACACAATACATTCCATCGAAGCCTGCCAAGTACGGTATAAAGATATGGTGGTTGTGCGACTCAAAATCATTTTATCCTGTCAAAGGAATGATTTACTCTGGGAAATTGCCTGACCAGGCACGAGAGGTGAATCAAGGGCAGAATGTTGTACTTCAACTTTCGGAGAGATATTTGAATACAGGCCGCACAATTTATGCCGACAATTTTTCACAACTTTCGATTTGGTGCGTACTTTGATCAGGAAGAAAACCGCATATGTTGGAACAGTGCGCTCGAATAAGACATGTGTGCCTCGGGAATTCCAAAAAAATCATACGCGTCCTGTCAACAGCACATTGTTCGGCTTCAACGAAGGCGATATAGCACTATGTTCATATGTGCCCAAGAAGAACAAAGCGGTAATTTTACTGTCGACACAACATTATACTTGCGGTGTGGACATGCAAATTGAAAAGAAGAAGCCGTTTGCTATTTTGGATTACAACGCCAACAAATCGGGCGTTGATACAATGGACCAGATGCTTGGCACATATACATGCAAGCGCTCAACAAACCGCTGGCCATTGGCCATGTTTTATAATATGGTGGACATTGCTGCATTAGCAGCATTTATTTCATACAATGAGATGAAACCAATAAAAAGAAAAGACAGACGACGGTCATTCCTACTGATGCTGACAAAACAATTGGCACTACCAAACATAGAGGAACGAGCGCTGAACAACCGCATAACCGCATATCCAAGGATACGGAACGCAATGGAAGCATTTGATGTAGAGGTAAGAAAAAACAATTCTAATGTTCAAAAGCAGAATAACTACATAATTTCGTTCTTTTTAGATATTATCAAGACCGGCAGAAGGAGCTGCACCGTCGTTTGCGTCTAGAACGAACAGACCGTCATGTCGCCTATGTCGTTCTGAGTACGGACGGCAGCGGAAAACAAGGGCCTATTGCCATTCCTGTAACAATCCAGTTTGTGCAGAGCATTCAACACTTATGCATCGATGCTACACCTGCACAGAAAATATGTTGGACGAGGGACAATCTACACAACAATAGTTTTTTAGGCTTTTTTCATATAAAACTCATAAAAAATTAATAATGTTATATATAAAAAAAAAATTTTTTTTCTAACATTCATTATACATGTATAATTAGTAAATAATAATAAATCAAAACAAAAAAAATGGAAAAAATGCGTTTTCATAAAAAATTCCATACAAATAGAAATCCCTGTGGACCTTGTACTTCGTATAAGGGCAACGGATGACTCAACCGTCGGAGGGTTAAAGCTAAAAGCTGGAACCAGAGTTGGAAATCTCTGTGGAGATGGAGGAACTCCATAAAAGATATGGACTTGTCGACTACTCAAACTTGTAGGAATTCGGCCATAGAAGGTTGAACTGCGCAATACGTGTAGTATGTGTCATATGTGGAAATCTCCAACAAACAGAGAAATTCCAATTGGAAAAAGCGTTTCAAATGCAAATAAAGGCAGCAACTGTGAGGGCCACCACACTGCGAACTATAAGGGGTGCCCAGTCTACAAGCAAATCAGGATCAAGTCCAGGCAGCGCCCACAGAAGCTCTCTCAGTTCCGGAAAGTTTCTTATTCTGCTGTTCCAGCGATGCCTGCTCACATCCCACTGCTGCCTCGCATTCCTATGCAAATGTCTTTAAAGGCACTTCTGTTATGCAGAACAGTGTGCAATCATCGATCGAGTTTTTAATTACCACCCTAGCCAGCAGAATGGCTCAATTTAGGACTACTTTGCAAAACATCCTCCCTGAATTTATTTAAAGCAAAAAACAGCGGATCCAAGCGCTGAATGCCAGAGAAATGAATTTCTTCAAGCTCTGTTACTGGAACGGAAATGGTGTAAGCCAACACAGGCGAGGGTTTGAAACCTTTTCACAATATTGTGATATAGATATTATGTTGCTCTCAGAAGTCTAGTTGATCTATTAAACACTACGCACTTGACAACTTTGCAAAGAACTACTTAGAAGAAACTGCCATTGCATTTCAATGTGGGGGGAAGATATCCCTTTAAGGACTATATACTGTCCCCACCAAGATTCGCTATTCAAGAACCACAATTCAAAGAGTTTTTCAATATCCTTGGACAAAAATTCAGCGCAGCAGGAGATTATAAAGCCAGGCATACATTCTGGGGTTTGAGACAAATTAATCGTTAAGTTAAACAATTGTATTCAATGATAATGGAGTAGTACAGTAAAATAGATGTGATTCCTCAAGGCATCCCAACTACTGGCCTACAGACCCAAACCACAAATCGACTTAAGGAATATTGAGAGAGAAGGTATTCTTACCATTATATTCAAGCTAACTAGGAACACATCATTTAAAGTACTTTCCAGAGCATTCTACTTAAGGTTGAAAGTGAAGCCGCATTCCCTTAAGAGTTGGCGCAGTGCTGGTTCTTTATATACCCTCTTCTAGAGCACGATTTCAGCGACAAACTTCGCCGAAAGGGAGAGCCTTTTACAAGGCTTTTCATTGCAGCAGTGAAGGCAGAGTTTCCAACCGTCCACTGGAAAGTTGAGGCGCATTGCTTGGACACTGAGGGAAACATCGTTGAAAACTGAGAAATTACCAAACTCAAAGTGAATAAAACGAAGATGAGGTGAACCCGAGGACGAGAAGCTAATTTGAACATGTTCCTCTCCAAACTTAACATGAGAAATGGGAATGAAGGCATTTATTTTAAGAACAGTGTTGTTGCGATTCAGCAATCAAACTTTTTAAATGTTTCGCAGTACTGCTTTCCGCTCGAATATTTCGTTGAACTGATTGTGGGCGCTTGTAACATACCATCAACAACGATTTCTTCTCCAGCTCCGATTTAGATTTTGTCGCTCAATGTTCGCAACTCTTTTTCAAACAATTATCTTTATTTTACTTGAATCATATTCAATAGATAGGACCTTTATAAATGTGTCCAGAGTTTTGTGGAAGAATCTCTATTCCTGCAATTTTGAATAGAAACCAAATACCGAATGTACAAAGAACAACACAGACAATCAGAGGATAAGTTGGCTCCACAAGTGGGTAAACTAGAGTCTGGTTCTAATGGTTCAGCACTCAGCATTTACTTATAAAATTTGGCTTATTCGGCCACAAGTTCAGTAGTCGTGGGGTTTGTGCTATAGTAAAACCCCCAAGTACGAGTAAGTTTCGAAAAAGGGTCACGAAGATCCAAATCGCATGGAGTTTCTATATGACGGACTAGCTTCCAGGAGTGGAAACTAGCGCAACTAATTCTAGTACTAATGGCAACAGTTCTACACTTAACACTGAGAAAGAGGCATTTCTTGGCTAAAAGTACTCTCTTACTTGATGAAAAAATGGCAAGAAAAAGTAGACCCATGCCTCAATTACTTTTGATTTCTGAAATTGTTGCCGAAGGAAGATTGAAATTCTCCCTGAGGTTCTTCGAGTTTTCCGGGGTGTGTACTCAAATATAGAGATAAAGAAGAAATCGGAAGCAGTGAGTCACTTGCTTCACTGTGATTCTTTATAATTATAAAGGTCTTCATCCACAGAAGTAAGTAGAAAGCCACTTTCAAAAGCAAAGAACTATGAAATGAAATAAGTTGAGACAATTGGAGAAAGTGTGTTTGATTCGGGAACTTGCAAAACAGTTCGAAGAATTATTGATGTGAAAAAAGTTATGAGTGTCCCTGTATCTCAGCATCCCAACGGCTCATTAGTGTGTAATAAGATTTTTCTGATGAATTCACGCTTAACTAATTAAAGAAACAATCGACAGCAGTGTTTGTTCCTCATTGACGTCCAATTTTAAATTAGCTCAATTTAAAATAACTACGAAGGGTATATAACGGAGTGTCCAGATCATTAGTAATAGTTGAGATTTTCAAATAAATAGTCTGAACGCGACGTCCAACGGAACTGCAATGAAACTGAGGCTAACAAGAATTCTGCTACTCGGTATTTTAATATGTCTCGCCGCTGGACTGGGAACCCAGACCGCTGGCGAAGAGGGCGATAAAATTGAGGACAAAACTCCGGGTGATGACAAACCTGGTGATGACAAACCTGGTGATGACAAACCTGGTGATGACGAACCTGGTGATGACACACCTGGTGATGACGAACCTGGTGATGACAAACCTGGTGATGACGAACCTGGTGATGACGAACCTGGTGATGACGAAGGGGCACAAAACAGTAGGCCGGGTGAGTTGATTTTAGTTGACTTTTATGCAAGTACATGGAATAAGTTATTGGACTCTTCAATGGATTTACAGGATCTTCAAATAATGCAAACAACAAGGAGACTCAGAAGAAGAAGAACCAAAACAACCAAAGAGTACAAAATTCCCAAAAACAGCGTGTCCAATCTGGTAAATTCATTGTTGGTTGACCGTTTACTAAATTCGTTTTTTGAATATTCCGAATATTTTTATAGGTCCGAAGGCCTCAGGTGTCAACCCGAAGAATAATCAAAATAAGAAAGTCATAAAGAAGAATAAAAATAAACCCAAAGTGCAAAACAGACCCCGCAAAAACAGCCGGAAGAAACTGAGCAAGAAAATCCTCAAGAAACTGCGACGTCAGGTGGGGTAAAATATGAGCGACACTCAGCTGAAGAAGGGAGTGTGAAGTGTCCAGAAAGAGGTGATGGAAATTTATTTTTAATTTGAATTTTTAAGTTGACGACAGAATGTTGGAGAAAATCATAAGAAATATAGAGAATCTGTGTAAAATCTTCACCCAAAATTTCAAATAAAAAACATCCAATTTGGTTTATTTACGCTCATTTGAAGTCGAAACTTCTGTTGATATTGGGAGGGTTCTAGTGGACCAAATTTACCTCCACTTGATCGTGGATAAGGAATGTTATTGCATAATTTTCCAAGTTGATATATGATCAGTTGATTGAGTGTGATTCAGATTCGATGAGAGATAACACTGAAGAAGTTCTTCCCGAAATCAGTGTTCACATTTCCCAGAAGAGACCAGACCCAATTTGAGTGATACTATCGATTTTAGTATATACGACTACGACTTGTTACTTAATCAAGGCAGTAATGACGTCATATCGTGGGGGAAAACGTCCGGCATAAATTATAGAGTAGTAGCAGAACGGTCCATCATTTAATTTTCTAAGCAATAGTTTTGCTGAATAGAACTCTTCTCGAAATGTATTCAACTAGAATCCTTTCAAGGGAGACTTGAAAGATACTCTGAATACTTTACAGCGTCTCCATTAGAGAGGTCGGACTGTTCGTAGACTCGCTGAATACAAATATTTTCGATGTGTATTCTATTTGGACTCTTCAAAGGCCATTTGGAAGCTTGTTTGAATGATTTCAAGATTATTTATGATAAGTCTATATAGATTTATATGCAAACACAGGTATTTCTGTGTTATGTCTGAGAGAAAGTGTTCACACCAGGAAGGTGCTTACATGATTGACCAACTTACTGTTAACAATATGAGTAACTATGGACGAACATTCTGATGATTAATATCTCTGACAGATTTAAATGCTTCAGTCAGTATGGAGGCTCTCTCTTAAGAATGAAATATGTAGCGAATATATATGACTGTCCAATCGAGTATTACTACTGTTTTCATACCTTCGATTCTGCTACATCTGAAAATATTCTATGGATTGTACGGTTGAAGGAAGAGACAGATTGTTATCAGAAACTGTTACAAAAATCAGTTGGAAGAAAGCGAGCAACACAAGTTGATGACATATCTGGGCTTATAAGGAAATGCTCGTAAATTCTAGCTCATGTTTCTGGAACCACCGATACCCTATTCCTCTTTTAGTGTATATTATACTAGAGTGAATAAAGAGTGACATATTATAAGATGGGCACTCATTGAGGTATTTTTATAACTATCTTGAAGAAACCAAATTATGGGCCAGGAGAACAATGCACTGACAGGCCAAGTTCAAAGGCTTCAAAAGTAGTTCAAGGGCTTCAAAAGTAGTTACAGCGGTTTTGACAAGCAATTTCGGTGAGTTTGCACCTACAAAAAGGGGTTTGTATGATTTGAAAAGAGAATTATTTAATGTGCAGTTCTAAAGAACTCATGATCAGAGTTGATTGGAAAAAGAGCTGTTCCACACATTCAAGCAATGTTTCGTATACATATTTATTTTATGTATATTTGTTTATAATTAGTAAATGAAATTTATATATAAAAAATGTACATTTTAGTATTTATTTCAAATGCCATAGAGACACAATCACATGAAATTAGTGGAGCAGGAAAGAATATTTAACATTAAGACACAGGCTTTTAAAGCAAATAAACCGAACCAATTCGAGTTACTAGACCTGCGTCGGTTCACTCAGACGTACTAAATGAGTATATACAGTAAAGATACGGGAAACTTCAAGCAAATGCGAGTAAACAACATTTCTGTGCGTCACATAATTTTGATAAATAATTCCGTATTTCACAGTCTTCGTAAAACGTCGCCTATTCTCCAAAAACAAAATTTGGAAGCTGTTCTATACGAGTAGAAATATGGCTTGAAGAGTGAAGGAGAGATAGAGATATAGGTCTGGCTTGCACAGAAAGAACACGTCGCACAAAGCAAAACCCAATAATTCCGCAGATAGAAACAAGTAATTAACCCAGCATTTTTAGCTTGCGTAATTGCAAATCAGTAAATCAGCCTGAAGTCGCGTGAGACGCACTACGATAGAGCATAGACCCCCAATGTACTGTATATGAAACTGTGATAAAGCGATAAATATTTGATGCAAGTTAAACGGTGACTATATTGGATCGATAGAAATCAATTCATTATGTTCTGTAGAAGATTTTCTTTGATTTTGAATGATTTTGAATGATCTCCATCATTGCTGATGACATTTACACCCACATTCAGTGTTGATTTCTATAATCGACTTAAGCGCTAGGAACCCAACTGTATTCAATAATCTTGTGTAGAGATCAAGTGAGGCATATACAAGTACGTAAACAGTAGGCGTGGCAGTGGAGCTACGCCAGACCTTCTTTGTTTTTATTGTTTTCATGCCACTTTATTCCATTACAAAAATTTATATTCACTTAGGCAACTGAGTGAATTACGGGTGTGGCAGCTGAGTTACGTCTCCCACTTTCTGCACAAACTATTATTGGGAAATTGTACATCATCACCAAAGCTACTATAACATTTGGCCAGCCACAGCCACTTATTACAATGCCATCTGCGTACATCAGTAGCTGCGGGGCGTAACCGTCGAAATGCTTCAAGATTTTCCTTACTACGAGCAGCCACAGAAGTGTTTACAAAATAGCCCCTGTGGAGTCCCGCTGCACGCTTCTGTTACCATTTCAGGCCCACTCCACTCTGCTCAAATACTTCTACAGCCTCAAAGACTCTTTATTCATTGCTAAGCAGCATTATTAATTTCAGCAGTTCTGAAGAACTCCTGAATAACTCCCGTGGAGACATTGTCGAACGCAACAGAAATATGCATAAATACATCCAAGGTATGTTCCTTGGGTTCTAGGGCTTTTTCTACATATAGTGTTAATGAATATGTTGCAGACTTTGCAACCTTGCATTTGGTATACGTGTGCTCTGCCTTCGATAAGAACTTTGTGCTCATGGAGTCCCTTTCGAAAAATTCCAAAATATTCTCAAATATCTTCAGGAGGAATGAGGTCAGATTAATTAGTCAGAAACACTCTGGATAAATGTGGCTACTTTCACCTGCTTTGGTAAAAAAATATCGCTGGCCACCCACTCGGCAAATCCTTTGTAGTCATGGTGCTTTCTTGCTACTTCCTGCAGGTTCTCCGAGAATACTTCATCAGGCGTTTTGACGATTCTTCCCCTGATTTTGTTATTATGGTATCCTTTGGCTTTTATTCCGGGAGGTTCGCGACTTGTTAATCCTTTTAGTCGAGGCACCTGTTGGATGCACCGGAGATAGCAGAAGTGCATCTTCCGGCGCTATTTTTAGGATAGCAACGCTTTCTTGGTCCGAGTTTCCAGAGGCACCGTAAACCCATATAATTTAGTATACTACATTTTTGAACATTTGAGCAAATTTATGCCTCTGGAGCCAAGGCAATGAATAACCAAAATAAAAAAGTCATAAAGAAGAATAACAATAAACCCAAAGTGCAAAAGAGATCTCGCTACAATAACGCGAACAAACAGAACAAGAGAAACCCTAATAAATAGCGACGTCAGGCGGTGTAAAATATGAGAGATGCTCAGTGGAAGATGGGAGCGTGAAGTGTCCAGAAAGAGGTGGTGGGAATGTAATTTTTAAGTTGCTGACAGAAAAATGAATTTGGTTTATTTACGCTCACTTGCAGTCGAGACTTCTGTTGGTATTGGGAGGATTTTAGGTGCATCATGGAACCAAATTTACCTCCGCTTGATCCTGGATAAGGAATGTAATTGCTTAAAGTTTCCAAGTTGATATATGATCTGTTGTTGATGAGTGTGATTCAATTTCGTTGAGAGATAACACTGAAGAAATTCTTCCCGAAATTAGTTTTCACATTTCCACAATGAGAATAAAGCCAAGTTCAATGATATCATCGAATTTAATCTATACAACTACGACTTGTTGCATAATCAATGGATGAATGACGTCATACTGAGTGTGAGAAAACTGCATAAATGATTAAAAACTAGCAATGGCCCATCGCGCCATTTTCTACTGGTAGAATCGCTGAATAGATTGTCTATTCAACCAGAGTACTTTCAAGGGAGACGTGGATGATACTTTGAATATTTTACAAAGTGTTACACTATCCATTGGAAGTTTAGACTTCTTGTAATCTCTTTCATTGGAGCAGCATGATGGAGTCAGTTTCCTGTCTATTGATTCTACGAAATAGTAGGGATGCCAGGGAATTAATCAGGGGGCCCCTCAAATATGTCTGCACTGTTGTTGTCTTTGTTAAAAACACTTCGTTTTTGAAACAAACAAAATTTTATTAAAATTCGCTTCTACTCTCAAAAACAGTTTGTGTCTCAATTGACGTCACAGCTTTCAATTAACTGTATTTGCTTCGCTTTTATAATTATTGAAACAAAAGATACAATGGAAATTCACAAATGTGTTTGCTTTATTCTAAACACAGTCTCGAATCTACAAAGGAAAACAAACACAGATTGTACAGAAGACAACGCATAAAATAAGTTTGAAAATCCAACTCCGTCATACCTCCATTTCAGAATATATAATTTTTTGTGATAAATTGTGTTTCATTCGAACCAAAAGTTAGTTTGTCTCCGAAAGTTTTCAAGAGCATAACAATAAAAAAATAATTTCTGAACAAGGACGATGAAGGAGCAAATTGTAGTTCTATTTGTAGCAGCCGTGTTGATTTGGCCTGTTACGGCCCGAGGTGGTGAAAGTGGTCCTGATCCTTCGAACCCCACAGGCAACAACCCAGTCGCTGGAGAGACCCCTAGGCCCGTTCATCCTGATCCTATTGGAAATGCAGACAACAATCCCGTCGCTGGAGAGCCCGCTAATCCCAATCCCCTTAACCCAATTGGAAACGCAGACAACATCCCTGTCGTTGGAGGACCCTCTGGGCCCAATCCCCCTAACCCAATTGGAAACGCAGACAAAATCCCTGTCGCTGGAGAACCATCTGGTCTCGATCACACTGATCCTACTGGGAGCGGACCCATCTACCCAACCGGTCCAGCAGGCACAACTTACTCATACAGCCCAACCGGCCCAACCGGTCCAGCAGGCACAACTTTTTCATACAGCCCAACCGGCCCAACCGGTCCAACAGGCACAACTTACTCATACAGCCCAACCGGCCCAACCGGTCCAACAGGCACAACTTACTCATACAGCCCAACCGGCCCAACCAGTCCAACAGGCACAACTTACTCATACAGCCCAACCGGCCCAACCGGTCCAGCAGGCACAACTTACTCATACAGCCCAACCGGCCCAACCGGCCCAACCGGCCCAACCGGTCCAGCAGGCACAACTTACTCATACAGCCCAACCGGCCCAACCAGTCCAACGGGCACAACTTACTCATACAGCCCAACCGGCCCAACCTATCCAACCGGTCAAGCAGGTCCAATCTACTCAACCGGTCGAGCTTACACAACCGGTCCAGCAGGTCCAACAGGTCCCATTAATGCTGCCAAATAGTGAAAGTGAAATGCTACCGGCATTCTTAACGAATAAGATCAGAATCCCATTGTTCAAAGTGACTACAATGAAATAAATTGTAAAATATAAATTAATTAATAAATATCTAAAAATAAATAAAAGGACCTCTTTTGTACTCATTTATATCCAGTGCTCTACTCATGATTAAACTTAAATCCAGTAAAGGAAGCTTAGAAAGAAGAGTTAAACCACGACGATATTGCTTCCATGTAAGACAAAAAATAAACTTTATTATTCCCAGCAAAAATTTTGGGAGATCTCCCCAAGGGAGTATAAAGGGAGTATTGATATATCCATGCGGATTTGATTGTACAACTCACCTAATGCACCCAACAAATGTTAAAGGGAGTACCAAGGGCGAATGGCATGCCTATGTAAAAGAGGCCAAAGAGAAATAGCTCTTTAGCTTGTCTTTCTGTACTCCCCTGTCAATGTAAAAGGGGTTCCCTAAATGATGTTAAAGGGTGTTCTCTCAGAAAAAAAGCTTTTTAGTTTTTCGCTCTGTACTCCCCTGCCAATGACATGCCAATATAAAGAGGGGGCCAAAGGAAGTACTATAGGGAGCAATGAAATCTTGGAGACTACAAGGATTACTCCGAGGTTTATCCCCTGGTGGGTTCTTATTCCTGGTGGATTATTATACAGTGTTACGGTGCTTGCAAATTTTTCGAAGCTGATCTCATAAGTGCTCCGTGCTTGTGACAGCATTCCGTTGGGTTTAAATTGAATAAGTTCTTAAAATTTAACGACACACACGCTAATAAGCGAATACAACTTCTTTTCCAGCATAAGAAGGAGTTCTGCTTCGTTAATTAGACAATTCTTTGCTGTTTGTAATCGGTCGAAAGTAACGATTGTCATATGAGTGTTCGTCACTCACTACAACAATAACACCTTCCTAGTCTTAGCGCAAGGAGTGGAACTGTTGTGGACAAAGAAAGCTACGCCTCCACGGCGATATTGCTTCCATTGACCACAAAAATAATCTTTAATATTGACATGCTGACCAATGATGAAGGTGGCACTGGGATCTGAACCGATCACCAAGATTTATATCCTAATTTTGTGCTGTCGTGTCAAACTTCTTATATAAATATCACATAGATCACATAGATCACAAGTATATAAAATGGGCATGACATTGAGTTTTTCCGCCTATTTTATGTTTGGCGTTTATACGGGTAATGTGAGCCATTTTTGTGGAATTCCGTAGTCGAGTTTTATATAAGGGCCCAGTAATGCATATATGTACATTATGGGCGTGGCGGTGGAAGTATACTGCTCTTTATATATAGACTGGTATAGAGCCAATGTGTTGAATTATTGTAGATTTTTATTATGCACCTGGTTAAGAGATCTGGATTGGCTTGCTCTGTGTCGGTGATAAGTTGTTCGTGAGTTGTAAGTGGGCTGTGAATGAGTTTTACTTGAGTTGTAAATGAGTTGTGGACGACTTGTAAATGGGTTGTAGGTGAGTAGTAGCGACAAACGACGACAGCACGGAATTGTCATTCAGCTGATTCCTTAAACGATTATAACGCAATTATACGCCGATTTACAAAGCAACACGGAGCTAGGTACCACGATTCAAAGAGCACAAGGAATAGTAGAACATTTTCAATAACATGTTGTTCTAGAATTTTCGAGCTTCCCATCTTTGGTTTTGCGATTCTCCATGATTACTGGATATTTTCCCAAATTCTTTAGAAATTAGCAGAGAGTTTTGAATCGAAAGCTGAAAAAAACCTAATTCTGAGGAGCAAACCGATCGATTTATTTCACTAGAAATCCGCTGAAGATGAGGTTTACGAGACGCATTAAAATCGGGAGTTTGATACGCCGCATCATTGGGCTGGGACACGTAGTCGCTCAGTATAATGATTACCATTATTACTAGGATTGTTATACAAAAAAATAGCCAAATACAAGATTTAAACACGAAAAATGTCATTGAATTTTAATACGAAAAACCACTCGCAGCATGCCAGTAAATTGGATGGTGAAGAGTCATATCCAGGGGTAAACTCATTAGTGTCCAGAAGTCGGGCTGCAATAGTTGTAGTTCTTAACAGCACACTTAAGCACATACAATGGCTCGTTGTGGTGCCACACTAAGACGACGCGACTCCCCCGTCTAGAGTTTTGGGAATCACAGTGATTCCGAAATGAACCTGGCTATGTCCTTAATGTTGATGGAAGATAGTTCGGTTAAGGTAGTGAAGAAAGGCGAGCCTAGGAATTTTAATCTTCGCCTGGCCAGAGCTGGGCACTGACACATGAGATGAAGTACTGTTTCTTCCTCCTCCTCAGAGCCACAACTGCGACAGAAGTCGTTATGGGGCAGTGCTAGTCTTTCAGCATGTTTACCGATCAGACAGTGTCCCGTGAGCACATTTATTGTAGTGCTGATGGAGTTCCTGGAAATAATGAGTAGCTGACTAGTGCGCCTAATGTCAATAGTGCTCCAGGTTTCTCTGGCAACACTACAAGTATGTTCATTTACCCAGGCTCTGTTAGCTGCCTCAAGGTAGTCATGTTTTATGGCCCATTTCACCGTGGCCAGTGGGACACCTACACCAAAAGAGTGGGAGATGTCAGGGGCAGCGTACCTATTTTGGTCAATTCATCGGCCTCGCAGTTTCCCAGAATATCGCTATGTCCAGGCACCCAGAATATGTGAACTTATGAGTTACCCGAGACGACGTTCAGGGAGAAGCGGCAATCAAGTACGAGCTTAGAGGTAGTGAATACCCCAGCTAGCGACTTGATTGTCGCCTGACTGTCCGTGAATATGCAAATGTTCACATCGCATACTTCATTGTGAATAAGCCACTAGGACGCTTGGAATATTGCCATTAGTTCCGCGTGAAAGACGCTGCAATGGTCAGGGAGACGATAGGAGAGCTTGATGCCAAGTTTTCTGGAGAAAATGACTCAACCGACCTTTTTCTCCAGTTTGGAGCCATTCGTATATATGTCAATAATGTTCGTATACAATTGCGTAACTAACTTAGAATTTGATGAACTGACGATCTTGTATATTACTCGTCTGGAGTACTGCGTACTTTTAGCATCATGCGTTAGGTATCCTGATTCGATACTTAACTCTCGGAACGGAAAACCATCCAAGCCTTAACAAGCTTTCAATTTATTGAATATGTGTGTTCTGTATTGAGGCGCAAGACACACAAAAAATCGAACAACTACAAAAACAAATTCGACTGCTTATACATTATCATCAAAAGACATGCAATAGAAACAAGCCACATTCATCGAAAACCCCACTATCCTCAAACCAAGTCATCCAATCATCTTCTCCGCAACTCTGAAGCTTACCATTCTCTCCCTGTCCCCGTTTCCCACATCATTTAAAATGTTTTCCAGAGCTCTCTACTGTCGCTTAGAAGTGTAGCCGCATTCCTTTATTAGTGGGCGCAGTGCTGGACCTTCAAATACCCTCTTTCTAGAGGTCGAATTCAGCGCCTAACTCCTCTGCAAGAGAAACACTTTTTCATGCATTTTCATTGCAGCTGCCCAAGGAAACTTTCCCACCTTCCACTGAAAAGTTGTAATGAACTGTTTCAACACAGCGAAACATCGTTGAAAACTCAAATATTTATTTATTTATTTATTTATCTCTACAAATTGATCTTAGGACATTAAGGTAATAACCTTTTTAAGATGTCCTAACGACATGAAGTATATATATATTTTCAATAATTAACTTAACTGGAACAATTCATTCCAAGGTAAAATGAAATATAAATTATAAAAGAAATTGATTTAACCAAATAAAATTATAAAGTTTTAAAATTATAAAATTATATAAGTGGATGATTTAAATTAAATTAAATTAAATTAAAATTAAATATTGTTAAACGTACTCTCCGTTCTTTAAATATTAAATTAAAAAATATAACAACAAAACAATAAACAATAAGATAAATACAGATCACAATTTATGAACAAAGCAATACAGATTGCCCAGAAATTCACCGCGCCCGAAAGTAGCCCTCAAGTTCATTCCTGAACTGTACAGTGTTGCCAATACTTCGCAGCCGTACAGGAAGTGAGTTCCAGAGTCTTACTGCATACACGAAAAACTGACGATCAGACATAAGCGACGAGTGCTTGCACGGGACAAGTTGGTTACAACGACAGGAACGTGTGAACCTGAGACATCTAAACAAATATGGAGGTTCCCGGGTGTAAATAATCTTGTGAAGAAAGATGATAGTCTTAGACTCCAAGAGTTGATCGAATGTGATCCCAAAAACTTGCCTTGATAAAGTGGATACATGATCTGTTCTAGTCAAGCCATAAATATACCTTGTTATATTATTAAATAGGACATTAAGCTTTCGTTTGCTAGCTGCATCACAATTCGCAAAAATTTCACAACCATACAGCAATGTTGGGAGAAGGTAGGCCTTAGTCAACAGCATTCTGATTCCTTGTGGGGTGAAATATTGCGTTGACCACAGTGAACGCAGCATACCGTAAACTTTGCCAACCGTGGCAGCAACGTGGTTACTCCATGTTAGAGTGCCATCAAATATAACTCCCAGGTTTTTAGCCGTGTTTACACGTTCAATCACAGACCCATTCATTATAATACTGGGTAGTATTGTGGTATCAAAGTGTTTCTTGTAAGTCACTAAACATTTTGACTTAGCAGGATTAAGGCAAAGCCCATTTTTCTTTGCCCAGTTATAAACATTAAATAAGTCATTATTAATTTGAGTGACACAATTAATAATTTCTTCCCTTTTACAGCTTATGTAAATTTGGACGTCATCAGCATACAGATGAATATCACAATCATGCAATACAGTCGGTAGATCATTTATATATATACAAAAAAGAAGAGGCCCCAATATGGACCCCTGAGGTACACCTCGTACTACCGACAAGAAATCCGAAGCCTCGTCATCACACTGACTCGGTTGGTAAACCGCTTGGGTTCTATCTGTAAGGTATGATTCTATCAATTTCACTGCGCCGGATGAGAAATTGTACATTCTCAGAAGCTTCGTACATAAAATATTGTGGTCAACACAGTCAAATGCCTTTGAATGGTCCAATAATACCAAGAAAGACACCCTATTTAAGTCAAGTGATGCGCGAATACTCTCCACTACATCAGTCAGAGCCGTTACGCAGCTCCTCCTTGGCATGAACCCAGACTGTCGTTCCGTTATAATGTTATTGTCTGCTAAATACTTTTTTAATTGTTTCGCCATTACTAGTTCAAATACCTTGGACAAGTATGGTAAAATTGCTATTGGTCTATAATCGTTATCAGACTTTAGGGTTGGAATAATCTTCCCTAACTTCCAACAATTAGGGAAAGTTGAAGTCGTTATAACAGTATTAAAAATATGAGTTATGACTGGCAGCAGCTTAGGAAGTACGGCCTTAACAAAAACAGGATGAATCTCATCAATACCACAAGCATTTGACTTTACACCCAGAAAGCACTCCAATACATCTGACTCGTCAACACCAGAAAACCCAAACATAATATCAGAGGACACAGAACTACAACAGTTTGCATAAGCATTCTTTTGCTCTGCTTCAATTGGAAGATTGACAAATTTCCTATTTAAATCATTTAGGTCCATGGTAGTGTTCCCAAAAGTAGCAATATTCCCTCTACCTATGCTGCGAATATGTCTCCATGTTTGTTTACTGGTAACTGCACCGCTAAATGTTTTTCCGAAGTGGGAGTATTTAGCGGCTTTGACATCTTTAGTAACCTGCCTTCTAAGATTTCTGTAAGTTTCATACAGAAGAGGTAGCTTATATCGCTTCCATCGTCTGTATGCAGTGTCACGTAGTTAATTAAATTCTTGATTTTATTAGTAAACCAAGGCTGCTCTTTATGCTCAACGGTGCGCACTTTCTTTGGGACAAACTCATCAAAAATACATTTAATATTAGATTGTAGATATTCCACTTTGTCATTTACTGAGGGCATCAAATATATCAAGTTCGATTGTACAGTGTCAAGTTTAGAACACAAATGTTGGTAGTCAATATTTCTAAAATCTCGGTATCTCAAAACTTTGGTTGTCATATTAAGTGTAAAATCAAGCGTCAGAAAAATAAGGTCATGTTTTGAAAAACAGGGAGTAGGGAGTTGTTCATAAATTTTAATCTTCTTCAAATCATCAATAAAATACACGTCCAACAGCGAACTGTTTGTCCCCGTAAAATGTGTCGGTGATGTTGTATTAGCGGAAACCAAGCCCAATGCCAACATTTCCATGACCAGTCCGCTCTCAACTAGAATATTGCTATTGAAGTCTCCTGCAATAACAATACTTTGAAAGTCCAAAGAAATTGTCCGAATGTGATCTATCAGTGATTGTATGTCAATTGTACGATTAGGTCTGTAGACACAGCCCACAAGAAGTCTTTCAACTCCATTGTCAACACTTAAAAACAAATACTCAATCTGACCTTCAGAAACTGATTTGCTACGGACTTTGCACGCAATACCATCCCTCACAAAAATTGCCACCCCGCCGGCATGAGTCACTCTATCCACACGAAACAATCTGTATCCATTGACACCAAATAAACTACTCTGCATTGATGGCATGAACCATGTTTCAGACACACAAACAAAATCAACACCAGAACCCTCAAATAGATATTTGAACTCATCCATCTTATTCATTAAGCTTTGTGCATTTATATGGCAAATTTTCATTCCCATTGGTAATCTACCAAGAATACGAATAAGGTTATAATTACTATCTCTGGAACCCACTGATAGGTTAATTAGACCATTCGAAACGACTGTAGCGACGATGAGTTAGCAATGAAAGTATACGATCATATACTCTCCTTAATATTAATTTGGCAACGCATACAGTTTGGTTACGATCTGAACCTAAGAGCAACCCGCAAGAGCATTTAAAAAGGTACAATGAATTCTGCACAACTGTGAACAATAATAACTTACTTAAGTATACATACTCATATATAGTATCCACAACAAAAAATATAAAAAAGTGTAACATTATAATATAAAAACAGTAATTTAAAATCAAATGATTGAATATAGGCTCAGAAGAGAAAACATCAAATATAACAATTGTCATGAAAGACAAATCATTCCTCTCCACGAAAAAGACCGCTCACCTGCTGCAAAGAATCTATACGCGTTGCTCTCGCATTCTCAGCACACTTCACGTGTACCAGACCCCGCAAAGTGAATACTGCGAACAAGTGCTTTTGCTTTTTCAAGCGGATTGCCGCTCGCATTATTTCGTAATTCAGCTTTGTTAGGTTTTCGTTCACGTAAATTGGCATGTCCGAATTGAATCCAGCATGCCGTAAACATAAGGTGCCATGAGTAGTGCGTTTAAAAGCAGCAATACCTCTTAAAACAAGGTTCCTATCGTAGGGTGAAGCTAGTTTTACCACTATAACTGGATCAGTAATAGTGGCTTTGTTGTGTTCACTCTTCACCCTATAGATAGCCCTTACGACAGGTGGAGTAATATTAGCGGAAGAACACAATTTAGAGAACATACCGGGTAGATCCTCCTGTTCGATGCACGGAACGCCGCATATCCTCATGTCACATGCGACTGCAGCATTATCCTGCCTTGCCAACTGGGATTTCATTGCCAGAAGCTCACCCTCCAAACCAGGAACAGCACCCGAAGCAGACTTTTCATACTTCTCTACCCGCTTTCGAACTTCCACCAGTTCTTTTCGCAACTCAAAGACTTCAGAGCTCATGTTTTCAACAGCAGAAATTCTTTTGTCAAACAGTACTAGCGAAGACTTTATGTTTGAGAGATCCGCCGCAGTTTCACTTAGTTTCTGCATCATCCGATCCTCGGACGTTTTCAATGCTGAACGTAGCTCACCAACGATGCTCTCTTTCCGCACTTAAAGCCAATAAAACGAAGATGAGTTGAACCTGCGCACGAAAAGCTAATTTTAAAAGGTTCCTCTCCAAATTGCACTTCAGAATAGGGAAGGAAGGTATTTATTTTACGAACAGAGTTACTGCAACAGAGCAATCAAAGATTTAAAATGCTTTGTCGGACTAGTTTTCGGCGAAGTTCTCATCGAGCCAAACGAATGGCATGGGAGCCGCGGACGAGAAGCTAATTAACGATGATAAAGGATAGAGTTGCTGTCTCTGAAGAGTGTATTATGCTCAAATCGTGGTATTGTGAGCCATGTTTCCTCGACTGTAGTCTGAACTTTTTACTGATTTCATTGAAAAAACTCTTCAATATTCTACATTTAATGAATCAGTTGTACAACGGGAGAATTTATAAAAGCAAATTGACATCAAAATTACTTCCTTGACTGCTCCCAGGTAAAGTGGGCAAATTGTTCTTATTTACTGCTTGACGGTCTTCTCTTAGAAAAAAAAGAAAAGCACAGACAAGCATTTATAAACCTTTTTATTTTGTACACAAGATTTTACCCGTGCCTTTGTAGGCGACGAAACTGTAATGTTCTTAATTAGATCGTGGTCTCTGGGTATTTTCCTTGCTATGAGTAATCATCAAATAACAGTTTCATGACAGGATCAGCTCCATTTATTCCATCCAGTCATTATTTTCTCAATGTGCTCGTTCCCTGCGGTTCAAGATTGATCCAGTCTTGATGTGGCCGTGGAGCCAAAAAGAGATTTAATGGCGACCTGGCTGCCTGAGAAGATAGATACGTCGACTGCGCCGATATCACTATTCAGCATCCATTTGGCTGCGTGGTAAATGGCCATGACCTCAGCTTGAAAAGCGTTGCAATGGTCTGGGAGACGTAGGGAGATGTTTAAGTCCAGCTTGTCGGAATAAATACCGCTGCCGGCTCTACCTCCAAGCTTGGAACCGTCGGTGTAGATTTCGACTGTTTCACCGACGATTAGGTTTTTTGAAGTCCAATCGTTTCTACTTGGAATAGTGAGGTCGAATTCCCTGTTCAAATCGGGATAGACCGACATATAATCGATAAAGTTGGGGACAGGTGGATCCTAATTCAGAATTGAAGCTGTGAGGGTTATGCGCTAGTGCGAAAGAGCGTTAAGTCTAATACAATACCCAAACAGCAGAAGCATTTCCAGAATACTTGGCAGATACTTTCACTCCAAACGATTTCAGCGGATGTAAGGTTGAGGTCGGGCATGGACATCAAGAAGATGGTCTCGATATTGAATTTACTACTGAAGCTGAAGTGTTAACCGAAATCAGAAAATTTGTGAAGTGTAAAAAATCTCTCGGCTACGACCATGCTGACAAAAATAAACAACACTAGCTTCATATTGAAACATGTCCCTATATGCTTGACAGTATCAAAGGTAATAACGGTCGAAAAACTTGATGATCCTGATGTAACTACCTACAGACCAAACTCTCTACTACCAATGCTATCCCAACTATTCGAAAGGCTATTAATGAAAAGAATGCAGCCAATCATACTGGAAGATAGCAGAAAAATAATACCAAGACATCAATTTGTTGTCGATACCAAGTCCATCGAGTGACACACACACACAATTGGAAATGCTATAGAAGAGAAAAAGTTGTGATCTATCTTCTTTCTCGATCTTGCCATTCAATGTCATCAACAAAGTATCGCATGCCGGGCTACTCACCAAAAAGAAAAGCCACTCTACCTAAAGAATTTTTCATATCCTCACTTCATATCTCTCGGAACGCTACTTTAGAATAAGGCTCAAGAACGAGTGTTCGATGATCAAGGAGTTCAAATATGGAGTACCTCAAGTTACCGTGTAAGGTACAATCCTTTATCCGCTCTACAAATGGGATCTACTTAGAAGCAACAGTAAAAACTCCAACCACGTTCGCAGATGATACTGCGCTAATGACTGTTAGCATAACTTGTATCAAAAAACGCATTCCAAGTTGTAGTAAATGACATCACCTCTAGGACAAAAAAGTTACGCATCAAACACAACGCCACCAAATCCATCCAAGTGGATTTCACCAACAAAGAAGTACGACACCTACAATTACCTATTAACGGTGTACAAGTACCATATTCGAATCAAGCAAAATATCTTGGCAATATACTTGATCCAAAACTTCATTGGAGCGAACACGTGAAAACGAAAAAGGAAGAGCTAAACATAAAATACCGAAATATGAGCTGGCTAATGGGTAGGAAATTTAAGCGATTCGTACATATCAAAATTAGAATCTAGCAGCTTTGGGGTTATGCCAGCAAAGGTCACTTAAACACAATCCAGATATTCCAAACAAAGCTTTGTGGTGCATTGTCTATGCGCCTTGGCTCATACAGAATACTGACTCAATAGCGATCTAGGAGCTGAAAGAAAGTCCACGAAGAAAGGCTGAGGTTTGATATCAACCCAGAAGCTTCCCCACTTTGCAACACTAGTACCTCGCAAAAAAGTAGACTACATAGAATCAAATATCGCGATCTTGCCAAAATCCGGACTGAGGATAGATGAACATATTTGTTATTCGAAGTAAATTGCTTTTTAGTTAATACAAAACTAGTTTGTCTTCGCTCCCGAGACTCATTAAACTTAAAGTACGAACAATTACTAGTTTCTTTAATGGTGTCATTTAGAGTATTCTGGGCGCATGGGCGCTTGGTAAGACCCCATCTTCTGCAATCGCATCCTTTATAACAAACTCATCCTTCCGTTCCAAATGTCGGCTTTCTAATTTCATTGCTCCCATGAAATACTGTATAGAATATGTCCAATGTAGAAGAGGAGAGCTTCTCAGTTAAACATCAGTTGAATCTTCGAACACAAAAAGAATAAAGATAACACAGAGGTGAATTGCATGTACCTCTGCCTGGAATATGCTGGGTGATTTCGAAATTGGTTCGTAGTGGATGACCCTTAGCCCAAATATGCCGGCTCCTATTCCTTCTTATGTTTTTGAACCATCTGTGAACCACTTGATGGTATGATTTTATAGGATATCTTGAAGTGATTCAGGTTTCCATTCCTTCTTGCTCCCAAGCACAACTGTGAAGCGTTTCTCTTTGTTAAATCATTTCATTCATATCGTCTCTAGGTAGGTCCACGAGGGGTATAGTGGCAACGATGCTGTCTCGTTGTTTATTACTACAAATTTTCTCGCGGCCGACACCAAAACCTAGATCTGGATAAACTGAGAAAGAGTAATTTCTTGGTTACAACTACTCTCTTACTTGCAGAAAAAAAGAAGCCCCGTCATCTCCATTACTTTTGGTTTGTGAACTCAACTTGTTGGCGAAGGCAGATCAAAATTCTCCCTGAGGTTGCTCGAGTTATCCGGGGTGTATATTTGAGTCATAAAGAAGAAATCGGAAGCAACGAACTATGAAATGAAATAAGTTGAGACTGTTGGAGAAAGTGTGTTTGATTCGGGAGCTACTACACCAACTACTGATGTGAAATACGTGGTGATTGTCCCTGTATCTCGCCACCGCTGTTGCTCATTAGTGTATGATAATATTTTTCTTATAATTAAACACTTAAATAATTAAAGAAATAATTGACAGCAGTGTTTGTTCCTCAATGACGCCCAATGTTAATTATGATCAACGTGGAATAACTACGAATGTTAAATAACGGAGTGTCAAGATTATTAGTAATAGTTGATCTCTTCAAGGGAATAGTCTGAACGCGACGTCCAACCGAACTGAAATGAAACTGAGGCTAACACGAATTCTGCTGCTCGGCATTTTAATATGTCTCGCCGCTGGAGTGGGAGCCCGTGCTGGCGATGCTGGCGATATAGCTAAGGACAAAACTGGTGATGCCGACAAACCTGGTGATGCTGACAAACCTGGTGATGACGACTCTATTGGTGATGATGATGAATACACGAGTGACGATGACGACACCATTGGTGATGATGAGGATGATGAAGATGAGGATGATGAAGAATACACGAGTGACGATGACGACACCATTGGTGATGATGAGGATGATGAAGATGAGGATGATGAAGATGAGGATGATGAAGATGAGGATGATGAAGATGAGGATGATGAAGATGAGGATGATGAAGATGAGGATGTTGAAGATGAGGATGAAGAAGATGCCTCTGATGGCGTTGATAATGGCAATTCTTCAAGTGACACCAATGATGCTGATGGAGATGGCCCCCCAGGACCCGGGACTAATACAGGCAAGAATAAGAGAAAAAGAGTGAAGAAAGGTAAAGTTGTAAAAACTGGAAAAGGCGGAAATCAAAAAGCAGATATGAATCTTAAACCATGTCAAAAAGGAATGCAATGTATGATAATGAAAACCGGATCAAAGAGTGAAAAAGTGAATAAGAACCAAACAGGTAAAACAGGTAAGAAACGTGTAAAAGGAAAGAATGGTAAAGGGGGAAAAAAAGCAGCAAGGGATAAGAAGCCCGCAATCGGACAGGGCTCACAGAATCCGAAGCACTCACAAAGTAATCCTGGGGGACAGGTGGGACAAGGCCAACAAGGTGGGATCAATGGGAAAGTGGTCAAACAAGGGAATGGAAATGGCATAAACCAAAAAAAGAAGAGAAATCGAAATAAAGTACAAAACGGTGCACAGCCCGGGCAAATTGGAGCAGGAGGCCAACCTGGTAAGTTTATGTCAATCTGATAGCAAGGAAGAAATTATGAACGGGATACATTTTGTAAGGTGTGAATGGTGCTGGAAACAATGGAAAGAACAAGAAGAAGAAGAAGAAGAGAAATAAATCCAACGGTGTAAAAGTTGCACAAGGAGCAAACTTGGTTCAAGGGGCTCAAAACAGTAGACCGGGTGAGTTGATTTTAGTTGACTTTTATACAAGTGCATGGAATAAGTTGTTGGACTCTTCAATGGATTTACAGGAAACAATGCAAACAAGAAAAATACAAAGAAGAAGAAGAACCAAAACAACCAAGGAGTACAAAATTTCCAAAAACAGCGTGTTCAATCTGGTAAATTCATTTTTGGTTGATCTTTTACAGAATTCCATTTTTTGAACAT
This sequence comes from Clusia tigrina, assembly GCA_920105625.2. NCBI lineage: Eukaryota > Metazoa > Arthropoda > Insecta > Diptera > Clusiidae > Clusia > Clusia tigrina. The sequence goes on from OV050030.1 coordinate 19,223,131, forward strand.
TTCGAATATTTGTATAGGTCCGAAGGCCTCTGGAGTCAAGCCGATGAATAACCAAAACAAGAAAGTCATAAAGAAGAATAACAATAAACCCAAAGTGCAAAACAGACCCCGCAACAACAACGCGAACAAACAGAACAAGGGAAACCCCAATAAACAGCGACGTCAGGCGGGGTAAAATATGAGCGACACTCAGCTGAAGGTGGGAGCGTAAATTGTCCAGAAAGAGGTGGTGGAAGTTTACTTTAATTTTAAATATTATGTTGCCGACAGAATGTTGGAGAGAATCACAAGAAATTTAAAGAAACTCTGTAAAAAAATTCATCAAAAATTTCAAATAAAAAACAACCAATTTGGTTTATTTACGCTCATTTGTAGTCGAAACTTCTGTTGATATTGGGATGGTTCTAGTGGACCAAATTTACCTCCACTTGATCGTGGATAAGGAATATTATTGCATAAGTTTCCAAGTTGATCAGTTGATTGAGTGTGAATCAGATTCGCTGAGAGATAAGACTGAAGAAATTCTTCCCGAAATCAGTGTTCACATTTCCCAGAAGAGACCAGACCCAATTTGAGCGATACTATCGATTTTAGTATATACAAACACGACTTGTTGCTTAATCAAGGCAGTAATGACGTCATATCGTGGGGGGAAACGTCCGGCTTAAATTATAAGAGTAGTAGCAGAACGGTCCATCATTTAATTTTCTAAGCAATAGTTTTGCTGAATAGAACTCTTCTCGAAATGTATTCAACTAGAATCCTTTCAAGGGAGACTTGAAAGATACTCTGAATACTTTACAGCGTCTCCATTAGAGAGGTCGGACTGTTCGTAGACTCGCTGAATACAAATATTTTCGATGTGTATTCTATTTGGACTCTTCAAAGGCCATTTGGAAGCTTGTTTGAATGATTTCAAGATTATTTATGATAAGTCTATATAGATTTATATGCAAACACAGGTATTTCTGTGTTATGTCTGAGAGAAAGTGTTCACACCAGGAAGGTGCTTACATGATTGACCAACTTACTGTTAACAATATGAGTAACTATGGACGAACATTCTGATGATTAATATCTCTGACAGATTTAAATGCTTCAGTCAGTATGGAGGCTCTCTCTTAAGAATGAAATATGAAGCGAATATATATGACTGTCCAATCGAGTATTACTACTGTTTTCATACCTTCGATTTTGCTACATCTGCAAATACCCTATGGATTGTACGATTGAAGGAAGAGACAGATTGTTATCAGAAACTGTTACAAAAATCAGTTGGAAGAAAGCGAGCAACACAAGTTGATGACATATCTGGGCTTATAAGGAAATGCTCGTAAATTCTAGCTCATGTTTCTGGAACCACCGATACCCTATTCCTCTTTTAGTGTATATTATACTAGAGTGAATAAAGAGTGACATATTATAAGATGGGCACTCATTGAGGTATTTTTATAACTATCTTGAAGAAACCAAATTATGGGCCAGGAGAACAATGCACTGACAGGCCAAGTTCAAAGGCTTCAAAAGTAGTTCAAGGGCTTCAAAAGTAGTTACAGCGGTTTTGACAAGCAATTTCGGTGAGTTTGAACCTACAAAAAGGGGTTTGTATGATTTGAAAAGAGAATTATTTAATGTGCAGTTCTAAAGAACTCATGATCAGAGTTGATTGGAAAAAGAGCTGTTCCACACATTCAAGCAATGTTTCGTATACATATTTATTTTATATATATTTGTTTATAATTAGTAAATGAAATTTATATATAAAAAATGTACATTTTAGTATTTATTTCAAATGCCATAGAGACACAATCACATGAAATTAGTGGAGCAGGAAAGAATATTTAACATTAAGACACAGGCTTTTAAAGCAAATAAACCGAACCAATTCGAGTTACTAGACCTGCGTCGGTTCACTCAGACGTACTAAATGAGTATATACAGTAAAGATGCGGGAAACTTCAAGCAAATGCGAGTAAACAACATTTCTGTACGTCACATAATTTTGATAAATAATTCCGTATTTCACAGTCTTCGTAAAACGTCGCCTATTCTCCAAAAACAAAATTTGGAAGCTGTTCTATACGAGTAGAAATATGGCTTGAAGAGTGAAGGAGAGATAGAGATATAGGTCTGGCTTGCACAGAAAGAACACGTCGCACAAAGCAAAACCCAATAATTCCGCAGATAGAAACAAGTAATTAACCCAGCATTTTTAGCTTGCGTAATTGCAAATCAGTAAATCAGCCTGAAGTCGCGTGAGACGCACTACGATAGAGCATAGACCCCCAATGTACTGTATATGAAACTGTGATAAAGCGATAAATAGTTGATGCAAGTTAAACGGTGACTATATTGGATCGATAGAAATCAATTCATTATGTTCTGTAGAAGATTTTCTTTGATTTTGAATGATTTTGAATGATCTCCATCATTGCTGTTGACATTTACACCCACATTCAGTGTTGATTTCTATAATCGACTTAAGCGCTAGGAACCCAACTGTATTCAATAATCTTGTGTAGAGATCAAGTGAGGCATATACAAGTACGTAAACAGTAGGCGTGGCAGTGGAGCTACGCCAGACCTTCTTTGTTTTTATTGTTTTCATGCCACTTTATTCCATTACAAAAATTTATATTCACTTAGGCAACTGAGTGAATTACGGGTGTGGCAACTGAGTTACGTCTCCCACTTTCTGCACAAACTATTATTGGGAAATATACATCACCACCAAAGTTACTATAACATTTGGCCAGCCACAGCCACTTATTACAATGCCATCTGCGTACATCAGTAGCTGCGGGGCGTAACCGTCGAAATGCTTCAAGATTTTCCTTACTACGAGCAGCCACAGAAGTGTTTACAAAATAGCCCCTGTGGAGTCCCGCTGCACGCTGCTGTTACCATTTCAGGCCCACTTCACTCTGCTCAAATTCTTCTACAGCCTCAAAGACTCTTTATTCATTGCTAAGCAGCATAATTAATCTCAGCAGTTCTGAAGAACTCTTGAATAACTCCCGTGGAGACATTGTCGAACGCAACAGCAATATGCATAAATACATCCAAGGTATGTTCCTTGGGTTCTAGGGCTTTTTCTACATGTAGTGTTAACGAATATGTTGCAGACTTTGCAACCTTGCATTTGGTATACGCGTGCTCTGCCTTCGATAAGAACTTTGTGCTCATGGAGTCCCTTTCGAAAAATTCCAAAATATTCTCAAATATCTTCAGGAGGAATGAAGTCAGATTAATTTGTCAGAAACACTCTGGATAAATGTGGCTACTTTCACCTGCTTTGGTAAAAAAATATCGCTGGCCACCCACTCGGCAAATCCTTTGTAGTCATGGTGCTTTCTTGCTACTTCCTGCAGGTTCTCCGAGAATACTTCATCAGGCGTTTTGACGATTCTTCCCCTGATTTTGTTATTATGGTATCCTTTGGCTTTTATTCCGGGAGGTTCGCGACTTGTTAATCCTTTTAGTCGAGGCACCTGTTGGATGCACCGGAGATAGCAGAAGTGCATCTTCCGGCGCTATTTTTAGGATAGCAACGCTTTCTTGGTCCGAGTTTCCAGAGGCACCGTAAACCCATATAATTTAGTATACTACATTTTTGAACATTTGAGCAAATTTATGCCTCTGGAGCCAAGGCAATGAATAACCAAAATAAAAAAGTCATAAAGAAGAATAACAATAAACCCAAAGTGCAAAAGAGATCTCGCTACAATAACGCGAACAAACAGAACAAGAGAAACCCTAATAAATAGCGACGTCAGGCGGTGTAAAATATGAGAGATGCTCAGTGGAAGATGGGAGCGTGAAGTGTCCAGAAAGAGGTGGTGGGAATGTAATTTTTAAGTTGCTGACAGAAAAATGAATTTGGTTTATTTACGCTCACTTGCAGTCGAGACTTCTGTTGGTATTGGGAGGATTTTAGGTGCATCATGGAACCAAATTTACCTCCGCTTGATCCTGGATAAGGAATGTAATTGCTTAAAGTTTCCAAGTTGATATATGATCTGTTGTTGATGAGTGTGATTCAATTTCGTTGAGAGATAACACTGAAGAAATTCTTCCCGAAATTAGTTTTCACATTTCCACAATGAGAATAAAGCCAAGTTCAATGATATCATCGAATTTAATCTATACAACTACGACTTGTTGCATAATCAATGGATGAATGACGTCATACTGAGTGTGAGAAAACTGCATAAATGATTAAAAACTAGCAATGGCCCATCGCGCCATTTTCTACTGGTAGAATCGCTGAATAGATTGTCTATTCAACCAGAGTACTTTCAAGGGAGACGTGGATGATACTTTGAATATTTTACAAAGTGTTACACTATCCATTGGAAGTTTAGACTTCTTGTAATCTCTTTCATTGGAGCAGCATGATGGAGTCAGTTTCCTGTCTATTGATTCTACGAAATAGTAGGGATGCCAGGGAATTAATCAGGGGGCCCCTCAAATATGTCTGCACTGTTGTTGTCTTTGTTAAAAACACTTCGTTTTTGAAACAAACAAAATTTTATTAAAATTCGCTTCTACTCTCAAAAACAGTTTGTGTCTCAATTGACGTCACAGCTTTCAATTAACTGTATTTGCTTCGCTTTTATAATTATTGAAACAAAAGATACAATGGAAATTCACAAACGTGTTTGCTTTATTCTAAACACAGTCTCGAATCTACAAAGGAAAACAAACACAGATTGTACAGAAGACAACGCATAAAATAAGTTTGAAAATCCAACTCCGTCATACCTCCATTTCAGAATATATAATTTTTTGTGATAAATTGTGTTTCATTCGAACCAAAAGTTAGTTTGTCTCCGAAAGTTTTCAAGAGCATAACAATAAAAAAATAATTTCTGAACAAGGACGATGAAGGAGCAAATTGTAGTTCTATTTGTAGCAGCCGTGTTGATTTGGCCTGTTACGGCCCGAGGTGGTGAAAGTGGTCCTGATCCTTCGAACCCCACAGGCAACAACCCAGTCGCTGGAGAGACCCCTAGGCCCGTTCATCCTGATCCTATTGGAAATGCAGACAACAATCCCGTCGCTGGAGAGCCCGCTAATCCCAATCCCCTTAACCCAATTGGAAACGCAGACAACATCCCTGTCGTTGGAGGACCCTCTGGGCCCAATCCCCCTAACCCAATTGGAAACGCAGACAAAATCCCTGTCGCTGGAGAACCATCTGGTCTCGATCACACTGATCCTGCTGGAAGCGGTCCCATCTACCCAACCGGTCCAGCACGCACAACTTACTCATACAGCCCAACCGGCCCAACCGGTCCAGCAGGCACAACTTTCTCATACAGCCCAACCGGCCCAACCGGTCCAACAGGCACAACTTACTCATACAGCCCAACCGGCCCAACCAGTCCAACAGGCACAACTTACTCATACAGCCCAACCGGCCCAACCGGTCCAGCAGGCACAACTTACTCATACAGCCCAACCGGCCCAACCGGCCCAACCGGCCCAACCGGTCCAGCAGGCACAACTTACTCATACAGCCCAACCGGCCCAACCAGTCCAACGGGCACAACTTACTCATACAGCCCAACCGGCCCAACCTATCCAACCGGTCCAGCAAGTCCAATTTACTCAACCGGTCCAGCTTATCCAACCGGTCCAGCAGGTCCAACAGGTCCAATTTACCCATCCAACCCAACCGGTCAAGCAGGTCCAATCTACTCAACCGGTCGAGCTTACACAACCGGTCCAGCAGGTCCAACAGGTCCCATTAATGCTGCCAAATAGTGAAAGTGAAATGCTACCGGCATTCTTAACGAATAAGATCAGAATCCCATTGTTCAAAGTGACTACAATGAAATAAATTGTAAAATATAAATTAATTAATAAATATCTAAAAATAAATAAAAGGACCTCTTTTGTACTCATTTATATCCAGTGCTCTACTCATGATTAAACTTAAATCCAGTAAAGGAAGCTTAGAAAGAAGAGTTAAACCACGACGATATTGCTTCCATGTAAGACAAAAAATAAACTTTATTATTCCCAGCAAAAATTTTGGGAGATCTCCCCAAGGGAGTATAAAGGGAGTATTGATATATCCATGCGGATTTGATTGTACAACTCACCTAATGCACCCAACAAATGTTAAAGGGAGTACCAAGGGCTAATGACATGCCTATGTAAAAGGAGGCCAAAGAGAAATAGCTTTTTAGCTTTTCGCTCTGTACTCCCCTGTCAATGTAAAAGGGGGACAAAGCACTCCCTTTGTTCCCTAAATGATGTTAAAGGGTGTTCTCTCAGAAAAAAAGCTTTTTAGCTTTTCGCTCTGTACTCCCCTGCCAATGACATGCCAATATAAAGAGGGGGCCAAAGGAAGTACTATAGGGAGCAATGAAATCTTGGAGACTACAAGGATTACTCCGAGGTTTATCCCCTGGTGGGTTCTTATTCCTGGTGGATTATTATACAGAGTTACGGTGCTTGCAAATTGTTCGAAGCTGATCTCATAAGTGCTCCGTACTTGTGACAGTATTCCGTTGGGTTTAAATTGAATAAGTTCTTAAAATTTACCGACACACACGCTAATAAGCGAATACAACTTCTTTTCCAGCATAAGAAGGAGTTCTGCTTCGTTAATTAGACAATTTCTTTGCTGTTTGTAATCGGTCGAAAGTAACGATTGTCATATGAGTGTTCGTCACTCACTACAATAATAACACCTTCCTAGTCTTAGCGCAAGGAGTGGAACTGTTGTGGACAAAGAAAGCTACGCCTCCACGGCGATATTGCTTCCATTGACCACAAAAATAATCTTTAATATTGACATGCTGACCAATGATGAAGGTGGCACTGGGATCTGAACCGATCACCAAGATTTATATCCTAATTTTGTGCTGTCGTGTCAAACTTCTTATATAAATATCACATAGATCACATAGATCACAAGTATATAAAATGGGCATGACATTGAGTTTTTCCGCCTATTTTATGTTTGGCGTTTATACGGGTAATGTGAGCCATTTTTGTGGAGTTCCGTAGTCGAGTTTTATATAAGGGCCCAGTAATGCATATATGTACATTATGGGCGTGGTGTTGGAAGCATACTGCTCTTTATATATAGACTGGTATAGAGCCAATGTGTTGAATTATTGTAGATTTTTATTATGCACCTGGTTAAGAGATCTGGATTGGCTTGCTCTGTGTCGGTGATAACTTGTTCGTGAGTTGTAAGTGGGCTGTGAATGAGTTTTACTTGAGTTGTAAATGAGTTGTGGACGACTTGAAAGGTGAGTAGTAGCGACAAACGACGACAGCACGGAATTGTCATTCAGCTGATTCCTTAAACGATTATAACGCAATTATACGCCGATTTACAAAGCAACACGGAGCTAGGTAACACGATTCAAAGAGCACAAGGAATAGTAGAATATTTTCAATAACATGTTGTTCTAGAATTTTCGAGCTTCCCATCTTTGGTTCTGCGATTCTCCATGATTACTGGATATTTTCCCGAATTCTTTAGAAATTAGCAGAGAGTTTTGAATCGAAAGCTGAAAAAAACCTAATTCTGAGGAGCAAACCGATCGATTTATTTCACTAGAAATCCGCTGAAGATGAGGTTTACGGGACGCATTAAAATCGGGAGTTTGATACGCCGCATCATTGGGCTGGGACACGTAGTCGCTCAGTATAATGATTACCATTATTACTAGGATTGTTATACAAAAAAATAGCCAAATACAAGATTTAAACACGAAAAATGTCATTGAATTTTAATACGAAAAACCACTCGAAGCATGCCAGTAAATTGGATGGTGAAGAGTCATATCCAGGGGTAAACTCATTAGTGTCCAGAAGTCGGGCTGCAATAGTTGTAGTTCTTAACAGCACACTTAAGCACATACAATGGCTCGTTGTGGTGCCACACTAAGACGACGCGACTCCCCCGTCTAGAGTTTTGGGAACCACAGTGATTCCGAAATGAACCTGGCTATGTCCTTAATGTTGATGGAAGATAGTTCGGTTAAGGTAGTGAAGAAAGGCGAGCCTAGGAATTTTAATCTTCGCCTGGCCAGAGCTGGGCACTGACACATGAGATGAAGTACTGTTTCTTCCTCCTCCTCAGAGCCACAACTGCGACAGAAGTCGTTATGGGGCAGTGCTAGTCTTTCAGCATGTTTACCGATCAGACAGTGTCCCGTGAGCACATTTATTGTAGTGCTGATGGAGTTCCTGGAAATAATGAGTAGCTGACTAGTGCGCCTAATGTCAATAGTGCTCCAGGTTTCTCTGGCAACACTACAAGTATGTTCATTTACCCAGGCTCTGTTAGCTGCCTCAAGGTAGTCATGTTTTATGGCCCATTTCACCGTGGCCAGTGGGACACCTACACCAAAAGAGTGGGAGATGTCAGGGGCAGCGTACCTATTTTGGTCAATTCATCGGCCTCGCAGTTTCCCAGAATATCGCTATGTCCAGGCACCCAGAATATGTGAACTTATGAGTTACCCGAGACGACGTTCAGGGAGAAGCGGCAATCAAGTACGAGCTTAGAGGTAGTGAATACCCCAGCTAGCGACTTGATTGTCGCCTGACTGTCCGTGTATATGCGAATGTTCACATCGCATACTTCATTGTGAATAAGCCACTAGGACGCTTGGAATACTGCCATTAGTTCCGCGTGAAAGACGCTGCAATGGTCAGGGAGACGATAGGAGAGCTTGATGCCACGTTTTCTGGAGAAAATGACTCAACCGACCTTTTTCTCCAGTTTGGAGCCATTCGTATATATGTCAATAATGTTCGTATACAATTGCGTAGCTAACTTAGAATTTGATGAACTGACGATCTTGTATATTACTCGTCTGGACTACTGCGTACTTTTAGCATCATGCGTTAGGTATCCTGATTCGATACTTAACTCTCGGAACGGAAAACCATCCAAGCCTTAACAAGCTTTCAATTTATTGAATATGTGTGTTCTGTATTGAGGCGCAAGATACACAAAAAATTGAACAACTCCAACAACAACTTCGACTGCTTATACATTATCATCAAAAACAAGTAATAGAAACAAGCCACATTCATCGAAAACCCCACTATCCTCAAACCAAGTCATCCAATCATCTTCTCCGCAACTCTGAAGCTTACCATTCTCTCCCTGTCGCCGTTTCCCACATCATTTATAATGTTTTCCAGAGCTCTCTACTGTCAGTTTAAAGTGAAGCCGCATTCCCTTATTAGTGGGCGCAGTGCTGGACCTTCAAATACCCTCTTTCTAAAGCTCGATTCCAGCGACTAACTCCTCTGGAAGAGAGACACTTTTTCATGCATTTTCATTGCAGCTGCCCAAGGAAACTTTCCCACCGTCCACTGAAAAGTTGTAATGAACTGTTTGAACACAGCGAAACATCGTTGAAAACTCAAATATTTCCGCACTTAAAGCCAATAAAACGAAGATGAGTTGAACCCGCGCACGAAAAGCTAATTTTAAAAGGTTCCTCTCCAAATTGCACTTCAGAATAGGGAATGAAGGTATTTATTTTACGAACAGAGTTACTGCAACAGAGCAATCAAAGATTTAAAATGCTTTGTCGGACTAGTTTTCGGCGAAGTTCTCATCGAGCCAAACGAATGGCATGGGAGCCGCGGACGAGAAGCTAATTAACGATGATAAAGGATAGAGTTGCTGTCTCTGAAGAGTGTATTATGCTCAAATCGTGGTATTGTGAGCCATGTTTCCTCGACTGTAGTCTGAACTTTTTACTGATTTCATTGAAAAAACTCTTCAACATTCTACATTTAATGAATCAGTTGTACAACGGGAGAATTTATAAAAGCAAATTGACATCAAAATTACTTCCTTGACTGCTCCCAGGTAAAGTGGGCAAATTGTTCTTATTTACTGCTTGACGGTCTTCTCTTAGAAAAAAAAGAAAAGCACAGACAAGCATTTATAAACCTTTTTATTTTGTACACAAGATTTTACCCGTGCCTTTGTAGGCGACGAAACTGTAATGTTCTTAATTAGATCGTGGTCTCTGGGTATTTTCCTTGCTATGAGTAATCATCAAATAACAGTTTCATGACAGGATCAGCTCCATTTATTCCATCCAGTCATTATTTTCTCAATGTGCTCGTTCCCTGCGGTTCAAGATTGATCCAGTCTTGATGTGGCCGTGGAGCCAAAAAGAGATTTAATGGCGACCTGGCTGCCTGAGAAGATAGATACGTCGACTGCGCCGATATCACTATTCAGCATCCATATGGCTGCGTGGTAAATGGCCATGACCTCAGCTTGAAAAGCGTTGCAATGGTCTGGGAGACGTAGGGAGATGTTTAAGTCCAGCTTGTCGGAATAAATACCGCTGCCGGCTCTACCTCCAAGCTTGGAACCGTCGGTGTAGATTTCGACTGTTTCACCGACGATTAGGTTTTTTGAAGTCCAATCGTTTCTACTTAGACCTCACGGTCGAATTCCCTGTTCAAATCGGGATAGACCGACATATAATCGATAAAGTTGGGGACAGGTGGATCCTAATTCAGAATTGAAGCTGTGAGGGTTATGCGCTAGTGCGAAAGAGCGTTAAGTCTAATACAATACCCAAACAGCAGAAGCATTTCCAGAATACTTGGCAGATACTTTCACTCCAAACGATTTCAGCGGATGTAAGGTTGAGGTCGGGCATGGACATCAAGAAGATGGTCTCGATATTGAATTTACTACTGAAGCTGAAGTGTTAACCGAAATCAGAAAATTTGTGAAGTGTAAAAAATCTCTCGGCTACGACCATGCTGACAAAAATAAACAACACTAGCTTCATATTGAAACATGTCCCTATATGCTTGACAGTATCAAAGGTAATAACGGTCGAAAAACTTGATGATCCTGATGTAACTACCTACAGACCAAACTCTCTACTACCAATGCTATCCCAACTATTCGAAAGGCTATTAATGAAAAGAATGCAGCCAATCATACTGGAAGATAGCAGAAAAATAATACCAAGACATCAATTTGTTGTCGATACCAAGTCCATCGAGTGACACACACACACAATTGGAAATGCTATAGAAGAGAAAAAGTTGTGATCTATCTTCTTTCTCGATCTTGCCATTCAATGTCATCAACAAAGTATCGCATGCCGGGCTACTCACCAAAAAGAAAAGCCACTCTACCTAAAGAATTTTTCATATCCTCACTTCATATCTCTCGGAACGCTACTTTAGAATAAGGCTCAAGAACGAGTGTTCGATGATCAAGGAGTTCAAATATGGAGTACCTCAAGTTACCGTGTAAGGTACAATCCTTTATCCGCTCTACAAATGGGATCTACTTAGAAGCAACAGTAAAAACTCCAATCACGTTCGCAGATGATACTGCGCTAATGACTGTTAACATAACTTGTATCAAAAAACGCATTCCAAGTTGTAGTAAATGACATCACCTCTAGGACAAAAAAGTTACGCATCAAACACAACGCCACCAAATCCATCCAAGTGGATTTCACCAACAAAGAAGTACGACACCTACAATTACCTATTAACGGTGTACAAGTACCATATTCGAATCAAGCAAAATATCTTGGCAATATACTTGATCCAAAACTTCATTGGAGCGAACACGTGAAAACGAAAAAGGAAGAGCTAAACATAAAATACCGAAATATGAGCTGGCTAATGGGTAGGAAATTTAAGCGATTCGTACATATCAAAATTAGAATCTAGCAGCTTTGGGGTTATGCCAGCAAAGGTCACTTAAACACAATCCAGATATTCCAAACAAAGCTTTGTGGTGCATTGTTTATGCGCCTTGGCTCATACAGAATACTGACTCAATAGCGATCTAGGAGCTGAAAGAAAGTCCACGAAGAAAGGCTGAGGTTTGATATCAACCCAGAAGCTTCCCCACTTTGCAACACTAGTACCTCGCAAAAAAGTAGACTACATAGAATCAAATATCGCGATCTTGCCAAAATCCGGACTGAGGATAGATGAACATAATTGTTATTCGAAGTAAATTGCTTTTTAGTTAATACAAAACTAGTTTGTCTTCGCTCCCGAGACTCATTAAACTTAAAGTACGAACAATTACTAGTTTCTTTAATGGTGTCATTTAGAGTATTCTGGGCGCATGGGCGCTTGGTAAGACCCCATCTTCTGCAATCGCATCCTTTATAACAAACTCATCCTTCCGTTCCAAATGTCGGCTTTCTAATTTCATTGCTCCCATGAAATACTGTATAGAATATGTCCAATGTAGAAGAGGAGAGCTTCTCAGTTAAACATCAGTTGAATCTTCGAACACAAAAAGAATAAAGATAACACAGAGGTGAATTGCATGTACCTCTGCCTGGAATATGCTGGGTGATTTCGAAATTGGTTCGTAGTGGATGACCCTTAGCCCAAATATGCCGGCTCCTATTCCTTCTTATGTTTTTGAACCATCTGTGAACCACTTGATGGTATGATTTTATAGGATATCTTGAAGTGATTCAGGTTTCCATTCCTTCTTGCTCCCAAGCACAACTGTGAAGCGTTTCTCTTTGTTAAATCATTTCATTCATATCGTCTCTAGGTAGGTCCACGAGGGGTATAGTGGCAACGATGCTGTCTCGTTGTTTATTACTACAAATTTTCTCGCGGCCGACACCATAACCTAGATCTGGATAAACTGAGAAAGAGTAATTTCTTGGTTACAACTACTCTCTTACTTGCAGAAAAAAAGAAGCCCCGTCATCTCCATTACTTTTGGTTTGTGAACTCAACTTGTTGGCGAAGGCAGATCAAAATTCTCCCTGAGGTTGCTCGAGTTATCCGGGGTGTATATTTGAGTCATAAAGAAGAAATCGGAAGCAACGAACTATGAAATGAAATAAGTTGAGACTGTTGGAGAAAGTGTGTTTGATTCGGGAGCTCGTACAACAGTTCAACCAACTACTGATGTGAAATACGTGGTGATTGTCCCTGTATCTCGCCACCGCTGTTGCTCATTAGTGTATGATAATATTTTTCTTATAATTAAACACTTAAATAATTAAAGAAATAATTGACAGCAGTGTTTGTTCCTCAATGACGCCCAATGTTAATTATGATCAACGTGGAATAACTACGAATGTTAAATAACGGAGTGTCAAGATTATTAGTAATAGTTAATCTCTTCAAGGGAATAGTCTGAACGCGACGTCCAACCGAACTGAAATGAAACTGAGGCTAACACGAATTCTGCTGCTCGGCATTTTAATATGTCTCGCCGCTGGAGTGGGAGCCCGTGCTGGCGATGCTGGCGATATAGCTAAGGACAAAACTGGTGATGCTGACAAACCTGGTGATGCTGACAAACCTGGTGATGACGACTCTATTGGTGATGATGATGAATACACGAGTGACGATGACGACACCATTGGTGATGATGAGGATGATGAAGATGAGGATGATGAAGAATACACGAGTGACGATGACGACACCATTGGTGATGATGAGGATGATGAAGATGAGGATGATGAAGATGAGGATGATGAAGATGAGGATGATGAAGATGAGGATGATGAAGATGAGGATGATGAAGATGAGGATGATGGAGATGAGGATGAAGAAGATGCCTCTGATGGCGTTGATAATGGCAATTCTTCAAGTGACACCAATGATGCTGATGGAGATGGCCCCCCAGGACCCGGGACTAATACAGGCAAGAATAAGAGAAAAAGAGTGAAGAAAGGTAAAGTAAAAACTGGAAAAGGCGGAAATCAAAAAGCAGATATGAATCTTAAACCATGTCAAAAAGGCATGCAATGTATGATAATGAAAACCGGATCAAAGAGTGAAAAAGTTAATAAGAACCAAACAGGTAAAACAGGTAAGAAACGTGTAAAAGGAAAGAATGGTAAAGGGGGAAAAAAAGCAGCAGGGGATAAGAAGCCCGCAATCGGACAGGGCTCACAGAATCCGAAGCACTCACAAAGTAATCCTGGGGGACAGGTGGGACAAGGCCAACAAGGTGGGAACAATGGGAAAGTGGTCAAACAAGGGAATGGAAATGGCATAAACCAAAAAAAGAAGAGAAATCGAAATAAAGTACAAAACGGTGCACAGCCCGGGCAAATTGGAGCAGGAGGCCAACCTGGTAAGTTTATGTCAATCTGATAGCAAGGAAGAAATTATGAACGGGATACATTTTGTAAGGTGTGAATGGTGCTGGAAACAATGGAACGAACAAGAAGAAGAAGAAGAAGCGAAATAAATCCAACGGTGTAAAAGTTGCACAAGGAGCAAACTTGGTTCAAGGGGCTCAAAACAGTAGACCGGGTGAGTTGATTTTAGTTGACTTTTATACAAGTGCATGGAATAAGTTGTTGGACTCTTCAATGGATTTACAGGAAACAATGCAAACAAGAAAAATACAAAGAAGAAGAAGAACCAAAACAACCAAGGAGTACAAAATTTCCAAAAACAGCGTGTTCAATCTGGTAAATTCATTTTTGGTTGATCTTTTACAGAATTCCATTTTTTGAACATTTCGAATATTTGTATAGGTCCGAAGGCCTCTGGAGTCAAGCCGATGAATAACCAAAACAAGAAAGTCATAAAGAAGAATAACAATAAACCCAAAGTGCAAAACAGACCCCGGAACAACAACGCGAACAAACAGAACAAGGGAAACCCCAATAAACAGCGACGTCAGGCGGGGTAAAATATGAGCGACACTCAGCTGAAGGTGGGAGCGTAAATTGTCCAGAAAGAGGTGGTGGAAGTTTACTTTAATTTTAAATATTATGTTGCCGACAGAATGTTGGAGAGAATCACAAGAAATTTAAAGAAACTCTGTAAAAAAATTCATCAAAAATTTCAAATAAAAAACAACCAATTTGGTTTATTTACGCTCATTTGTAGTCGAAACTTCTGTTGATATTGGGATGGTTCTAGTGGACCAAATTTACCTCCACTTGATCGTGGATAAGGAATGTTATTGCATAAGTTTCCAAGTTGATCAGTTGATTGAGTGTGAATCAGATTCGTTGAGAGATAAGACTGAAGAAATTCTTCCCGAAATCAGTGTTCACATTTCCCAGAAGAGACCAGACCCAATTTGAGTGATACTATCGATTTTAGTATATACGACTACGACTTGTTGCTTAATCAAGGCAGTAATGACGTTATATCGTGGGGAGGAAACGTCCGGCATAAATTATAAGAGTAGTAGCAGAACGGTCCATCATTTAATTTTCTAAGCAATAGTTTTGCTGAATAGAACTCTTCTCGAAATGTATTCAACTAGAATCCTTTCAAGGGAGACTTGAAAGATACTCTGAATACTTTACAGCGTCTCCATTAGAGAGGTCGGACTGTTCGTAGACTCGCTGAATACAAATATTTTCGATGTGTATTCTATTTGGACTCTTCAAAGGCCATTTGGAAGCTTGTTTGAATGATTTCAAGATTATTTATGATAAGTCTATATAGATTTATATGCAAACACAGGTATTTCTGTGTTATGTCTGAGAGAAAGTGTTCACACCAGGAAGGTGCTTACATGATTGACCAACTTACTGTTAACAATATGAGTAACTATGGACGAACATTCCGATGATTAATATCTCTGACAGATTTAAATGCTTCAGTCAGTATGGAGGCTCTCTCTTAAGAATGAAATATGAAGCGAATATATATGACTGTCCAACCGAGTATTACTACTGTTTTCATACCTTCGATTTTGCTACATCTGCAAATACCCTATGGATTGTACGATTGAAGGAAGGGACAGATTGTTATCAGAAACTGTTACAAAAATCAGTTGGAAGAAAGCGAGCAACACAAGTTGATGACATATCTGGGCTTATAAGGAAATGCTCGTAAATTCTAGCTCATGTTTCTGGAACCACCGATACCCTATTCCTCTTTTAGTGTATATTATACTAGAGTGAATAAAGAGTGACATATTATAAGATGGGCACTCATTGAGGTATTTTTATAACTATCTTGAAGAAACCAAATTATGGGCCAGGAGAGCAATGCACTGACAGGCCAAGTTCAAAGGCTGCAAAAGTAGTTCAAGCGGTTCTGACTCGCAATTTCGTTGACTTTGAACCTACAGAAAGGGGTTTGAAAAGAGAATTATTGAATGTGTAATTCTAAAAAACAATGATCAGAAATGATTGGCAGAATAGTTGTTCCACACATTCAAGCAATGTTTCGTATACATATGTATTTTATGTATATTTGTATATAATTAGTAAATGAAAATTATATGTATAACACATTATAGTATTTATTTCAAATGCCATGTAAATAGAGACACAAACATCCCGCAGATTCTTGTAAAATTAGTGGAGCAGGAGAGACTAATTAACATTAAGAAACAGATATTTAAAGCAAATAAACCGAACCAATTCCAGTTACTAGAACTGCGTCGGTTCACTCGCACGTACTAAATGAGTATATACAGTAAAGATGCGGGAAACTTCAAGCAAATGCGAGTAAACAACATTTCTGCGCGTCACATAATTTTGATAAAGAGTTCCGTATTTCACAGTCTTAGTAAAACGTCGCCTATTCTCCTAAAACAAAATTTGGAAGCTGTTCTATACGAGTAGAAATATGGCTTGAAGAGTGAAGGAGAGATAGAGATATAGGTCTGGCTTGCACAGAAAGAACACGTCGCACAAAGTAGTATTGGGTAAAAACCCAATAATTCGGCAGATAGAAACAAGTAATTAACCCAACATTGTTAGCTTGCGTAATTGCAAATCAGTAAATCAGCCTGAAGTCGCGTGAGACGCACTACGATAGAGCGTCGACCCCCAATGTACTGTATATGAAACTGTGATAAAGCGATAAATATTTGATGCAAGTTAAACGGTGACTATATTGTATCGATAGAAATCAATTCATTATGTTCTGCAGAAGATTTTCTTTGATCTTGAATGATTTTGAATGATCTCCATCATTGCTGTTGACATTTACACCCACATTCAGTGTTGATTTCTATAATCGACTTAAGCGCCAGGAACCCAACTGTATTCAATAATCTTGTGTAGAGATCAAGTGAGGCATATACACGTACGTAAACAGTAGGCGTGGCAGTGACGCTATACGGTATTTAGTATTTTAAAATGCCACTTTTGTTCCATTACTAGAAATTATATTCATAAATCAAAGGGTTCCACTTAAAAATGTGAGTGAATTGTGGGAGTGGCAGCGGAATCAGTTCTCACATGTCAAAGTATTATTCAGACATTGTTCATCACCACCAAAGTTTATTACTATATTATTTATTGCAATCGAGCGCATTTTAAGAGATTTGTCGCCAGTTGCTTCTATGGAAGATAGGCTTTATATTATCTCATTCTTATAGTTATCCGGCTCTATTATGAGGTCTATAATCAGGCGGTTCGATTTTGGATCTTTTAATCATTTTCAGAAGCAGTTTTATCTACTTGGTCACTTCCACATAAACAAAACATTCCGCAAAGCTGTACCACAACACTTGATTACTCTCTGCAGAAGTGTGTGCTAAAAATTCCTGCTCTCCATGAAAATTGGTTTTAAGATTTATCAGCATTATAGGAAAGCGAACAAGAAAATTCTGTATATCAACACAAGACAATCGTTATATATGTATGTATATCATCATTGTTTTAAAGGAATACTGAATGATATGATGAAATATATAAATGAAATTTCGTAAGGATTTCAGCAATGCTTTATGGACTTTATTATACAGCGTCCTCCCACTTGTGGTATATATTCATGTCAACATATCTCCTGCTTATTGAATAATTATCGGATAGGTCTGGTTTAGTGGTCAACGTTGGTAACTTTAGTTTTATTTCACTTTAACCTCAGAGAGTCTTCAATAGAGTCAACTGCAAAACAAGTATATTCGTTAACAGCTTGCAAGCCGTTAAATGAGTCAGTTACTTCGCCGATAGCTTTAAGCCCACAGGTTAGTGACTAAAGTACTTAGAATGATAACTTCATAACGAAGCATTCGTATGGGGGATGTAATGGGTACAATAAATCAGCCTTAACTGCTGCTCTGTGGACTGTGATGAGATGATGTCGTCTCTTGATTCACATGGGTACTAAAGAAACGATTATTTGCCGCTAATTACACCTACTAAAATGTCTTCGTTGACATGTATCTGAATCATGGATTTAAAATAGCATCTCTTTAATACGTTGGAACTGCCACACCCAGTCACTGATTCTGTAAATATCTTTTACATTCATTATTTCAATGCATCTAACGGCTCTGAATCTTCCGCTATTGATTATATTTTGGTATATACAAATACTTAGATAGATAGATAGATAGATAGAAGTGGGGTAGGCCGGAGAGTCGCCGAGAAGGAGGCCTCCAAGCACTCAGGCATTGATGCCCTGTGCATTAACCCTAGAAAAAATGTAGGGAAGGGGGGATACAGAGGATTTTGGAAAGCATGTTACACCTTTTCAAACGTATTTGACTCTTTTATGAAGCTCAGAAGTCTGTCCAGGGATAAGAAATGTACTTTGTCCAATCCCAACACATGTGACCCTAATATGCGCCTTTAAATACTTAGTCTTGTTTATATAAATATCCAATACTAGCCTTCACTGTACTCTCTTTATTCGTAGCTAAATGTTATTGAAATCTATTACGATATATATTTACGATATATTTATATATACTAGTATTCTACACTGACGCTATCTCTTATACTAACAAATGTAACTTATAAACTGTAATTTCTAGCAGAAGCTTAATTTTCACAGCATACTTTTAGGCACATGTTCTTATTGCCATTCGTTTAAGTATGATCATTATATCACCGAAGAAATTAATTCCGACAATTATGCATCGTAAGCTGGGCGCCGGAGGAGCGGAAGACCACCTCTGAGATGGAAAGACTAAGTTCAGGAGGACCTGTATGTACGCGAGATTTCCAACTGGCGTCAGCATGCGCTTAGCACAGACGGCAGGCTTTTAATAATAATTAAGACAAATCCTGCCACGGGCTTGGTTTCCCAAATGCTTCTTTCTATAAAATCTTTTCTCTTCGAGTCGAAAGCCTCTGTAGTTAGAATTCATTACCCCCAACACCTTGCACTCATAATTAATTATGGTGTAAGGAATAATATAATAATAATAATAATAATAATAATAATAATATAGTAAAACTTTGACAGAGACCTCGAATAGTAGGGACTTCCAAAGCGTCAATTATCTTGAAGATAAGAAAGTTCTTATTCAGTTGATTTGTTATAATTATTATTATTATATCTTATACCATAATTAATTATGACTGCAAAGGTTTAAGGAAATGAATACTAGCTACTGAGGCCACCGAGTCAAAGAGACAAGTGTTTTTTTTTTTAAAGGAGCGCTTTGGAGACCAAGCGGATTTGAACCTGCGACCCTCTGAGTGTGTGTCTCGCATGCTTACTAGGCTACAGAGGGCGGCTCAATGAAGAACATTTAGTTATTTTCTTTAATGATTAAAGCTTCATTGCCTGCTCCAGTTGGTTCCAGATTTAAATATATATTGGGAATCCTATGGTATCATAAAGGATCATATTGGAATGGCAGACACTTCTGGCTATCTATGAATACCATTCTCCAATAATTATATTCCTACCTTTCTTGATGGTTGTCTGGTTAGAGTTTCAAGACTTGCTTAGAGGAACTTAGTTTCGTTTTGAATTCGAAACAAGAAAGAGTGATGTTGCCTACAAAAGTTAAATATTGCTGCCTAATTCTGTGAAGTTGATACTAAAAAGTATATAATAGTAAAAGTGTAGTGAAGGATAGAAGGAGACCCATCTCTTAGAACTTAACGTGCCTCTGTTATAAATATAAATAACATCCAAACAAATATACCACAATAAGACTGACTAGCAATTTAATGTTAATTGAATTTGACTTTGCATATCCTTTTCGCCTTACTTAAAATTAGAATAACAGGATATGGGCGTTATATATTCATATGAATGATAGGAATGTTTTATACCACAATAAGTCCGAGATATTGTTTTAATTCACTACAGTTTCATTCCTTCTGGATTTTTTTCACATTCAGTTTCAAACTTCACCAAAGTAAAATTTGGAATTAATACGAATTTAGTTCACATTCAAATTTCTAACTTTACCAAAGTAAGTCAACCGCCATGCCCCGCATTCATACGAATCCTTACACTGTTTTCGTAAAAATCCAAAATATAGCACGATATTTTGTTCACTTCAAAGTAACAAAATGAAACTTGAAGCTTACATAAGTTTACTTCAAGGTCACATAATGCCAGAGAGTGTCACATAATGCCAGAGAGTGTCACATAACACCATATAATGGAACCTGAAAGTGACATAAGGTCAAAGGATTAGTAGTTATTTAAATTAGGTACTTAAAGTAACGTATTAGTGGGAGGTCAAAAAAGGTTAGTTAAGTTCAGAACGGTCGCTTCAAGGCTACTTCACAAATGTTATTTGGAGGTATCAAGAGGGTCTCATAAGATTATATAAAAAAATTATATAATACCCACAAAATTGGTCGACGTGCATTACAGCTAATATTAATAAGGTTATATAAACTTACAAAGGTCACTTGAAGGTCAAGCAATGCCACTTCAACGTCACATAAAGAAACTTGAAGATGGCATAAGACAATTTGAACCACGCTGAAAGTTACTTAAGGTCACCTAAGGGAATATACTAGCATAAGTTCAGTATGAGGACACCAAAAGTCACGTATGAAGTTCACGTAAGTTCAGTCTAATATCACAAAGACTACCTTGAAGCTGATAGACGGTAACTTTAAGACACCACAAGGTTATTTTCAAAAGTCAACAAATGTCACTTCAGTCAGTCGCATAATGCTACTTGAAGTTCACTTAAGGCCACTTGAAGGTGAAGGTGTTGGAAACTCTCTTATATCTATTATACTCGTATGTGCAATAGAATATGATACATCCAAACAACTCAGGTTGCAAGGACCACATACAGTTTCACTATTGAAGAGATTCAAATAGTGGCATAGGCAAAATTGGGTATTTCCGTCTCATTACTAATTATTCTGGATTCTCCCTCTTAATGTTTATTAAAATTGTTACCAAAAACTACTATAAAAAAAGTATATCAGTATATTTATAACCGAATAAATAAAAAAAACAAGCAATATTTTTCAAAATATTAAACTAAGCTAACTCAATGTAGATTACGTTTCCCGAGGCCCTCACAAGTAAGTACACAAACACAACCTAATTGAATGTCGTGCTAAAAGTCATAGAACTGTTTTGTTTCCGAAGGTTCTTAAAAGTGTTTCAATTAATTAATTTGAAACAATATTTGTATAAATTATTTTGGTTGGATGAAGGCGAAAGCCCAGACTTGAATTTTCAAATAAAAGCAATTCTTTTCTTGAGAATAATTCAATAGTTATTCAGATATTGTGCCAGACAGTTTAGAAAAGATAACAACTAGAAATGAGAGCATGCTTATTTTTGACAATGCTTATGGGAACTTTAATAATTGTGACCAAAGCACAACTTGACTCTACTCCAGTGGCTGAAAAATCAATAAACGAGGAGTCGGTTGACACCATAGCAAAGGTCACGGAAGAAAATGGTAATAAATCTAAGGACTCTGCATCACCAAATAAGGTATCAAAGGCGGCTACTGCATCAGTTAACACAGCCACTGATATGAATGCTTCCGAGGACAATGCTTCCGATGAGAATGCTGCCGATGATTCTGAGAACACTGCTGCTGAAGATAATGATTCCAATGAAAATGTGTCCGTTGATAATCATTTCGCTGAACCTGGTTTAAATGACAATGCTTTCGATGACAATGCTTTGGATGACAATGCTTTGGATGACAATGCTTCCGATGAGATTGATTCAGATGAAAATGCTGCCGATGACAAAGACAACTTGGGTTCCAGTGAGAATAATTTAGATGAAATTAATTCTGATGACAATTTACCCGATTCGGAAGGCTTGGATTCCGATGACAATGTTTCTGATGATAAGAATTCTGACGGCAATGCTTCAAATGAACCTGCTTCCAATGACAATGGTTCCGTTGATGATGCCTCCGATAACAATGCTTCCGATGATAATATTGCCGATGATAAAGCTGCTGATGATTCCGAGAAAACTATTGCTGATGATAATGGTTCCGATCATAATGCTTCCAATGATAATCATGCGGATGGACCTGCTTTAAATGTCAATGCTGGCGATGACAATGTTTCCGATAATGATGCCTCCGATAACAATGCTTCCGATGGCAATACTCCCGATCATAAACCTGCTGACGATTCCGAGAACACTGTTGCTGATGATAATGGTTCCGATCATAATGCTTCCAATGATAATCATGCGGATGGACCTGCTTTAAATGTCAATGCTGGCGATGACAATGTTTCCGATGACAATGTTTCCGATGAAAAGGATTCCGCGAACACTGTTGCCGATGATAATGCTTTCAATGGTAACAGTTCCGTTGATAATAGTTCCGATGGCACTGTTTTCATTGGCAATAGATCTGATGATGATTCTACTGACTCTGTTCCAGAAGTCTCCGAATCAATTGATGGTGCATTTGATACCAACCCAATTAATATGCCAACTGAAAATCCACCGAATTCCACTCCATCGCACACAGTCCCTACAAACAGTAGTCCATCAGCAATGACCCCATCAGTTGCAGAAAATGTTACGCCACCGACCATCAACATAACTATTGCCACACCATCGGAAAATGCTCCACCGATTGTTACTCAGACAGATAGCAGTTCATCGGATGATAGTTTCTTACACACCTCTATAGGTACGAGTCCCAGCTCCACCGATGAGAATAACAACGATGGAAATGACAGCGAGTATGGAGAAATCTGCGATGATATTTTGGACTATCTGGGTAAATATATTATATATAATTATTTGTATCAGAAGTAAGTGTGGATCCTTAATATTTTCCTCAGGTCTAGGCTGGCTTCTGCCGAAAATTAGCCATAAGAAAAACGTTCACAGACATATTCCTCAGAAAGGCAATAAACCAAAAAGTAATAAAGAAGGACATCAACAAAAAAAAGAAAATCATAATAGATATGACAATAGGAATGATAGACAGCATAACTCGGCGCACAAGCCACGAAAGGATTATTGGGATGTCATGGACCTATTCTCATATAATGGTCTTAGATAAGATAATTACCCTATGTGGATAAGGATAAGGATTTTCTTCAGAAAAATATATGGCACATGTCCATCGAGGCTGTTATATATCATAGCTTTAAGTTACATCTAATGTGGTATTTCCAGATGCGTCAGTCGGGATTCCACTGGCAGACTAAGATATTCGTAAGCAACCCCGTGCCGGTAGACCGGATACAATCGGGAATTTAAATTTACATCGAAAACATAATTTAATCGAATAGCTTTAATAGAATCTGTTATAAATAAAACAGGATTCACATACTTAAACAAGAAGCAACAGGCAAATTATTGATTTTGTGGACACTTTTCTGTCGCTTCTAAATATAGGCTCTATTATCCATAAACTCTGCTGCTCTGCTGATCGATTTACTTTACTTACCAAATAAAATGAAACATGAAGCAGACGCACATACTCGAACGAAGCTGAGGAAGGCAGCCGACAACCCACTCATATTCTGGTGAGTGTGTTGGCTGCATTGAGCAACTTAAATTAAAAGCCTTCCTGCCCTGGAGCTGTCGGCTCTTTTTCGCTCCACCATTATATTTCTGTCTATCTCAGAGTCTGCGTACGAGTTATTCGCGGAAGGAGTGCAGAGTAAATGAACGCTCCGCTGAAAAAGGTTGCGGCTACGTTGGAGAGGGTTGGAGAGTATCTAAAGAGGGCAAAAACAAATCAGTAGCAGCGGAAACAAATTTTCCGCTACGTTTATTGCCCCATCAGCAATAATTGGTGAAGTTTTCCTCTTCACAAAAATCTTATTCCACGTTATTTACTTATTAAAACGGCGGTAATGAAGGAGTAATTCGCAAAGGATTTCAGTGACTCTTTAATGTGGGACATGAATGGGTTTAATACCCTCTGCTCAGTCCTTTAAATGTGGAAATTGCTTCCTGCTGCTTTGAAATTTGTGCTACGGTACCACGATTTCTATGAAAACGCGTTTCGGTTATGGCTTCACTTTGTGTGGTTCTGTGGGTTTACTTTTCCAAAGGAATACAACAAACAAGAAATTTAAAATTGGACTCAATAATAACAAATTTAAAATGGACTCGTTTCTTTTATCTAAAATTTCACCTAAAATATTCACCACTCTTCTGCAAGCAGAATGACAATATCAGAGGACTTTTGTGAACATTATTCGGTTTGGTCTATCATCTAGGAACAAAGCAATAATGCTCCATTATACTGCACAGTTTCCTTAAAAGAGAAACTGCACAGAAGTTGATCTTCAAATCCACCAGTCGCCACATCATCTCTGTAGCTGGTTGATCCACTGTAATGGTGGCTCAGTTATACCCATCGCGGAAGGAATTATATTTATGAAGTTATTAAAATCATCTTAAGCACTTGTGGAGTATGATTTTATTATCTCCATTCAGAAATTCCATACAATTTTTGTGCAGAAGGTCATAAAAATGTGTTGACTATGGTAGAATGGAAGAATTGTCTATCAAAATGTTCTTTTGCGAGAATTTAACCATGTCCCTGTCGAGATCTGGAAAATAAGCCTTAAAAAGTTGTCCAAATTCAGTTTAATTCGTCCATTTACAACAAACTTTACCGGAATAAATCATAAAGCACACATATAATTAGTTCCTAACTGTAATCCCACATGAAGTCACTTAAATGGCACTTGAATTTTACACAAGGTCACATAAGTTCTCGTTAGATCCCTTCCAGGTCCCATTAAAGTAATGGGACATAACATAAGATCATTTTAAGGTCACAGAAGTATTTATTGTAGGACACTTTCACACAGCATCAACTCACTTCAACTTCACACTAGGCCACGTGAAGTTCACTTGAATGCAATATAAGGTCACTTGAAGGTCACATAAGCTTATTTAAGTTGACGAAAGATTACATAAAATCATTTAGTAGATTCATAAGATAACTCGAAGCTGGCATAAAGACACATGAAGGCGGCATGAACTCACAATATACTCGTAGTTGTGTGGGGTGACAAAAGTTACTTCCAGGTCTTCATCCCTTATGATGATGATGATATAACACTATGACATTAATATTATGATATGACATCATAAGTTATATGACCTCACATAGAGCCAATTGGAGGTTACATAAGTACATAAAATTTTCGAAAAAAGGATATAAAACACATAAATGCAACATAAAAGAAGCTGTACAATCATAGATAGTCACAAAAATTCATTTCAAAGTTACATAAGATTACAGAAGGTCGTTTGAAGTAAAGTCTAATATAGACTGACATCACATCACATAAATTGACTAAAGTTCATAAAATTGAATTAAAGCTCAATTACAGATTGCATGAGGTCACTTGAAGATCACTACAAACTGACAGAAGTTCACATAAGTTCACTTAAGTTCAATTGCCGATCACAGCAGCTGACTTAAACGTCACTTAAGGTCACTTAAGCACAATTGTAGATCACATCAGCTGACTTGAATGTCAATTGAAGGGTCACTTAAGCACAATTGTAGATCACATGAAGTGAATACAAGGCCGCTTAAGTTCAATTGCAGATCACATGAAGTGACTTGAAGGCCACCTAAGGTCAGTTTTGTTCAATTGTAGATCACAGAAGGTGACTTGAAGGCCACCTAAGTTCACTGAAGCTCAATTGCAGATCACATGAAGTGGCTTGAAGGCCACTTGAGGTCACTTAAGCTCAATTGCAGATCACATATGGTGACTTAAGGGTCACTTAAGGTCCATTAAGCTCAATTGAAGTGACTTCACGTGCACTTAAAGGTCCCTGAAGCCCACTTATAGATCAAATGAGGTGACTTGAACGTCATTTAAGGTCACCTAAGCTCAATTGCCGATCACAGGAAGTGACTTGAAAACCACCTCAGGTCACTTTACCTCAATTTCAGATCACAAGAGGTGACTCAAAGATCAGTTAAAGGTCACTTAAGGTCAATTGTAGGTCACATGAGGTGACTTGAAGGCCAATTAAGCTCAATTATAGATCACATGAGGTGACTTGAAAGTCACTTCAGGTCACTTAAGCACAATTGCAGGTAACATGAAGTGACTTGAAGGCCACCTAAGGTCATTTAAGCGCAATTACAGATCACAGAAGTTGACTTGAGGGTCACTTAATGTCCATTAAGCTCAATTGCAGATTATATGAGGTGACTTGAACGTAACGTAAGGTTACTTAAGGATAGTTGCAGATCACATGAAGTGATTTTAAGACCATTTAAGATCCATTCGATCAATTGTAGATCATATGAGATGACTTGAAGCCCACTTAAGCTCAATTGCAGATCACATGAGGTGACTTGAAAGTCACTTAAGGTCACTTAAGCACAATTCTAGATCACATGGTAGTGAATTGAAGGCCGCTTAAGCTCAATTCCAGATCACAAAGGTGACTTGAGCGCCACTTAATGGCCATTAAGTTCAATTGTAGATCACTTGAGGTGACTTGAAGCCCACTTAAGATCAATTGCAGATCACATGAGGTGACTTGAAAGTCCCTTAAGGTCGCTTAAGCACTATTGTAGATCACATGATGTGACTTGACGGCCACCTGAGGTCACTTAAGTTCAATTGCAGGTCACATATGGCGACTTAAGGGTCACTTAAGGTCCATTAAGCTCAATTGACGTGACTTCACGTGCACTTAAAGATCACTGAAGCTCAATTGCAGATTACATGATGTGAATTGAAGATCACTTAAAGGTCACTTAAGCTCAATTGTAGATCATATGAGATGACTTGATGGTCACAATTGCTGATCACATGAGCTGACTTGAACGTCACTTAATCTTAATTGCAGATCCCACGAGGTGACTTAAAGGCCACTTAAAGTCACTTTAAAGACAAATTAATTTGCATTATGTCTCTCTAAGATTATTTTAAGGATACTTTAGGGTTTGATAAGTAACAAATGTTCACTTTACAATCCCTAACATGTCAGATGTGGCCACAATAATTTACAATAGGTTATTATTCAATCATTAAAGAATACAATGGAAAAGTCCACTGCCACAGGTACTTTTTATTCGGAAGCATAGAAAAAACTTGGTAAAAATTTATATAGTTGGAAAAGAGTCAGAAAGTTTATAATGTTCCGTATTTATGTGGTTAATATCATCAGTCTTAAGCTTTCATAGTTCTGATAGTTCTGAACATAATTATTCTCTTGTCATAGGTTATTGAATGATGCGTAGTTGGCATATCCTGCCAGCCTCAGTTGGTATTCATAGTTCTGATAGTACTGAACATAACTGTTCCCTTCTCTTAGGTTATACAGTCAATCGTAATTGGTAAATCCCACCAGTCTTAGTGGGTATTCCATTCAATTAATTTGCCAAATTCATTGTTTCAAATCACTCGACTTTCAGTGGATTCGAATCTTTAAATTCAGCAATGGCAGCAGAGCATTTACTGCTGGGAAGAAATGACTTGATGTTCATATACTCCTCTACATTATTTGTTTAGGAATATGGGCACGAAACGATTAACAATATTTGTTTATGAATAATTAAAGGCATCTACATAGAGTAGTAGAGTAATTATTTGCCGTATTCGGACAGCAATTTCCATGTACTTACGACAAACCAATATTGAAGACACCACACTCGTATTCTCGTACATATTCAGGCTATTTTCATACCACTCGACTATTGGTTACACAGAATATGCTTAGTAAATAATGTCATTCCACTCACTGACTGCATTCAAATCGTAGTAGCAATGAACCCCGTTGTAACCAGTTGGCAATTTTTAGATTTAGATCACTAGAAAGGCTGCTACGATTATTTAGCAAATGAAATTCATTCAATGTTGTTGCTGTTCAGTGACACTAAATTCATCGACCTCAGTGTCAGCAGCAGTGAGAACTGAAGTATGCTTAAAATCTTGACACTTGAGTAAATAAATGATATTGTTGGAGTTAAGGTGCTGGCAAGAGATCATTGTTTACACCCTACAATTATTGGGTAAACTGTTTAATTGATAACCACGCATCTGGTACTTTAAAGTATTTTAATTAATGGCAAAGCGGCGTTGTACAGAGTATGAAAGTATCAGCTTTTTCTTACTTTATAAGTTCTTACTTTATGAATTCATTTAACTCGAATATTTGTTAAATAAAATCGGTTTCTTCTGTTTCTGAAAACAGTGTCCATTCATTTACAGAGATTTTCTTACGAGTATGAAGCTTTGTGAAGGCTTTGTCTGAATCAGCAGCCCGACCTAGTTCGCCTTATGAACCACATCCCAAAAAATGAACACTGAAACAAAGGATGGTGTGGCAGGTGAACTATTGTTAAATATTGTTCCGTAAATTTTCTGCTACTAGTTCCATCACTGAACTATGTGAAGTAACACAAAACAATTTTGTTGTTAGTTTAGTTTTTATGAAACTACTCTAAAGTAGAGGAAAGTAATTTAATGGCCAATAGTCAATAGTTTCCCAGGATCAATTCCCCCAATTCAACAGTTTCACTAGTCTCCATTTTCAACTTCCAAATCACTGTTGTAGCTGCTGCTCTTAATTCACAAGTAAACTATTGTAGAGCCGCCTGACAGTTTTGATAGTCCTCCTTACACTTATCTACTTATGCTTCTTAAGAGAACATTCCACTATATTTTTAATTTGAGTACAAAACGAGAGCAATTTCCCAACTTTGCTCAGGTGTTGACAAATCTACTGGACGACTTGCTGCCACAGCTGCATGCTGCTAGTAAAGTGTTGTCTGCGCAGGAGATATGGACTATATTGGACCGGCCTTAGGGAGAAGATATGGGACTTTCCCTGTGCCTGTTGAACACACATGAAAGAGAGACGCCTTCGATAGTTTTTGCCTTACAGCATGAGAAAAATAGACAACAGATACCACGATGACTTACAATATAAGTGAGAACAAGACAAATATATCAGTGCAAACATATTTTTAAAAGATTAATATAATTGAACATTTATTCCTGTTTACTCACACTGTGATGGATATTTCCTCACAATTCACGGTTACACTTCACAAACCGACTTAGACATGCCCATTCCTTTCTTGTGATGTTTCCACCATATCATAAGAAGCAAAACACAAATTCGTGGATTCACATGATAATTTTATAATATATCGAAGCACTGCATTGGTGCTGGAGAGCACATTCAAATTGTGTACTAATCTGAGTACTTCAAGAATCAAGAAGATATTAGCCAAAATTCTCGTAGCCAATGCACCTAGAATACCCACTCAGAAGTGGTATAAAAATAGGTCCACTGTAGAAACGCCTCTTTGCACTTTAAATAAATATATGAAGCCCCTTAATAGAATTCAAAAAGAAACCCAAAAACTGCTTCTTTATAATCTTCATTCAACTTTCAGAACTTTACTACTTCCCCCGACAAAGTTTGATGACTTCTTTACTACCACCGACTGAGTGTTTCAACTCTTTTCCTGACACAACCGGTACCCAACTAAACGTCTTAAGCTTCTACTTAATTCGTAATTTAATTAATTATTATTAAAAAGAAAAATTCCAAATGCCAATAAAACGCCCAAACGCCCTTCAAGAGCCCACAAACACTCGCTGTCATCTCACTTAGCCCAACCGGAGCACGCATCACGTTTACATGAGGCATTTTGCAGACATGCTCTTGGAGGCAAACTTTTCTCAGGCACTCACATCTACGAGCATTTGTACCACAAACAAGTGGCGGTCACTCGCATTGGAGCCTGGGGCCACAAGCTGCCAGGCCAACTGGTAATTTATCAAAATTTGGCCCGTTGTATGTAACAGGATGGGCATTCATAATGACCGGGTTGTAGTGGATATATAATTACAGCATTACGGATGACTAATTGCATCAGAGGCCGGCTGCGTTGTGTTGACATGTGTGACCGGCGACTACTGGCAAGTCTTAAGTGATTCCGTAATTTATGAGAGGAATGCGACGAAATGTTTATGAACAGTTTGTGTCTAGCTTCGGTACCAGAGCTAAGTAATGTTGTGCTTGCAATTAAGTTATTTTTGTATTTTTACATAATAAAGAACTAAATAAAATCTTGATTTGCAGTATAATTATAGTATTTAGCGTGTACATGCAACAACTCAATAGTCTGGGAACGATTTGTAATCAACCTTCACAACAAACAGAATTAAATTGTGCCTCGAACTCGAATGCCTCGAACTCGAAGGAATGATTTTGCTGTCGATAGATTTAGATCAAATGGGAATCTTTGACAGGATCTAAATTCAAACATTGACCGATTCCAGAAACGTTTCTGCCCCTCTAGGGTAACATAGTGTCATAGAGAAATTTCTTATTTATAAAAACGCAAACACCGTCTCCTCCTGCGCGAATCAGTTGAGTCTTGATCCAATCAGTTGAGAGGAACTTAATCTGCCCTCAGCTTGATGCCGTCGAGAGAAGCAATAATATCGAATTGTTGAGTTAAAACACTAGTAGAAGTACCTTTGAGCCAAGTCTGTACTAGATCTATACGAGATCTACACAAGTTTGCACCAGTTTTACCTGATACCTGTACTATATACATATGCAATCTGCACTAAATATATAGCAGATCAGTACAAGATTTATACAAGACCTGTACTAGATTTATACAAGATCTGCACTAGAGCTAAATGAGGACAGTACTAGATTTATAGGAGATCTATATTAGGCTTATACGAGATCTGTATTCGATTTTTACAAAATCTATTCTAAATCTATAAAATATATCTACAGATCTACTTGAAATTGGTATCATATATATACCATATTTGTACTACACGATATGATAGTAAATCTATGCCAAGGATATATACAGATTGAAACAAGATCTGTACCAATTCTTTAGAAGATGTATACGAGATATGTACTAGTTCAAAATTATACCAACGGTTTACTAGATCTGTAGGATACATGCATTAGATCTACCCAAAGTCTATAAGAGATCTATACTAGATCTAGATCTACACAATACGTATACTATATCTATACAAAGTTTGTGCAGATCTACATTGGTAATATATCGATAGCAATATAGATATATAGATAAATTCAGATATGTACTAGATATGTGCTAAACTTTTAAAAGATCCAATCTAGATCTTTGCTGAGTTTTCATAAACGTAAACGATGTCAGCAGTGTATATATTAAATAAACGTGCGCTAATGACATTTAATATATATTAATGTTTATTGCCATATGAAGATGAACAGATAAATGTACAGTGAGAATGTATATATGTATGTGTTGTATTGATGATCGCTACGTAGCGCGATGTGTATTGCTTGACGTCCACTGATCGACTGACTGTGCAAACGATAGAGCGATGTACGGTAGCATACACAACACCCCTTAACACCCAGAACAGAAATGCGTAGGCTTTCTATTGCGGCTGGTCCTACGAGGTGTAGGTGGATCCGGTGATGAATGAGCCACTGGATGTGGACTTACTGGCGGAGATTCAGCTTCATTAGTAGGCTCCAAAATACTATGATCACACGATGTTAATAAGTCCTCTGTAGCTGGACTTCCACAGTTGGCATCGTTCGATGATGCTATACGATTCCTAAGCTGATCTTGATGACGCTTGACGACCCGGGAGTCGCTCAGACGGACAGTGTACGATATAGGCCCAGTTTGATCAAACACTTGTCCCTCGATCCATTTTGGCCCAGCGGGGTAGTTACGGGCCCACACTGGATTACCTGAAATGAAAGATTTGTTTCTGGCAGGCTCGGTCAGCTTGCCGAAAGTGATTTCCTGTGGTTGTATTTTGTCGAAATACATGCGGCGTGATGTGTTGGTTGAACACGAATCTAGCCAAACTGAGATCTATGTTCGTGTTTCGTTCCAGCTTCTTTAAGTAGTTCTTCGTGGATTGAACCATTCGTTCTGCTTGCCCATTTGTTGCCGGATGAAACGGAACAGAGCGTATGTGGCGAATTAAATTGTTGTCCATGAATTCCTTGAATTCTGCAGATGTGAATGCTGTGCCATTGTCCGACACTATCTCATCAGGAAGACCATGAGTGGCAGCCAGTTGTCGGAGGAACTTGACTGCGGCTCCCGTAGATGTAGACGGAACAACTGCGACCTCCAACCATTTGGAGAAAGAATCGACTGCCAAGAAGAAAGTCTTGCCTTGAAAAGGGCCGCAAAGTCGATGTGTAAGCGAGACAACGGAGTCCTAGCCGACTCCCAATGGTGTGATTCAGTTTTCGATTCCTCGTTCCTATTCTGTTGACACGGAATGCACTTCTTCACAGTATGCTCAATTTCAGCATCAATGTTGGGCCACCATACATAACTGCGAGCCATTGATTTCATCTTGACGATTCCTGGATGAGGCGCGTGAAGTGCTCGTAGAATAGATGCTCGAGCCGGTGGTGGAATAACTGCACGGTTACCCCACACGAGAACTCCTCTATTTGCAGAGAGTTCATCTCGGCGGCAATAGAACGGATATAGGCTGCTTGAACGCTCAATTTTGGTGCTAGGCCATCCCCTTAACACCCAGTTCAAAACTTTGGAGAGATCCTGATCCTTCGAAGTTTGGGACGCAATTTGTTGTGCCTTTATGACTGAATCGGCTGATAATTCAATCATGAGAACATCTCGGGATGATGTTGACTCAGTTGTTGCAGCGATAGAACAGCGGCTCAAAAAGTTTGCATTGCCAATTTTTGCTCCAGCGCGATGTATGAGGTTAAAATCGTAT
Source organism: Clusia tigrina (assembly GCA_920105625.2). Classification (NCBI taxonomy): domain Eukaryota; kingdom Metazoa; phylum Arthropoda; class Insecta; order Diptera; family Clusiidae; genus Clusia; species Clusia tigrina. Next base: position 19,255,989 of record OV050030.1, read on the forward strand.
GCGTTGAGAAAAATTTATCGGCGTAGCATTGTGTTCGAAATTACATTAGAAACTGCTTTTCTTGTAGTGAAGATTCCTAATGAAGGCCGGTGATCAGTGACGAGTGGAAACGATCGACCATAAAGGTAGTTGTGGAATTTTTTTAACCCCTGAGACGAGCGCTACTGCTTCTCTATCTATTTGTGCATAGTTGCGTTCTGCTTTGGACAATGTTCGTGAGTAGAATACGATCCATCTGATAATTTATGGCTGAGGACTGCTCCGAGTCCATATGGCGATGCGTCACATGTTAGTACTAGCGGCAACTGCGCAGCGTAGTGGACTAACACGTCGTCTGATGTGATAAGTTTCTTTAGTTTGCAGAAAGCAATGTCGTGCTCTTTCTACCAAGTCCAGTGAGCGTTTTTATCCAAAAGGCGGTGCAAAGGTTCTGCAGCTGTTGCCTTGTGCGGCAAAAACGCATGGTAGAAGTTGAGTAGACCCAGAAAAGCTTAAAGCTGCTTTTTGTCCTTGGGTGCTGGTGCATCATTTATTGCATTGACCTTTTCCGCAGATGGCCGTATACCAAAAGCGTCGACTTTGAAGCCCATAAATTCTACGGATGGTACACCAAATTGACATTTGTCTTTGCGTAAGCGTAGACCAGCTTTATCGAACCGTGACAATACTGCGTTTAGCCTGGAAGCCAGCTCTTCCTCTGTTTTGCCCATGATCACTATATCGTCGAAGTACGGCAAAACGCCAAGAATGTTCTGTAGAGTACCCTCGATACAGCTTTGAAATATGCCAGGAGCTGATGCTGTACCAAATTGAAGTCTGGTCACCTTGAACGCACCCTTGTGCGTGGAAATAGTTTGTAGTGACACTGAACGTTCGTCGACTACTATCTGCTGGTACGCTTGTGCCAAGTCGATTTTTGCAAATATTGATTCTCCTTCAATTGATGCTAACAGTGTACTGACTGCCGGTATTTGGTGGCAGTGTGGTTTGACTGCTTGATTTAACGTTGATTTATAATCGCCATAAATTCTGATTGATCCGTCCTTCTTCACAACTGGTACTATTGGAGTTGACCAATCGGAGTACTCCACTGGCTCCAAAATACCTTGACTGTATAAACGGTTGATTTCGTCCTCGACGAGCTCTTTGATGGCAAATGGAATGCGGCGTGGTGGAAGTTTGACTGGCGGCACGGCCTCATTGATATGCAGCGATACTGGAGGCCCCGTATAGCGACCAAGTTCTGACGAAAATAAGTGTGAGAATTTTCCCAGAACGGTCTAAATGTTGACCCAGCTGTTAACACGCCTTCTATGCGTATGCCCAGGGCGTCAAACCAATTGCATCACACTAGATTTGAGCTGCTCACGTCAGCGATGATGAGCGGCAGATTTTCAATTTTACGACGATTGTAACAAATTGAAACATCAATAATCCCCTTGATTGGGATTTGTTGTCGTTGATAGTCACTAAGGTCCAAGTCGCACTTCAAAAGATCTGGCTGTTTGGTTGACCAGATGTGATTGAACGTACTTTCTGTCATGATAGTAACTGGCGAACCTGAATCCACTTCGAATGAACAAGAGCGCCCGTTGATTAGCACTGAAATGGATTTCTTCTGGTTGACCACTGGAACTATTTGATTGATGGATCCTCCACGAGGTGATCGATGATTCTGTGCACCTTGGTGTGCCTGTTTTGAGCTCGATGTGGGTATGAACGACCTTGAGGATTGCGCGCTACGACACGCGCGCTGTAGATGACCCTTGCGGCCACATGCATGGCATACACTTTCACGATGTGGGCACTGCACGCGGTTATGTTGACCGCCGCAGCCGCCACATGTATGCCGTTTGTTATAGTTTCTGTCGTTACTGTTATTGCGCTGATTAAACCGATGTGAACGACCCGACTTGATGGCCAGTATAGATGGAGATTCGCTGGAGTGTCTGATGGCCATAGCGCTGAGTGCTACTGCCTCGCTAGACATAGCACGCTCGATGACTCGTTGCACTGTTAACTCAGTTTCGGCCAGAAAACTTTTCTGCAGCCCCTCGTCCTTCATGCCGCACACAAAACGGTTTCGTAGCATGCGATCCAGCGCCGTACCAAATTTGCAGTCTACTGCCAACATACGCAACGCTGCCATATAGCAGCTGACGGACTCGTGCGCGTGTTGATCACGCTTGTGGAAATGATAAAATGCAGCAATCTCGGATGGCCGAGGAGAAAGATGATCGGTCAATATCTTGTATATTTCCGATAAATTCAAATCACTGACCTGTTTCGGTGATGCCAATGATGTCAATAGATCGAAGAGAGGCGCACCGGCCAGCGTGAGAAAAGCCGCCTTTTTTCGTGTTTCATCTGTGACATCATTGGCCAGAGAATATAGTTTGAATCGCTCCATGTATGTATGTTGTCCATTTTTCTGGAAGACCCAAATCGAATTGTTCCAAACTGCCAACTCCAGCCATGGCAATTAATTGAGTATAATTAGCACTCACAGTTGGTTTTATTTCTTCAACTGTACTTTCACTATTCTTGACGGCGGCGGCGCTATTACTTGCTTGTTCGACTGGATCGTCTGCCATGTGCTGTGTCTAAAACTGGCTGCTGTCAGAATGTATTTCCTATTCGTATTATTCTCGCCTCGTTACTGTCTCAGCCAGACATAACGGCACTTCACTGTATGTATGTCGCTCGCTTCGCTGCGACGCCGACATTTCTCTATTCTGTTTTGTCTTCTTTCTCGACAACTTGCGAATTCCTGTGCAAGTTTTGTTCTTTATTTCTTCTTGTAATCGCGTATGTAATATAAGCAAATATATATATACACGATTCAACGCACGCAATTTAATGATTAATCGCTTATCCCATCCTCGTCGCCAGTATTGAATATGCGTGCGCTAATGACATTTAATATATATTAACGTTTATTGCCATATGAAGATGAACAGATAAATGTACAGTGAGAATGTATATATGTATGTATGTGTTGTATTGATGATCGCTACGTAGCGCGATATGTATTGCTTGACGTCCACTGATCGACTGACTGTGCAAACGATAGAGCGATGTACGGTAGCATACACAACTATATATATATATATATATATATATATATATATATATATATATATATATATATATATATATATATATATATATATATATATATCTGTGAGACTTATGAGATCTATGCAAGATCATTACTTGGATCTAGTCACCAACAATACTAAATCTATGTAAGGTTTTTACTAAATCTGCACTTTTCTTTATATATAACGGATCCAATGTACTAAGTATACATCAGATCTGTACTATATCCATTTGACACTATTATCTACCCCACAGACAGTGACTCATACTGCACTAGATACCATCTGAATTCTCACGTCGAGAGACGAATGTGTAATGGACATTGTTGTCCCATACTCATAACTCACACCCAGCTATGAGAGATGTTTATAATTTTAAGTACAATCAGTATATCATCCTTTCACCAAAGTGTCAAACCGCTAGTCACAACCCAGTCTACTTACGCAGATTCCTCCCTCTCAAATGTTAACCTTACACATCTTTTAAGCGTTTGAAGTCGTTTGCAAATAAAACTCTACAGGCAAAAATATTTGCCTACAATGTCAACTTAGCTCTTATCTACTTATTGAAAGTGACTTGCTCAGTTAATGCCCAACCCCGAATATCCTGCTAGGAGCACAGAAGTCGCTTAATGATGGCACCATCTCCGCCGCCACCACTTAAGCCACATTCACAAATACCCCGTTTAGGCTGGTACAGGCCTAACACCCAGCCGAACTACACCAACAAAGGCGTAGTAAGATGGATGGTTCTACACGTAAATCCATAATGACGAAAGCTAAAAATAGCGCCATTAGAGCTGTGAAATGAATAGATGTGTCAGTGCTGTTGGCAACGAGGTACATGGCAGCGTCTCCTCGTTCAGTCGGCGGCAGAAATTTCGTAACTTAATATGCCAGAAACTGGAAGTTGGGCGGCACCATCGCTCGAGATTGCTCAATTTGCATATTAAGAGCAAATTGTAAGTTGTAATATGACTAAACCCCACGGCAGTCTACCACAGGCAACAACAATGCACGCCAGAATAATGCGTTTGATGCAAGCGGCAGGACAGAAGGGGCAAAGTCGCTGTGTAGGTTGGAATATGCTTCTTCGAAGCAACACAGCAGTATGTGGGAATTATTGCTTCTTTATGAAATTTAAATTGATTGCTTTCCTCTCCCGTTGATTGGATCGGATCGGTAATTGATGCCTTCAACCAATTTGTTCCTTGCTGATGAGGCTTTCGTAGACATACCAATGATTGGTTGTCATGCATTTTGGCAATTTTTTAGTAGCTTCACTAACAAATTTTGTGCTTATTCTAACACATTTCAGTCTTATTCGTATTTTTTATAATGGGAATTTTTTCATTTGCACAAAATATTAAACAGAAATGAAACATTAATGAACATAGGCATGTCATGTTCACAACATATTTTCAGTTGGCAGTAGACAGTAATTCAATTTAGTTTAACTCATTTCGAGTATGTCGAACAATTTTAGGATATATGCAGAGAATTACTCAGTTCGGCTGCCTGTGAAATGTGGTGATAATGGATTCACCACGGTGCAATTAATTGTATTCATAAATTGTGGTCGCATATGCTTTTAAAGTGTGGGAAGTAATATTGAGATAATTGTTAATTAAATGAGATAAACTATAACTAGAATATGAGATAAAAAGTAAATAATACCTTAGGTTAGGCTGATCTGGCTGGCCGTAAGCCTCACTTAAACCTATTGGTCCTTAGCGGTACCAAATGGAGCTAGTCCTCTACGTAGAGTTGAAGTAGGTATCTTGTAGGATGTCTGCGCTTTTAGCGTATCTCAGAAGTGCTTGAAGTTCCAGTCCTTAGAAGTCTTCCAGCGTCCGCAGTTGTGGGCGTCCAAGCATTTTAAGCGTGTTGTTGATATCGCATGCTATGTGCATAAGCGATGTCTCCTTTGTAACCGGCTCCCTACATATGTCGTCATTTGTGATTCCCGTCTTGTATGCATATCCCGTTAGTAAACTGTGACCTTTCAGTATACCAAAGACAGTCCTGCAGTCGTTCCGAGACTGTATCAGTACAACTCGAGTATACTTTTCTACGATTGATTTGAACATGACTTGCGCAGTGGGTTAAGCTATTCCACCTCACTTCCATGTCTCTTCGTATCCTCGTCAATTTCATTGTGTAGATTTTTTAGGGGTTTCTGTACGTCCTGTTCTTGTTGAAATGCTAGCTGAAAAGCACTCTCATCTCTTATGTCGTTTCCTTCAATGCCCTTGTGGCCCGCTACCCAATATAATGTAGCCGTCTATTCGCAGCTAGCCTTTCTATGACTCCCTGCTCCTTAGAACATTTTTGGATATGAAATGGTTGGAGGTAATTGGCTTTTTCGCTGTCTGCCTTGGAGTTGGTTTCTGTTTTAGAGTAGGTCAGCTCCGCGGCTTTCTCCAGAGTAAAACTTCCGCTTGGCAAATACTGCAGTGATCAGGCAGCTTGATAGGCTGACTGATGCCTACCTTGGCTCAGTAGATTGCACCTCCTACTCTGACCGTCATTTTTGAGCTAACTGTGTAGATGTTATAACTCCCTCGGGTAGGTTACGTGCCTCTACGCCACCCCCCTTCTTCGATTATGGTCCCAAACCTTCTCTCCCAATGAAAACACCACATAGTCAGTGGCTTAGCAAGCCTCTGCACCCCCCTCGCAAAAATCTCACTAGGGTCCCCTTTGATATTTTGTTATGGTGGTCCTAAGGATGAGCGGGGCCCCGTCGCAGCTCAGATCCCCGCTCGTCACGGGGGCTGCGGACCCTTTGCTACTCCACTGAATATAGTCAGTATTAGCTCTCCTCCTACGTATTGAGCTACGCCCGGTGGTTCCGAGCGTAAATTCATCTGTCTCCGCCAACCTTCCCCCGGAATTGGCTGCAAGACTTTCTGCAACAACGTTGATGGGCAGCTTGTTGAGTATCAATTTCAGAGCAGCCGTTGGGGTAGTCTTTAGTCAGCATTAGCTACTCTTCTCCTACGTATTGAGCTACGCCCGGTGGTTCCGAGCGTAAATTCATCTGTCTCCGCCAACCTTGCCATGGATTTGGCTGCAAGACTTTCCGCAACAACGTTGATGGACGGCATGTTGAGTATCAATTCCAGAGCAGCCCTTGGGATAGTCTTTAGTCAGCATTAGCTACTCTTCTCCTATGAATTGAGCTAAGTCCGAAAGTTCTGAGAGTAAATTCATTTGTCTCCGCCAACTTTCCCGTGGATTTGGCTGCAAACCTCTCCGCATCAATGTTGATGGGCAGCATGTTGAGTATCAATTTCAGAGCAGCCTTTGGGGTAGTCTGTAGCGCTCCCGTTATGCACAGCGAAGCGCGACTCACGATCTTTTCCATTGACTTACGATATGTAAATTTACTGCGGTCCATCATACCAGAGTACCGTACAGCAAGATTGGTCTGACTATGGCGTATAGCACCAATACATTAATGCAAGAGATAGAGCCCAAGTAAAGCGCTCAATTACATATGCACTGTGAAGCAGTTTCATTTACCGATGCAAACATTCATCAAGCAGCAGCATGTGTACTTGAAAGAGGTGCCAATCGCCAACTACAAAGACGCCCAGCCTGTTTTGCTGCTGCGATTAGACAATACCTTTCTTGGCGTTTCCAACGAAACTGTCGCCGCCTCCCGGATCAACCTATCGCTACTGCAACTCGATTGGGTTGTGTGGCTTATGGGCAACTTCATTCAAGCAGCATTGCGATGCAAAGGGTGCTGTACGTCAAAGAAACAGCTACTTTAGCGCAACTGCACAGATTGGTCGCAGAGTACTTTTCTGTAGAAAGTTTTGGAGTCCGCAGCACTAGCACAATCCTCGAGTCGGTTGAGAACGGCAGAGCAAAGAAAATTTTGCTATAGACTACACAGAACATCGTCCCACGCTTTGAAGTTGGTCTATTATGGCGCGAAGATGACACTAGTGGGTGTAAATAATCTTCTGAAGAAAGATGATAGTCTTAGACTCCAAGAGTTGATCAAAAAAGACCACAAAAACTTGCCTTGATAAAGTGGACACATGATCGGTTCTACTCAAGCCATAAATATACCTTGTTATATTATTAAATAGGACATTAAGCTTTCGTTTGCCAGCTGCATCACAATTCGCAAAAATTTCACAACCATACAGCAATGTTGGGAGAAGGCAAGCCTGAGCTGCAGCATTCTGATTCCTTGTGGGGTAAAATATTGCGTTGACCACAGTGAACGCAGCATACCATAAATTTTGCCAACCGTTACTGCAACGTGATTACTCCATGTTAGAGTACCATCAAATCTAACTCCCAGGTTTTTAGCCGCATTTACACATTCAATCTCAAACCCATTCATTCCAATACTGGGTAGTATTGTGGTATCAAAGTGTTTCTTGTAAGTCACATTTTGACTTAGCAGGATTAAGGCAGAGCCCATTTTTGCTTGCCCAGTTGTAAACATTAGCCAAGTCATTATTAATTTGAGTGACACAATTAATAAGTTCGTCCCTTTTACAGCTTATGTAAAGTTGGACGACATCTGTATACTAATGAAAGAATATCACAATCGTGCAGTGCAGTACATAGTATCATCACACAGTATCATACAAAAAAGAAGAGGCCCCAATATGGACCCCTGAGGTACACCTCGTACTACCGACAAGAAATCCGAAGCCTCGTCATCACACTGACTCGGTTGGTAGACCGCTTGGGTTCTTACTGTAAGGTATGATGCTATCAACTTCACTGCGCCGGATGAGAAATTGTACATTCTCAGAAGCTTCGTACATAAAATATTGTGGTCAACACAGTCAAATGCCTTTGAATGGTCCAATAATACCAAGAAAGACACCCTATTTAAGTCAAGTGATGCGCGAATACTCTCCACTACATCAGTCAGAGCCGTTACGCAGCTCCTCCTTGGCATGAACCCAGACTGTCGTTCCGTTATAATGTTATTGTCTGCTAAATACTTTTTTAATTGTTTCGCCATTACTAATTCAAATACCGTGGACCGGTAAGGTAAAATTGCTATTGGCCTATAATCGTTATCAGACTTTGGGGTAGGAATAATTTTCCCTAACTTCCAACAATTAGGAAATGTTGATGTCATTGGAACAGTATTAAAAATATGAGTTATGACTGGCAGCGGCTTAAGAAGTGTGGCCTTAACAAAGACAGGGTGAATCTCATCAGTACCACAAGCATTTGACGTTACACCCAGAAAACACTCCAACACATCTGACTCGTCAACGCCACAAAACCCAAACATAATTTCAAAGGACACAGAACTACACCAGTTTTCATAAGCATTCTTTTGCACTGCTTCAATTGGAAGATTGACAAATTTCCTGTTAAATCATTTAGGTCCATGTCAGTGTTCCCAAAAGTAGCAATATTCCCTATACCTATGGTCGTAATATATCTGCCTAATGTGATCTATCAGTGATTGTATGTCAATTGTACGATTAGGTCTGTAGACACAGCCCACAAGAAGTCTTTCAACTCCATTATAAACACTTAAAAACAAATTCTCAATCTGACCTTCACCTTAGTTATTCCATTTGTCGATGTTAGCTGCTGGGTATTATGTTACGTGTATGCCGTTAATGTTCTCAGAAGCAGGAAAGAGTGAACGACTTTCTGGTGAACCATGTAGATAAGGATATAATCTAATTTTGTATATAATTTCAATGTTATTATTCAGGTTGACTCCTGAATACCATATCTATTCCGTCACAAAGTCTGCCACAGCTGTATAGAAGCAACCTGCAGAGTTTTACAGGCTCATGAAAAGCAGATCTCAGTTCTAATATCTTGTAAGTAGAATTTTGTTGTCTCCATTAGAATCTCATCACAACTTCAACACTAAGTTGAGTGTCCCCGGACTACGCTACTATTGAAACTGAAGCTGTACAAACTTTAATTAAGTATATACTCGTACATTGAAAAAACTTTCCCCAACCAGTCATTTAGTAGTAGTTTCGCCATTCCTCTTCATTTTCTCCTTTGCTTCGAGGACATTTTCACAGAGCAACCCATTCAGTGTCGCCGACAATGTTGTTACTTTAGTATGCCCGCCGTTCTAAGCCGTAATTGCCAAATCCTTCATTGTTGTGGAGTCGATTTTATGTCCGCTCTGTCTGTTCATAAACGACTTTGTGGGTTTGTGTGCTTCAGAGTTGTTGTAGCCACTTTAGGGAGCAGACAATTTTAGCGCTTCTATGTTTCTTTGGATTGCTTCCCTGCCCTCCTTTTTATGAGTGCTACTCTGCAAACGTCCCAACGAGTTTCGTTCGTAGTGTTTACTTTAATATCTCAAACTGATCTGAAAATTATTACAGTGGAGTTTGATACTTCCAGAGCTGTAAAATAATGCAATCAATTGCGAGCAAGGATGGAAGACAAAGTCATATCTAGTTCATAGATGGAATACTTTCATACATTTGGTGATTGCTTTTAGGAAACTGGGTCACCAGACTTGACTGAAGTTGGATTTGTTTCCTTTTTCCACATTTTGATGGTAGACCCGCAGTCAGTGGCACGAAATTAAGCGTCGAAGTCATCAGAAGCAGGATACGAAATTTCATTTCCCTCTGGTTGAAAAGGTTATTTTTAGAGCTTGATAAATCTATGAGGAACTAACTTGAGGTGGCTCTACCCTTCTGAATCTGAAGCCACTGTGCTGCCATTTGATGGGCCTATAAAAATTTGTTCACGAGTGGACATTAAACTGATTTGACTTACTAGCAGAGAAAACCAGAATGAAGTATGCAACACGCCCAAGGAATTATAAGTTCAAATGGCACAGCATAAAGTGAAGAGGAAAAAGGATTGAAGAAGAGGACCCTAAATGAACAACTGGGTGTGTTCAAAGAACAGACCTGAGCAGTATTATCCATAACTAAAGCTGAGTCATCAGAAACTGACCTGGAGTTGTTAAAATTTCAAATCTCTACTTTGAAACACAAGACTTCAAGAGTCACCACAGATGAAAATTAAAAAATGTATAGCAAATTAAAGAAAGTCCTTATCGGACTGCAAGCTGTAGAGGGCTTCCAGAGAAAGATTGAGCTATTCAACATGAATCATCATTTCTATAATGGTGAATATTGATTGCAGAAAATGAAGTTGAGATGCGAGAGAATATGCACTACAACCACCTTCATTGGAATTGTAATATCTTTGGAGTCTGAGAGGAAGTTATTTACGACAAAAAAACCTTTGCCTTAAGATCCTAATAACTCTCTGATGTCTCTTTACCATACATTTTCATTCTTATTAATATATTATGACGGCATCCCCCTTCACAGTATACGAGACAACATGAATACAGATCACAACAAAACTATATACGATACGATACGTTGAAATTTATCTAGAGCATTCAATATACGTTGGTGTTGCTATCTCTTTCTTTCTAACTTTATTAGTTAGATATATACTAGAATGCTATCTCGTTCGCTCTAATGGAAGCCCTTCTTGTACATTCGAGTATATTCTAGAAAGCAGAGCTGGGCTATGAAGAGTGCATCTGCCCACGGTTCATTTCAGCTGTGACTTGTGAGCAGCAGCGACAAAAGTGATATAGATATACAAGTAAAATAGATGAACCACTGTAGTGAAGTACAGTTTCTCACAACTATTCATTCAATGAAATTTTTTTCCACTAAACTACTTTAATTAGTTAGGTAGGTTGGGCAGCCGCATTAACAATAAATCAGTGATGCTACTTAAACCATCAGTTGGGTCCAATGTGAGGCATGGCTACGCTTCACCCCTTCAGATTGAACCAACCTGAGCCTATTACAAAGCGAAGAAGGTTGTTAACACTGCTATAGATTATCAATGCTTGTTATGAGGAGGGATCCTACTAAACGCTCCCGAATTCTAGCAAAAGCAGGACATGTATAGAAGAGCTGCTGGACCGTTTCTAGCTCCTCCTCGTTCCTGCAGCTGCAACTGAAATCATGCATATAAACTCCCATTCTTCTTGCATGATTTCCTATTAGTCAATGTCGCGTGAGGGCTCCTATTATAATCCTAATTTGCAGTCTATTGAGTCTAATGATATTCTTGGATAGAGGCAGATTTAGCCTCGGCCATGTTTGCCTGGCGCTTTCGCAGGTAGTGGTACAGATTCACCTTTGATTGGTACAATTAATTAGTGTCTTCCTTATGAGACGCTTACAAGTCGCGAGAGATATACCCATACCCATATGCGTACTGACTTTTGACATACAAGTGCCGTCTCTTGCAAGTTGATCAGCCTCACAGTTCCCTGATATATCCCTATGACCGTGTACCCAGCATAAATGGATAAGGAATTGTTTAGCCATCTCATTAAGACATCGGCGATAGTCTAAGACACTCCTTGATGTTGTTTGAAATGCATTCAAAGCCCTTACTGAAGCTTTAATAAAATGCAGATATCCTTGACGGTTAATAATCTGATTGAGGACTTATGAATTGGAAAATGGCTATTGAACGGAGCTCTTTGGCTTTTAATGTTCTGATTGCACTACGTCCTGAAGTTTATGTTGAACCCCCATGAGTACTCTTTTTATAGTGCTTAAGTTTTGCTATGCAATATCATTTACGAATCGCTTAATATCTTTGAGAATCTCTAGGATTGTTTATCATTCAGAGAACGCCACTTCGCAGAATAATCTTGTAGACAATTCAAAGAACTCAATGCCTTTGTGGACCGCTTCAGATGGATTTGGATTCTAAGAATGTCTAATCGGAAAGTAATCTTCCTAAAGTACATCGTCCATGTAATCAAATACCTTGAGAAACCTTACAAAATGCTTTGAAATTCCAAGACTGCCACTTCACCCCTTTCTATCACTAATTCTCCGAAGTTTTCCACCTACTAAGTTATCCACTACTAAGAAAAATGTCGCATCTTTATATTGGCTTATTAATATTGTTCTCCTCCTTTATCCTCAACCAACTCAAAGCTTCATGAATAACGGTTATTTCAAATACTCTGCAGTGAACCATTAGTTTGATGGATTCACTGATTGACGGCGTTTCGCAATAAAACCCTAATCCTACACCTGTATTCATTTTTGATCCGTCTGTGTATATCTTTATGGGAGTATCTGGTGGATGGATCCCCCTCGAGCCATTCCTGTCTGGAAGGAACCTTTACCCAAAAATTTCTTTTAATGTGGTCCCATGTCCATATGGGACAGCTTTCCATTGTGAGTTCGCCTTGAGCCGAATAGCGGAGCATGCCGCTAAATATTTGCAGAAGAGATCTAAACGTGGCAGATGTATGATATCCAATGCCAAGTTTGGCACGGTATTCATAGTGCCGCTTGTTGCTAATTCTGCTGATCTCTGTGCCTTACCAAGTGTTTCGTAATAGGTGCTTTTCTGCATTGCAGTCCACCAGACGTTAATTCCATATAGGAGAATGGCCCTGACAACAGCAGTATAAAGCCAGTGAGCTACCATAGGCTTAATTCCCCAGGTTTTATCTATAGCTCTTTAGCAGGCATATAAAGCCACCCCAGCTTTCCTGGCTCTTCCTAGGGTGTTTGACTTCCAAGTCAGTTTCCTCATAAATGGATCTCAATGAGGGACTACTTTAATTTAAGCTGTATTATTACCTTGGCACAATCCAGTGAAGAAACTATCAGCAATAGACTAATTTTTGTGACAATATTGTGTTTAAAGCATTTCATGCAGCATAAATGATTGAGAAATGAGCTGCAGTTACATCACCAAAATATTTGTTCATGGAAAATTCTCAAAGGAAGCTTGATCCCTGAATACAGTGTCCTGTTGGTGTTATTCTTCTTTTACGGTATGATCAAACTCTACAGAGTATATCCGGTTATCGCATATCGGAGCCAACTTAAGTTATTATGTTCCAAAAATATGATAAAGTTCTGAAAGGCGATTCGGTCATCCTTCTTTTACGGATATAGGATAAAACTCTGAATGGAGTATCCAGTTCTTGTATATGAGAGCGAATCTAAGGTGTATTGTGCAGAAGGTATGATAAAATCTGAAGGAGATATCTAGTTCTCGCATATAGGAGCCAGCCTAAGGAATATTGTTCAGAAGGTATGATACAATTCTGAAGGGGATATCTGGTCCTGTATATAGGAGCCAACTTAATATATTTTACTCTGAAGATATAATCAAATTCTGAAGGTTAAGTTCACTCCTCACATATGAAACATAGCTTGCAGGAGACATGAGACCGCATATGGAAGAGTTGGGAACTTAAATATATCTGCCTCTGATATGTATGGCAAAAATGGAGTTCAGGAATAGAGGTACCCATATTTTTCCTATAAGGATGAACGATCAGATTCGATTGTGAATAGTTCACACACTACACATTTTAAACCTGGAATGTCCTTCAATGGAAACTAAATTTTTGTACAAATCCACATTAAATGTCTTCTGCTTCTGCAAGCTTGCGGCCTTGAAGTATTCCATCAAATAAATTTGCCCTGAATTTTCAGCTTATGCGAGTCAAATGAAATGTTGCGAATGCAGGATAAATCACTTTGTGCACTTGCCGACGAGCGTCAGCCCAACTGACATGGCTCTGTGCCGGGGCTTTAGAAGAAACTTCAACAGGTATTTGGACACACACAAAGGCAACGCTGGTGTGTGTGAGTAAGTGTATGAGTGTGTATGATATTCGTATTTACATGCTGAACCTGAGCGTGAGGTATTTTGACTGAATCCTGCTCCTTTGTGACGCAGTTTATGTCAGTCAAAATAAAATTGTGCCTGAACAGGACATGACCGTCTGCTAAGCTCAAAATGCGATGATATTCTGCTTTGAACAGGCTGCGTTTTTGTATTTTGGGGCGCTTCCATTTCATTTGCCGTACGTGAGATACTTTAAATGGATTACAAACAGAGTGGAATTATTTCGGTTCGTGTTTTCATTTTTAATGCAATACCCTCACAGTATCGTATTGGTTTGCCACTAGTTACACTACGATTATTTACTTGTAATACAGTTTGGGGTGTTATTGCGATGGTTTACTGTATTTCGGAGAGGTAAGAAGTCACCAGATGAAAGTCCTTAATTATTGATTCAAATTAAACAATTTTAAGTTTATATAGTATTCCAAAGAGGTACCAGAGGGAGAGTCCTTAATGATCCATTCAATATACAACTTCTCATTACTTCTGCTTCTAAGGCACAACTGCCCACAGGCGTCTCCTTATTATTTAATTCAATTGCTTTCAAGGTAATGCTAACACTTTCTAGGACTAAGTTCATTGACAAAAGAGAGGTCTCATAATTTATCACAATTTCATCATGACGTGCTATTTATGACTGGATTTTCATGACTCACTGGTTATGATTTGATGTTTATGACATATTATTTTCGACTTGTTGCCTATATCCTCTTATAATTGCTTTTTCATTACTGATTTCTCGTTGGCTTTTCATTAATCAGTTCTGGAATATATACAGAGGATAACATAGGAGTACTCTAAACTTAAGGAGGAAAAAAATTAGTACTCACTTCATAAGTCCTAATTTTCCAGACTATGCATTGTTCCTGCTTTCCTAATGTTCGGAAAACATTATTTTATTCTACTTGTATGTATATTGTGATAAAAGGGACAATACGTTCACAATACATCGGAGTAAAGCAAATAGAGTTACATTGCTCCGAACTAAGTGTAAGAAGTAGGTGGATATACTAACAAATCATTCCTTCGAAAGTTCTTCACAAGAAGTTCCCAGAACGTTGCTTCATTCACTTGAACAGAGCTAAGTTATAATTCAATTTGAGTATCCTTTCAGTATTAGTGGCTTGTCAATGACATCAGTCTCCAATATTCATTCCACCGAGTGCTTCTAACTTATTTTCAGAGATTTCTTCGAATTTCTGAAAGCCGAAGAAAATTCCAAGAAGCCGACAGTAAATATTGAAAAAACCAAACAATTTATTGTCAGGACACTAACATTATTTCTACCTGAAACCCTCTGTACAGTGTTTGCAACCCAATCGACCCTTCTCTGAAAATATGGTCATGGACGATTGTTCTCTCTCTATAACTGTTAAAGATTGATACTGATGCAAATGTATAGGATAAGTCTCCAAGACTACACCAACTTTATAACTATCACTCTTATAACTATCACTGATGTGAGTGCCACTCATGCAGAAATGTTACCGATCTAAACTTAGTGAATTAGACTACCAGTACTTAATAAAAAAGGGAACTTAGTCCATGGTTCTATAATGGAGGTTTGCAGCTCTCTTGTTCTACTATTTAATCTGATTCTTTTAAAGTGAATTTCTATGACTATGATTATGGCAGATGTAAACAGCGTATTTTCTCTTCTCAGAAGAACCTTTGTGAATTTAATAGCACTGAAAAAACTTGAGGCTTAAGAGGAAGTCCTGCGGAGCACAGTAAAAGGCAATCAAATTTAAGCCGTAGTGATAACAGCGCAAAATAACAAAGAAGCAAGTTTTTCTTTTCATGCTGTGAAAGATAAGGAAAACTTTTTTGTTGTCGCTGCTTTTTTGTTTGTTGTCCTTTTTAGTTGGTGTGCGGCTCACAGGTAAAAAATGATGGAACACTTTCGTTTAAGTTTTCTCACTTTAGCACTTAAGATGGAACGAACACAATAGTTCAAATAAGTACGAGCGGGTAAGTAAGTTTGCTGGGACGTATGGAGTTTAAAAAAGGATAACAGTTTCCTTTTAAAGAATTTAACTGTTTAGAGGTGAAGGAAGAGAACCGTGGATGAATGTGTACTCATAGTTTAGTGGCATCTCTGCGTCTATGAATGTAAACTTTAATATGGAAAGTTTTGCTCTTATTCCTTTCAGTTTTGAAACAATGATATTAAAGAAGTTAAGAGGCTTTCGTAATGTCAGAATTGTCAGTATAAATCCCAGGAGTGTTTCATAAGGATTTACTATAGTTTTAAAAATTTTGTGTTTGAAATTTTCAGTGGAATCCTTTAAAGTGGTTCATTGTTGTTTGAGAAACTCGTTTAGGTACTTGTATTTGGCTAGGAATCGAAGTCCTGAAAGTGTTTCAAATGATCAGTTTTAAACGATTACAAATTTTAGTAATATGGCTGTTCAGGTACTTTGTTTGTTTGCCGAATTAATTGTTTAAAACTGAGATTTGAGCCTTTCTAAGATTGTCAGGACTTCGGATTCAATCTTGTTATTTACGAATATTATTGTTCAATTTAGTTTACTGAAGCCCCTCAAACAAATATATTGCAAAGCATCTCAGGACTTCTAAGGGACTGCGACCAAGGTATTTCATCGGCCCTACCATAGTCCTGGCATGGTATTAGATTCAGTTCCACACAGTGCTACAGTACATATATGCTGATACAATCCATTATAATATTCATGAAAGCCACATTTCAATAAAGAACTCAATCCATTAAATTGGATTAGACTAGATGTACTATCAAGACATTTCAAAGGCATTTCCATAGTCCTGCCATGGAATTAGCTGAAGTCCTTGTACAACCCGTTCCAATATTCATGAGAACCACATTTAAATAATCTATTAAAGTGGACTAGACTAAACGGACTACTATCAAGGCATTTTATAGGCCTTCCCATTGTCCTGGCTTGATATTAGCTGAAGTCCTTCAAGCTGCTTGAATGTATGCTTATACAAACCGTTCCAATATTCAAAAGAACCACATTTCAATAAAGAATACAATCCCTTTAAGTGGACTTGACTAAAGGTACTACTACCAAGCCAGATCATAAACTTTCCCTTAGTCCTGGTTTGATATTAGCTGAAGTGCTTCAAGCTGCTTGAATCTATGCTTATAAAAACCGTTCTGATATTCAAAAGAACCACATTTCAATAAAAGTGGACTAGACTAAAGAGACTACCACCAAGCCAGTTCATAGACTTTCCCATAGTCCTGGCTTGGTATTAGCTGAAGTCCCTAAATATGCTTAATTATATACTTAAATATATGCTTATACAATCGGTTCCAATATTCATGAGAACCACATTTCAATAAGGAATTCAATCCATTAAAGTGAATTTTCTCTCCTTCCTTTCCATCACACATTGCTGCTAAGTGTCCTTGTTTACCTGTCACTCATTATTTTCCCAGCCACAACTGTTCATAATTTTATTTTATTTCTAGCGTTGGCACAGCGCTCTGCGCTGTAAGCAGCTTCAGCATATTACCTGCGGCGTTATCCTAAGTGAATTAAGTACGTATTATGTTCGCCTCGCTACACGTCTACCTAAGCTGATATTGCAAAGTGGTTTATGGAGCCTGTCAACCTTGTTTATATGCATTTCTCGGTCACATTTTGTGCCTCCATGTCGTTGACATGAGTCGGGAATACTCGCATGTGGAACCCAGCACCGCTTGTGCTGCTTGTATTAACGCAGCTATCATCGCTGTTATCAGTTGGAGAGTTGTGTATATAATCAGATTCAATTTCTTTAATACATTCTGTAATAATAGGAAAATAAGTCTTATAGAATCGTAGGTGCCATCACGCTGAATTATTGTAATATACTCTTAAGAAATATGCTCTAATTGTGATATTTGAAATGAAAACACTTCCTCGACGGCATCAATAGCTCTAAAAAATACTGAATAAGGATACTACACTTTAAACAATGTGAAGAGAAGTTTGCCTTCAGATCAAGTCAGTAATATCTCTATTAAGTATTCTGGTGTAGCTGCGTATCAACTAACTTTTTATAAAAAGATCCCCCAAGAGAAGAGGTGCTACTTTAACAAAAGTATGGAATCCTTCCGAAAGGATATAAATGGAAATGTATTGTGTAGCTCTTTTAGATGTTTGGATTATCTTCTAAAAATAGCATGGATCGGTGCTTCTTTAAAGTACTCATACAATAGAGATTTCGATTCGTGGAATGAAAAATCTTCGAAGATATTGCTGATATATTCAAGCATAAACTTTTAGAATTCGACAAATCGAAAGCCTTCTTTAAGACACTTGTTGGTAAATCCCCAGCAGCCACTTAAGTTGAGCTCTTTCAAGCCTCTTAGTTGCCAAATGGAGTTTGGTTCAAGAAGCCAAGTATTCCGGTATCAGTGATGATACAGAGACTTGGCTGCTGAGTTTGAGAATGCGCAGGAGTGTTTGACAGCGGAAGATTTGTGACATTGGCTTTTCTGTTAGGACAAATATACTCACAATATCAAAGATAAGTCCCTCCAGATGTGGTAGATGCTCCGGCAGCAAACTTATGAAGGCGTTCGATAACATTGTAGTCCAATTCTCTTAATTGCGTATTACATTCGCAAACAATGCCTTCCATCAACCCCAGTTTTGTGATCCTCCTGTTTGTTGTTACTCTGAGAGTTCGTAAGTTTCGTGGCAGCTGCTTAGAAAACGCTACTGATTTCATTATCTTCAATGGGCAATGTGATATGTAATGCCATGTCTCAAGCGTCTGAGACCACTCGTCAACAATGATCTCGAAAAAGGCCTCATCATCGATGTATTGGGTGTCCACATATATGTGCCTCAAGTGAAAATGCAAGATGATTTCTATCCAGTGATCTGGGTAGAATCGATTTAATCCTATAATGTGGAGGACTTGGAACAGTCGCGCAACCTTAATCCATCTGTCAAAATCAGGATCCCACCACTACTTGGCATTCAAGCTAATATATTTTAAAGTCTTCGCATGTATTTCCAATACTTTCAGAACCATATTTTCGTGATCCATTGTTATGTGCAGTAGCAAGGTCTCCAACTGAAAGGCTCAATTGTCCATTGTCGGCTCTAGCAATTTACATCAATGTGGCGGCAGCTCTGTGAGATCCATTGACAAGAACTTTAGTTCACTTTAAACTGTTTGTAGCATTCAACGATTTGGCATTTGTGAGCGAGTGTTTCCAAGTTTCGAAGAAGTTGTGTAGTTTCAGTTCAAATCTCCAAAGTTTACGGAAAATTAGCTATCAGCGACAGGCAACCCACCTCCACAATCTCATACTGAAAGAAGCCGCAGTTGGTCACATTGTCATAATTTTGTAAATACATCGCAATATCTGAGATACTTTTTGATTGGTGCAAACTTTGATAGGTATATGACGCACCGTACAGAAGTTAGGGCCATTTGAAGTGTGAGCAGTATTTGATTTGGTACTCAAGGGTAGCATAGCTATAAGCGATAGCTTAAATTGATAAGAGGCACGAGTGCTTTATTGTCACAAAATTTCAAGGTTTTTTGAAGCTCCAGTAAAAAGTTACAAGCATTTGATTGTTGCAAACTTTGATAGGTATAGGACACACCGTATAGAAGTTAGGGCCATTTGAAGTTTTATCAGTGTTTTATTTTGGAATCGAGGGTAGCATAGCTATGAGTGATGCACATCTTCGATTTACTGCGAAACTCATTCATTGTACTCACATGTTCCCAATGGTGACACACCAAAGGCGCTTGCTGCAGATAGGCAAGGAGAGAAAGGCAAGGACAGATAAGCAAGGAGAGATAGGCAAGGATATATAAGCATGGAGAGATAGGCAAGGATAGATAGGCAAGGATTAATAGGCACAAATTATTGCCTACACATCCATCGGCAGTATACTTCCCTCTACTATTGTTATAATGATACGTAATCCTATTCTCTATGATTCTTGTTTCAAAATAGTCTCCTTTTAGCTCGATAAACTTTATCCAACGTTTCTCCAATTGTGTGATGCCCTCCAAATAATACGATTCCTGGAGGCCCTGAAAATAGGCATTTGTTTAATCAATAACCTCATTCAACCCAAATCTCTTACCGCCGAGCCATTTCTTCATATTTGAAAACAGGAAATAGTCGCAAGGGGCTAAGTCTGGAGCATCACCTGGATGGGGGAGCAATTCGAGACCTAATTCGTGCAATTTTGTCATTGCGACTGTTGACTTGTGCGCCGGTGCATTGGGTTGGTGGAAGAGAAAGTGTTCCTCGCCAAATGCGGTCGATTTTGCTTCAAATCCACATCGAATCGATTCAACATCTCTGCCGGTTTTCAGGTGTGTTCCGGAAAACCTTATCAAATTGAATAATGAAAGTCAGAGTGTTGCTCTTCTGCATCTTCAAGATGCTCTTCCTCGGATTCATGCTGAAGGCGGCAATATAGCTCTGAGCTTTTGAACAACTCCAATCAGTCGGTAGGGAAGGATTTTAGCAAATATCCCTGAAGGTTTAGATAAAAGGGTTCTCAAAGCAATGTGATCCTACGGCATCCAGCTGGTGGGGTACTGCTTCTAATTCTAGCACCGAAATTATCTTAAAGAGTTCAGTCCAAGGTTCTACATAAAATGTTAAATGCTTATTGGCAAGTGACGAATGATCAAATACACCAAGGCCTCAAAATTCAAATTAATGAAGGATGAAATCAAATCCTTGTTTTCAAAATACCTTGAACGATTTCAGAGTCATCCAACTGCACTCTGCGCCATGCTGGGTGTCTATTATATTCAGAAGACTAAGAAGAAAACAGGACAATGATGAAAAGAGCTCTTCAACTTTGAATAAATCATATTAAAGTGGATTTTTAAATAAGGATGCTCAAGAGGAAACATACCTTGCATGCCTTTCCGTGTTTCCTCTTAAATTTTAGTCAAACATTTGTGAAATATCAGTAAATGTAGACAAATATAATGAAACTCGAAACAAATTTCCTCCAAAATCAGGGTATTTGTATACAAAACTAGTATAATATGACAGTAGTGAGACTCCACTGATTTCCATATGGAACACAATAGATCCTTTAATATAGCTCGTTGATAATGAAGGCACATACATCATTATACCGATAGAAATATGAGTTTTTCTTAGACTTACCTATCAATACTCTAGAAACGGTAAGAATAGATTGAATAGATTGCACTCCAAGTCACTCCAAGCAACCTTTCAGTTTAGATGCTGCAATGACACCTGGAAGGAATTCTTAGGTAAAGAATGAGAGGTGTGAAGAATACATAGTCACTTAACTTAAACTGTCATCCCTACCGAGGTCTTTTTGTTTATGTTCTAATGCTTATATAGACCAGATTTCTGTTACAGAAAAAACAACTGGTTCCCAAGTTCTAAGAATGCAGATAGTTAGAATTATGATGCACCTAAGAAATCGCTACCGAAAGAACATTTATTCCAGAATTTTGTTCAAGAATAAAAATTAAACAGTTTCTTTACAGGACCTTGCAGTGTACTATGATTTCCCTTTTATTGTGAGTCCATGTCTCTCCGGATTTCACAAGAATAAAAATTAAAAAGTTTCTTTACAGTACCTTGCAGTGTACCATGATTTCCCTTTTATTGTGAGTCCATTCTCACTCCGGAGTTCACACTTTCGTGGTGTTAAGGTCATTGACATCGTTCCTCAGCAATGTGTCCAAACTTAAATAGATATACGAGTACTCCGCTTTAAACAAAAGTTCCTCACACTCAAGCACAGAGCAACTCACTCACTGCAAAACATTCCCTGGCGATGAGACACAAGTGAAGCAGGTTCCTTTTCGATAACAATGGATAAAATATCATAAAAATTGTGAAAAGTGTTAAAATTGTTCCACGGGTGCCACATTCTAATATTTGAATTGGCTTACGGCAAAATTCGCTCTGTGATGGGGTCACGCACATACCTAAGCCCCTGCAGTGCGCGTACTCTTGGTGCTTATGTTGGAATATGCTGAACCAGAGCGACACAGATGCATACATGAAACAGGCCACCCACAATGCTGGAATTTATTCCAATACATTTTCATAACGCTCTGATGAAATGCAAGGAATTCAATTTGAATTTTTATTTTATGGATTGGTTTTTCTCAGTTGGTTTATGGAAACATCACCAACGAAATATATCTGTGAAAAAATCAAGCTGCGCAGTGAACAAATTTTCCAAATTGTTTTAGATCGCAATCGCATGACTCGCAGCTCTTTCGAGTACCTTGAATATGTTTTCATTCAGTTCTTTGTAACAATGCAGCAAAAGCATTCGTCGTGAGTTCCTCATATGCTAAAAAGTACTTGGAATACTTTATTAAATTATTTAGAGTGCTGCAACTCAGCGTTCGATTTAAATCGTCATCGAATACATAGTCAATGAGAGTGAGGCTTTCAAATCTTGGAGCAGAAGCAAATAAATGTCTTCACAAACCACCCAAAAAGGGATGGGAAGAAATGAAGGATGTGTGTGTTCAATCAAATAAGGAAAGAAATAAAGAGATCAAACACATTCTTGGTAGAGAGAAATCTTTTCATATACAACACAGGAATCACTGTGTTTATGCATGTGCATGGGTAAATGTCTCCAGCATATCCGCAGGCATCAGGATGCAGTACAAGTAGAAGTGAGTCCTGGCATATTATGCGAAGGGATATTGAACACTATTGATGCCAGATTATTAGATTATATTCCACCTTGCATTATAATTAATTATGTGTTTTTTCTTTTACGAGGTGTAAAGCAGTCAAAAACCCTTGTAGTGTGGGGCCTTAACCCACTAAATTTACCCCGATGTCCGGACGGCTTATCCTCTCGGGAGCTCACCTTTAGGTAATACGTCGAGGGGCCGTTACTAGCTTTATCGCTCAGTAGTCAGTCTTAGGTATGTGCATTTTCAGTCCTACTTCTCGATCCACCCCTATTAACGTTTTCCTCAGCATTCCGCTGGCCTATGAGTGCTTTTTGGGCGCGTTCAGTGTTCCGCAGAGTTATCATCATAATGGATAGTGTAGAACAAACTGCCTCCCATTTAGTCTCGGTTTCAGACATATGCGCTACCATTAGCCACTGCTGGTTGTTCTCCTAAGATAGGGCTCAAGTTGTTTCTGCTCTCGTTAAATCGCGGTTAATGAAAAAGTACATGCTGCAAGTCTTCCTCCTCTCCCGGGCAACTTGGACAAAACGGGTCATCATAATATTTCAGCATTTTTCAGCCCATGGCCGGGGTAGGATTCGAACCCACCACACCCCTAATGTGAGTCTAGCATAAGTTGGTGCATTTACCGCTTAAATTACCAAAAGCAATTGTCCTCCTTCATGGTCAAGTGGTAAATATGCTAGTCTCACTGGCATGGGGTGCAGATACAGATTCCCATCTTGCACAAGGTGGTCTCGAAAATGTTACTAAATATTATTTGAGACGAAAATGTTATTGAATAGTTGAAGAAATAATTCTTTATGATGTGAAGTCTATTCTAGTCTACTCAACAAGACAGAAACAATGAGAATTCATAGTTAAGGTGTACATATAACTATCCCTTTCACACATTGTGATTATTTGTTTACATGTCTACGATGCCATTTCATATCAGCTCAGTATTGCTCGGTATTTCATTAAGAGACAATGTTTGATGAAATGAGTTCCGTAAAAGTGAAGCGGAATGAGGCCGTATTTTTGTGCACACACTCGAAAGGACCAATACTAAAAGCATGGGGATAGAATGATTAGTCTATAATTATCCAATATATAACCATAATTCAAAAGCGATTTTATTTTAATAATCGAGCATACCTGAAAAGCTCATATGGGAAATTTCTAGATGTATCCGACTCTCTCTCACTCCTTTCATCTCCACAGCCATTGAAGTGAGGCAAGTTTTGCTTCCTGGAAATGGAAAAATAAAAATTTCGTGAGAAAATTAAACACAATTTTTCAAGGTATACATAATCTCTCTCAAACGAAAGCAAAGGTCGATAGATAATACGGGGACTTCTTGCCATTGTATTGAAACAATCAAAAGTGGTTCCTGAGGGCGTTGTGAGGGATCACGCAGTCTTGACGCCAATATGAACGAACGGAAATTAAAATTTCGCTTCCGGATTTGAAGTAGGACATAAGTTCTTATAAGTCCCAATTGACACAAGAACCGCAGCCCAAAGACACCGCTGAATATAAGCGAAATGGATGCCTGAACCAGAGCCTGATACTTGGAAGAATATTTGACAGCGTAGAGGTTCAGTTTTCGCTCAGTGGGTATGTCAGTAAGCAAAATTGTGTCTAGGAGCATCCTCAGGTAATTTTGTTTGTCACTGCCGGCTTTCCAGTATACAGTGACAGCGTCCGTGGGCTATGCTTTGTTGAATATAATGAAGGGCATTACTGCCAATCTCAAAATCTATGTAAATATAGTAACCAATTGATGTGTGACCGAATGATCATGACCTGGAAGACCCTTCTTGTTAAAACGCCGCGCTGATGCAATGGTTCTTTTGAGCCCAAACTTCCCAGACGGTGTAATTTCAGAATACGTGAATTCCTCCTTGGCACCAAGATTGTGTAATTTGAGAAACTCCTTATTCCTCCACTTTGTCTCTATCTATTCAGGATAAACGGGGGCCAAGCTTTTATTTGAGGAGTGGATGGGAAGTTTGACTTTTTTGTTAGTTGCATTGTTAGGATTTTTAATCAATATGTCCCCATTCGTTCAGTGGCAATTCAAAATGGTTCTTGTCCATGGTACTCTAAGCACGTTAAATTGGCCATTAGGAAGCGAAATAAATTGCATGCTAAATGGAACAATGAGCCTACTGTAGATAATTGGAATCTATTTAGGGTTGCTCGAAATAAAACTGTCTGTATCGTTCGTCAATCTAAAACTAATTTTTACAATTCCAAGTTGAAAAGTTCCCTTCCTACCAAGCAACTTTAGAGGAATTTGAGGAGCCTTGGAGTGCGTAGTAGTGATAGTACAGTCTGCAAGTTGGATCGTAGTGTTATGTGTGATGCCTTTGCTTCCCCGGGATCATGCGGCTTGGTTTCTCCGCACGCTTGTGTTTAGTTCCGTCACGTCTACATTTGAGTTCTGCGTGTCTGTGACGCTGATGTGGGGCGCTGCTAGTTAAGTCAAATGCAATTGGTGACGATGGCTTGCCGATTAAGTTTCTTAAGATTATATTACCATTTATTATTAGTCCTTTAACACACATTCTTAATCACTGCTTTATGACTTCGTGCTTTCCTAGCCTTTGGAAGGTTGGTTGGTCGTTATTCCAGAAATCCTCTGCATTGCAGCCAGGTGATTTGAGACCTATTTGTATTTTGCCTTCTCTATCAAAAGTTTGTGAATCACTTACGGCTGAGCAAATTTCATTTTACTTTCATCAAAACAATCTTTTCTTTCCATTGCAGACTGGTTTTAGATCGGGGCCCAGTTGTGCGACTGCTATGCTTAAGGTTACAGATGATGTTCGGTTAATGTATGACCAAAGTCTTGGTACTTTTCTATGTCTCCTCGATTTCTCTAAAGCTTTTGATAGCGTTAATCATTCTTTGCTCTGTTTAAAATTAAAGCGGTACTATGAGTTTGGTGACAGTGCAGTTGGTCTTATAAATAGTTCTGTAACAATGAAAATGCAACGAGTAAAGGTGGTCAACATCTATTCTGATCATAAGCATATCTTTTCGGGTGTTCCACAGGGATCGATGGTGGCCCACTCTTGTTTATTATATTTACATAATACGTAAATATAGATGCATATGCTGATGACCTACAGATTTATCTTTCTCGGCGCATGGAGTTTATTGATGACTTGAGTCTTAGAATGAATGAAGATCTAAATTCTATATTTGATTGGTCAAAAAGAAATGGACTGTTCCTAAATCCGATAAAGTCCTATGTTTTACCAATCTCGAAGAAGAAAATGGAATTGGACAAACTTCCTTTAATAATTATTGATGGCGCACAGCTGAAGTTCGTTGAAACATCAGATAGTTCGGGCTTCAATATTAATTCGTCTTCCACTTGCACTGATCAAGTAAATAGTATAGTGAAAAACTTTTTTTTCTGCTGAGACAGTTACGGATGTCTACAGAGTTTTGTAATGCACGTATATGGGTGCAGGAATATTAGATATATGTATATATGGTGAATACCAAATATATGTATATATGTCAGAGCATTGCTCGGCAAGACACCATTGAGCAAATTACTAACTTGAGCCGAAGAAAGGCTGATTGCAAGAAAATATGCAATTGGTTTGAGTTGCCAGTTGGAAACTGATTTGTTTAATTCCCGTGCAGGGTTTTTATATAATTTCTTTGAGTTACAAATTCGATAATTGTTGTGTATGCTACCGTACATCGCTCTATCGTTTGCACAGTCAGTCGATCAGTGGACGTCAAGCAATACACATCGCGCTACGTAGCGATCATCAATACAACACATACATATATACATTCTCACTGTACATTTATCTGTTCATCTTCATATGGCAATAAACATTAATATATATTAAATATCATTAGCGCACGCATATTTAATAATAACAATTCTCGATTATTCTAATTTGTTTGTGTCTAATCCCTTTCGCTTAAGACTAAACTCAAATTCCACTCAAATACAAAACAACTGATTCACCAGTGACTGCACGCTAGGATTCTAATTACGTGGCACATGTCAAGTGTCATAGTGTCGCAGTGCAGTGGATGGGTGTATCTTATATATCGGTATGGTTTGGATGTGTAGAGATTGCGTAGGTAGTTTTTGTGCTACACTATGTTTGTGCGTAATAGTGCACATGCACTACAGTTTACCCTTGTCAAGACTAGGAGAATGTTGGTTAATCAGCTGGTTGTACCAATAATTTGCTATTCAGAGCTTGTATATAGTAAGTTGGATTCCAGCTCCCTACATAAAATACAAGTTGTATTGAACTATGCCACATGATATGTGTTTGGATTGCGTAGGTTTGACCATATAACTTCCTGGAAGACAAGTGTTTTTCGATGCAGTGTTGAGAACTACTTACGGATCAGAAATTGTATACACAAGGTTCACAGCGATTATCACGAGAACACTTAATTATCTCTTTGAGAAACTTCACCAGAGCCAATCAAAAAGAAGTCGGTGCACGAGAATACCTAAATTTGCCTATGCTAATTCAACTGGATACTTTTTCATTAATGCCATCAGGAACTGGAATTCGCTGCTGTGAGAGGCGTGGCAGGGATTAGCGAGTTTAAGTATTTAGTGTTCCAGTACTTTTGTTGAGAGCTGACATAGAGCTCTCTTAATTTCACCCTTGTAAATAACCAAATATCTCCGTTATTCTTCTTTTCTGTCTGTATTCTTTTAATTTCTTATTGTATTAATTTATTCATTATTTATTATTTATCACTTTTTATTTATTCATTTTTTTATGGTATGTATCTATTTAATTAGTTGCTGATTTCATTTAATTTAATATATCTATTTAAATAACTGATATATAATTATATATTAAAAGACTTTGTCTTATTGAATAACTTTAAGCAATAAATTGAAATTGAAAAATTGAGTATTACAAAGGTGGCCATATGTACACAAAACAATACAATTTTCCTCAGTTAACCTCGAATTTCAATGTAAATTTTTGCAGATTATAAAATTAGATATATAACTAACTAATCGCTGTGATGATATTTTCTAAATTGGAAATTATGCCTTAAGTAGAAAGATATTCGGTATTTCAGAAAATTTCCAATTTCACACCAAACATTTGATCCCATATTTCGAACCATCCACATTGTTTTCCTCGGACGAGCATCGCTATAATCAGTAAGTCATCAGGACGTGTAATTATATATCACGGCCCCTTGACTCTACTAGGGAACTCCGCACACATCCCAGCTACAGTGTTTTACTTTATCTAAGCTAATATGTAAACACACGCCTCAACAATTATGTAAGTACACTTTACAGTCCGCCTGGAATTCATCGGACTACAATGGTGGAAGGGTTGTAGAGCAAGGCAAATATGAAGTACGCAGAAGAGCAATATAATCCACCCTGGACAGTAACAGTTTGCTTCTTCAACGCAATTCGCATTCCTCGCATGGATGATCTGCTTCCTTTTGGGGCTAACTTCGGTACAGTCGAAATTGGAAGTGATCGAGCTACCCAGTGACGAGCATATGAGTCGATTGCTACTCCAGCTAAAAGAGGAACAAAATTTCAGAACTTTGCTAGTAATGGGACATGGTGCCTGTAAAGGTACACATTTCATCGGTGACATTTCCGTGCCCTCCACTATTCGAAAACCTGTTGACACAGTTTACATGAAGTCACTCTACAACAGTGAAGTTTTGATTCTAGTGTGGTACAGACCTCCAAAACTGGTCCTATATGGTCGCCCTATTCGTACCGAGAAATTGGGTTCGGAGTCAGGTTTTGATTCTCAAAAGGGTGCAAAAAACTCAATGTCTAGTGTTATTTTAAAAAAGTAAGTTCTGCAGGACAACTCAAATTCCATTTTAATTGCAACAAATTTAGGCGGAAGAACCTGTGAAGTCAAAAAGAATCATCCTTCAGTACAAAATTATAACATCATAAATCCCATAATTCGGTTAAGGAGAGCAGTAGAGATGGTGCGTTTCCAACTAGTTTCGCCAGTATCCCTAACTAAACTTTCCAAATTTTCGTATTGTTGAACCCTCCGACCATTTAGGTACCCAATTATAGGTATAAATCCGTAAACTTTCATTGGAACAGTCTTTGCACGAGCTTCTTCTTTTCGCTGTTACATACCTTTTTATGATGAGTATTCAATTAACTTTCAGCGAAATTTGATTATGGACCATTCCCGTGCGAAACCAATTGTCCCGAGCTGTGCTTCTCGATCGCGACACCTAAATCACTGTACGCATTTCTTAACATCTGTAGCCCATATTTTGACAGAAGTGTCCGACATCCACATGTCGTTTATACCCCTTAGGTCAGTGAACAGATAGATTCCTAAGCTGTGTTTTTGTAACAGATTATAAAGAAGATATGATATTATGGTAGCGAGCCGCAGAAACCTGTGTGTCGATACCCGCAGTAAAGTCCT
The DNA here is from genome assembly GCA_920105625.2 of Clusia tigrina. Classification (NCBI taxonomy): domain Eukaryota; kingdom Metazoa; phylum Arthropoda; class Insecta; order Diptera; family Clusiidae; genus Clusia; species Clusia tigrina. Next base: position 19,284,886 of record OV050030.1, read on the forward strand.
TTCATATGCCAGTAGGAGCAGACAATAATGCTTTAAAACTATGTAGTTGAAAGTTTTGTGAAGGAAGTCGTCAATGGAATTTGTCAAGAATAGCATATTACCTACCAGCAATTTAGATTTTTTCAAGACCGACCTCACCCAGCTTGACAGCATGAACTCAGTTTGCTCGCCAATATGATTGGAGCTTTTAATTTAAGTGTTACAATCCGCTCTTTCGGGAGTAATATTCCAATTTCAACATATTAAGCAGATTTCTGGACCCTCGATAAAAAATTATGTGAAGCTTCTTATACTCTGCGGTCACCCAATTGAGATTCTTTGCTCTTGTGCCTGAATTATAGCTCAGTTGGTTGCCATGTATTTTTCGATGAATGAATCTCGTTTAGGATTGTCAGCTTTATAGTTACTGAGTCGCACTAGAATACTTTGCTCAAATGTGATTTGATTTTGTGCTGTTTTGAGTCCCGGCCTCTAAGAATCCACGCATCAAAATAATAAGAATATAATCATAGCATAGTAAAACTTCATTTAGGAACATTTTGGAAAACGCTGCCTAGGATTTTCTTTCTATTTTGTCGATTCGCAAATAAGTGTATGACATCTTCATCTAGCAGCGCCAATAACAATTGTTGTACCTATTGAGATATCGATTAATGGGAGTGTCTCTCAACTGAGTGATGCCTAACAACAACGCTGCAACAAACTCTTTTCAGATGATTGTATTCCTCTTCATAATTTCCTACCACGGAACAAAATAACACTCTTTGTTTTGGCTCGGTTGGCAGGGCTTATTTCCTAACTGGTCTATTCATTGCCAATGATTGTTTCTACCGAGCATTGGAATCATATTCTCATAATACTGTATTATGTGACTTTATATTATGGAAGCAGAAAACACTAACAAGACCATGAGTTTGCGACATACCTGGGCACAGCATCCTCAGAGAGAAACCCATAAGTAACTCATAAGATAAGCGGTCTCTTTGACTCACAGCGCGGCAAATATTATGAGGTGCGGAAAGGTTTATCCAAACTATTATGAATATACGCGTATTCCATTCAATCGAAAATTTCTTCTTTGCAATTATGGAACACAATATCGTTCAACATGGAACACAATATCGTTCAAATAAACTAACTTGATAATTTAGCAGCTTGCGATCAGCTTAAGCCATCATTCAAACCCTTTGTCGCACATATTGTGGCTCCTTCGCGCCTTTTAAGTCACAATTGTTGTCTCTAATCCCATGAATAGTGTGCTAATTAGCTTCGATTCAACACAAAAAGTAGCTTTCTTACCTAGTCGAATAACATGATTTCGATGAACACTCGAATTTTTCTAACTATGGTTGGAAACACAGTTCTCCCAAATCTGCATTTCCCAGTGTGGCTGTAGGGAAATCTCCTTTATTCAACAGGATATCAAAGAAATATATTTACAATCATATCATTTCCAGTTAACAAATCGGCCTCTTCTACGATTCCAACTCCGATAATTTGCACTAAGGCCAATTGTCAAAAATATGTGCATAGGCATGACGCATAGCTTTCCAAGAACCCACAGAAAAACAATTTCTAAATTGCGCCAACTAAAACACGAGTCAACTGAACATTTTACTATGCAAAAGACTTACTCGTGTGCGTCTGTTCGGAGCACCTACACAAATATTCTATTGTCTCATTTCAAACTTTCTCTCAAAATAACTGATAGTATTTACATTTTAAGCCGCGTAAAGACGTTCTATTGTCATATTTAATGAATTTTGGCCTACTGTTATGAAGCTAAGATCTACCAAACGACGACAATTATTCCAAACAACCAAAATTTCTAAAATTTGGAAAGAAAAAAATTATGAATTTGGGTGAAACACCGTCACCAAAATGTTTTTACTCAAAACGACTGTTTCAATAAGCAAACACCCTAATCAACTTTGGGTGCTCCAGTCATGCTCTTGTTCGGCCTTATCGAAACTTCTTTAATACCCTACACTTACTTATAGTTCCTTTTGGATATGGGCAAATGAGTTTTCTTGTACAGGGCATTTATATAATTATTTCTTATCTCAATCAGAGCTTGAGTATAGTAAGGCATGCCAGTCGATCTTTCAGCCTGTCGGTCTGTCAGTATGTCGATTTATCCGTCTTCTTCATTTGTTGCATTGTTCAGAATCAGCGAATAGAAGATCTATGGAATTACTAATCACATTATTCAGGGTGAAGAACCACTTTTTTGTTGCTAAATAAAACGCTTTCTCTGGAAACTACCATTGGAAGAAACTGAAGTAGCGCATCGCCAAGAAGTTCGAACAGTGGCATACGCTTAGCATTCCGAAAGCACATCATAATGGCATTTGAAGTTGTACAATTAAGTTATTTTCGTTACGTTATTTATTCTAAATACAAAGCAATTGGATTATGAATACAATACAATGCAAAATACGCACTTCGAACTACGTCAATCATCTGAAGGTGTGATGGTAATTAAAGTTGGAAACATGGAAGTGTGGAACTCAGAAAAAGTATAAATTCGAAGCGATCTTTCGAATATTCACAGTTCTCTTCTAACAAAAATAGTTACAATAATCGTCGCTATGTTAAAATTACGGGCAAGTTTCCTCCTCTCTTCGTTGGCCGTTTTGGTATCCTGCGCTTATGGTGAAATCATCCTTGATGACAAATGTGAGTTCCATAATAGTGGATTGCACCTGACGACCTCATCTGAAAAGATTCTCGAGATAACCGCAACTATTGACATAAAACCGTTGGAAGACAATTCTCCTATTGACCTAGAAGACTCGGAAGAAGGCAATTATTTCCCGTATGAGAGAACAATCCATGCGGATGCGATCGAGCCTGCAGGAGCACGCTTCGAGTTTGGCATCTGCATTTCGGAGTTAGCATTATTAAACAAGGATACAATAGTTTATGTGTTGTACACGATTACACCATCCGAAGGTGAAGTCTTCTCATATTCCACTCAGTACGTTTCCGATGGTCCTGCACCTGATAATGTGGATTTCATTGGCTTGTGCTCTGTACCATTGAATATAGATGTGAAATTTATGGAATCTGGAATTACACTTGATATAGAAGCTAAAGACGTACATGAGTTGACCCTCTATATTAGTAAGAGCTCTTTCAGTGGCAATACAGTAGGTACTGGCATCTTCACGAATGAATTCTACAAAGAATTACCATCCATTTCTTATGGTATATGTCTACCAGAATTCGAGAACCTCGTATCCAGTGAAGAGTTATATATTCGGTATACGATTCTTGATAAAAATGGCAGTGTCTCCGAGCAATATAGGCAGTATGTAGTACCAGAGGAAGGAGCCCTCGCCGATACTGTTGAATTCTCTGGAATGTGCTCTTTTCCCCTCAAGGGCTCTATGGACATCCACAGAAGTGGAGTGGAACTGGCCATAGAGGCCGCAAATATTAGACGACTTACAGTTCGCATTTGTGCAACCGCACGCTTTTCAGATCCCAGCCTTTTTACAAAATACATCGATTTTACCGATAAATCTTCTTACAAATTCGGCCTCTGCCTTCCGAATTTGGCCAATTTAGCAGTCGGCACAAGTGTTTATGTGTGGTACACCATTGCAAACGAAATAGGTTCAACCTTTGAGCATTCTGAGATCTATACAGTTCCTCCCACTGGACTTGAAGATGACACTAAAGAGTTCCTAAGTCTGTGTTACGGTCCACTGAATACCTGGTTGGATTTCTTCACCAACGGAGTTCGGCTCGTAATCACTCATCCTTCAACAACGTTTATTGATGTACAATTTAGTGTGGAACCATTTATAACGTCTGCTGACCCTAATAAAGAACAAATGATTGAGGGTCCATTCTCTAATCAAATTTCATTTTCCTCATGTCGTTCAGAATTTGCAGAGTTACAGCCTTGGGCAACAGTTTATGTGCGGATTTCAATTCATCATGAACATTTAGATTGGGACGAATATTTGGAGTTTGTCGTTCCTGAAGGTGGAATTGGACCTCATTCATTGCCATGTAAGCCCAAAAAAATATTAGAAGTAAAACATTCGCATGAATACGATCCTTAATTCCTCCAATAAAAATTTAGAAATTATTCCACTCTAAGAACCGACCGTGAACAGAATTCATTATAATAAAAACATAGCATTTCAATTTGTCTTTGATTTTGTGTTCTTTTTCGAACTCCACTTAAAATGTTGAGAAGAAATATCATATTTAGCAGATGCTGTCGCTGGATAATACACTCTATTTGTTATTAGACTGGCACTCAACCAAATAAAGTGGCCAAGACAACTGCGACCTCAAGGTCGATGAAATTTTTGTGTTTTATATTGTTTGGTGTAATTGTTCTCCCTATCCAGTTCAAATACTGGACAATGAAAAATATTATGTTCGGGCCTTCTGAAACCCTTTCACAAGTCGGGTGAGTTGTTGTGTCTAAAATATTTCAACTAGAGAAGCCACCAAGATACTCCTCAGAAATGGCGAGCTTCAAATCTATTAAGACTTCTTTGCATCCAATCTTAACTTAGGGATGTAGGGGTGTAGATTCATCAACTTTTCTGCGTCTTTGGCCTACTTTGTAGTCACGAGAAACACTCAACTGCTCCACCTGAAAGTTAGGCTAGTCTTCATGGTCAGGATTGCGGCTGGAAATTTATAACCCTCATTTAAAGATGATTGTGGAGCTCTTCATGGGATTTATGGTGATCAAATGAAATATCTTCACAATATGTATGGTGAGGAAACTTCTCAAGCCAATGGATGTGGAAAAGTAGATGGAAGATTGTTGCCGAGAAAGATACATACACAGCTATGATCAGTTATTTCCTGTGTTGCCTACTCCGATATATTGAACCATTGACTTGTCTTAAAGGTTAACTAGTCAGGAGAAATAGGGAAGATATTCACCAAGTGACAGCAAGTGATGTTTATGTGGGTCTCAAAGTTCTCATAGCTTAAAAGAACCTGAAGCCATTATCTGACTCGTTTGAAAATTAATTAATAAATGTATGGAAAGAGGATTTTTGTGTCGGAATAATAAGTCATATTTATCACTGCGACCACAAGACATCCATTCTACTATATTTGAGGTTCCATTTTAATTTTCTTTGAATTTATCTGATTTCTGAACAAACCTCAGTAGATCCTGTGTCCCTAAGTAGTCAAGTCTTAAACATCAATTATAAGCAATGATCATCCGACAAACTTGCCCTAAACTTTGATTTCAGATACTTTATCATAGAAAAAGTTTGTCCGAAATATAAAAATAAATTTACAAGCACATCCTTCAAATTTGGAAAATCTTTTATATTCAAAAATTTATAAAAATCGAACAAGTTTCGTTTTGATCGATTTGATCGTTAACTTGAAGATCAATAATTTTCATTTGAAACTGACTTGAAACGCCAGCAACGTGGCAGTAATCGCTATTGAATCATAATGTCGACGTAAATTATATTCCCAGTCTGCCCAATCCACAAGAAGGGTGATCCTGTGATGTGCAGCAACTACCGCGTAATTAGTCTTCTTAACATCGCATACAAAACCCTATCTGACGTACTCTGCGAAAGGCTCACACCAATGGTTAACGAGTTGATTGGACCCTACCATCGACAAAATCTTCTCAATATATCAAATCTGGGAGAACACACTTGCGAAACAAATTGACACCCACCATCTTTTGTCGATTTCAAGACCGCTTTTGATAGCACGATAAGGAGCCAACTATACGCCGCTATGTCTGAGTTTGGCATTCCTGCAAAGCTAATCAGACTATGGAGGAAGACGCTAAATGCAATCTGCAGCTCAGTGAAATTTGGAAAAGAGCTCTCCGACCCTTTTGACTCGAAGCGAGGCTTCAGACAGGGTGACGCCCTGTCGTACGACTTCTTCAACCTATTGTTGGAAAAAATCATCTGCGCAGCAGAATTGAGTCACACTGGCACTATCTTTAATAACAGTGTCATGCTTTTGGCGTATGCTGATGATATTGACATCATTGGCCATAACGCTCGAGCGGTGAGTGTTGCGTATACCGGTCTGGAAAGAGAAGCAAAGCGAGTGGGTCTACAAGTGAACGAGGGTAAGACGAAGGTCAGACGAATACATGCTGGCAGCATATAAGAAGTCCCATCGACTTGGACATCACATTGCTGTTGGCGACTGCAACTTTGAAGTTGTAAAGGATTTTGTCTACCTAGCGACCAGTATCTACACCACCAACAACATCAGTTTGGAAATCAAACGGAGAATTATTCTAGCTAGCAGGTGCTACTTTGGGCTTAGTAGGCAGCTAAGGAGTGAAGCCCTTTCTCGACGAACAAAGTAAACGCTATATAAGTCCCTCATCATTCCCGTACTGCTTTATGGAGCAGAGAGCTGGACGATGAGAAATAGTGACGACAAACAGGCCTTAGGTGAAAGAAAAATTTTGCGTACAATCTTTGGACCTATGTATATGCATACGTGGCGAGTATCGCATCAGATGGAACGATGAGTTGCACGAGCTATACGCCGATATTGACATAGTCGAGCGAATCAAAATCCAACGGCTACCCTGGTTAGGTCACTTCGAGAGGATGGATGAAACTGCTCCAACTAGGAAGGTCTTCGATTCGATGTCTCATGGTGGGCGATGCAGGCGGAGAAGACCACCACTTAGATGGAAAGACCAAGTTCAGGAGGATCTGTCTGGACGTAGCGTTTACAATTGACGTCAGCGTGAGCTTAGCAGAGACGACTCGCAAAGCCTAATTATGCAATTATGCGGCAATGACCCACTAGGGTTGTTCGCCAACTAAGAAAAAGAATCCTGAACCAGAGCGTTTATATGCTTGGTTTTTGGAAGAACATTTTGTTAACCGAAAAGGCTCAGTGAATATGTAAATAAGCGAAATTGCCGAAATTGTGTCTAGAAACAACCTCAGGTCATTTTGTTTGTAATTGCCGGTTATCCAAAATATAGTGACGGCGTACTTGGACGATACTTTCTTGAATATAATGAGGGGCTTTACTGCTTATCTCATAAGCTATGACAAATTGACGTGTGGTCGAATGATCATGATCTAGAAAATTCATCTTGTTAACACTGCGATGCTATACAAATCGCATAATCATGGTTCTATTCAGCTAAAGCTTCCCAAACGGAGTAATTTCAGAGTACATGAATTGGCACCAAGATCCTGTGATTTGAGAAACTACTTGTTCATCTACTTTGCGGAGTCTTTATCTATTCAGGATAAAATTGAGGGGCTGGTAATATCAGTTGAACTGAAGTCACTGCTCTACACCTTGCGGTTAAGAGGAAGGCAGCCAGCGCGGCCCTAAGGCTACCTAATCTAGCTAATCTTAAAGAACGCAACTAAATGGGCACGTAAAGATTCTGGACGCCGCCTGGAACTCTCCGTGTCGCATAGTCTTTGACAAGATGCACAGGCAACTAGCCTTATCAAAGTACTTCGAAGTGGTCATCAGTTACCATTCAGCGGGGAGAAATAACGAAATAATCCTTAGACAGTACTCACAGCTATAGTATACTGATGGGCACAAAATGGAAGATAGCAATGCTTGAGGTGGTATTGTAGGGCAGAGGTCCACGCCTTAGAGTTATGTGTTAGAGAATGTCTACGCAGGGGTACCCGGGGTACCAAAATTTGCCTTCTTTCGGGAAGAGGCAGCCCTAAAATCATGAATCATTTTCTCATTCCAATCCAAGCAGGTCTGGGAATCTTTTAAACCTGTCAATACCCTAGAAGGGAGGAATTCTGTTACGCTAATGTCGGTACCGGGGCATAAAGGCAATGCAATGACAGATTCCTGGCAAAAAAGGGCGCAGACACTCCTTTCATAGGGCCAGAACCCTTCTGTGGGGTTAACAGTAGCTTCAGAAAGAACTTCATATGTGAAGGGCAAAATCTTTTCGAGTATTGGAGAACAGTCATACGGCTGTCTAGAAGATTCATTGACCCTGAGCACATCAGGGTAGATGTAGAATAGCATCTCAGCAGAAATGATATTAAACTCTCTACTGAAATAACAGGACACTAGACTCAATTACCGTATGAAGAAAATAGGTGTGGTATAAAAGGATTCCTACCGAGTCTGTCGAGAGGTACAGAAACTCTATGCACATGCCCAGCGGTGACAAGACGTAGGCGTAACTACCTAGGAAGCGGGATCTTAGCTATATATCACCTAGTTAAAATTAAGCCCACAGCAGTTACGAGATTCATAGTCTAGAATTGTTTTATTTGGGTACGAGGCGATCTTTCAGGTTGCGGTGCTCTTATAGCCTATTAAATAATAATACAATAGTCCAAGGAATCACCTCACAGATTGGTCTCTCTGCTCCAACTGCGACTGAGGAAAGTGTAGTTGAGAACCGAGTTCTCCAACCAATATACCAGACATTCAAGCTTAACCTTCTGGCACAGAGTTGGTAATCTTTGCTCAATCGGTTTATCTTGTCCTGTTCTTAGCCCCAAAAACCTTGACTTGATAATGTATAAGGAGGTGTGTGAAGTACTGCGACCAAAAAATCTAGGGCACTCCCTTGCCTTGAGTAGATAAACTCCCAAGCGGTTTTCTGCTGCTCTTTCTAAAATTCAGAAGCTCCCATTGTGCATTCAAAAGGACCTTTTCAGTGTCTTTTGTTGGAGGGCAATTTATTTAATGCGGTTAATGTGCGGTCATTTTTTGCTGAATGGAATTACTTTGTGCCAAAGACATGATTACTTATTTAATCATTTGCCGTTAGGCAGCCTGCAATTTCCCTGGATCCTGCACTATGGCGTTATTGTACTGTGCTCACTTGCGCTGTCACCTCCGCTTCCGTTCCAGGCGCATGGGGAACATGTTGCGCTCCAAGCGGCACCAAACGGGAAGACGACTTAAGTGATTTTTATGCATGAATTGTGTGCAATGAAGCAGAATTTAAGACAGAGCGGGCACAGAGGCAGTCGTCCAGAAAAGCACACTGCACATGGCGAGATGGTTCAAAAGGAAACTTAACGAAAGTAGTGAAGAAGAAAATTAAATATTTTATATTTGTTGAGTGTATTTAACAAAAAAAGTATACAATTACTGAAGTGCATGAGGAAGTCTAGAATAAGAGAAAACTGTGGAAAGAACATATTTCAGAGGCAATATTTCACATAATTGAAATGATAGCCCAGGTCTTAAAAGAGCTTACTAGCAAGGAGCATCTGAATAGTTCCCTAAGTAAATGACAAGTTACTAGCTATGGAGAGAGTGTTAATAAATAGGTGGATTTATTTAAGCCCATAGCAGAGAGTTCGAAGGGCTGCTTCTATTGTATCGGTAACAAACAAAGCTCTTACGGTGGAAAACAAAATCAATAGAAATGTGAATCCATGAGCGAAAGTGGTGGAATCGAATCAATTGATTATTTCAACAAATCCCTCTTCCCTGGAATTGGAAATGATATGTAGAGGATCATTATCAGCATTAGTTCTTACCCTTAATGCTATGAAATATATCTCTGGTTTGTAGTTGAGGATTTCTGTTCTGCTTAATAATTTATAATAATTATGTATAAAGAGCCGAAGGTCTTAGATACGAGTGCTCCTTCCAAAGTAAAGATAGGGATTAATCACCATTTTTATAACTTAATACATAAAATAAATAAGTAATATAAAAACTTTAAGGAAGCCTTTTGCAGAAAAGTATCCTACTTGTATATAAACTTGTATGAAAGCTTCTGTCAAAGTATTCTATGATATATCTAGCTGCACTAACTATCCTTCCCTATACTCAGCAGGTATCTTCATTTCCTTGTCACCTTCATGTCAGCTATTGTCAACAGAATTTGGCAAAACTGAGGTCAGTGGCTCATACAACATTCTGGACACTAATTCCCTTTATCAGAGTTCGTCTTTAAGAGTGTTTCATGGCTCATTTCACACAAAGCCCTTGGCTCTACCCTTAAAATAACAGCTTACATTTCCCTTGAGTATACTGAAAAGTAGTACCTAAGTTGCTCTCCCACACTTGCTATAGCTACTGGGATTCTCCCCTTGCAAATTTTCTGACAAAATGTGCGATTTGTGTGAAATATTATTGCAATTGTCATATCGCGTGACACTGGGAACAAAAATATTCCAGATCTGCTGCACTGGTTGTTAAAACCTTTGTTTCTAAATGATAAACTTTTATTGCTTAGCAATTTATGGAAAGGAAAATTATTCCCATTTCAATGAATGCGAGAAATTCAACCACATTCAACGGCAAGTGATGAAGCGACATGTGACTGGTATGCATGGTGATAGGAAAGGGTGCAATTGTAACTTGAAAGTGATTCAAATTGTATAGACTTATATAAAACTTTTTGATCTATTGTTAAACTGTTCAAGGGAGTTTAGGAGATTGGAGGAAGCCTAAAGAAAAAATTGTTCGTGGAACTTCATTGGAAATATATCAAGGTCACATATCACGGCGTCTAACAGAAGAAGGTTGATTCCCAGTCGCAGTTGTATAATAGAAAAACTGTTGTATGTGCGTTTATATTGCCACTTGAGGCCTTTGATTACATAAATGGATTTCCTCTCTGAAGTTACTGGAGGGCACGGACATGGGTATGTTTTAATTGGATTATTAGACCAGTCACATTTGAAACCACAACCGCAATACAAATACCACTGTATTGAAGAGGCTCCAATGCAGAGAATACAGAGAAAAGAAACTTAAACGTGAAAGGGCAAAGCAGCGAAATAAAGAACGGACGTTGTTCACGAATCCACTCAAAATCATGGTGAATCCATTCAGAATCGTGGTGAATCCAATCAAAATCGTGGTGTGTCCGCTATGGACGCTGGCAACGAAAAAGACTTTCCTTTCTCTGTGTTCTCTGCTCCAATGTATCAATAGGTACTCAAAATCTCATATTAAATATTACATATTTCTGAATCACGGCCCTTCAGACTAGTCTGGACTTACCCCCAACTGTACTACTATTCTTATAGGTGATTTAAACCCTTCTCTATTGGTGACACTTGTGCTGTTATGTAGATTAGGTTTGCTAATAGGCTTAAGTAAAGTAGAGATGAAAATGAAGACTTGGTTACAGAAACGCAGTGTGCACTGAGAGTATGGAGACAGCATTTCTCAAATCTACTTACGGCTGACGATTCTACCACTTCCACCCAAGAGGAATGCAGTGCGATACTACCAATCGACGAGTACAGAATGGAAGTCCCACTACCTAGCCATGACGAGGTTCGAGTTGCTCTACAGCGACTCAGAAACAAACAAGGCAGCGGGTGCTGACGGCCTGTCAGCCCAATTGATGATGACTTGAAATGGTGTGTGCATCAACTCATCAGCAATATATGGCTAGAGGAAAGCATGCCTGATGATTGGAATCTCAGCGTGCTTTGCCCTGCACTGAAAAAAGGTGAACCAACAATCTGCGCCAACTATCGAGGTATTAGTCTCATTTCCATAGCATATAAGGTCCTGTCGAGGGTACTGTGTGAAAGATTGAAGCCCCTTACAAAAACACTGATTGGACCTTACCAGTGCGGCTTTCGACCTGGTAAATCCACCATAGACCAGATTTTCATACTACGCCAAATCCTGGAAAAGGCCCATGCAAATCAAATCGGAAAACACCATATCTTTGTTGATTATAAAGCTGCCTTCGATAGCCCGATGCGGAATTGCCTGTACAAAAATGTCTGAGTTCGGATACCTGCAAAGTTGATAATACTCTGCAGGATGAGGTTGAGCAAAATGAGCAGCTCCGTCACGAAATTACATTTCCGAAACATTTAATACTGAACGAGGTTTCAGACAAGCCGACCCATTATCCTGCGATCTCTTCAACTTCATCGGGGACGGGATTCTACAAAAGGCCGGTGTGCATCCCAATGGCACCATTTTGTACAAAGGTGTCCAGCTCCTTGCGTACGCTGATGATATCGATATTAACGGTCGGACCAAGAGAGATTTTACCGCTGCTTTCAATGCTATTGAAAAGGAATCAGCCAATGTGGGCTTGACTGTAAACGAGAGCAAAACGAAGTATATGCTGTCTGCAAACAGGGGAGCGCGGCGTCTTGGCTCTCATGTTTCAGCGGGCAACTACAACTTTGAAGTAGTCAAGGAATTTACATACCTTGGCACCGCCGTTAACACCAACAATGATGTCAGTCTGGAGATAAAGCGAAGAATCACAGTTGCTAATAGATGCTACTATGGGCTCAAAGAGCAATTGGGTTGCAGAGCCCTCTCTCGATCGACGAGGCTGACACTCTACAAGACGCTCATTCTATCTGTGCTTCTTTATGTCGTTGAGGGTATCGCAAACAGATGCAGCCGCTCTTGGGGTGTTGGAGAGGAAAGTTCTTCACAGAATCTTTGCTCCTGTTCGAGCTGGCGACGACTCTCGCATTCGAATAAACCGCGAGCTGTATGAGCTCTACGCCGACATTGACATAGTTCAGCGTTTAAGCATTCAGCGACTACGCTGGCTGGGTCATGTCCATCGTATGAATTAAGGAGCTCCTGCGAAAAAGGTATTCGAAGTGATAGCCAAAGGTCGACGACTAAGAGGAAGACCGTGCCTCCGGTGGATAGACCGAGCTAAGGAAGCACTGACCACGCTTGGTGGGACCAATTGGAGAGGGTGCACGCGAAGCAGAGACCCCTGGCAAGTGGTGCTCAAATCGGCCGTAACCCGGCCACGGGCTGTAATGGCCACCTAAGAAGAAGAAGAAGAATAGGTTTAACTAATAACATTTTCGTGCTCACACTCAGAGGTTCTCAGGTTGAAATCCTGCCCCGGGCGTGGTCATAAAAATTCTTCTTTCTTAAAAATATTTTCTCTTCGAGTCGATGGCCACGTACTCATTCGTCATCCCAATGTAGTCTTAATTAATTATGGTGTAGTTAAGATATAATCATAATAACATTCTTATGAATGACTTATCACGAATGACTTTTCACTAATGACTTATTACTAATGACTCATTACTATTTACTTATAACATTTATCGTCGATTCATTCTTCGTGTCTGGGCTTCTTCAAGCGCAGGTGGAAATTCTCTAGGGATCTGGATTCGTCCTACTTCCATAATGGCTTGAGTAAGGCTTCACACCGATTCTCAGGAAGTGTACATTTATGCCCTAACTTGTGGTATGAGAATGGGGCTACGCGTGGTTAAATGTGTATCCATGCCCTTGACAGCCACTTAAATCTACCGAAACCTACCTTCCTTCATGTGTCGTGATCAATATAAGAAGATTCAAAATACATACCATATTTTATGACTAGTTATTTCTCATCTGCCTTATATTCATGTTTACTTATGCATAAAGCAAAGATTATTTCGCCACAATACCACTGAGGACTTCCCTCTTTGGTGTCTTTTATGGTTGTAGTATTGTTCTAGATCGTCTTAAACAAAGCTATCAAAAATGTTGCTGTTCATGAAATATCACTCTCCCTCCTTCGTCATACTTTTCACAATATGTTCGGGAGGGGGGGGTCTTCTGACATTGTAAGATTATGTGAAGAACATTTTACTGTTGCAGTAAAAATTGTTGCTGCCTTACAAGGCTACTAAGCCAAAGAGTGTACACAATGAACGCCAACCAAAAGAAATAGTAAAAAGATAGCGGGAGTGAATGGCAAAGAGGAAGGGAAGCCTTCCCATATTATAATCCTATCTAAACAGACGACTTTTTTACATGAAAGCTTTATTCTCTTTTCCTGCTCATGCTTTGTTGCATTAATTTAAATCACTTCAGCGGCAGTCGCTCGAAGCGCAACATGTGCAACTGTGAAGGGAAGCGGAAGTAACCCAGTGAACAGCAATCCATGTTGTCATGGCGCAACGGAAGCAGCAACGGGCGGAATGACTTGCAACAGGCGGCTAGGACCTGCAGGCAGGTTTAATACATAAAAGTTCGAAGGTAGAGCGCAACTTTTGTTACAGCTAGGTAAGCATTAAAGCGGGTATTAAAGCAGTTGAAATGTCCTTCTGCTGGTGCGTTGATGTAATGAGAAGATAAGCAGAAGGCATAAGGAAAATATATTCGTAATATACTTAGTTCCAGTGAGGATGAAAGGGACTTGATTTTAATGACATTTTTCGATACTTGTTAATCACAACTTCACTGGTATGCAGTAAGAATTTGTGTCAAGGGTCTGCTTCTATATCCTTAAAACATTTCTTTTGCTACCGAATTGACTTAAATTGAAATGCATTTTGCACGTTAGTATCCTTCTTTAAACAAGTTTGATCTGACAATTGGTTCGGACAGTTTCAGAAAATGTGAGTATTGATTGGCAATTTAACTATAGTACTTTACCTCGAGTGCTTTCCCCAGGACTTCTTCTGACTAGTCGCTAAAATTGTTTAAAGTAAAAAATCTTCCGGCAGCCATCCAACTCCTCAGAGGCAGTTGCTTTGTCTGACGTATTCCTACTTTAAAGTTCTGGAACTTTCAAGTTCTTTTGAATAGCAGCTGCCAGTATCAGCTTCTGAAAGCAGCTCCTGCCACCTGCAGAACTTTTTGTGATTGCAACTGTTTTGTTTTGTTTTGTTTGGGTGAATCGTCGACTTTTATTTTTCTTTAAAAATTTTCTATTTATTACTCTCTTTCCTAGCTTCGCTTCCTGCGCCAGAATCCACATACCTCCTGTGGCACAAACGACAGCACAGCAATGTTTAAAGTGAAAGTGATGCCCAGATGCCCGCTGCGTTTGAGGTTTCCATTTATATGGTTTGTTTGCCCTCGAATCGCCTTCAGCAAATAACAAACGTGATTATTACTGAAGCAGCCGCAAAATACCACCGCGCAGAGCAGCGGAGGCCAACAGACGGTAATGCACTCGCTGGTGTAAATGGCAAGGGAACAAGCTCAACATTTCAAAAATATTACGAATTGTTTCAGAGTAAAAGGCAATGGTTTTGATGGGTTCTCCTCTGGCACATTTGTGAACGCTTCGGGTAAAGAAGTAAACTGGCAGAATTGGTTTCTGAGGTAGTGTAAATTTGTGCCTGAATTGTTGAGGATTTCAAAATCGCTGTGGTAGTGCCTGGAGTGATATGTTCAATCATGGAGAGTGATGTCACCAACAGGGATCTAGTCTATCTTGATAAAGTGCAACATACTAAAACACATTCGAAATTTTTATCTGACAGTCATCCTACGAAGCTCCACAATGCAATATCCTTCTTATAGGGATATACGAGTTAAAGAAGAACATGTTGTCAAAAGGATACTAGAGAGTCAATTAAATTTCCCGGTACTTGAGTGGGAACTAAGCTAACAATAAATTTTTTGTGAATTTCCTGAACTGACAGTTCCTTACTTGGAGAATTGCCAACCTTGGGTTACCATCAACAGCAAGTTGATCAATCCTGTTATTCCGTTAAAACACATTATTAGGAAGTATTCTTTGCCTCGCAGTGATCCTTCATAGAACCACAGTTAAATTTTGATGTAACGACAATATGGTGCCAAAAGGATCTTCCAAAGTCAATTGAGATTCCCGGTTCTGATAGTTCCTTCCTTGGTAAATAGTGCCAACCTTGGGTTGCGTTACCAACAACAGGGATTTGGTAAATCTTACTTAAGTTATTCCGTTAATGCACATTATTAGCAAGTATTTTTTGTCTTGCAGTCATCCTTCCTAGAACCACAGCACCCTTTTGCTTTAAAGAGAATATGATATCAAAAGGATACTACAGAGTTAATTGAGTTTCCTTGATCTGGAGTAGAAACCAAGCTATCAAACACTTCTTTGCACTTGTTCTGAACTAACAGCTGATCAATAGTGTCAATCATGGGTTGGGTTACCATCAACAGCAATTTGGTGTATCCTGCTTAAGTTGTGCAGTTATCACCCATAATTAGAACGCATTTTTTGTCTCGCAGTCATCCTTCCTAGAATCACAGTGCACTTTTGCTTTGAAGGGAATGTAGTATTAAAAGGATCCTCCAAAGTTAATTGAGTTTCCCAGTTCTGGAATGGGAGCCACCAAACATTTTCTTACAAAATTTTCTGAATTCAGATGGCATTCCAATCATTGTGCGAATTCAATGAATCTGGCTGCGAAATTTAAACTTAGAAACAACATCCAAATATTGAATTAAATATGGTTTAATGCCCTTTAATCCCTTTGCTGTGGAGCCCTTTGCTGGGGAGCCCTTTACTGTGGAGCGCTTTGCTTTTCATAATTAATGCAGTTGAAATCTCTTTGCAAAAAGATTCCTCTCTTTGTCCGCCTTCTTATCCTTTCTTTACGTTCACCATCTTAATTAAAAGTTTGCATCTGCACCGCAAAGTTTGAAGCGAGCGATGAAATAAATTCTTAATTAATGAGGTCAGTGGAGTATTTTGATTGAAGACTTATTGCGGGTGAAAGTTATTCCAGATGCATTTGCATATAAATTAAGAAGGGATCAATCGAAAATGCAATCAGCCATTGAAGCTTTAACGCAGGCCACACTTCGAATACATCCTCCTCCTGCAGTGGCAAGCAGAGCCTCTCGTACGCCCACACAGACGCATAATTCGCACTCATCGATGCCTTTTCTTTTATTTCATTAATGATTTGCCATAAAAGCCAAAATAAACTGGATAACAGAGACAACGTGGCGAAGTGGGGTGGGTGGTTTTGCTAGTTTCTCCACAGCACCTTCCAACTAGCTCTGTGGTCACAACCACCGCTGCTGACGGTGTGCGGCTGATTCCATTTGGGCAGCTTCCAGTCTGCTTCGCCACAAAATGTCAGCACCAATTTCGCACCGAAGTACAATGAACACATTTGCTCATGCCAAGCACGAGTCCTGCGTGTGCGTGGTTGTGTCTGGTTGTGTGTGTGGCTGTGATTTGTGGACGGCAGCGTGCGTGGCCCGTTACGGTGTCTGAGTGTGCAAGCGTGCGTATGTGTGCGTGAATATATTGCTTCTCCATTATGTCGCTATCATTTGCTCTTTAACACTTTACTCAAGCTTTGATGACAGTCGACATTGCTTTTATGCAATTTATATAGAAGATGTTTTGTTGCAGACCCCTATTGTATGCCAGTAAGCAGGCTGGTAATGTAAATATTGTGATGTGAATAGTTTTTATTGATCAAATTAACTTAAAAGTAGTGCATTATCAGATTTCACGTCGCTGTAACTTTGTGCTAAAAGAGCCTTTAAATATAACGAGATAATTTTAGTGCCAATGATAAAACAACATCAATTTCCTCTGAACTGATTCGAACACATACTCGTAGCTCAGCAGTCGTAGACTGGATGGATAACTAAATTAGGTCTGTATGAGCATTAAGGTCATCCTCTAAAGACATCAGTGAAAGGCTGGCTGAAATCATACTCCAGGTAACTAGGACTTAGAGAAATTAGTAACAGTCTGCCAGCTTTAGATGAAACTCTAATTGGCTTTGGGTTTACCATGTGGGTAGAGATCTCCTTATATAAATTATGAGAAATGACAAGTCTACTTACTAACACTTCTGATTTCTTGCTGATATTAAGTAAGCATGTTTCAAGTAAGGAACGAAGTCTGCCGAATTTCTAAACTTTCATTTAGCAAAAGCCAAGGTGTTGTGTGGAGAGTGTGGCGACAAAAATGGCCGAAGGTGTTAACCAGAGTATAAGCAATCGCTAAGCTTGCTAACTGATATAAGTAATGCGAGCTACTAATAAATCTTAATTGGAGCTGGCACCAAGTACTCCCTTCACATTGTAAAATGATAATTAAGTTATGGTTTTTCTAATAATAATAATAATAAATCTTAAATAGTCGCAGATATTCTTGATTTGTAGGTCCACATAATCAGTGAACAGTTCTCCTCAAAGTACGTTTGGCAAATGTAGGTTAGGTTAGGTTAGACTGACCGGCCGCAAAGGCCACACATAGACCTACAAGGTCCTTTGCGGTGCCAGATGGATATCCATTTAAGAGCTATAGTATTAATCGTTGAACAGGGGGACGCTCTTAGCAAATCTTAAGAACGAAACTGTCCCTAGTTGTGCGACGTCTTCCAGTCCTTCAAATCAGGGAGCTCCCAGATGTGATAAGCGCGCTTTAGATATTGCAGGGCATAGGCACAGTAGATGCTCCAAAGTTTTTCTTGTGCCTTATTCCCCACATTTTCATTCATTACTGTTTGTGAGTCCCATCCTTTTAGCGTGTACCGCCTTTAGACAGTGACCTGTGAGTACTCCTACTATCGTTCTGCAATCCTTCCTCGGAAGTGCCAGTATCGATTTGTCTGAGTGCCATACGGTTTGGACATGAACTTTGCGATATTACATGTGGCAATACTCCACCGTTCTATCACCTTTCTCATCATGTCATCTTCAATGTGGCTATTGATCATTCTTAGCGGGATCAGCACGTTACTTACTTGCTCGTTTGGTAGTAAGATTCCGCTTTTTGCAATGGCGTTCGCTCTCTCGTTCTATGTTCCTATGCCCTGGCACCCAGTAGATTTGTAGCTTCCGATTGGTGGCCAGCCAATCCATTCCTGCCTTGCATTGCAATACATTTCTGGAAGATGCACAGCATGAAGTTGTAGCTTTGATTGTAGCCTGGCTATCTATGTAGAATTTTATTGAGGAGTTCGTAGTTTCTACTACGCAGGCGAGCGCAGCGGCTTTCCATGATGCAAAAACTTCCTCTTGAAAGATGCTGCAGTAATTGGATAGTCTGAACGGCTGTTTAATATCTAGTTCGGGGTAGTAGACGCCTGCTCCAACCCCGTCCTCCATCTTCGAGCCGTCCGTTAATAAATTGCAGGATTTGCATTTAGCATTCATGCCTCTATGCCATCCCTCCTTTTCAATAGTTGTTTTTATTTGTTTCCGCAGGCTAAGAATAGGAGTCACTTAGTCAGTGTTGACCGTGAGACTTCGAACTACAAAGTTTGGGCTGTTGTTTAGTGGCCATCAACCTTCCCGCAGATTTTTCCGCAAGGCTTTCCGCAAAGAGGTGGATTGGGGGTAAATTGAGAATGGTGTTAAGAGCAGCCGTTGGTGTTGTCCTTAAGGCCCCGTCACACACAGTGCCGCAAGTCTTTCGACTCTTTCCATAGGTATGCAATAAGTTTGCTTCCTAACAGCATTCCACCAAAAGACCGTAGAGTAAAATAGATCTTGCTATGGCTGTGTAGCACTAATGCATCAGAGAAAGAGAGAGGCCCCAAGTGCATCCAACCATCTTTTGCAAGCATATAGAGCGTTGGTAGCTTTCTTCACACTTTCCTCCACATTGAAGTTCCATGAAAGCTTTCTGTCTACTAAGTATTTGGTGTGGCTTTTTATAATGAGAATCCTACCGTTCAGTTTTGGTGGTCTCCATGGCACCTGTAAATAAATGCCAAATTCTGTAAGAAATTTTATATAAGTTGTGGTCTCCTCCCATTTATACTCATCGTAAATGCAATGAATTAATTGGTTTGTTCTGCTCCTACAAATATCTGTTGTATTCAGTCATCACTCCCACAACCATTCTGCTACAGTCACTATCACATATCGGCGCCGCTGCGAACTGATGGCTTTTTAGTGTAGAGCCTGTTCTATGTCCCAGCCAATTCATGGCCACATGTCGCAATTCACTGATGTTAACAACTTATTCCTTGTTCATAAAATAGTGGCTGTAATACAGAATAATTGTAATTTTCCGAAAGTCCCACAACCAGGGTCAACTCTATATGAGTATATCTACATATACATACATATTAGAAACTACATAAATATGAATTCATTCCACTTGTTAGAGACCTTCCGCAGTCATCGAGTACCTGAGAGTATTAACATGGAGATATTGTATAGCTACTTGACTAAAAACTTGAAATTAGTCCATACGCACCTTTTTGATAACGCGCATAACTTGGCCCATCCAAGCTGTCGAGCAATCAAGCGTTTGGTGAGCAGAAGCTTCGTTTAGCAGATACCCTCATAGTTGGCAGCTTTTCACAAACAGATGGCGTAGCACAAGTGCCCACAGTACTCCCCTCAGAAGTGCTCGTAGAACTATATACGGGCACTTGATGCTTTGGTGAATCTCCCGCCACTAGATGTCTTCATCCGCGGAGAGGTCGTTAAGGCCATCTGCAGAGTGAAATATAGTGGCCACTGGTATGGGGTTTACTCGATATTGGACGACGGCGCAGGCACTCACATCGATTCTGCAATCCTGTCTATGCCCCCGGACTCCATGTCGTCAACCGTCATACCACAAAAGCGGTACAATGTGTTGCTGCCAGAGGCTCGTTCATGGTTAGATCCCGAGAACGAGCCCGGCAAACACTGCTACCGTATTTTCACTGATGGCTCCAGGACTGAAAAAGGTTCAGGTTCTGGTGTCTTCGTGGAATCTTATGGGACCCGTCAGTTCTTTGCCCTTGGTGTGCATGCGTCTGTGTTTCAGGCGGAGGTGTATGCGATACTTGAGGCGATGGACTTTGTTGTGGAAAACAGGTGGAAAGGCAAATCTGTTTGTGTCTGCAGTGACAGCCAAGCTGCGCTCATGGCCTTGGATAGTCCGACCACCGCTTCCACGATAGTCAGGTCCTGCAAATCCAGGCTAAATTATGTTGGAAAACATAATAGTCTGACGCTGACTTGGGTCCCGGGACACGCTGGCATTGCGGGTAACGAGACCTCTGACTCTTTCGCCAGGATGGGCTCTGAGGCTGTTTTTATTGGCCACTCCCTTCTGCTGTCATCAAAGCCACTGCTAACAAGTGGGTTGTTTCGACCCACAAGCGAGCATGGCGGGCTGAGAGAGGCTGCGGATGGACGAAAATTATGCTACCTGCTATCTCTGACCGATGGTCACGGTTCCTTCTATCTTTACGTAGGAGGGACTGCAGGCTGTTGGTTGGCGTGATGACGGGGCACTTTCTATGGGCTAGGCACATGGAAAGGATTGGCATATCAGAGAGTGCGCTGTACCCAGCCTGTGGAGAAGAAGACGAGACGGAGGACCATTTTCTTTGCGTCTGCCCTGCCTTTGCTCGAATCAGGTTTGGGATTTTTGGCACTGATCTGCTGAGGAGTAACCAACTTGGCTCCTTGGCACCACAGAATCTACTTCTATTTCTTCGAAGGTCGGGTAGATTTAAAGCAGAGTAAAAGGGAACCTTAAGTGCAGTACAATGGATACTCTGTCTGAGTGCTGCGCTTACTAGATTGTTCCGACAAAAAAAAAAAATTTAAAAAAAATATACGGGCATCCCTGCGTACAAACAACCAGTACATAAACACAAATTTATTCCACTTAAACTCTCGGAAAGATTCTGCTTACCAAGAGTACCTTAGAGGAATGCCACACTGACCTAATTTATAGCTGCTTGACTAAGAACTATTATAATTTATCTAAAGACTTATTAAGAGGTAAAACCATATACGAATATCTTTTCTTCTAAATGTGAGTATATAAGCAATCATTTATTCCACTTAATCTTTCAGAGATGTTCTGCATACTTAGTAGGTACCTTAGAGGGGATGCCACTCTGGCTTGTTGTGTGGCTACTTGGCGACCCAAGAATGTGTGTGTGAGTGTTTTAGAGGTATAAAAGATACTGCGACCAAAAAGATATAATGTACCGCTCTTTACTATTAAGGGTATCCCTATAAATTCTCATCCAGCCCCGTTGCCCTTAGAAATTCCAGGATCTCGGCTAGATGTAGCGTTGCTATTACTTTACCTGGTGTTTGGTACGACCCTAGGTGTTTTTTATAAATTGCATTAGAGCTCCACAGTTCCCTAATATGTGCTCTGACGACTCATTTTCTTCATCACAGAATCTACACAATGGGCTTCCTCCAATTCCTATACTGCCCGTGTGTCCTTTGAGCTTACAGTGGCCGTTCAAAAGCTCGGTTAGTATTCTTAAACTGTTTTTGGGCAACATAACGCAAAACCCAAATCTTTTCTGGATGGCTAGCCGGCTTATAAAAAGTTCCTGCCTTACTGTCTTTCCTGTTCCCTAAGCTCGACTTGCCATACTCCTATACCTACACCAGAGTAGGGTTCTGGCTCTGACATTGCTGTGGAGGCTCTCAACCTGGCGAACCAAGTTGATTTTTGCAACCCTTTTGAATATATCACAGTATTGAAGTCCTTTCCTATTATAATGATTCTACTATTCTAACGAAATTCAAGCTCGAATTAAGTTTCGTTATGAGTTTTCCTGCCCACCTTTCCCCTTAACTTAGGACTTTCCTTATAGAGCGGGTACCCTGCGGACAGCGGGTAGTAATGTTCTGCTTAATGTGGATTTTACATAAATTTAGCAAGTTCAACCATATCGAGCTCATTGCTAAACACTCTAAAACCAAATCTATTAGCTCTTAAGGGTTACTATTATATATGATAGATAGATAGATAGATATGTGGTGGGCTGAAATTAACTAGAGCACTCAGTCACACGGACCATTGTATTATACCCTGGATAGATGCGGCAGAAAGAGTAGAGAGATAGGAAAGATTTCAGGAGCGGGATGGGAAAAAGAACTTCCTAGTTCCATTAATGAACCGAAGAATATCGGGAAGAGGAAGAGTATGAATATTATTCATGCTCAATACGTCACCACAACAGTCTTAATCGTATTCTTGCGAACACTGGAAAACTATAAAAGGAAGTGTTACGTAGTGTCGTACTTCTCAAGACAAGATTGGCCAGTCGGATCGTTGATAATACCCAATTTGGGCATATGTTAACGACAGGTGTTATGCCCCTTGACTACACCTAACAGAAGTCTCAGTTCATTTCTGCTAAATTTTAGAAAAAACGCTAATTTCCTGTCTGCTTGTTTCACGAAGGCCTTAGTAGGTCTGCATGAGCTCAGATCGGACCACCTCCTTTTGTGGGCAGAGTCCACGAAGTCGTTCATCCAGCGCATGATCATTGCAGAACTAAAGAAGGATTCCGAGCCCAATGGTGAAATTGCAGTGTCTCCGTAGGCCCACTTGTCAGCCATCTCAGTCCCAGACACACCACAATGCCGCGGAACCCAGAGAAGACATAACCTGTAGTGTATTGCAACACTATACAGTTTTGCCTTACATTCACTGACCAATTTCGAGGAGCCAACAGGGTTAGCAAGGGCCTTTAGTGCAGCTTGACTGTCACTACAGATTCCTAGGCACTTCCTTTGCCATTTCCTCTCAATTACCCAGCACTCCAGGATAGTGAAGAATTTCATTAGTTCAGGATACCGAAGACATTCGTTAAGAAAACTTTCGTCATCTTTCCTATGGCAAAGTACTTAGTTTCATCATCTACGTACTAAACCGTTAATCCGCTACCGTCTGAAGTTTTGGTTCCGTCATTGTAGAATACATGATGTAGACCCCAAAGCAAAATCTCTGGACTCACCAATGATTTCGTTCTGGGTACCTTACTTCATATCTCATTCCGAAGCTAACCGAGGGCACCTGATGGTCCACTGGCATCGATAAAAGTATACACTGTTCCGACATTTGGTGGTGTATCTGACTGTGCCCAAAGTCCATTATGTATGACTGTTTGTATATCTCTCGTTGTGAGTTGTTTATGACTTCTATTCTATTTTCCTGTCATTAATGGCCTCGTCAGTAGTGATTTTTTTCTTATAGACTGAAACATTTATTCGTGTCCAGTCTTAAAGTAATATTTCCTCTCAGTAGGTCAGTTGCAAGTACCTTCTCTATATCCAACCTACCAAGTTAATGCTCAAAGATCATTTTACACTCAATAAATTTATTAGTATCAAAATTCCATAGAACCTCTGTTCAAAGGTCGTTTTACTCAACTAACTTATGAGAATTAAAAGTATTTAGATCCTCATCATCTTTGTTACCGTTGTGAACGTTGATCCTTACTCTGTTTTACACCATCATAATGGCTTATGCGACCTTTGCTTCTTATTCGGGAATTTATTTTCTTATATAAAAATTAGCTTGATCTCATTTGATCTTTCCTCCTTCTTGATCTCATTTCATCATCATTTATCAATACTGTTTTTGCCTGTTTCACCAAATACTTACTCTAATTTGTTCAGCTTTCTGTCTAAAGTACAAAATTCTTCCTTATTTAGTACCTTTTAATGCTTCACGTACATTTTGTGGCTTACTATCAATTCATAGTAATTTTCATTCCTTGTTCTATTCACTTATCCATATTGTCGTTCTTGTTGCCGTTCCCCTTGATAGTCCTGTTCACACGCGACCGTGTCGGTTTAGTTTCCCACCTGATATTAATTACGACATCACGTACTGCAAAATGATACCCAAGCTCCTTCCTTTCGCAAACAACCGGATGAAATGAGTTGGCTGCAACGTTCAGGGGTGCGCGGCTCCCAGTCACGTTTTAGTTTGCAGTTTCATGTGTTTAACCACACAAAACCGCATTGTTATTTTCACTGTTCCTGTTGTTGTTCCTGTTCCTGTTTATTTTAGTTTTTATTTAAAGTAGTGAAATTAAGGAGGAAACTTTAAATTGGAAATTAAAATATCCTTTAATATCCTTTTTGCTTATCCTAATTATTATAAGTAGTCTATTCTCTGAAGCTGATTACTGATAAGTTAAAGAAATTATTTTATTTAAAAGGAAACTACCAAGAAGCGCCTCCACATATCAACAGGGCAATTGGATCAGGGATTTACAGGCGACATTTTTAAGTTTCCAAGGTGCTAAAGCTATTTCTTAGAGAGTAGACTTCCAAGTTGCCGACTTTCTAATTAGAACCTGGTGGCAACTGGACATTATCTAAATTGGAAAGTTCAATGCATTCCATCATCATCACGTAGATTTTAGCTTCATTATGAGTGGTATCCACCATGGAAACACAGCAGTGTAGAACACCATGACTATTACTGAAGTATATCTTCTATGTTACGCATGACTTTCATTTGAGTATTATTTCTTTTATCCGAGTATGTGTGGGGTGTAAAAAGAATGCCACTATATAAATAAATTTTCTGATTTACTGCAAGGACTATTTACGGTCAATTTGGAATCAAAAGAAAAAGCACTTTCAAAGCAAATGCAAGAATTGGTATTTCATATACACAGCAAAACGAAGGGATACTTTAACTCACCCAACTAGCTCCAAATATCCGTACAACTTGAATCAAATCGGTTCGTCTTTTTCTTAGGTGGCCATTACAACCCGTGGCGGGGTTACGGCCGATTTGAGCACCTCTTGCCAGGCGTCTCTGCTTCGCGTGCACCCTCTCCAATTGGTCACACCAAGCGTGGTCAGTGCTTCCTCAGCTTGGTCCATCCACCGGAGGCACGGTCTCCCTCTTAGTCGTCGACCTTTGGCTATCACTTCGAATACCTTTTTCGCAGGAGCTCCTTAATTCATACGATGGATATGACCCAGCCAGCGTAGTCGCTGAATGCTTAAAAGCTGAACTATGTCAATGTCGGCGTAGAGCTCATACAGCTCGCGGTTTATTCGAATTCGAGAGTCGTCGCCAGCTCGAACAGGAGCAAAGATTCTGTGAAGAACTTTCCTCTCCAACACCCCAAGAGCGGCTGCATCTGTTTGCGATACCCTCAACGACATAAAGAAGCACAGATAGAATGAGCGTCTTGTAGAGTGTCAGCCTCGTCGATCGAGAGAGGGCTCTGCAACCCAATTGCTCTTTGAGCCCATAGTAGCATCTATTAGCAACTGTGATTCTTCGCTTTATCTCCAGACTGACATCATTGTTGGTGTTAACGGCGGTGCCAAGGTATGTAAATTCCTTGACTACTTCAAAGTTGTAGTTGCCCGCTGAAACATGAGAGCCAAGACGCCGCGCTCCCCTGTTTGCAGACAGCATATACTTCGTTTTGCTCTCGTTTACAGTCAAGCCCAATTGGCTGATTCCTTTTCAATAGCATTGAAAGCAGCGGTAACATCTCTCTTGGTCTGACCGTTAATATCGATATCATCAGCGTACGCAAGGAGCTGGACACCTTTGTACAAAATGGTGCCATTGGGATGCACACCGGCCTTTTGTAGAATCCCGTCCCCGCTGAAGTTGAAGAGATCGCAGGATAACGGGTCGCCTTCTCTGGAACCTCGTTCAGTATTAAATGTTTCGGAAATGTAATTTCCTATCATGACGGAGCTGCTCATTTTGCTCAACCTCATCCTGCAGAGTATTATCAACTTTGCAGGTATCCGTACTCAGACATTGTTTTGTACAGGCAATTCCGCATCGGGCTATCGAACGCAGCTTTATAATCAACAAAGAAATGATGGATGCCGATTTGATTTTCGTGGGTCTTTTCCAGGATTTGGCGTAGTATGAAAATCTGGTCTATGGTGAATTTATCAGGTCGAAAGCCGCACTGGTAAGGTCCAATCAGTGTTTTTATATAAGGCTTCAATTTTTCACACAGTACGCTCGGCACAAGCGTATACGACGATGCGATGGAAATAAGACTGATGCCTCGATGGTTGACGCAGATTGTTGGGTCACCTTTCTTCAGTACAGGGCAAAGCACGCTGAGATTCCAATCGTCGGGCATGCTTTCCTCTAGCCATATTTTGCTGATGAGTTGATGCATACAGCATTTCAATTCATCGCCGCCGGCTTTAAACAATTGGGCTGACAGGCCTTCAGCACCCGCTGTCTTGTTGTTTCTGAGTCGCTGTAGAGCAACTCGAACCTCGTCATGGCTAGGTAGTGGGACTTCCATTCTGTACTCGTCGATTGGTGGTATCGCACTGCATTCCTCTTGGGTGGAAGTGGTAGAATCGTCAGCCGTAAGTAGATTTGAGAAATGCTTTCTCCATACTCTCAGTGCACATTGCGCTTCTGTAACCAAGTCTTCATTCTCATCGCTATATAAAAACTCGAACCTCAAATCAGTTGTTCTCCCTAAATATCTTGTATATTTACATAACTCCCGAAAAGATGCTATAGAAAGGATCATGAAACGTTCAAAAGGAACGTAAGAGATGTTTCGTTATGAACAAATTTGTGTTCACCAAACTTACTTGAAATTAGTTATTGCTCGTTCTTGCATATTGCTCCGAGTTATGAGCTACGAACTCTCAGAAAATAAGTCTAAGAAATTATTATATAAACATGATTTGGATTGCCATAGTGGGTTTATATGATGAGAAAAATTTATGAGGATATTGGTGAGTCTATAATTTAGACCCTCAATTATAGACTCACCAATATCCTCATAAATTTTGGGAATTGGTTATAAAAATTACCGAGTAACACGAAAACGTCAATGTCCTTAAAATCGCAAACGGTTTAAACTGCTCTAAAATTTATTATTATTTTATTTGTTAGTTTAATTATATAATAATATTATTTTTATTGTTATCTTCCTATTTCCTGTTCCTTTAAAACCCTCCCAAAGGGTTCACACCGTTCCATTGTTCGTAGAGTCAGCCCTCAGTTTTAATGGCATCGAGTTGTTGTGTGAATGAAACTTGTTCATTCAAAATTAATGAACTGCTTTCGGTGAAATCTAAAATTAGCGCGCATATTTCTCTAATTTCTCTCTAGTCACCTTCAGCCACTTTGGCCCTCAGAATTGTGCCGCTTGGAGCAGAAACTTTGTCGACAACTTTCATAATTCCAATAAATTAAAAGTCAAACTTTCGCAATAATTAAATTCTCCAGCAACGCTTTGTCGCCGCCTTCCCATTGCTACTTCCTTTCCAGGCTTTTCATGGGCTTCGTTTGGCTGGCGTCAGACACGTGCTCTGGTGCGCGCACCAGAATTGTCGGCAACTTTTTCGCAACTTTTGAAACTGCACTCCAAGCAGTAATTTGAGCCACGTGCTTCTCTGCTGAGATTTAATTTTAGAGGGATTTTCTATGATTGTATCTCAAGTCAAGTGCCGTGGATGGGAGCATATTGTCAAGTCAGTAAAGTAGCGGGAATTGCATTTGACATAATTCAGTAAATTTTATATGGAGTTATGACGAAAATTGTACTGTGATTGGATTATCTGAGAGTCCTTTGCTTAGAATTTTTTAAAGCCAAAATATAAAAGAATCGCCCTTATTAAGTGGAATTGATTGGACTTCCAGGAAGATTATAGATTTTTCACCTTCATTTGACCTTTAATACATGGCGTATTATAAACTGAAGCTGGTGATGTATTTCCATTTCACTGAGGCTTAAGTTATCTCCCTATTCAATTTGATCCTTTCCACGATAATGTTTACTTTGCATCAGGCCATCGCTGGACCCATCACTGAAAACTTATTGCATCAGGCCATCGCTGGACCCATCACTGAAAACTTATTGCATCAGGACCTCACTGGACCCATCACTGAAAACTTATTGTATCAGGCCATCGCTGGACCCATCACTGAAAACTTATTGCATCAGGCCATCGCTGGACCCATCACTGAAAACTTATTGCATCAACCAATTCAGAGATGGAACCCCATGGTAACAAATATAGAATACTTTGGAGAATCAACAAATTTACCCGTCTATTCAGATGTCCACAGCTATTAAAATGTCCATTATATTCCTTCAATGCGTTAATTGCACTTGACCGCAGTTATAAAAGTAAATCAACACGCAGTTTATGAATTGTTCAACAATGCCCAATTTTAAATAATATCCAATTTGCAATTAATGGTAATGCAACGTAATGACTTGCAATTATACAACACACTCGCCCAGTCAGACACAGACAGAGCAAATACGGTAACGCAGGCACGGACGGAGGTGTGCTTAAGCGTTTAACAGGTGAAGGTGTGCGAGTATGTATGAGTGCGTGCGTGGCTGTGTGTGTGCATGCAGCAAATTGTGTAAAATAATTAATGAGGACATAAGACAAATAAGATGAGAGCAAACAAACTGACGCACGTAAAT
Source organism: Clusia tigrina (assembly GCA_920105625.2). NCBI lineage: Eukaryota > Metazoa > Arthropoda > Insecta > Diptera > Clusiidae > Clusia > Clusia tigrina. The sequence goes on from OV050030.1 coordinate 19,313,724, forward strand.
GCATTTCCCAGTAGGAAATTGAGATAGTAATAGGTCTGATATAATACATGTGTAACTACTAAAAGATTGCCTGGATAATATTCTCTAAGACCTTGTCATTACATTATCTGAGTAATGCCTTCTAAGACCTAGTCACTAGAAGGTCTGATCTAATACCTAGTTAAAACTTCTCATGGTATGGCTTCTTATATTGTATTACTATTAGTAGGCTTGAGGAAAATCTTACCCACTAGGAAAGCCTGATATAATATCTCTTCAGACCTTGTCATTAGATTGTCCGATATAACACATTCTAAGACCTTGTCAGTAGAATACAAGCAAACCTTATAAAAAATATGCCACTGGAAGGCAGTATATAATGCCTGTTAAGACCTTACCATTAGAAATGATGGAAGACTTAGAAGAAAAGAGTCACTGGAAGGTAACATATAATACATTATAAAACCCTGCCACTATAATACAAGGAAATTTTATAAAAATCTGCCCTTAGGCAGTATATAATGCCTGTTAAGACCTTACCAATAGAAATGATGATGTAATACCTAGAAGGACGTAATCTCTGGAAGGCCAGATATAACACATTACAAAACTTTGTGAATAGAAGAACGGATCTAATACCTATTGAAACATTCGTATTATGTATGGCCTGATACACCTTACTATTAGAAGGCTATATGTAACACTTACCCATCAGAAAGCCTGATGTAGTACCTTCTAAATCCTTATCATTAAATAGCCTGATATAATACATTCTAAAAACTTGTCACACATTGGAAGGCCCTATATAATACCTGTTAAGACCTTACCATTAGAAATGGTGATGTAATACCTAGAAGGACGTAATCACTGGAAGGCCAGATATAACACATTACAAAACTTTGTGAATAGAAGGACGGATCTAATACCTATTTAAACATTCGTATTATGTATGGCCTGATACACCTTACTATTAGAAGGCAATATGTAACACTTACCCATCAGAAAGCCTGATGTAGTACCTTCTAAATCCTTATCATTAAATAGCCTGATATAATACATTCTAAGAACTTGTCACTAGAAGCCAGGAAAACTTATAAAAATATGCCTTTGGAACACCTGATATAATACCTCCGAACACATTACCGGTAGAAGTGAAGATGTAATACTTACTATGATATAGTCACTGGAAAGCCACAAATAATACATTCGAAAACCTTGTCGTAAAAAGTATAATATATTAACTATTTAAACCTTCCCATTAAACAATATGCTGAAATACCTTCCAAGATGCTTCTAATAGAAGACATTGCATAAAACATACCCATTAGAAAGTCTGATATAATACGTTATAATGCCCTGCCAATAGATTGCCTGATATAAAGCATTCTAAGGTTTTATCACTAAAATTCAGGAAACCTTATGAAACGTGACATTAATAGGCAGTATATAATGCCTGTTAAGACCTTACCATTAGAAATGATAATGTAATATCTACTATGACGCAGACACTGGAAAGCCTCATATAATAATTTCTTTGACCGTGTCGTGATTGAAATAATAACCTTCCATTGGAAAGCCTGATGTATTCAGAAGGACTGATATAATTTCATTTAATACCCTACCTTTCGAAGGCTCTACCTAGGCACTATAATTGTTGATATAATATATTAGGCATATTCGATTCCTATCTTGTACCGAGCTCGTATCGATTTGTGCGAATAAAACAGCAAACGAGTAAGTGGCATACTTGGCAGCACTATTTAGTAAAAAGCACTGAGAAATAAAAAATTCCAGGGAAATTTTCATGGGTAGTTTTTAATCTCGTTGGTTTTCAAGCAATTTTTAATTTGGAAGCACTTTCTATCGAGGATAGTCAAGCTCGTTCGTGTCATCCGAGTATAATTTACTCGATAACTTTTTCCACACAAAAGTCTGTCCTATCTCCGATAGAGTGGTGAATGGAATACGCCTATTATAAGATTATTATGTCTCATACAATGCATCGTAAGAACTCATGTATAACACCTTCCTAGATCTTCCCAAATTAGTAAAGCCTAATATTTACAAAGACTTTACCATTAGAGTACCAAATACAACACCTTCTCAAACCTTACCTTTGAAGGCCTAATAGAAAAGCTTCGGTGACCTCTTTCTGTTCCTCGTGAGAGAACGACACACATTTATACATTCCGACACATATTTATCTGCAATTCTTGTGTTGAGACCCTTGCTACTACAATCCCTGACAAAATCATTTCGGAGGTCTTACAAAAGACATTCGAAAATACCTTCTAAAATAACTTTTTCTTTTGGAGGTGTTTAATGGCTTCTGGAAACATTTTGAAAGTGCTGTAGCCAAGTTTTTGAGTTTGTTTAATTTGTAAAAAATCCCAACCCTTTAAAGAGGTTGTAATTTTCACTTACAAGTAAAGTAAACCTTACATTAGACCTTCCCTATAGTAGCACTTGAAATATTTCATTTAAAATCTATCAAAAGAGGAGAGCCGAAAGAAGGACTTTAATCCCATTGCATAGATAACAAAAAACCAATAAAGAGATGCTGAAAGATATCTCAGCTTTCGCGATGATGGTATTAAAATGTTCCTACTGGGGTTATATACGTAGCATACACAAGCACATACTCGTACATGGCTGCGGAAAATTTAATAAATGTCGGATGCACGCACTGAACACTTGCAGATAGAATTACTCATTTTTTTCATCCCAACAATTATAAATTTACTTGCTCGTGTAAATATGTGCACCTACGTTTGTACATGGGTGTGACGTACGTTTATATGTTCTCTTGTAGGTGGAACAAAACGAATAATTATAACGCATTTTCAATTATTGATTTTATGAGCTTTAATACAATCCTATTTTTCCGTACAGAAAAGTTTATCATCAGCTCATGAAGTGATTTAAATATGATGATTTCTTCATCCATTTAATTCCATCTTCACTAATACTAGGAATATATGTAAATATAACGAAAATCCTACTAGAACCCGAATTTAATGTGCACTTTGCTGTAAAACAGAAAAACCTTCCAAGGAGACCTCAAGATTTCTGGAAAATATTAAGCTCTGCGCGAACTGTACCAAGGAGCCTTGCCACAATAGGTCTCAAGATGCTGGAATGATGGACATCAAACTATTAGAAGGAAATATCACCATATCCTCCATCTATGGTCCACCAAGATTTTCAATTGTGTCTATAACCTTCCAACGCTTTTTCACGTCACTCGGGAAGAAGTTCATTGTAGCCGGTGATTTCAATGGAAAGCATTCATTCTGGGGATGCCGCCTTGTCTCACCGAAAGGTAGACAACTTTATGATGCTATAAGCACCTTCGGTCTAGAGGTTATATTAACCGGGGTGCCAACCTACTGGCCGTCTAATATCAACAAAAGACCAGACCTCATAGACTTCGGTGTGTTTAGAAACTTAAAAAAGGAAAACATTACCGCTGACACTTCGGTTGATCTTTCGTCTGACCACACGCCAACCTTCATTCATCTGAACACCTCATCAGTGTCTACAAATTCCAACTCTATTCACCTGACAAATAGTTGCACTGACTGGCTTAAATACAAAATAAGTATAAGTACTCACATTAACTATAAAGCTTCCCTAAGATATGATCGTGACATCGAAAACACCTTGAATGACCTGGTAAATGTTTTAAAGGAGGCCGTATATTTATCCACCACTACGCAACAGAAAAAGCTTCACAATTGTACCGTCCTAGTAATGTGGAGAAACTGGTAAAAGAAAAGCGACGTCTTAGAAGAGAATGGCAAAATCATCGGTCGCCAAAATTGAAGATTAGACTCGCGTGTTGCAACCGTAAACTAAAAAACATATTGAAGCAGAAACACCAAAAATCAGTTGCAGACTATTTTGGAAGCTTGAGTCCTCATTGCCGACAATGAACATTCATTGCAACGTGCTACTAGGAAGTTCAAAGGACCAATACAACATAAGTGACCACTTCGTAAAGATAAAGGCTCTTGGGCTAAAAGCGATGATGAAAAATGCACTGCCTTCGCACATCACCTGAGTAATGTCTTCTGTCCAAATCTCCCCCATTATATCGTTTGAACCTCTTGAAATACCGAGTAGTGGAAACAGTGAGCGCCTGAAAACCTCAAGAAAGGAGGTAAAGACTTAAATCTTAAAAAAGCACCAGGAATGGATCAGATATCGGCAAACATGATAAAATAATTGCCAAATATAGCTGGATCTCTCTTAGTCACAGTATTGAACGCTGTTTTAGGCACTGGGAACTATCCTCAATGCTGGAAGATTTTGACAATAATAATGATCCCGAAGACAGAAAAAGATGTTACACAGGTTTGTTCATATAGACCCATTAGTCTATTGCCCATGTTATGTGAAATCTTCGAAAAAATAGTTCATGGGCAGGTCTTCCAGTATTTAAATAAAAACAATGAAACTCCCCAGTACCAGTTCGGCTTCCGTGGAAAGCAGTTCGGCTTCCGTGAAAAGCAGTTCGGCTTCCGTGAAAAGCATGGAACGATAAAGCAAGTGCATCGCATAGTAAGAGTTATATGCTCAGCATTCGAACAAAAGTAATACTGCTCTGCCGAATTCCTGGACACTACGCAAGCCTTTGATAAGGTGTGGCACAAAGGGCTCATATATAAGCTTAAAGAAATTCTTCCAAAGCAATTACACAAACTATTTGAAACCTAAATTACCATAAAGGCAGAAAATTCATGGTAAGCCAAGGTGGCTCTACATCAGACTACTTTGATATCAAAGCAAGAGTTCCTCAAGGCACTGTGCTTGGACCACTGCTGTATTTGGTTTTCACAGCTGACATGCCAACTTCCAATTACACGGCTATATTTACATTTGCCGATGATACCGCCATATTGAGTACAAACCAGAGTATACAGAGTAAAGGAACTTAAACGTCAAACGGCAAAGCAGCGAAAGAAAGCAGACGGGCGTTGTACATGAATCCACTGAAAATCGTGTTGAATCCACTCAGAATCGTGGTGAATCCACTGAAAATCGTGGTGTGTCCGCTACGGACGCTGGCAACGAAAAATAGTTTCTTTTCTCTGTTTTCTCTGTTACAAACAGCTCCTATCTTGAATCTTCGCAATGGCTGCAGAGCCTATCATTGAACAGTGGCTTAACAAATGGAGAATAAAGGTCAACGAAGTTAAACCTAACATTTGCCTTAAGGATAGACACGTGCACCCTATTCGCATCAATGGTCAAAACACTCCACAACGCTCTGACATAAAGTACCTGGGAATCCACTTAGACAGACGATTAACCTGGACTAAACACAGTGACTCAAAGTGTGCTCAGATCAAATTGAAACTCCAACTGGCTACTAAATAGGCTTTCAAACCTTGCCTTAGAATATAAGGTACTAATGTATACTAGTGTCATTATGTCTATATGGATATATGGGATTCAATTGTGGGACACCGCGTGTCCGTCAAACAGGGAGAAACTCCAACGCCTCCAATCGAAAATTTTGAGAATGATCACCGTGCTCCATGGTACTTTGCTCACCGGTGCTCCATGGTACTTGAGGAACATAAATATCCACCGTGAGCTGAATATACCCACGATTGAAAATGAACTGGTGAACGCCTACAAAACTTAAACGCTCTTAAATTGTAAAATCACCCAAACTGGTTGGCGAGGAGCCTACTAAAGCTTCCCTCTGCAAGACGCCTCAAAAGGATATTTACCTTAGACATGATTTAATAGAGTCCATTTTATTTATTATTTAGTTCAGAAAATGCGATACCACAATGAATAATTGATAATCTCTTCCCTTAATTTTCATCCAACTAATTTTGATTCCCAGAGCTATCACTCACGGCCCAAATTCCATGCACCTTCAATAAACCCACAACTAAGAAGTATGAATTACGAGTAATGCTGTATATGCTGGGTATATCATGGTCGCTCTGATTCCGTTGAAATGTTTTCTAAGTGTTCTTCAAATCTTCACATCTCATAAATTTATGAACATTGAATTGAATTGAACAGAAACTTGAACAGTTTAAACAAAGGCACCATTTATGAAGTGCTCGTATGTGGCATACGCGCTTGTTCCACTAATAAAGTTTGCCATTGAAACTTTCCACATGCACTCGCTCGTGATTTGCTGTGTGGCATGTTCATATTTCTCCACACTAAACTTTTCATATCGTCTCAGTTAGCAACTTCGGCGTTGCTTTTGCACTGATTCAAATGAAACTAAATCAATCAAGCTCAGTTTGCCAATGGCGTTCTATGTTCAAGTGAAGGAATCGATGCAACCTACGACTGCGAACAGAACTGAATTGCCAGCGGCAATACGAGCTGCTAAGGACTCTCAAGCTGCTGCTTCAAATGCAGTCAGCAATTTCAAACTTCAACTCCCAGCGGGGGGAAGATACCCCGACTCACACTTAGCCTTACTCACGCACACACTCGCAGCTGCCTTCAGAGGCGTAGGGGAGCAATTTCGCAAGAAAATATTAAAATAATGAGAAAATATATTTTCCTCTTTTTTCGCTTCTTCCACAGAAGCAGAAATGATCTCGTCCTTTGAGAATTCGTTGCTGCTCTGCTTTGTGCAGAAATTGCAGAGAATGAACTGAAATTCACATTTAAGGACTCACAACGAAAGCATCCTTTTTCAATTTTAATGATGGAAATGTTTGCTGGGAATTTTATATGCTACTTTATTATTACGTAAGTCAGACAAATTAAGAAAACACAGCGGAGACGAAGTTTCTAAAAGCCAAGGACATGACACACTGTTGCATGGAAGACTTCAAAAAGTTTAGTTTGAAGGCAAACTAAAGTGAACGACTTTTGAATGGAAGAATTCTTACAATGAGATGAGATGGAAGAATTCTTACAATGAGATGCGATTCTTTGCAGATAACCTGGGGAACAATTCGGGAAGAAAGTTGTTAGCAATGTCAATTTAATTGTCAATATTTTCCACTTCATTGTCGATAGTATGCATAAAATTGGGACTATTGTCTGCACAATAGTCGAAATTGTAACTACAGTTGTCGACATTGTCACTACAATAGCCGACATTTTATTCGTAGTTGTGAACATTTAGTACAGAGTTGAGAGAGCTCGGGAACAATTCGGGAAGAAAGTTGCCGACAAAGGAAAGAAGAGATCAAAGATGTGTTAATATAATAATTGAAATTGTAGACACGATGAATAAAATAATCCCAACAAGATTGACGAGAATGTCACATCTTCTTTTTGAGATTTACTGGTGGTTGCCGACATTGTATTCGTAGTTGTGAACATTGAGTACTGAGTTTGCAGTACTTTCCAAACAATTGTTAAGATTGTCACCACAGTTGTCAGCAGTTCCTAATTAGTTGTCGCCATTGTATATCGAATTGGCAATATTCTGAATTCAATATACCCAACATTGTCACCACAGTTCCCTACATTGTCACTTCAGTTGTTAGCAAAGTCAATTTAATTGTCAATATTTTCCACTTCATTGTCGATAGTATGCATAAAAATGGGACTATTGTCTGCACAATAGTCGAAATTGTAACTACAGTTGTCGACATTGTCACTACAATAGCCGACATTTTATTCGTAGTTGTGAACATTTAGTACAGAGTTGAGAGAGCTCTGTCTACAAATGTTACTATTGTCACTTCAGTTGCCGATATTGCCTACTTAATGGTCGACATTGTATATTGAATTGACAATATACTGTACAGATGCCCCAGCATTATCACCACAGTTCGCAACATTGTCATTTCAGTTGGAAACATTGTCAATTTTATTGTGAACATTTTCAACTTCTTAGTCGACTTTATGCATAAAATTAGGACTATTATCTGCAAGATAACCGAACATTGTCACTACACACAATTGGGACTATTGTGTACACAATTCTCAATATTGTCACCACAGTTGTCGACACTGTTGTTGATATTGAGTATTATTGTGTAAAGAAGTCAACACCTTTGTCAACATTGTATATTGAATTGACATATTATATATACAAACCACAACTTTGTCACCACAGTTCCCAACATTGTCTATTTCATTATCAATATTGTCTATTTCATTGTCAACATTGTCAACTTCATTTTCGATATTATAGTTTATACAATTGGGACTATTGTATACATAATTCTTACTATTGTCACCACAGTTGTCGATACTGTTGGTGACATTATGTTCCCAACTTGTACTATTATGTAAATAAGTCAATACACTTGTCGGCATTGTCTACATAATTGTCAGCATTGCATATTGAATTGACAATACAAACTTTGTCACCACAGTTCACAACATTGTTTATTTCATTGTCGACATTATCAACTTCTTAGTCGACTTTATGCATAAAATTGGGATTATTATCTGCAAGATAACTCAACATTGTCACCACAGTTGTTAACAATGCCTACTTAATTATCGCCATTGTATATAGAATTGACAATATTCTGATTTCAATATTACCAATATTGTCACCACAGTTCCTAACATTGCATTTTCAGTTGTCAACATAGTCATTTCAGTTATCAACATTGTCAACTTAATTTTCGACATTATAGTTCATACAATTGGGACTATTGTATACATAATTTTTAATATTGTCATCACAGTTGTTGACACTGTAATATTAATTGTTGATATTTCTGGTATGAAATCAATACAGTTGTCGACATTGTCTACTTAGCTGTCGACATTGTATATTGAATTGACATATTTTATTTACAAACCCCAACTTTGTCACCATAGTTCCCAACATTGTATATTTCATTGTCAACATTGCCCACTTCTTATGTTATGTTATGAAGTCAATACAGTTGTCGACATCGTCTACTTAATGTTCGACATTGTACATCGAATTGACATATATTTTTTTACAAATCCCAACTTTGTCACCATAGTTCCCAACATAGTATATTTCATTATCAACATTGTCCAATTCTTTGTGGACATTAAGCATAAAATTGGGACTATTGTTTGGAAGATAACCCAACATTGTCACTACAGTGGACGACATTGTATTCTCAATTGTGGATATTGAGTAGAGAATTTGGTCTACTTTCAATATACAGTCGTTTACATTGTCACCACAGTTGTCGACATACCATACTTAATTATCTATATTGTATATCGAATACTATCTATTCAATATTCCCTACATTATCACCACATCTCCGAACACTGTCATTTTAGTTGTCAACATTGTCTACTTTATTATCAACTTTGTCAACTTCATTGTCGACATAAGGTTGGGTCTATTCCTTACACAATTCTCAACATTATCACAACAGTTGTCGACATAGCATACTTAATTGTCGATATTGTATAGATAATGGACATTATTATATATACAAACTCCAGCATTGCCCACACAGCTCCCAACACGGTCATTTCAGTTGTCAACATTATCACTACAATAGTCAACATTGTGTCTTTTATTGTCAACATTGTCTACGCCATTACCATTTCTCTCCCTATTCTGTCTACATCGATACAATTTTTTACTACTTGTCTACCCAAAGTCCTATAATTGCATAGATTACATGTAAAGAACAACGCTACTCCACGTCTTTCTCACTTAATTTACGCAGAAATGGTTGCCAAGGAATTTAAAATAATTATGGAGGGAAAACAAGCATTCGCCGTACAAATGAAGCGGACGTGACAAACGGAAAAGTGTGTGACGAAGTGTGCGTAGCTCCACCCCCCCCCCTCCCCCGACATAATTTCATATTTCCCTCCCGGATTGGAAAGAGCGGAAGTGAAACTTACAAAGATAAGAAAGAATTTTAATCCGCATTTAAGTGTTTCGCCTCGTGTCACAAAGGCGCGCCGCTGACTTTCTTGCACACTGTTGTAGGGGCGGCCACGAACCTGTCCTCCGTTTTGCATATTATCACGTTTTAGTCTTTACGTCTCAATACGTCATCCTCCTAATACGAACGCAATAAGGGTCCTGACAGTGTTTATCGCTCTGCGATTCTGACTAAAGTAAAGTTGTGTTTATTGCGTTGCGGCATTTTAAACTTGAAGCGATAATTGCGGAACGTGCCGCAGCCCTTGATTCCTGACAGCGCTAGTCGCCCACACGCCGGACTGGTTGGCACGGATGTGGGCTAGGAAGCCATTTGGTGGGTCCTTATCTCCGCCTGCGTTGACAAGAAATGCCATGCAAATGAATTGAGGGAATTCCTGCGAGTGTGTCTTCTATTGCCAATAATTTTAAGAAACGGAAATATTTCAAGGGGCATTTGACGAAAAATTACAATAATCAAAAATTCTTACAATACGCACACAATACCCGCCCTGTCCACTGTGTGTGTGGTTAAGTAGACTACAGTGCCTCACACTCAAACTGGTATGTCGTCTCCCAACTGTCTGCATCAAGTCATACGGGCGTTTATAAACAATGCTCATTTAGCAATAAGGAATCTGAAACACCCCGTTAAAGGAAGTATCACAGAACTGCGTATTGAATTGTCACTTGTGCTGAGAGGAACTTGAGTTTAATCTATTCATCAAAGGATATATTCGATAATAACGTTATATCCATAATATACATTGGATACCTCTTGGCCTATATGAATATACATCCATGGGTGACATCCCTGGCTTGAGAATCATTATTACCTCAGCCGTCTTCCAGTAGATAGGCGCATATTTTAAGTTAAAACATGCATTTATCAAATAGAACAAGTAAATAACTCTCTTGTTGGGCAAATTTCGAAGAACTTCAGCGGGTATAAGGTCAAAACCTTTAGATTTTTTAGTTTCATTTTATGAATTTGACCCACTATTTCTTTCGGTGTGACTGGCGTAATATGAACATCACTTTCTATCCAGTTCGTGCATCATCAGAACCTTCAGTTGGAGTAAAAGTTGTCCGTAGATGCTCAGCAAAGAGGTTTGCTTTTTGTGTGCATGTTTTTGCCCATTGGGTTTGACTTATTTTAATTGGAGCGCTATGATTCGCAGGTCGGTTGAACGCTTTTGCTGCCTTCCATAAGGAGTAGTCAGTGCCATTATCTGCTGACAGCCCTATCAGGAATCGGTTAAATGGGTTATTCTTAAATGCCTTGATTGACCCGCTTTAATTTATCTACTGTACACCGAGTTTGATGCCATCGCCGTCGAAGATTTCGTTTCGCAGCTACCATGCCCCTGATGTAAGCAGGATACTTCTTCCTGTTTACAACTGTCCTTTGTGTGGGAGTACTGGCCCAGGCTGCATTTTTTATTTTCTGTGTCAACCGAAGCACCTCATCTTCCAGTAGGTCAATGGTCAGAATACGGTCAGGAAGTGTAACCGAGTTTTCCAATTCCAATTGGAACTATTTCCAGTCAGTTAGATTATTTACTAACCTTGAAGAGATTTGATTTATAGTTTGACTTTCAGAGATTATTAAGAGTGCAGACGAATGGTCGGGGCTCGCGAACTATCAAAATTTTCGTTCATGGCGCGATGGTTCGCAGGAATGTTTTTGAATATAAAAAGTCAAACAAATCACAGATCTTGTGGGTATCTGAAGGCCAATAAGTGGGCTTACCGGTTTATATTGTATCGCATTCTGTGTGCTGTATAGCATTATCCATTTCTCTGCCTTTTGTTGTTGTGAGCCTGGAACCCCAGTGTATGTGTGTTTGTGTGTTTCGCATTGAAGTCACCACCTATAATATAGCGCCCTTTGTACCGCCCAATGAAAGTCAAGTAGTGCTCGAATTTCAGTTGGTGTCTTCGCGGACTATATAATGCTATTAGGACCAATGGCTGCTTAAAAGTTTCAACAGAAACGGAAGATGTTTGAAATTTGTCTGAATTTAATTGATCTCCTGGTGATGAGGTGATGAGGTTATCTCACAGGCCACTGTCGTTTAAGAAGCCACCTCATGAAACTGGGACTCTCACCATTAAACACGTGTAGGTTCTGCACGGAGGCAGAAGAAACACCAGAGCATCTTCTAATGAACTGCGAAGCCTTAGCTCGCAGTAGGAAGAAATATCTGGGGCATTACTGGCCCGAGGGCAGAGACATTAGAGCAATGCACCCCAACTCAGTGCTAAGCTTCCTTAGAACTGTTGGACTAATAGAAGACATTCAATTGGTACATGCAAGAGGAGTACAATAGATCAAATTGGTCGAGGTACATTTTCCTTCTTTATTTCATTCATTCATTCATTCTTAGGTGATGAGTGATGCTACTTTTTTGATTATAATTGAACTACCACCCCTCGCACTATTCTGCGTATGAATGGTGTGATAAAGGGCGTAATCCTGAAAAGTTGAGAGTGCGTCGTGAAATGTGTTTCAGTTATTAGACAGATGTCGATGGCGTCGTTCTTTAGCAGAAGTTCTAGATCATTTTGATGTTTGGCTAAGCCGTTGGCGTTCCACAAGATTATTCTTAAGCACCGATTCATAATCAATGAACTGCATGTTATGCTCAAGAGCGGTGAGACGTTGTTCCATTGACTTGAAAACTTTTCCCTGTTCATTAAGTCTAGTTAAAATAATTGACAGTGTGTCAGAGTTTTGTAGAATAGTATTATCTTGCCAAAGGAATCTTTGGTTACTTGCGCATATGTAGGAGATTTTTTTGTGGGTTTTCTAATGGTGCTGCCATCGTTGTCATGTGAAAAAGAGAGAGGTTCATTATTATCACGAATGATTGTTTTCGAAGCCTATAATAGTTTTTTGGACAACATTTTTTGGAGATCCTTCGCAATTGTACAACCTCGATAGTTTGCTGGATGGGACTCTCCACAATTGCAACATTTAGGGTCTTCAGATGTTTGTTTTACACAATCAGCTGTTGCATGTTTTCCTGTGCACTTCATACACCGTGGAGGTTTGCCACAAAAGTTTTATTCGATTTTGTATTAATCACATTTGGAATAACAACATTCGGATTACTTGTGATCACTTCGGGAGAGTATTCGGCTGTCCGTTTTCTAATTGTCTTTTCTTTTTAAGGATTCAGTCTGTCCCTCGATCAAGCTCCTGCTCAGTATACTGTCATCCACATGTCTTCATTTACACTCTCTCTTATTGAATCCGTTGTTACCAACTATATTCTTTGACCGAACGAAGTTATAAATTAAAAATAACGAATATATTATTAATAATTATGTCAAAATGGTTTCTGTTTCAAGATAATAATAAGAAATGTTTCTTGGCAACTGCATTTGCAATTATCACAGCAAGAAAATCACTGCATACTTTTGGGCTTCAAAATTTTTGCTTTTTATATTCTGCAGATTCAGCGCACGGTGTGACGCCGTTCAAGCACTGACTAAAAATTCTCTTACTTAAAGATGGTGGAAGTCAGCGCAAGGACAGCGCCGGGAAAGCGACGACTCCCCCATTATGTAGCAGGAAACCATGCTGATAGTTTGATGAACCTTGCTATAGTTTGATGACAAACTGTGATAAATGGGGCACCAAAGGTACGATTTCTTCTTCTGTTTAAGGCAGTTACATAAGAGGTGGAGAACCGTCTCGTCCTCCTCTTCAGAATCACAGCGCTGGGAGAAATCGTTTAAGGGTAGGCCCAGTATTTCTGCGTGATTTCCTGGTATGCAGTGGCCGGTCAAAACCGACACAGTTGGCGACAGAGATATATAGAAAATGTGTCCCTATAATGGAAGTCTATGAAAGCTCCGTTATAAACCATTCCTCCAGATTTGAAAGGACTTAGATAAGTTAGTTTTGTTACTATTGTGGCATCCATAAGGCCACATCAGAGTGTAGGTCTTATGGATGCCCCACTCTGATGTGGTGGAGACTCGTACCCCATTAGTTCTCTAGTAATATCTAGAATCCCTCACTTCAAGCTGAAAAGTGTGGGAGAGTTCAGTAGATCAACGTCGAGGAGTTTTCCCATTGAGCACAATGGACAACTGAGTATCTAAGCAGTTGGCATGTCCTCCGCACGAAAAAAACCTAGCAATTGCTCACAGTTTCTTTATTGACTTGAAAGGGCACTATTCCCGAGAGGACACTACGATACCGATTCAGGTTACAAATAAAGCTATGTAAGTTACAGATAAACACATCCTCATCATTATCCCTTATCCTTACATCATTGGAACGAGTGAGCAGGTGCTGGCCTAAAGGAGCAGGATGCAAACAGCTAGACTAACCTGTCCTGAAATATATGCTAAGCACTCAAAAGATGTACTATCTCTGAGTAGACAAAATATAGGTACCGTCGTAAATGTGTTAACGGCTCACTGGATCCTGGGTACTCATGGTAGGAGGCTGTTAATAGCCTCAAATGACTTTAGCAAGACTTGCTTGGATGAGAAAGAGCAAGAGTCCATCGAACAACTGATCTGCACCTATCCTGCGCTGTCCAAAAGGAGAAACACTTTCTGACAGGTTGCACCACGCGGTACCGATGGCAAGTTGTATCCTTCAATACGAAATAGGGTACAGAAAATAATAATGGAATAAATTGAGTGAGTAAACATGAAAATCTGATGGCGATTGTTTGTACTGTCTTTTGCTACAACACTTTCCTATGCGCCTACTTTGTGGAATCCTTGGGGGATACTTTAAACGATAAAATAAGTTCCATCAAATGCTTTACCAGAGCTCCAAATGGATGTACTTTTGAAAGGGAATGGGAGTTCGAACTCATGGGGTACGACTATTACTAAGAGCCAATCAAGGCTTAAGTGTGTTCTGAAGCGGCCGTTCAACCTATAAACCTAAGGTCCTGATTTATTATTCTCGTTCAGTCTTTCTATACATGCACAATCAACACCATCAATAAAATGGCCGTTCAAATACTAATACTACAAAAGATAGAGTATTGCAGATCTGTTGTTCATGACCTTGATGAAGCTTCCATTAGTCATTATATCATATCCTGATTTATTATTATTATAGATTACTTGAGTCAGGCGATTATATTCACATCATTCTACAAATGTTTCTACGCGTCTTATTGTCCTTTTGTGGGCTCCTCCAAGAAAGTAGTTCTCGACCTCAACGCTTACAACGCAAGCTAATCGCTCTTCTGTTATTTTTTATTATAACTTCATACTTACATAACCCACTTTGGATGCTGATGCCTTCAATTGGCCACAAAAACTGTGCTTTTGCACGTTCGGCAAACAAACAAAATATCTTGAAAACAGTTTCCATGGCAGATAAATGCAAATTTTATCGAGCATTTGCATAAGCTCGACACATCCGACATCTTATCCCGTCCCAAGGGCAGGATAGCGGCGACCAGATTTGAAGGGGATTTCGTTGCGTTCTGATTTCGTTGTTGATTGAAATTTGTTCAAAGTAAATATTTGCCCAAGTCAGACACAGCAAATGGCCCAATTATCGGTGGGGTGGACACGTCAATGCGCAATAGGCAAAAAAATATACTTTTTCATGCAAAAAACGGCCTGGAAAAAATCTGTTTTAATGCGAAAAAGTTGAGCAAAACAGGTAAGAACCGAATGAATTTTTTTATTAAATTTCCCATAGAGCGTACTTTTGTATTGCTCTGTTCGGCTGTGTTCGATTTGTGCTTGTTTTCTAGCCGCAGGATAACTTAAGGACTGTGCTCATCGTGAAGTTCAAACACAAAGGAATTTAAATTTAAATATTAAACGAACA
Source organism: Clusia tigrina (assembly GCA_920105625.2). NCBI lineage: Eukaryota > Metazoa > Arthropoda > Insecta > Diptera > Clusiidae > Clusia > Clusia tigrina. The sequence goes on from OV050030.1 coordinate 19,329,350, forward strand.
GCCAAGCAGAGGAGGAGAGCAGAATCGAAGTAGAGGCGGGGAACAGAATCGAACTAGAGTAGGAGAACAGAATTGAAGCGGGGAAGGGGAACAGAATCGAAGTGGAGAAGGAGAAGGAGAACAGAATCGAAGGAGAGGAGGAGAACAGAATCGAAGCAGAGAAGGTGAACACAATTGAAGCAGAGGAGAAGAACAGAATAGAAGTAGAGAAGGAGAACAGCACCGAAGTAGAGTAGGAGAACAGAATCAACTTAGGAAGTTTTCAACTTAATTTCGAAATATAGCTATAAAAATTATATAAAATATGTGACATGGAAATCTTCATTGCTATTGTTGTCCATCAGGAAGGAAACTTTTCAGATTCAATTTATCGAAGTGTCTGCAGTAGCATTAAACGGAAGAATTCAGAGCCCTTGAGAATGAGATTAAGAATATAATCGAAGTATGGACGCATCATCAGTGCACTTTCTGGTCTTTAATGGGACTGACTCGACGCTAATATAATAGTTTGGGAATGAACACACAAATCTTAGTTCTCCAAGCTTGTATCGATAAACCAACTGCAAATGAAGAAGATTATACAGCTACTGACCTGGGGAGAGTACCTTTAACGTCATCTGGTCAACAGTTCCCGAAGCTTTTTGCTGGTTTTGGTTTATGTGGAACTTTAGTCTATGATATACGAGTATGCAGAAGAAGATGTTGTAATATAATAGTATTTTTAGAATTCATGACTAAGCATGAATATTCTTTAATGTTATAAGTTGTTAGGGTCAAATCATTAGCTATAAGTCATTCGTGATAAGTCATTAGTGATAGTCATTAATTGCGAAAAGTTAATAGAGAAATGTCATCAATGATAAGTCATTTCTGATAAATCTTTGGTTTAAAGTCATTAATGATAAATTAGTTATGATAAGTTATTAGTGATAAATCATTAGAGACAAATAATTACTGAAGCGTTTCCAAAGGTAAGTTATTAGTAAAAAAAGTAAACTGTAATCAATGACAAGTCATTGGTGATATGTCCTTAGTGATAAATCATTAGTGATAGTCTTTTAGTGAAAGGTTATCAATAAAGCTTTTAGTGAAAAGTTATCAATAATAAGTTTTTCCTGATAATACTTCGTAAAATATCATCAATGATATATCAGTAGTGATAAGTCATCACTGAGAGTCTTTTGTGAAATCTTACTAGAGGCATCAATTATAATTTATTTCTGATAATTCATTAACGAAAGTTCATCAATGGTAAGTCTGTAGTGATAAATCAGTAATGATAAGTCAGTAGTGATAAGTTAGTAGTGATAAGTCTATAATGAAGGGTGTACAAAAATAAGTTATTCGTGGGCGGTCCAGAATTATAATTTATTAGTTAACGTCCATCAATGATCCGTCATGAGTTATGAGTCATTAGCGATGAGTTAAGCCAATAGTGATAAGTCATTAGTGATAGTAATTTATGAAAAGTTATTAGAGAAAAGTTATGAATGATAAATTGTTTTCTAATGAGTCGTTGGTGAAAGATGATCAATGATAAGTCAGCAGTGATAAGCCATTAGTGATAAGTCGTTTGTGATTATTTATAAATGAATGCTCTACAAAGCTAAGTTTTTAGTGAAAGAAGTAAACGTCAATCAATGATATGTAAGTATAAATCATTCGTGATAAGTCATTAGTGATAATCCTTAGTGAAAACTCTAAGAGAAAAGTCATCAAAAATTAGGTTTTTTCTAATAAATCTTCGAAAAATGTCATCAAGGACAACTCATTAGAGATAAGTAATTAGTGAATCTTCATTATGGAAATGTCATTAGTTAAATGTCTGCACTGATAAGTCAATAGCGAAAACTCATTACTGATAAGGCATTATTGATGGGTCATTAGAGAAAGTCATTAGTGATGATATATCATTCTCTTACATTATCAGGCATAAGCGATGAATCATAAACAATAATATACTTTCTGCTCTCATGGTGGAATGCGCTGAAATGATCTCGACAACAATGGTAATAAGTAAAGAAGACGCGAATTAGAGTCCTGGAAGTAGTCTGGTAAGTTGTAACTTGGAAACAGAAGCGAAAAGAGTGTTGTCGAAATAGAGGTGAAGTTATTTAATGTTAAACTAGAATCAAACTAATGTGGAGGGGCTTAGAAATGTATATTAGAAGTTCTTAGACTGTGTAGTAAATAAAAGTAAATCGACTTGTTGATAAAGGATAATTTATCTTTCTGCACTCATCTAAATTTACCCTTTACCTTTAATAAGGGAAACAGGGTATAGGAAGTTTCTATATATACAATGGAACGTGGGAAGACATATATTTAAACAAATGAATATACTCAATTTCTGTGTCAATTAGATTTTGTCTGTCCGTCAATCTGATTGTGGTCACTTTTTCTCCACACCGCCACAGATTTCTGAATGAAGCTTTGTTTAGATTTGCTTTAAATTATTTGCTTGTTGACTTCGATGCCAGCTTAGATCCAATAATCTGCCACAACTGGCCGCGGTTAATGCCTCACACCTTGACAGTTAAGTGCAGCCCAATCGTATCTCTAGTCAGCCTTGCATGAAATCAAATTCGAATTACAAGTTCAATTTGGCAACTGGTGCTGTGTGGATCCTGTCCACTTCCAGGCTGCTCATACATAAAACTTGAAATGTGCTGAAAAGCAAAACTGAAGGAGCACCAGGATTGCAGATTGAAATCTTTCCTTGGCATTTAGAGAGATCAGAGCATTAACACCGTTCTCAGTCAGTGTAAACAATCCTCAAATATTTCTGCCTGCTTCAGAACTATTTCAAACCCAATTCCTGCAATTTCCGACCAATCGTTGTGGGAACGCTGCACTGTGGAACTAAACACCGAACAAAGCAACGCATGGAATTATAAATGTGGCAAGGAATCCGTATGCTCTGCTTAAATGAGTGAACTTAAATGAGTTGCTGCACGAATCCAGTAACTATGCCACGTACGGAACGTACTACAGATGCGATTGGAAATTTCTCTTTAGGTGTGCCAAGAATGACTGCGCAACAATTACAACAATTCTGGCCTTTGGTGATATAGAAGATTGCAGTACAAATATGGCGAGTACAGCAGCAGAAAATCTAAGAATCTAGAAAGCTGCTGGATACAATTGAACCCAACCACATTTTCCAGTTTGAAGAAATGTGTGAAAAAGGAATGAATAAATGATAAAGAGCAAAGCAAATTAGAAGCGACCCGACAAAGTATTTTGGAACTCGTGGCAGCAGTAGCTTCTATCGTTATCAAACGATTCTAGGCATATCAATCCTGGAGATCGCCTCGTCTCTGATTTCTTTTTAGCATCATCTCAGTTTCGTGTGCGAGTAGTTCCAAGACCATTCATTGCCATCAGTGGCGTTAAGTAGCGATTGGTGTATAGAGGTGCATAGTTTATGCGTCTCTCCTGCAGTAAGATTCTCTTTCACTCTTTGGTGTCCATATTGAGGGTACACATTTCCATTAGAGTGGAAGAAACGAACTCCTCTTCCATATCACTATTTATGCATACTTACATCAAACATTTCCAGCAGAGTTGTGTCAATGATCCAGTTAGGTTGATCCACGCCTATAGACAGATTCAGAGAAATGAACCGCAGCAGTTTGCGATTCCATCAGAGTTACACATGAAATATGCCTGGGGCCCTTATGGAATGAGGTCAATTAAAACATCTCTGGTTATTTACTGAATATCGTATTATTTTAATTTTATTACACATTTGCTTACAAAGCGAAGAAGTCAGAAAGTTTGAAGAACTTGAAATCCAGTTAATTTGTGGCACACTGCACTCCAACACATCTGCACTAGCAGGAACTAAAGAAACTCCTACAACCCGCAAGCAGCCTTTAATTCCTCATCAGCCTCTTTCAATTCATCAATACGAAATTTCGTAAATATGGTATCTGTATATCCTGGCACGGCCCAAAATAAGATGTTTATCCTTCAGTGTATCGTCCCACACTGTCTCCGGAACAAAGTTTTTCTGCCATAAAGTTGTTGTAAAAGCATCACCTGCATCATCGTTAAACTCATATTGAAACGAAGTAATTTTGTCCCATTCGCTGTCTGAGACTTTTATCTGCATCGGGTCGGTCTGATCTAGTTTTTCCAATACAATCCGAATTCCGTTCTTGAAAAAAGTCGCTCCTTTTTTGAGAGAGCAGAAGCAGCTAGGAGCGACAAGAAAGCTAACAAGAAGTTGCTTCGGTACGACATGAGGAACTAGATTTAGTTTCCATTGAAGACTTTGCTCTGAATAACTGGCAATTGAAGAGCGCATTTTATACAATTAGGGCATTGCTTTTTCCACTTACGGTAGAGGGTCTGTAAATATAAGCGTGGACCAACCTAACCTGATCATTGACGCAACTCTGCTGGGGAAGTTCGATATAAGTATTCAGAAATCCAGGCTTGAAGGAGAATTACGTTGCTTCCACTCTAATGGAAATGTGTCACCTAAATATGAATACCAAAGAGTGAAAAAGAATCTTACTGCAGGAGAGACGCCTAAACCATGCACTTCTATGCAGCAATCGCCACTTAACGCTTCTGACGGCAATTAATGATCTTGGAATTGCTCGCACACGAAACTGAGGTGCTGCTACAAGGTAATCTGAGAAGAGGCGATCTCCAGGATGGGTATGTCTGGAGAAAAAAAAGTGCTGTTGCTACAAGCTCTAAAACTTCCGCTTCGGGGAGCCTATAATTTGCTTTACTCTTTATCCTTTATTCCTTTTTTTGCCTACTTTTCTTCAACAGGTTTTATAAAATGGAAAATGTGTTTTGGGTCTTAGATTTTCTGCAGTTTTACTCCCCATATTTGTATTGTAATCTTCTATATCACCAAAAGCCAGAATTGTTGTTTGGACGAAATTGTATACATTTGGACATTAGAAAGCCTTATACAAGGAATGAGGTTGACCAGATGGAGAAGACGCCCACTTTCCATCTGGTATACTACTGCTATCACGCCCAAAATTATTCAAGAATCTTAACTATGTTCTAATAGAAGATTGATCAACTAAATTTCATACGAGGGTTCATTTCATTAACTACAGTCCACACAAAGAATGGTTACAACCACGCCTCATATTCACGCAACAAATTCAGCCATTCAAAAGAAATGTCATCAATCAGATAAAGGCCATGCCTCTCTCCTTTATAATCATATTTCGGAAAGCCACCATAAATTTCCTAGCTATGGAGTAGTGCAATGAAGTATTTGGTTGTAAAGTACATCGTGATGGTTTAACTCGCTCTGACATCTAAGGGATAAAGGGTACCTCGAAAGCGGTGTAACACGACTACAGCTTCTTTACTACCTTTTTTTTGGTTATTGTGCAAATACGTATATAAGAAACGTGAACCACCCCCTTTGAATTTCACCACAGAAATCCACAATCTTTCGCATATCAACAGATTCACATATTGGCGGCTCATGCTACAAGCAGTCAATTAGTTTCCCTTAAATACCTGGCTTAAAATGAAAGATTGCACATGATTCAACAACTTTGATTAAACTGTGCAACGGAAATTCATAAATTCGCATGTCTCACGACACAACAACGCTCAAGTGACAATCACATTTTGGATCATTTATCAGCGTGACTGCCTTTGGGGCCATTGTTCGCTTTGTGTGGGCATTGCTGGCACTACAATAACTACAATGAATGGAAGGAAATATGAAAAAAGATATAATAATGCTGTTCACTAACTTGTTTATTGTACGGACTAAAAATATTTATTCTACTATAAATAAAATTAAGAACCGTTAAGAAACTCGACACCATACAAAGTAAGCAAATTGAATCAATGTCAAGTAACAATCTCAATGGGAGAAGTCGGCATCATTAATCAGTTCAACAATACCGGCAAAAACCACAACAATTGTTGGAACTAGCCGCTTAGACGGCAACAAAATAGTGTCACAGAGAGAAGAGAAAGGCAAACAATTTACCGAATAAACTGTAGTCAGTTTGACGTACAAGGAAAATGTACGAGAAGCCATCTAAGGAAGAGTGGAAGTAAGTTTAAAAGGAGTAGTGCAGAAATGGTATACAAACAAACTGTTATGACGTAATAGCAAGGACAAGAAAGAACTTCTCCTAACCCCCACTTGGTTTTTATAAATCAATCATTATAGTAAAGTAGGAGTACGAGGAGCATGCAACAAGCTTAAGCAGTCAATTCACCAGCTGCAACTCTCTGAACTTCGCTTATTTTGTAATTTGTATGGGACTGTATGGGAAATTTAGCGAAGGCGCAATTTTAACGAGTTGGAATAACGACTCGAAACTGTGCTGCTTACTGAGAATCGTATGGTTTGTGTGTAGAATATAACTTTCGTTGATAAGTGTCAGTAATGTACAGAACATGTGTTACCAGTGTTGTCAACTTCACACACTCTCCTGGGTGACTACTTTCTGTACTGTTTGGGAGATAATCCAAATAAGAAAATAAGCTCATCAACTGCGTTACAAAAAGCTCCAAAAGGCTGGATCTTTCAGAGGGATGGGGACTTGCGTCTCAAGCGATATCAGACAGGGTCAATCATGGCCTAAGTGTTCCTTTCTGTCGACCGCTAACCCTACCTATCTGCCAACTTCAGGGGAGCATAGCTCCTTCGTTATTTCTATCTTCTTCCAGTGAATAATTCAACTTACACTTCTAACAAACTAACCGAAGTCGAACAATTATTATCATCTCATACTTAGATGGAAGAGATGCACGCCTGAACATTCGGGTTTTTTCAGACGTTAATTGATTAACACCAGGATCCTCCCTTGGTCTTTTTGATTACCTTAATACCTAGAGAAGAGAATACAATAGAAGTGGAGTAGGCCAGAGCACCGCTGAAGAAGTAGGTCTCCAAGCACTCATCATCGATGACCATTGTACTATCAGCCTGGAAATATTTCATGGGAGAGGGAAATAGAGGAAGGGGGATGAGGAATGAAAGGGTAGTTACACCTTTTCAAACTACTCTGACTCTTTTATAAATCTCCAGAAGTCTATCCAGGGAATCTAAAGACCCCAAATGAACCTCCTATAAATAGAATCTAATAGGACTTCCATGCCGCAACTCCATCCAAATGTTATGATGTATTTTCATTGAATGCCCTCTTCGAAGTCATTCTAACACACTCCAGAAACGAGTCTATTACAGAAAAATATCATATTTGATGACAATTTGTTTATGACTCTCTGTTTATAACCTTCAACTAGAGGCTTGGTAGTAATACTTAGTATGAGTACTTCATCACAGTACTCCAATCATATTAACTTGTTATATTCCTGGGGCATCTCTTCTCGAGGATCTTGCTGACATATCCTCCCTTAGTATAAGCAAGATCCCTCCCTTCATCAGGGAATCGCACTGGTGCCCCATTTAGTCTCGGGAGGAGGTTTCAGTATAAGGGACCCATATCTTTGTGGTATCACAACGGATCAACTCTTGGCCTAGGTTAGCTACCTTTTGCTGCTACCCTAACCTAACATAACCTAGGCAGATATACTCAGACTAATATAAGAAATTATGATAAACGAGGATCCAGTGGCACATAAGTGACAACAGATTCAGTTGTTTCTTGGTCAGTTGTGTTCCCGGCAGTTGAGATAAACCAGGTTCCCCAACAAGACTGTTTATACAAATTGCTATAAGAAAGGCAAAAGTTATTCAAATGGGAAAGACGAAGAAAAAATCTACTATATAAACTAAATCGATTACAGTAAGTCTCTGGACACTTAATTTTAAAGCTCTGGAAACACTATCATAAAGGCCAGGAACCTCTCTTATAAATATCAGGAACCATTCATACATAGAGAGGAATATAAATGCCAGGAACCTTTCTTATAAATATCAGGAAACATTCATACATAGAGAGGAATATAAAGGCCAGGAACCTCTCTTATAAATATCAGGAACCATTCATATTGAAAGGTATATAAAAGTAAAATGAATGAAGGTATATTCCATACATGAAAACTATAGAAAATAAACACACCAATAAGGTACGGTGAAACCAGATCATATTGATTTTGAGACACCATTTAAGGTGATTTATCAAACCACACCCATATAAAAAATGTGGGCGAGCGATTGAAATCCATCCAACTTGATGCGATAGTGGAGTCATATAACTTGTTCTGATATTAAACCCATACCACTTGATTACTTTTTGTGAGAAAGCTCTTCACATAGCTTAATTTAACCGAAAGGTGGGCATGGCAGTTAATGTATTACGCCCACAATATTCACTACGTTTCATTCCACAATTCTGTAAATTTATTTGTGCCCATAATTTCTTTATTCTATCAGCAAACTTGCCCACTGCAGCACTTAAACAAATTTGCCTGAAACTACCTCAAATCTGAAAATTTTGTACCATGAAATTTCAACGTAAATTCGCATTCCCAACCGGGAGGCAGCAGAGCATCCACTAATTTACTGTGACTGGCCACGGCGGACTGAAATCACTGTTCAGGTCGCTACAAATGAGCAGCATCAGGAAAATCGCTTGCTTCATTTTAGCAGCAAATGTCAAAACTTTGTGCAACATTTGCTCCCACCCAGCAAAAACATGAACACACACCTATTTGGAAGTGGCTGTGCCCGTGCTTTAGCTACATTTGCGCCGCTTATCTGAGTCCCCTCCACTAGGCCGCCATCCTTGCATGCCATTAGCAGCCGGTGTCAGTGCGTGGGTAGGAGTATTTAGGCACAGCTTCTGGCAATCGACGCCGGTTTGGCTCTGCTTTCAGTTTCAGTTTTAGTTTCGGTTTAGGTTTTTGTTTAAACTTTCTTCCTCACACTCTCTCCGCACAAAAGGACGATATTTTGTTAAATAGTTTGAGCATAGGTTAAGGACACACAACAGTGCCAGAATTAATTAAGGATATTTGTTCATATCTCCGAGGTAGCAACACGTGTTTAGGCAAAGATTTACGAGATGGTGTTCTATATTCATTTCAATTGAAATTTATTGAAAATTTTGTGGGTGGAATGGGGACATTTGAGAGAGGACCTTTTTAGATAAGAGTCCAAAAAGTTCTGGTGAAACTTTGAACTGACACTGAAACGGTCGCTAATAATGAAGATGAACCACTTTGCTGTGAAGTATGAGTTAAGATAATTAAATTACCATTTAGCCCCCTCAGAGTGGAGGCAAGTTCTGTTAAATTGTAATCCGAACATAGTGAGAACAGATCCATTTTATAATTCTTAAAGAATGTATAGCTTGATTCTGCTACATAACTGAGCTGTCTGGGTACTGAAAGACAAGGCATTCCTGGTATTAGGGGATATTTATATATGCAGTTAAGATGAGGAAACCGTTCAACTGTTCGGAAGAATGAATCACGTTTATTGCAAGCGAGTCATTCTATACTAGAAGTTTGAGCCTCTCAAATACACACTGAAAGCTCGAAAGTTTTACATCAGTTAAGAAATATAGAAAATCCTTGATTAAACGAATAGATGGAGGATATGTCGGCGAGTCCAATATTTCGTCAGTACCAAATAGAAGAACAGAAGCGCAGAATATCATAAATGAGCATTTTTTCTGAGGCTAGGATGCATGGATTGCACACCCGTGTTAGGCAAATATCCTTGATGCTCATCATAAGTCCATCCGTGTTAGTTCTGTTGTTACTGTGGAGTTTATACATGCCCAAAAATGGTCTGTATTATCGAAGAAAATGTTTCTGAATTCCACAATTTGTTTACAATTAAGCGGACTTTGTTTTGCATGTGGAAGTCTGAAAGGATCACGACCCTTACTCCCCAGAATAATTCCCTCACAGGTTATGATGTTGTTATTCATAGAGAAGCTTCCGCAAGACTTGCCTGGGAAACAAGTCAGAAGAAGTGCAGCTCTGTTGATCACTGGAGCTCAACGCTCCACAGCTATGAGGGATCTCTCTGCACTACTATGTCCATAAAGAAGCTTCCGCAAGACTTGCCTGTCAAAGAAGTCAGAAGAAGTGCAGCTCTGTTGATCACTGTAGCTCTACGGTCCACACCTACGAGGGCTCTCCTTGCACTTCTATATCCCTAGAGGAGCTTCCGCAAGACTTGCCTGGCAAAGAAGTCAGATGAAGTGCAGCTCTGTTGATCACTGGAGCTCTACGCTCCACAGCTATGAGGGATCTCTCTGCACTACTATGTCCATAAAGAAGCTTCCGCAAGACTTGCCTGGCAAAGAAGTCAGAAGAAGTGCAGCTCTGTTGATAACTGGAGCTCAACGCTCCACAGCTATGAGGGATCTCTCTGCACTACTATGTCCATAGAGAAGCTTCCGCAAGACTTGCCTGGCAAAGAAGTCAGAAGAAGTGCTACGCTCCACACCTATGAGGGATCTCTTTGCACTTCTATGTTCTTAAAGAAGCTTCCGCAAGACTAGCCAGGGAAAGAAGTCAGAAGAAGTGCAGCTCTGTTGATCACTGTAGCTCTACGGTCCACACCTACGAGGGCTCTCCTTGCACTTCTATGCTGCCTACCCTCAAAGCTTCTTCTAAAACAACATGTCAAACTTGTAGCTACCAGACTCAAGGCACTTAAAGGGTGGACGAGGATGGACCTTGAATAAGCTAGTACCCTCAATCAAGACTTTCCTACCCCCGCTCTATTGATTGTGTCTATGTCCGAATTCCAACCTTAGTCGGCGGTTCGACTTCATTATCCCAAGCAGAGACGACTGGATCAGAAACAGAGTGATCACCAATGACACTATTGATATCTACACAGACGGCTCTATATTTGAGGACCGGTATCTTCGGTAGCGGTATCTTCTCCAACAAGTTGGATCTTGGCAACTCGCTTAGACTCCCTGGCCATTGCAGCGTGTTTCAGGCAGAAGTAGTGGCAATTTACCACGCAGTGAATTGGGTTCTAAGAAATGAGGTTTTTGGTGTCAGAATCAAATACTTCTCGGACAGCCAAACTGTCAGTAAATGCGGCCGTCAGCACGTTCTCAAGACTCGTACAGAAATGTAATCAGCCGTAAACGAGCTCTCCATGCATTCCATAGTTCACCTACTCTTGGTACCTGGTCACAGAGACATCGAGAGAAATTGCAAAGTAGATGAACTTGCTAAAGCAGGCACACTCGTCTCCGACGTACATCCGTCTTTAGGCATAGGCATCCTTTTTGCTACAGCCAGGCTAGCGATCAAACGCAGGTATTTCCAGGAGGCTAACCAACTATGGGCAAAGGAACATTCTTGCCGCATCTCAAGGTTAACCTGGCTTTTTCTCAGTAAGAAGCGTCTATCCTCAACTCGGATGCGAGTCCATCTGCACTACGGTTTCGGTGCTGATGGGGCATTGAGTGATTGGGAGTCATGCGGCTAGGCTGGGTTTGCCCTTTAATAACTTCTGCCTTGGGTGTGGTGCTGAGGAGGAAGAAGAAACAGTACTACCACACCTTATGTGGCAGAGTCCATCCTTAGCCTGACGAAGAATGGACATCTTCGGGGCTCCTTTCTTAACTAGCCTGACAGAGCTCGCAACCTGTAAAATAGGGAACATAACTAATTTTATCAAACTTTCAGGTAGGTTCCACACTATGTACTCGGGAGAGTCGTGCTGCCTCAGGTACTGTACAGGCACTCACCGCCTGAGTGGTAACTATACTCGACTTGGGTGGTCAGTACGTGTGCAGAACCCCTCCGTGGTATCACAATGGGCCAATATGTGTGCCTTAGTGTGCTTTCTTTTGCTGCCACTCCCAGCTAAACCTAAACCATACCAAAGCATTCTCTATTTGGAAGAGCATGCATATGTAATCCCCTTCGTAGCCTTTGGGTAGTCCACACCCCTTCCTGTTGGACGATAACTCCATGAGCATGTCTCCACGTTCAGTTGGTTCAACTGACACAATTCCCCAGCTGAGAAATTTGGATTGTGGCACAAGTTTCAACAATTTCAATCAGAAACAAATTTCCATATTATTTGTTTTTGATATCGTAATAGAATCACAATGCGAATGATAAAATAACAACAACTAAAAAGGGTAATTTATGCAGATTCCCACGGCAGGGCAGTGGAAAATTGAAATGCTTTAATAATGGAGCCCACTTCTGGGTCTGTCCAACGAATTCCTCGCCCACTCACTGGCACACTGGGGGCGCTCATTTCACTCCTTTAAAGTGTGGTGCAGGTCGCTCGTAAGTCTGCCCACATATTCGACCGCAGTAATTCGCATTGTGGGCGCTTTGTGCTTTTTTGCCTACGACCATGCTCAAAGGACCGAGGCCAGGATGTGCTTTGGCTGCCCTGCCACCACTACACAACACACCAACACACACCAACACACACCAACACACACACACACAAATACAATTAGTTGAGAGAAAACAGCTGCTGCTTGGAATTAGCAAATTCCCTTAAAATAATTGTAAGCAAACTATTTAAAATTGAAACAAAATATTCAAGCTCGCAAGCCTCAAGGATGCCACTTCCTCAATGGAGTCGAAATACTCTCGTAATTCTGACATTTGCACACAAATTGAAAACAGTCGCTGCGATAAAACAAACTGTAAATAAAATGGCCCAAATTATGGCATATGGAGGGGCAAAAACTCGAAGGACATGTCATAAATATGTAATATGCAAGCTCGGAAATACACACGCCAGCTCAGAGCAGACTTATATAGACACAGAAAATAAAGGCGCCTCCATTCCCTGTGCCCCCAGCATGGCAGCAACAAAAGCCTACACAGCCAGTGGAAGATAAAGGGATATGACAGTCATTACAGCATAAAGGATATTGTTAGTTGGGTGTCTTTTTGTTTTGTTTTTTTTTTGCGCAAACGGAAGCCTCTGTCAACATATGGACTGCCGGCTGAAGTGCTCCACTTTGTGCCACATTTCCTCCACTTCCCGCTTACTTTGCCAATTTCGCACATGAGCGCACGGCACTTTACATGCTGAGCAGGGCCAGGGTGAATTGTGGGGAAACACACGAGTCTACGTGGGCAGCCAGTGAGCACTTCACATGCGAGTCTGTTATGGCCATCAAAATGTGAACTGATTATGCCACACATTCCTTTACGAACTTCAGCTCAGATCCCAAGCAAGTTTACCCAATCCCTTCATTTGCCAGCGTTGATAAACTCATCAGACCTACGCCATACATGATGATGCCGCTGTCATATGCAAGGATGCTCTGCATTACGCATGAACTTCTGATAAAGTAAATCCGAAAGGCAGTGAATTCGATCTTGGATACCGAAAGAACGAGGAAAATAAAATATAAGCATGAATAATATTAATAAGCTAATAGAAAGGGGCGACATTTTACTTAGTAGTGGATAATTTAGTTGATGGATAACTTCCGGAGAATTAGTGGAAGAAACGAGTGAAGAGGCAGTCTGAGCATTTCAAAGCATTTTGGAGGGTTTCTAAAGGTAATTGATTACAAGGACGATGTACTTTAGGAAGATTACTTTTCTAAGTGTAATTCTTAGAGTCCAAAACCATCTGAAGAGTTCAACAAAGGCATTGAGTTATGTGAACTGTCCACAAGATTACTCTGCGGAAATGGCATTCGCTGCATGAGAAACAATCCTAGAGATTCTCAGAGATACTAAGAGATTCCTAAATGATATTGCTTAGTAGGACATATGAGCTATAAAAAGAGTAGTCATGGGAGTCCAACATAAACTTCAGGCCGTAGTGCAATCAGCATATTAAAACTCAAAGGGCTCCGGAATAGCCGTATACCAATTCATAAGTATTTAATCAGATTATTAACCGTCAAGGATATCGGTATTTTATCACACAGCCAAGCTGCCCTAAGGGCTTTGGATGCATTCCAAATAACATCAAGGAGTGTTTGAGACTATCGCCGATCTCTTAATGAGGTGGCTAAACAATTGCATATCCATTTATGCTGGGTACCAGATCATAGGGATATACAAGTAAACTGCAAGGCTGAACAATTTGCGAGAGACAGCACTTGTATGCCAAATGTCAGTAGGCATATGGGTATGGCTATAACTCTCGCGACTTGTAAGATTCTCATAAGGAAAACACTAATTAACTCTACCAATGAAAAGTGGATCTGTGCCACTACCTGCGTTATTGCCAAGCAAACATGGCCGAGGTTAAATCTGCGTCTATCCAAAAATATCATCAGGCTCAATAGACTACAAATTAGGACTATAATATGAGCCCTCACGGGACATTGTCTAATAGAAAATCATGCAAGAAGAATGAGAGTTTATACTCATGATTTCTGTCGCAGCTGTAGGAACGAGGAGGAACTGGATGCGGTCCAGCATTTCTTCTGTGCATGTCCACCTTTTGCTAAAAATTGGGAACGTTTACTAGGATCCTATTTATTAATAAGTATATATGGTCTATGCCAGTCAGGTGTTAACTATCTTCTTCGCTTTGTAAAAGGCTCAGGTTGGTTCAATCTGGAGGGGGAATGGTAGCCATGCCACGCATCCGCGGCTCACAACGGACCCAATTGTTGGTCTAAGTGGCATCACTGGTGTATTGATGATGCGGCTGCCCAACCTACCTACCTACCTAAGTTGGATTCAAACTCCCTACATAAAATACAGCTCCCTACATAAATCACAACGGACCCAACTGGTGGTCTAAGTGGGATTACTGGTGTATTGGTGATGTGCCTGCCCAACCTAACTAATCAGATTATATAGTCTTTCTTACAGTCTCGTCCACAAGAGGGAATCCATGGTAATTCATAGTATAAATGTACATACATATAACTATCTCTTTCGCACATTGCGCTTATTTGTTTACATGTCTACGATGCCAATGGCATCAGCTCAGTATTGCTCGGTACTTCATTAACAGAGGACATTTGACGAAATGAATTCCGTATACGCGAAGCGTTGTGGGGCCGTGCTTGTATGTACGCACCCGAAAGAACCGAAAATGACCTTTGCTGATGCAGCTAAAAGAGTTGAGAAGTCGGAATGCTTCTTTAAAAAGTGTGTGAAGCGGTACGATGAAGCAAAAACGCAGATGACCTTCCGGATAGCGATCTATTAACAACAGTTCAGCCGGCTGATAAAGTCATTTTGAAACTGTTCGAATATAATCCCACTCTGCGGCTGCTGGAAGCTAAGGAGAAACTTTTCAAGAAAGAAATTAACGTTGGTCTGGACCCAATCAGGCAAAGCTTACTCTAGGCAAACGTCCAATTTTTCCCCACAACCCCGAAACCAATGCTTACGGTAGGCCACATAATAAATCGAAAGATCTGGCCAAGTAAAAACAATATTAGTCACACTTGGTATTTACTGATGAATTGAGTTTTTCCTATGAAGGATGCCTGGTTAACCAGCAATAAACAATTTCAACCACGACACCAGGTAATAATTGGCAAACACTTTCCTTACTACGGAGTTTCCACCTTTAGCTATACTAACAGGTCAGTCAGTGGGAGGCAGCTGAGAGACGACTTGGAGAGGAGTTCCGATTGTAGCATCGAGAGTACTACTGCAGATAA
The DNA here is from genome assembly GCA_920105625.2 of Clusia tigrina. Classification (NCBI taxonomy): domain Eukaryota; kingdom Metazoa; phylum Arthropoda; class Insecta; order Diptera; family Clusiidae; genus Clusia; species Clusia tigrina. Next base: position 19,344,868 of record OV050030.1, read on the forward strand.
TTTTAAACCCGGAATAGCACTACTCAATACTGAATACTATGGAGTACCAGTTGTCCTCCTGCCCCATCACAAAGAGAAATAAAATAAAACAGACATTGAAAGCCTCCTTATGTCAGGAAGCTGATAATAATTCCCAGAACAACAGTGAAACGGAGAAGAGACCTTTCTCAAGCAACTTAAGGAAGACATGTTATAAATGTTTGGTATTTGTGTTTAGAATACTTTTCAGAGGTCTCTAGTCACGATCCGTTTAGGTAAAGTTATAAATTTTATGCCTTTGGTTGACCATCCTCGCGAAATTTTTCCAGCATATAATTGCGACCAGATAAAACAGCATTACGGAAAAGTTCTGAACACTTCGACATACAAAATCTGTGAAAATAAAAAATCTAAAAATGGCCACTTTATAACACATAATACAAAAGAGACCCCAACTAACTGTACCTTCAACAAACCTATTTAAATCCTACAATTAAAATCAGTCATCAAGCGAGTTTTAAGAACAGAGCATCAAAAATGGGAGTTCATATGAAAAAAAATCTAAGAATCGTTGTCAAATAAATTGTGTAAAAGCTACTTCGACATAGCTAAGGAAGAACTAGTTTTTCCGCCAAGATTACAATTCATAGAAAGAGAAAATCCATATTAGAAGTTATATGTTGAAGGGTGCTATTTATATTTCGGGAACTGACAACACTAATGTCAATAGCTGAAATCTGGCAACACCATAATAAAGTTGGACATTTTTTAGCATAAACGTACTCACAACGTGTTGATGTACACAAACCAATTTGACCAAAAAATGGAAATTTCAAGAGAAGGATTATTCGTCGATTATCGTTGCATTATTTTCCACAACTTTCGACATGGATTATCTCAACAAGAATGTGTCGATGAACTGAGTTCTTTGTATGGCGATAAAGCACCATCAAAAATTACAGTATATCGCTGGTATAGTGAATTCAGTCGTGGTCGTGGTTCAGTCGCCGACGAACTCCGTGAAGGTCGTCCAAAATCGGTTATTAGCCACAAAATATCGATGCAGTGCGTGAACTGATAATGCAAGATCGTCATGTGACATATCGTGAGATAGAGGACACCTTGGGTATTACTTCCACTTCCATACATTCAACATAGCATGAACATTTGTCTGTAAAAAAGATTTGTTCGCGTTGGATCCCACATAATTTGACAATCGCTCTAAAAAAGGCTTGTGTCAATTGCTGTAAGGAAATGATTAAAAAGTTCGACCGTGGTGCTTCAAAAGACGTGTATAAAATCGTGATAGGTGTCGAATCATTGATATAGGCGTACGAGCCGAACAACAATCGACCGTGTGGGTATTCCAAGACGAGCTAAATCCTACAAAAGTTGTTCGTGGAAGAAGCACAGCGAAGCAAATGGTCGCCTGTTTCTTCGGCCAAATGGGTCATGTGGCCACTGATCCGCTTGAGCAACACAGGACGGTCAATTCTGAGTGGTACACGACCATTCGTTTGCCGGAAGTCTTCGGAGAAATTCGTAAAACCAACCGCCAAAGCCGAATCATTCTCCATCATGACAATGCGAGCTCTCACTCATCTCGTCAAACAGGTGATTTTTTGAGCAGTCAAAACATCGAATTGATGATTCATCCTCCATACAGTCCTGATTTGGCACCCATTGACTTCTTCTTGTTCCCGAATATCAAAGGTAAACTACGTGGTCAACGATTTATGAGCGCCGAAGAAGCAGTTGAAGCGTTCAAAAACCATGTTTTGGAGGTGTCTCAAGAGGAATGGAGAAACTGCTATGAGAAATGGTTTGAACGAATGCAAAAGTGATTGATCATCAAGGGGAATATTTTGAAAAACAATAAAGCCATTTTCATTTGAAAATGTTTGTTATTATTTGTTATTCCCGAAGTATAAATAGTACCCCTCGTAGCCAGGTTAAGATTAACAATCTCCTTCACTTTGTTCCAGCACAACATTATTTTATAAAATAGCTGAGACTTCTTTGTTATATGATGGTTCCTTAAGGTATAAAGAATCAAACGAGAAGGTTGTCACTTCTCTACTGCAAAATTTGTACCACTCAATTCTTAAGCTAATGAGAAGAAGCTCTCGACACATGCAGCAACCCAGAAAAACATGTTTATTCCTTCAAGTTATGAGCTTCCGCCCATCCATCATTATGCCACCCTTTGCAACACAGTGCTGAAAAACTTGAAAGGACGAAGCGCACCTTGAGAAGCAATGCAGATGGGAACACAGAGAAAAGTGACGATGAAACTTTGTGTTTATCTCAAGAGTTCACAAATGCTGATGTAGAACAAATACCATGTGCATTGAATGAAGGACCCACACCGCGAGTTTCAATGCTTTGACACATCTATGAAAAATCCAAATACTGAGTTTGGGCTTCTGTAATGATTTATTCATTATGATACCAGATATCAAATGGAGTGGGATGATATACTCGTACTCCCTACAATTTTCTTAAACTATAAGACCAGTGTTCTTCTGGTACAAGGTACGAGTTCTCAAATAGAGATCAGTTTCGTCTGTGCATTAAAATGGAGTAGGATAAAATAATGTAGACTAGTGCCTTAGACTATAAGAGATATAAGTCTTCTGGTAAGTCGAACGTACTTGAGTACTTGAATAGAGCACAGTTTTCTTTTACCATTTTCATGTCATTACAGCAACCTTTTCTGTTGTTTTCTATTGAGTGGCAGCCAATCTGCCAGAGTCCAATTATAAAACCAAGGCTAATGTTATATGCAAGGTAACATATTACATCTACCTTGATTTGATAATTGGAGCAATAAAAGTTGATTGAAAGCAAGAGTAAGATCCTGCGATTGATAGTTCATCCACTTGACTTACACTGTCTGATAGAGCTTTAGCTGTTACCACAGTTCTCCTCCAAGGAATTCGTTGTAAGACTTCCAGTTGATCTACACTAATCTTCGAAAATTTTTTGTAAGCAATCGAATTTTTCCACGAACGATCCAATGATTCTGTGGTTTCTAGTCAAGTCCCATCAAGGGTTATCATTTAACCAATAACTCTAAATGTAACTTTTTTAAAGCTCTACTGAAATACTTTATTATGGAAGTATCCAGGCATATCATAACATGAAATATACAGGAACACATTGGGCCTTAAACAGCTCTTACTGACTCTAAGGACACCCACTTAACCGAACCTAAAAGGAATATCCTTCCAAGATACTGATGGCAATGAAACCACACCTGATTGACTTGACAGCTATTAATTAAGAATTATGAACCTCCGATTGAGTCATCACGCCAGCAACCAGAATAATCCAATCTTTACCCCCAACCCTCCCACTGCCGTGCTCCAGCAAACAAATGCTGCTGCGTATAAATTGCTGAAATTATCACAATTCAATTTTCAATAATTTTCAATTCAACGCTCCGTTTCGCCAATTTCATTGCACTGACGCTCCAGTCATGGTGCGCTGAAAAGTATGCAACAATTGCGCTTGCACGCCCAAGTTGTATGCTTTAATTTCCGCCATTTAAACGAAATCGAAATGCGCAGCCAACGAGTAACAAATGCAATCGATTGGAGCAACAAATTAAATTAAATCGCATGGAATGGAAAGTTTGTGTATTAGATGGGGTTGGCTGGGGTAGAATGGGCTAGGACGTAGTGGGATGCAAGCTTGGATGTGCATTGTACGAGTGGGTGCCATTGAACGAGCAAGGCGCGGCCACAATACGGAGCGAAATATTCGAGCGTGTGCCTGTGTACGAGTATCGGTAAATTGAGTTGTTATTTAATTACTTTCGGCACCCGGCAGTCTCTGTGGGAGTGATTGGCACGTAACCACAAATAAAAAATTAAAACCACTGTAAATCGCAAAGTACGACTATCAGAGGTGAAATTGAAAAAGGCGTGGTACTGCCAGTAGAACAGATAAGTTGCCCAGCGGGCATTCTCTACAGGTGTGTACGAAATTGACTGTATCTGTGTAGGAGAGAGTGATCTATGAAGTGTTGACAACTGCCTACAAATCAGTGGAGACTGGCAGAGAATACCAAAGTATATAGCCAATTATTAATATATATCTGAATGGGTTGTCTATGATATGACTACATACATTCAATTTCAGCCAATGCCTCTGTCCAACAAGTACATGTGACAGAGCCCCTGCTGACAGCATAGTACCTAGGTCGACCCAGAGTTTACTTTCATTTACAATTACTTTTTAACTATAATCTTCAATGATCACTTGTTCTTCTTTCCATGTCTATCAACAAAATTTTCTTCAAGACTCTATCTCACTGATTCCTCTCTCTATTTCCATTAATCAAAATTAGGTCTATCACTTCTTTCCTTCTAATTCCTGGAATTAAAATGAGGACTAGAGTGTAGCACCGGATATCAGAGAAAGGACTAGATATCAGAGAAAAGCTTGCATGCGCATGTGAAGGATATTCACATAAAACTCTCTACAGTTGAGTCTAGATAACGATGAACTTTATCCCAGATTCCTAAATAGCTAAATTTCTTAGATAGGTCAGCAAAGCCACCAGCATCGTGAGTCTAAATAATGAAGAAGTAGATCAAAGATTCCTAACTTAAGAAAGAACAACAAAGCCCCCTTCAGGATGTCAAAGCCTACCAAAACTCAGTTCTTAGTAGAAGACATTGAAGGTTATTGTGAAAAATTCTAACTAAAGTAGATTTGATAGAACAAAAAAGCAACCAAGAAGCTATCAGAGCCTACCTTATAAGTAGAGGACATTTGTATGGAAGTTATTGTGGAAAATTTCAAGATCTCATTAATAAATCTAGTAGCAAGTTTCATCTTGAAGTATTTTTAAGTGCTCCATCTCGGTAGTCTCATCACTGAAATCATTGCTGAACATTACGGAAAAATGCTGGAACTCGGTAAAGGGAACTCTTGATGAATTAGATAAATAGCTCTATCATAAGACCAAGCCATAGGTTAATATATAGAGAAGTACAGCCAAGAGAACATACTCGTATATACTTAAGGAGTCAAAATTAGTAGCAGAGCTTTGCCCTTCAAACTGCTCCAGTTGTATTGAAAGGATCAGTGAACTCAGCACAATTGTCTATTGAAATATTTAAACGACAAAATTAATCAATTTATTAAATTTTTGAACTAAATTGGTTCAATTTTCAAAACATTCGTAATATGAATTGGCGCTGAAATAGTGAAGAATTACAATATCCACGATCCAATCACAAGGGGTGAAAAGCACTCATATAATCGCGTCATTCCAATCAGACCATTCCAATCGCTCCGTTGTAATTGAACCGTTCCAATTAAAAAGTTCCACTCGCACGATTACAATCGCACTCATCCAATCGCTCTGTTCCAATTGAACTGTTCCAATCGCTCCGTCCCAATTGAAAGGTTGCAATTGAACCGTTCCAATTAAAAAGCTGCAATCGCACCCTTACAATCGCATTGATCCAATCGCTCTGTTCCAATCGCTCCGTTGCAATTGAACTGTTCCAATTGAACCGTTGCAATTCAAAAGTTGCAAACGCACCATTACAATCGCACTGATCCAATCGCTCTGTTCCATTTTCACTGTCCCAATCGTTCCGTTGCAATTGAACTGTTCCAATTGAACCGTTCCAATTAAAAAGTTCCAATCGCACGATTACAATCACACTGATCCAATCACTATGTTTCAATTGAACAGCTCCAATTGCACTGATCCAATCCCACAGTTGTAATTATTCTGCTTCTCTTTGTGATTATATATCGAGTACTGAACTGAAAGAAGAGCATTAAAGCAATGTCACTGTATGAGAGGTAGTGAGTAATTGAACTGAACCAATCTGTCAAGGAATCATCCGAATGAATGACTTACAGCTAAACTAAACTGATCGTAGTAGTAGGGTATAATGAAATGAACTGATTTGTCCCCCTAGATCCAGAAGCTGTCATCAGGAGGACGAAAATATATTAGAGTCATCTGAAAAACGTCGATTGCTTATATGGAGGCACTTCAGGGATGTACTGGTATCTGAAAATGTCCAACCAACAACGTCCAACCAAAGACGTCCAACCAACAATGATATTTCCCTATTCTAAATAGCTGAGAACTGGTCTCAATCATGATTCGAATCTGAAAAGATTGCTCTATAAGTGAATCCTGAATTTAAAATGATTGTGGCGATCGGTAATGGACTTCGGAATTATCTCGGTAAGTATAATATTGAGGACTGATTAAGAGAGAATTACAGGCACGATAAATCGTATATATGAATAAGTGAGAGTTACGACTATGGCCTTGAGGAGCCACTCTCCAACGACTTTGTAGTTGGACAGTTTTAGTACTATAAACTTGGAAAAGTTTAGTACTATTAACTGTAAGTTTTTCACGATGTAGTTGTAGAATTTAGTACTTTGAAAATGGATAGGTTTATGAATATGATCTTGGAGAAGTTTACGACCATGTAGTGGGAGAGTTTTAGTACTGTGAACATGGAGAGGTTTAGTACCGTGAACTGGGAGAGGTTTTTGACCATGTAGTATTTTAGTACTATGATACTTAAATACATTTATGACTGTCTCCTTGGGGAGGTTTACGATCATGTAGTTGGAGAGTTTTATTACTCATAACTTGGAGAGGTTTAGTACTATGAACTTGGATAGGTTTAGTACTATGAACTTGGATAGGTTTGGTACTATGAACTTGAAGAATTTTGGATTGTGTAGTTAAAGAGCTTTAGTACTATGAAATTTATGACTATGGCTTTGGGGAGATTTACGACTACGTAGTTGAAAATTAGTACTATGAACTTGGAGAGGTTTATGACTATGGCCTTGGGGAAGTTTATGACAATGAACTTGGAGAGGTTTACGACTATGTAGTTGGAAAATTGTAGTACTATGAACTAGGAGAGGCTATGGGAAGGTTACGACTATGTAGTTGGAGAATTTTACTACTATGAACTTGGAGAGATTTATACTATGGCTATGGGGAGGTTTACCACAATGAAGTGGTAGAATTTTAGTACTACGAACTTGGAGTGGTTTACGACTAAGCCCTTAAGAAGGTTGACTACAATGAAGTTGAAGAGTTTTAGTATTATGAACTGGAGAGGTTTTTGACTGCGTAGTTGTAGAATTTTACTACTATGAACTAGGAGAGGTTTATGACTATGATCTTGAGGCGGTTTACGACCATGTAGCTGTAGAATTTTAGTACTTTGAACTTGGAGTGGCTACCGTCTACGGCCTTGGGTAGATTTGCGACTACATACTTGGGAGTTTTCGTACTGTCAACTTGAAGAGGTTTTTGACTATGGCCTTGGCTAGGCTTGCGATTATATAGTTTGAGAATCTTACTACTGTAAACTTGAAGAGGTTTATGATTATGGCCTTGGGGAGGTTCGGGATGATGTAGTTGGAGAATTTCAATACTTTAAACTGAGAGAGGTTTATAACTATTGCCTTGAGGAGATTTAAGACTATTGAATTGAGTAGGTTTACGACTATGTAGTTGGAGAGGTTTACGACTATGGCCTTGAGTGAGTTTACAACTATGTAGTTGGAGATTTTCAGTACTATGAAATTGGACAGGTTTATGACTATGGTATTGGCTTACGACTATGTAATTGGACATTTTTATTACTATGAACTTGGGGAGGTTTATTACTATGGCATTGGGTAGGATTGCGATTATATAGTTTGAGAATCTCAGTACTATAAACTTGAAGAGGTTTATGATTATGACCTTGAGAAGGTTTGCGTCTAAGTAGTTGGAGATGTTAACGAATATGGGTTTGGGAACGCATACGATGTAGTTGATAAAGTTTTACACGAAAGATTTGGAGAAGTTTATTATTATTATTATATATTTACGTTGCACTTTTGACATTAAGGCAAAACCTTGTAAAAATGTCCCAATAACATGAACAACTTGGAACTTGGTGAGTTGCTTAACATTTAAGTTCTTCAGCTGTAAATACTACAGATGCAAAATATGTTCCAGTACAAAATGTTTTTTTTATCACTCTTTAAACGATTTCCATAGATAGTCTCATGGAATGGTTTTGCTATCACAACTCATTATCAGTCAGCCTAATCCATTCCTTGATCCTACAAAGAGAGTGACCTTCTGCAACGAGACTGACCTTCCAAAAGACACCTTCTCGCTATATTCATAGCTTCCCATATGCTACTAGTGGAACTACCGATGAAAATTGTTGCAAGAAACTACCAGATTTAAATATATTCTTTCATCCCTTTACAAAAATTCTGCCGCGCTCCCCGTTGTTTTCTGACTTGTGCAGTGTTAAAGTTCCCCACAAGGCACTTCTTTGTGTTTAGCTTTTTACATTTTTAATAACAACAACAAATCCCCTCTAAGTCCTTTTGTGCATTTTCTGCTCCTGTTCTTTCCAGCTGCTGCACACAGTGGGGACTGCATTTCAGCTCCAGTGTATCGCACTATTTAAAAAGATTGCTGCACACGCAATTCATGGGATAATCTGAGAGCTTTGTTCAACCAAACTAGGATTTGCACAGAGTTTGCAACGGATACGTATGCAAATGTAAATGTCTGCAGACAATGTTGAAAGCAATTTCTTGGACTGCATTTGTCTTTGTTTCACTTCACTCCTGTGGCCTTTTGCGATGGTTATTTGCCAAAGTGCCTTAAATATATTTAAAGGATTTTGTAGCGAAAAAACGTGAACTTCTCTCGTAAGGAAGACAAATATGGATGGAGGCAAATAATTTCTGACACTTTGATTGCTTGGTAGTGTCACGTGGTACTAAGATGGGCTTTAAGATTATATGTGTTTGAGGCAGCCTCTTTGCTCAACTAAATTCGACGTACCAAAATACGCAGTGCACCAAACAATGACTTACTAGAGGGATTGAGATAATAGAGAGTTTGAGGTAATTGAGAGTTTCAGGTAACTGAGCGTTTGAGGTAATTGAGCGTTTGAGATAATTGCAAAAAAAATGTGTCTGAATTATCTACCCAAATATCAATGATATCAAATTTCAATTACATAAGCTTCAATCACTCTCTCTGTTAGTTTGTCCCCTTCCCCAGAAGCTAACACAAAATCAAGTGTCGCAAAACTCATCAATCTCTTTCAATGCATGCTCAACACCATTCTGCTTTAACATGTTCAAACTCTCAACTATCGCATTATCTGTGTAGTTTTCTGAGAGTTATGCTTGCTACTAGTGTTTGCTTTGACGTTTCTGATCCCAACTCTTATAAGAAAGGGTTGCGATGGTGTTGTTGAGATTGATTCCTTTGGACATCTTCCTTGGTGTCGGTTCCACTACATATTACTCATGCTCCTCCTTTACCAGTCACAAAGTCGTATTCTCACAATTGAAATTAATTCGTAATTTGAATCAAACATCTACTAAACCCCTTTGTCTTCGAATAGCTACGGCAGACACAGTGGTGCTCGCCTCTGAACAGCAGTTGATTGTTATCGCAAATGTTACCTTTAACTTTTAATAATATTTATACGCAATTATAAAGAAACCAATTCATAAAGATCGTCAATTGAAATATGATGGGAACATTAGTTGAAATCGCATCAGAAGCTGGTTGGTCTTCACGCTACTACCACGATTTATGCTAATTTATGCACATAATTATCAATAACGACACAGTCAACAAAACCCGCAGAGATGGCCAAGATACGACTAAAACAGACGTAATTATAAATCATATTCAGAAATTGCCATTTAAGTGTGCCCGTGCTCTATGGTTTAATTAGCGAAATGCCGCTCAATGTGTCGTGCCATGCGATGCCATTATGAATATATTTCTATATATGATATATATCTTGTATGTATCTTATATGTATGAAGAGATTTAAACACAACAACCCAAGTTAATTGAAGCGTATACAGCCTCATCCAATGAATACAAACAACTGAAACTGTATCGAAATGATTCGACCTCTATTTTAGGCAGGGGATGAAAGAATTGTTTCCAAGGTTGCCAAATCAATTACTTAACCAAATGTAAACAAATCGCTCACATGTGAAAATACTCGGGCATATCTGACACGATGCATCAGGAGGAAGTGTGAAAATCAAACAGATGATAGAATCAATCAATCAGTCTTAAGCAGTCGAATCTACTAATCCATTCACACTTAGAACTAATGACAGCGTTGCTGCTCATGAAAATTCGAAAGAAAATATAACCCAGATTTCTATTAATATATATCAAATTTGACAGAATTGATCAGTTCTAATCGGAAAATACTATCAAGCGTTTATAATTAATCAGGAAGTTGGCTCTGAAGCAAATAAGTAAGCGACCAAAGTCCAAACTTGTTCTGGGATCAGTTCATTGGAGGAAGTGAGCATTATCTGATGATAATATCATTCATTGGATGCTCACTGTAATGAGTTTCTATTCATAAGTGGCATTAGTATTTCACTAAGATGTATTCATCTTCCGGTTATATTTCTCATATGCCGCGGGAACAGAGATTGTCATGATCTCACAGTAGACAGTGGAAAGTACCTTCTGTTCAGAAAGTACAAAGAATTTTGCAATAAAACCAACTGCGCTTGAAATACTGTCAAAAAATGTGTCTATGTTGGAACATCTATCAGTTGTACTCGTACATGTCAATTTGCAGCGCAATCTCTCAGATAGTGTATGCGTAATAGCTGTGTAAATAAGTCATTGTTTGGTGTGTTCTGCGAATTTCGCTGTGTCGAATTTAGTTGAGCAGAGAGGTACAAAATATGGGGAACTGTTTCCAGATACTTTAAAAAATCCTTGGTTTAAAAAAAACAAGAACTTGAATCCTAAAGAAGTAAAGCAAATTAACCGCATCCTATCTGGACACGCTTTCTGTAATAAGACGCTGAATAAACTAAGAGTAATTGAAGACGAAGACTGTGGAGTTTGCCAATGCCCTGAAGACCCAGAACACATCATCTTTCATTGTACTAAATACACTTTGTCAAGAGATTCTTTCCCAGCACTTATACAATTCAACTCTCTAAGAACCCTAATCCAGGCTAAAGAAAACTACGCCTTCAAAATAATCACCGGAGTTTTAAAAGATATTGATATCTACGTATAAAACTTTAGTTTCAAATTTTATGGTGGTGGCGTCCAAATCCAAGTTTGGCCAAATAATTCTTCAACGCTGAAGTAACTTAAATAAAAAAAACAGAGGCTGTCTGAAATTTTCTGTTTCTAACAAAGGTTTATATGAAGAAAAGCTGAATATGTTAACGGTAGCTTACGGGGACTCGACAATGTCGAAAACACGAGCATACGAGTGGTACAAAGAGTTAAAAGCGAGCCGTACTGATGATTTGCTTCCTTCCAGTCCCCCATCCACCATCTGTGACTGCCAAAACATCGGCAAAGTTAAAAAAATTCTACTCGAAGATCATCGTGTGAGCATCAGGGAAATAACAGCCGATATTGGTCTCCCGTTTGGATCGGTGCAGAGCGCTAATCACGATATTTTGGGAATGAGACGAATTGAAGCTAGGTTTGTGCCAAGAGTGCTGAATTTTTTGCGAAAACTGCATCGCATTGTTGTCGCTAAAGAAATTCTTTCTTTGGTTAAAAATGTTATCGAAGGCATCATCGCCGGTGACGAGATATAAGTCTATAAATATGACATCGAGGCGAACCAACAATCAATGGAATGAGGCTTCACAGACAAGCCAATACTCAAAATATTACGACATAGTCGTTCCAAAATCAATGCTTCTTTGATTGGAATCTTGTGGTTGACGCCGAATTCCTACCGCCAGGCTAAACAGTAAGTAAGTAGTATTATGTGAGCGCACTGAAGCGTTTGAGGAGAATGTTCCTAACAAGAGGCCGGTGTTGTGGAGATATAAGTCGTAGTTTATGCAACATCACAATGCACCGGCTCACACATCTTATCTTGCACGCGACTATTCGACCGTAAACAACATTAAAACCGTTCTGCAAGGTCCGTATTCAACTGACATGGCCCCGTGTGACTTTTTCGACTTCACTCGACTCAAGTTACTACTTCGGGGAAAGCGTTTTGAGACGTTACAGGTGATACCGGAAGTTTTGCAGAAGGAGCTGAAGGGGATTTCAAAATCGGCCTATGAAAATTGTCTTGAAGAATGGAAGAAGTGTTGGATTATGTGTATTAGGTACCAAGGAGATTACTTTGAAGGGAATAAAATATCAATGAATAATTTTTTTTTTTCAAATATATTATTTATTGAATCTTTCTTAGAATATAAGAAACTCACAATAAGTTTTTGAATGAATAATTGAACCGTTTTAGTTTTATTGACAAATTCCGGGCACGTTTTGAACATAAGGTAAGCAGCTTCTGGTTATATTTAGTTGCGATGAGTATGACCTCAAAAAGACCCTCAATTTCTTACATTCATGAATCAGGAGGCGAATATTCCAATGAATAATCACACCTTTTATTAGTGCTCAACGATATTTTATATGATTTCCTGCGAATATGATGTCCTGGGAATCTTGTAAGGCATGTCTTACAAGATTGCCAGGTGTTTAATAAATGTGGAAGAAATCTATTTCTTCAGAGGCAAAATATGAGGTAGATCCAATTTCGCTTCTGGACAGAATACAACGCCACTAATTGACAGAATAATGGAATAAGTGGAACAATGTAAATGGTTGTTGAGCTGTTGTGACCAAATTGATACTGAATCTGCCAGTTAAAATGTTGCATAGGAATATTTATATAGGTGAAGGCTTCCATATCATAATCGACATTTGACTCTCATTTCATAATCGGCATCGCATTTCATAAATCTTATAGCGAAGCGAAACTTATGTTAGGTAAAAGTGTTCCATGCGAAGTATAAGAGGCATTGATTGGTTGGTTAATGTGGCTCTCCATAAATAACTTAGGACTTAGTCCCATTCAACTACCATGAGGAGCTCTGTCCTGTCCAAACTTCTCGCATCAGCGAAGCAATTACTGTCTCTGGCTAATAGAAGTATGCTTCGTACGGAAGTATCCTCCAGCTCTAAATAGTGACTAAAAAGGTACTTTGCTATGAGATAGAAAAGCGTCTTTGCAAGGGCTTCACATTAGCATTTCCATAAAAAGTAGTCCACACTTTCTTCTCCCTCATCATTTCCACAGCTCCTACAGATGTCGTTATGAGCGAATCTCAGTCTATACCCAAGTGTTCCAATAAGGGAGTGTCCGGTTAAAATGCCTCCTAATATTGCAATAAACGGTTTTGTTTCATAGTATCAGTTCCACAGACCAGCTTGGAGCTATGTTAGGCCAGATTTGCCTTGCATGTCGGCTCCCATCTCGCATATACCTTCTTCAGATATTCTGTTTTTAATAGCATTTTGCCAGTGGCTGGTACCTGCCTCTTTTGTTGTCCTTATACAATCTTATGTGGTTTGGTACCTGCTCTGTCCAGTTCATCTGCTACACAATTTCCTTCAATGTGTCTATGCCCAGAAACCCAGCACAGATGTATATCATACCAAAGAGTATACATAAATACAGATTGAATCACTCAAAATTTTGTGAAGTGGAAGTTAAGGCGATTTCACAAAAATCGGTGAGCGGCAAGGGGAAGGGAGATACAATGATTTTATTTATGTTCCAGGGGCTTACTAGAAAACCCCTCGAATAAAATTTTTGCAACAATAATTTCGTTCGTCATGCAAGCTCTATTTATGTATACTCTTTGGTCATACTCCACCGAATTCTCGTTGAGTTTTTTGAGTCTGGATATGCACTTACTAGCGGTGGTATCGCGGACTGATTATCACTGTAATAATGAACTCCTTGTCGTCTACCATACTCACTTTAAGCCAGGCAACTGCCCGACTGATTGCAGTTAATTCAGCTTGCAACATACTGCAATAGTTGAGCAGGCGGTCCGATAGGTAAAGGTTGAACACTTTGCATTAAACTCTCCCGACTCTCTCTCGCTCCCGAGTTTGTCGTTCATTTTTGAGGCATCCGTGTAGAAACCAGAGAATACAGCGAAAGAAAAGTCTTTTTCGCTGCCAGCGTTCGTAGCGGACACACCAGGATTTTGACCGGATTCACCACGATTCTGAGTGGATTCGCCACGATTTTCAGTGGATTCGTGTACAACGTCCGTCTGCTTTATTTCGCTGCTTTGCCGTTTGACGTTTAAGTTTCTTTTCTCTGTGTTCTCTGGTAGAAAGTTGCAGTTTGCTCCACTTTCTCCCGAAGGACGTGCTCTTCCCTATTCCTATCCAGCAGAGATTTTTGCACTAAAGCAGTAAACCACTGTCACGGCTTGGAAATCGTTTAGTCTAATTCCTCCATTCTGAAGGGGAAGTTGTCAACAAGTTTGGTATGAACAATTTGTGGTTGCCTCCAAGGAGCAATTGCCTTCAGTCTTGCTTCTGCGCATGCTGCCATGGATTCACCGAAGATATCGAAGAGCCAAATGTTTAATATAGCTTAGAAGGCCTTAGTGGGTGTTGTACTAGTGGTGCCTGTTAGCATTAGGATTAATAATCCTTAGTGTGATTTCAACTTTATCATCCCTTCACCAAGCTAATCAGTCCGAATCAGTGTAATTGCAGTCAATCCAATCAGCGGGAAATTACCAACTGGGTATTCATTACTTTTGCCTTGGTGGCAAGATATGGCTCTGTTCTTGCAGACATTTTTATCAATAGCTGGGATTTTACTTCCACTTACAAGCAGTTTAATCAGGAGATAAGGCCCTAAAACCTCGCAAATGTTGTTATATAATTATTTACATTCCTACATCATGACTGGAATATAATATCCGCAAAATTACCAAGCTAAGGCCTTGGGACTTCCAATTTTCTACACATTTTGGCATACATGAAGCTGAGTTTCACCAATTATCCGAATGATATTTTAGAAAGTCTTTTGCAATAATTAATTAAACGAAATCTTATATACAAATCACTTTATATAATTTTGAGGAATCTTTCCAATGAAGAATATTCTTCCCTCAGGCTATGAGTTTCTAATTGCAATATTTGAAATCCGACAGTTGCCATTTCCCTACTTGTCTTAAAATATGCTTGGAAACATCGATGATATATGCATGCACCGCTTACGAAAAATATCAAACCTTATATGAAGTACTCACATAATATGAGATACATGTACATTCCGCCAATTGTCATTTCCCAACATGTCTTGAAATATGTCTTAAAATGTGTGTTGAAATATGTCTTGAAACATCGATTTAACTCCAGTTTTGTGCAAGGACCGATTATGAAACATAAGTTAAGTACTCACTTGTACCCACCGCTAGTTGCCATTACCCAACATGCCTTAAAATATGTTTTGAAATGTGTCTTAAAATATATCTTTAAATGTGTCTTAAAATGTGTTTTGAAAGACGTTTTGAAATATATCTTTTTATATGTCTTCAAATATGTCTTGAAATATATCTTGAAACACCGTTGAGATTTTACTCCAGTTTGTGTGCAAGGATTGCTTAGGGAAAAAATGAAAACTCAAGAAAACTCATATGTACCCAATCCTTGAATAATGTAACAAGCCTTGAATAATGTCTTAAAATGTGTCTTGAAAATTCTCTTCAAATATGACATGATTCATTCCATTTTAGTTGTAAGTACCGCTTAGGAAATATATGAAATCATAAGTGAAGTATTCCTTTGTACCCACAGCAAGATGTCATTTCCCAACATATATGTCTTCAAATATATCTTAAAACTTGTCTTGAAAGATATCTTCAAAGATGTCTTAAAATATGTCTTGAAATATGTCTTGAAATATGTCTTGAAATATGTATTAAAACATATCTTGTAATATGACTTGAAATATGTCTTGAAATATGTCTCACAACATGTTTTCAAATATGTCTTGAAAACTGTCTTGAAACATGTCTTGAAATATGTCTTGAAATATGTCTTGAAATATGTCTTGAAATATATCTTGAAATATGTCTTGAAAGATATCTTGAAAGATGTGTTAAAATATGTCTTGAAATATGTCTAGAAATATGTCTTGAAATATGTCTTGAAATATGTATTAAAACATGTCTTGTAATATGACTTGAAATATGTCTTGAAATATGTCTCACATGCTTTCAAATATACCTTGAAAAATGTCTTGAAACATGTCTTGAAATATGTCTTAAAATATGTCTTGAAATATGTCTTGAAATATGTCTTGAAATATGTATTAAAACATGTCTTGTAATATGACTTGAAATATGTCTTGAAATATGTCTCACATGCTTTCAAATATACCTTGAAAAATGTCTTGAAACATGTCTTGAAATATGTCTTAAAATATGTCTTGAAATATGTCTTGAAATATGTCTTGAAATATGTATTAAAACATGTCTAGTAATATGACTTGAAATATGTCTTGAAATATGTCTTTAAATATGATATCATTCACTCCATTTTAGTTGTAATTTACTTAACTTAGGAAAAATATGAAATCGTATGTGAAGTACTTATTTGCACACACCGCCAGTTGCCATTTCCCAATATGTCTTAAATTTGTCTTGAAATATGTATTCAAATATATCGGGAAATATGTCTCACACCATGGTGAAGACATGTCTTCAAATATGTCTTGAAATACGTCTTGAAATATGTCTTGAAGTATGTCTTGAAAAGTATCTGGAAATATGTCTTGAAATATGTTTTGAAAAATGTCCTGAAATGTGTCTAGAAATTTGTCTTGAAATATGTATTGAAATATGTCTTGAAATACGTCTTGAAATATGTCTTGAAAAATGTCTCACAACATGTCTTAAAAAATGTCCTGAAATGTGTCTTGAAATATGTCTTGAAATATGTCTTGAAATATGTCTTGGAATATAATATGATTCACTCCAGTTTAGTGGTAAGTACCGCTTAGAAAATATATGAAATCATAAGTGAAGTACTCACTTGTACCCACGGCCAGATGCCATTTCCTTCCATGTCTTGAAAAATGTTTTGAAATATGATATGATTCATTTCAGTTTAATTCCAAACATCGCTTAAGAATTATTCAAACTATATTCATTATTACTGATAGAACAAACGAATCGATAAATTCCCTTCCAGGTGGTCATGAACATTGCCATATGATGATGCATTTCGAAAGTTTGCATGTGTTTCCCCCTCCTCACTCTCCAGAACACATGAATTTAGTTTATGATAGAGTAGAGGGAATTTTAAATTTTCAAATTTCTTTTGTTACTTTTTATATTGATTTCTTTGAATTGATTTTCCGCAAATTTTTTTATATTAAAATTCATATTAAAAGTCCAAAAATTGAATATTGAAAAGTTTTCTAATAATTTGATTGTTATGCTGGAAAATTCTTCGAATTCTGAGCTTCGCTAATTTTGGGCCACAGATGGTACAAATCTGCTAATTAAGTACACACCACCACCAACGAGCTTTTGGCTCTTGGCTCGTGCTGCTTCCACTTGTCTGCTGTTACACTTTCAAAGCATTTTCCCGCTGCCCGGCCCCCGCTCAGCATGTGGCGAAAATTCGCCACTCGCCCGCTGGCAATTTCAGCACTAGCACTGCAGTCAGTCGATTTTATGTGTTTGTGCCCCTGAGGCCGGTTCGCCAGCGCTGTCTGCCGTGTGCGTACGCTAATCACTGTTTGAACTATCCGCTTGTTCGTTCGTGGACCTCTTTGACAGCTGTCGAACAAATCGTATCAAAGGTGATAACAAATGCCCAGTGGAAGTGGCGAGGTGAACAGGAAACCACTCGTGGAAGCGTCACAGAGCATGTTCTGCTCAACTGGTTGACGGCAGCAGCCGCACAACGAGGCAAACAACCAGACATGTTTTTCATGTTGGCCGTGTGTGCGCGCCCTACGGGCCGGCACTGCTTGCGTACATACCTCCGAGTTACACTGGGCTGAGATGCCGCTTGCATTAACGCTTCGATCGCCGCACCGCGCAGAGATCACGTCGCGCATCTTCAGCTTCTTGTAACGGAACAAAAGTACGAGAGCGCGTCGCTCAGCCGCTATTGGGTGTGTGCCAAGTGAATTTCGTGTGTGCTCGAGTTTTTTTTTAATTCGCTCCGAGATTTCAATTTGTCTTCATTAATAAAATTTTTTATTTTTGTTTTTTTTTGTATTTGTTTTGTTATTTATTTTTGTGTTTTTTTTTTGTTATTTATTTTTGTGTTTTTTTTTTGTTATTTATTTTTGTGTTTTTTTTTTGTTATTTATTTTTGTGTTTTTTTTTTGTTCTTGTTTTGTTGTGTTGTGTTTTTCTTTCGTGTTTTTTCTTTGTTATTTCGTGTGCATTTTTTACATTTTTATTTTGTGTTCGTTTGGCTTTTTTTCTTTACTTTTGTTTTTCGATTTTTGAATCACTTTCGTTTTTTTTATATTTGTTTTTTTTTTGTATTCTTTTTTGCCATGTTTATTGTTTTGATTTATTTCGCTTTTCATTACAATTTTCGCGCTGACAAGCAAAAGTGTGGCATTTGTATTCATTGCCTCCGTTTTTGTTGTTTTTATTGTTGTTTGTTTATTGTTGTTTTTATATTTCTTTTTTTTGTCAATCATTTTAAATTGTGCAAATGGAAATTGTGCTGAGCTTGTCACTTTACTGCCTTTTAATTAATAAAAACTTTTCGAATTATTGTTTGCCGAATATGTTTTGCTTCGCAATCCATTTTTAGGTTTGTTTGTGGTTTTATTTATTGATTTTAATAACTTTATCAAATCTTTTTTTAATTTTTCTTGTTTTATTATTGCAATATTTACTTTTGAAATAACATACGGGATCATCAAGCTGAAGGATATAATATCCTCATTCTGAAAGATATAATATCTTAAGCGGTTCAGTTCTGGACACTCACGGAGGTAATGTGATAGAATACTGTCAGGAGTTTGGATAATGCAGTTGCATATGGACTTGGGTTCAATATTCATTAGGTGTCCGTGAGATATATTTGAATAACTCAATCTTAGTCTTAGTTGTTTTAAGCTGTCCAGTATGCTGATTGTGTCTGTGGTACAAGACAAGAGAAATTCGGTTTGGGTTTATGTCTTTATAGCAAGTCGAGGTAACGTTCCAAATCTGCTTATTTCTATCGGTGAAGTATATTTTCAGGAAGTGTTTGATGTCAGATAAGTTGTACTTTAGAGTAGAAGTCACAGAAGCAGAGCAAGCGTATTATGCAGCGTGATCCGCGAATTCATTACCTTGTATTTGAATATGACCTGGAACCAAAATTAGGGTAATTTTTGGGTGGTTTGCAATCAAAATGGATCTAATGTGTGTAGCATAGAATTCATTGTTAAGTGAATTAGAAATGGCGTGAAGGCAGGAAAGAGAATCGGTACATATGGCAGAGTGGCCGTATCTGCATTTGGCACATTGAATGGCTTTGTAAATTCCAATTATTTTGGTTGAAAATACTGAACTAAAACTGGGGATCAAACCCAATTTAATAACTTCAGTTTCGTCAGTGACGCTGTAGCAGGTACTTTCTGCTGATTTTGAACCGTCTGTAGAAATAAAGAAGTGATCTGTTAGTTGCTCCTTTGGGTCAAAGAATGGAGATCGAAACTGTAAAGGATGTGTATTGGATTTTATGAATTTATGTTATGAAGTATTGATTGCTGATGGTTTTAGATGCCAAGGCGGGAGTAGTTGGATCGCGTGAGTGAGAGGGGAGTTTGGAATACCGGTTTTTGAAACAGTTTTTAGAATTCTCGCTAATGTTGAAGGAATTTGTGGTACGTTAACGTCAGAGAACACAGAGAGAAGAAACTTAGACGTCAAACGGCAAAGCAGCGAAATAAAGCAGACGGACGTTGTACACGAATCCACTCAAAATGGTGGTGAATCCACTCAGAATCGTGGTGAATCCACTCAGAATCATGGTGTGTCCGCTACGGACGCTGGCAGCGAAAAATGTGTTCTCTGGTTAACGTTTTTCTTCTTTCTCTGTCTTTTTACTAGTTGTAGTTTCCTATGATTCCCGAGGTTGAGTAAGTTAGCCTCGAAAAACAGATTGTATATCGGAGTAGAATGAAAAGCCCCAAGTGCGATTCTAATAGCCGAGTTGTAGAGACTTTTTAGTTTGTTGAGATGTGAATTACTACAAAATCCATAACAAACTAAACCGAAGTTAATTTTAGAGATAATGAGAGACTGCACGACTTGGATCAACGAATAGGTCGAACAGTAAAATCTTGCGCTAGATAGATATTCAGATGTTTGGTTAAGGATGCAATGAGATATTCAATATGGCTGTTCTATCTATATCTCTTGTTGATTATACCGAGGATTTTTAATGTATTAACCTTGGGTATTTGGAGGCTATTCGCTTTGACGGCGCAGTTGCAAATGTGTCTGCGGCAAATGTGTATGAATTTACATTTAGTTTTAGAAAGATCAGCGCCGGAGTATTCACACCAGTTGGATATCTTTTGAAATACAGTTGCAAGATCTATTGAAGGGTTCTTGTTTTGGTTCGATTGGACTATGATATTGAAATCATCTGCGTAAGCTCAGAAGTCGATATCCTTTTGCAATGCTATGGTGTGGCTCAGTTTATTGTAGGCTATTTGGAAGAGAGTTACAGAGAGAGGTGATCCTTGGGTATACCGTTGTGGAGTGGTTGAAGATTGGAAGTTTGTTTAACAATTTTCACTAAAATTTTTCTATTGGTCATGAAACATTTTACATAGTTGATTATTTTAGGTACTACTTTCTATTCACTGAGTTGATCAATGACCGTGTGGATATCTATTTTATCAAAGTTTTTTTCGAAATCTACTGAAATTATAGTTAGGTGTTTCTTATGAACATTTTTTAGTATGTTATTATTAGGAATAATTTCATTTACCAAACCTATATTTACTTCTTACTTATACTTCTAATTAATTGAAAAAAATTGTTTATTTATTGTTCGAAGGAGGTCCTAATGTTTTCTTGGTCAGCTGTTTGAATTTGTTGTGGTTTTTGGTTTATTTTGCCTCTCCCAAGTATTCTTTTTATGTGTTCACAGCTCTGCGTTTCCGTTCTATAGTTAAGTCTGTGTTTTGCTGATATGTTGGAGGCATTTCTAGTAGGTATCGTCCGTCTCCTTGTTGTAACACCAGTTCTTCTTCAAAGTTCGGGCGATGTCTGCTCCGTACACAATGCCGTTTTTGGTTTCTGTGTTGTGTTTATGTTTGTCCTTTCCTTTTTATGACCTGATATGCTCGTCCTCAATTTGTTTTTGGTTGTACCGACATATCCTATATCGCATAAATTGGAACCGTCTCCACAACAATGAATTTTATATATCACATTCGCTTTGTCTAATATGTCGGTCGGACTTTTGTGTTGATATAGAGTTGTTCCCAAGAATGATGGTTGTTCCAAAGTGTTGGTTGTTTTATATGCTATATGGAATTATTCTTTATTGTACATGTTTGATGTTTTGAATCTTTCTGACAATTCCCTTATGTATGTCATTGATTTGAACATTTATCCTCTTTTTTGGTGTTGTCCTCTTTCACTTTGAAATTTGATATAAGTTTGTTTGAAGTTTTTTATAAGATTGCTTTTTAGTGTCTTCCGGAAATAATTGTTACTTTAAATCGTGTTTATTTTTATAAAATTGTCCTCGTGAAACACTTCGTCGCTAATTGTTAGTATTCTTTGTATTTGCCGTATTGAAAATCACTCATTTTGGGTGCTTTTAGTAAAAGTGGATTAGTCTTCCCGACGCTTTTGGTTTTTAATACCAATTTTCCCTTATTATGTGCTGTCTCCGGACTTATCTTCTCTTCCTCTATTGTCAAGTTTATTGTTGTGTGATAAATGTTAAATATGTCTTTTATTTCATTTTTGTTCACTATTGCGCAAATTTTGTCTACGTACTTGGTGAAGGATCTGGGATTTTCACCACTTTCCATCATTAATTTGTTCAATATTTCCTCCTTTAGTATGTCCGCTATTATGGGTGATATTGACCAGCCCATTGGGATGCCAGTACGTTGTGTGTAAACTGCTTCCCTCTATTTAAAAAATATATTCTTGTCTTTTATGTATAATTTGCCATAAGTGTATGTTTCTGTATGATCTCCCTTTTCTTACTTATAATGTCAATTGGAATGCTTGGAAACAGAGAAAGAACGACAAACGAAACCACTACTTCGTCGTTGTGCATCGTAGATCTTTTTTTAAATTCCACTGCGTCTTTTATTTTGTATTCGGATCCTTCCATCAAGTTTTTAATATATTGTTACGTAATTGTCCACCAGACCATTTGTACTACTCTAACTCTCGGATTCGTACCTCTGGATTGTGTAACAATTAAACAATCTGACGGCTAGAATTAGAACAATTTCCTAACCTGTCCTCTGTACGACGATCACTGGTCAACTGCTGCTGCTACACTGTTCACTATGTTTGCTGCTACTCTCAGGATTCGATTATGATCACTTTACACTGCTTGGTGCCAACGATGCTCACTTTGCCACTATCAATGGTTAACTGCTCTGCTAATACGATGTTCACTCTCGGCTGCGCTCACTATTCCCCTGCTGCTGCTACTACGATGTTCTCTTTGCACTTTGACTTGTTCACTGATCCTGATGTCAGTTGTGTAGTCGCTTATATACTTCTTGTATACCAGAACTTCCACTAGCCTTTGAACGAAGTTACGCATGCCTTCTCGGGTGTGTATTTTTAGGGTTTGAAAATGACGCTTACCCTAAAACTATCAATCAATCAGATGCCGTGTTGATTTCGTAACAATATTTACGAAATATTTGGAAAGTATGATGGTACGTATATGAATGAAAAAGTTGGTCTTAATAGTGTGTTCTTTTTGTGTATTTTGGGTAACCCACACATTCCTGGCGCTGTCACTATTTTAGTGGCTAACTTTTGTTTTTCGTGAGTTGTAATTATCCCATTTTTATTTAGATTATCTACTAAGTCATTGTTTTCTACTGTAATGTTGAAGTTGGGTCTCGTTTCAATACCTGGAATTCTATTATGTCATTTAAGATTAGTTACATTTTGTTGTCATAGTCCTGTCGACTTATAGCTATCGTCTTGTTTTCTTTGTCACCCCTTAGAAGATCCTTTCGTTCTAGTTCCTTTTAGGGTATGACTGCTAAATCGCTCTCTTCAGTCTATTATTCTTCTTTTGTTTCGAATGTTTATCAACGTTATAAAATGAGTTATCTGCATCTCTTGTTCCTTGTTCTTTATTGATAACATCTTGTATGCAAATGTTTTGTATGATATGCTTCTTCCAGGTCATTCAATGATCTAAATGTAAACCAAGGTACTTAGTATCTGTTAACGGTGGGAATTCGTCGTTTTTAAAAAATACCGGAGGACACGTGTTCTTTCTGAGTATGAAAGTAACTTGAGTAGACTGGGTGGCATTTGCTTTCAGTCTCCACTTTTGTAGCTATCCTTCTGTATGGTAAAGGCTTAATTGCAGATCACCCGATGCTGCGAAATGGTTGGAATGAGTTACCATAATCGCTGTATCGTCAATAACGCGGGATTTAATTGGTTCTAGTATTGTGACTTGGTCGTTGAATTTGATCATGAAACCATTAAGATAGGACCCATAGGCTTCCTTGTGGGACGCCGGGTTTAGTATTGTGGCTTAGTCGTTGAATTTGATCACCTCATGTCTATAAGCCAGATAAGACCCATACCGCTTCCTTGTGGGACGCCGGGTTTAATTGCTTCTAGTATTGTGACATGGTCGTTGAATTTGATCATGAAATGTCTACCATCAAGACAGGACCCATAACGCTTCCTTATGGGACGCCTGATTTCGTGGAATTTGATCATCACATGTCTATCATCAAGATAGAGTTTCAGGATTCCGCAATAGTTCGAAGGCAATACTTGTTTTAGCTTGTAAAGTAATTCAGGGTGCCAGACCTTATCCACTGACTGCCAGTTGTTCAGAAATGCGGCAGTAGAATAGTGTTTACTTCCCAAAGCTTATCGAATAGCTTTTTATACTCGATGTACCTGTTCCGTGGTTGCGTGTTGTGTTCTAAACACAAATTGGTGGTTAGGTATTACTTCTTTTTCAGCAAGAATGGGCATTACTTTATTGAGGACGAGATTTTCGAGCACTTTGGAGACGACGGGCAGCATACTAATGGGTCTGTAGGATGTTACTTTCTCCTTTGGTTTCCCAGATTTTGGTATAACGAATTTGTGCAACTTTTCACTGGAGTGGATCGCATCGAAGAGCTAAAACAAAATAATACAGTTGAGTCAGGTACTCCAATCCAGTTTCAGGTAATTCTTTTTGTGTTTTGCTTCTGAGGAAATCGTATCCCAGCGCTTTGTTTAATTTAAGCTTCATTTTCTTTACCGACTTCGTGATATTGATGACTCTAACTCACTTGGAGACTGTAAAAAACTGAAAATTTCGCTTTCGTCGTGATGCGACACAGGTGGAAATGGCTCGAACACATGTGAAAAGTGTTTTGCAAACATAACTCCCTTATTTTCGTCACCACTTGGCCCACACTTTATTCGGTCTTATGGGAGTAACATATAGGGTTTGTCACTTTAGTGATTGAGAAGCCTTCCATAGTGAGTAGTCCCTTGGCTGTTGTGCAAAAGACAGAAACTCTTCAAGCCACTTAGGCTTAACATAATCTAAACTCTTGTTAGGCAACTACAACAATAGAAGGTTCGAATCTTGCATTGGAATATCCAAGAATTCGATTAAATTTATTTAAGGGTGTTATTCACCGCGACCTAAAAGATCTATTGTGATGCCCCTAGATGAGGATAGTCTCATATAAAGATCTTCTGTCAGGTTAATTTCCGGCAGGAATTCATATATTTTGGAGGAATCAATTTGAGGCATCTTGCTCATATCTGAGATATATTCTCCAAAACTCCTGAGTCTTTTGTATGCCAATGTTCCGAAGTCTGTGATCAGGTGCAGTGAGGTTTCGTCACTTTCTCCACAGAATCGACAGATGGCATCTGAAGTTATACCCAACTTATTCATATGGTTGAGTTGAGTTTACAGTGTCTAATATGCAAGAAGAGATTGAGAGTTTAAACGGGCTTCTGACTGGACACTGAAGGCTCAAAGAACACTAGCAAGCTAGGAATTGGAGCAAGTCCCATGTGTAGATTCTGTGAGGAATCAATTTGAGGCATCTTGCTCATATCTGAGATATATTCTCCAAAACTCCTGAGTCTTTTGTATGCCAATGTTCCGAAGTCTGTGATCAGGTGCAGTGAGGTTTCGTCACTTTCTCCACAGAATCGACAGATGGCATCTGAAGTTATACCCAACTTATTCATATGGTTGAGTTGAGTTTACAGTGTCTAATATGCAAGAAGAGATTGAGAGTTTAAACGGGCTTCTGACTGGACACTGAAGGCTCAAAGAACACTTGAGCAAGCTAGGAATTGGAGCAAGTCCCATGTGTAGATTCTGTGAGGAATCAATTTGAGGCATCTTGCTCATATCTGAGATATATTCTCCAAAACTCCTGAGTCTTTTGTATGCCAATGTTCCGAAGTCTGTGATCAGGTGCAGTGAGGTTTCGTCACTTTCTCCACAGAATCGACAGATGGCATCTGAAGTTATACCCAACTAATTCATATGGTTGAGTTGAGTGTACAGTGTCTAATATGCAAGAAGAGATTGAGAGTTTAAACGGGCTTCTGACTGGACACTGAAGGCTCAAAGAACACTTGAGCAAGCTAGGAATTGGAGCAAGTCCCATGTGTAGATTCTGTGAGGTGGATACTGAAACACCAGAGCACATAATTGGTATTTGAAGGGCGTTGATGCACACAAGGAAAAGGCAGCTGCGCTCTGTTCAAGTACTAGGCAGCTCAATAGCACGACTTGAACTTGCCGATGTCCTCAAATTTTTGAGGGCCTCAGGATTGAATGAGAGTTTATAGGGATATCCTGTTAGCGAAAGGCAGTACAATGGATCTTTTTTGACGCAGTACTTTACGGACCTCCTTGTATTTACATTACAATTGTTTAAGTGTCTTTGTTGCCTTGTTTAGTTTGGTTTTGTCACTTCGATACCTCGTAGTTTGCCATGTATTTCGTAGTTTTCGTTTCTCAGTCAGTTTTTCTCAATGTCTTTTTTAAATATTTTATTGTTTTTTTATAGATTATTATTATTTATTTAATATTCTTCATAAATCGTTCGTGTTTCTTATCATATTTTTATGAATTTTATTGTTAATTGTTTTACAAGTTTTTTATGTTTTACTATGAAATCAATTTCTACAAAGTTTGTATTCATTTTGTTGTGTTTTTTTATTTTTATTGATTCTGATTGTTTACGTCTCTATGAAAACAACACTGAAATTCGAGTTTTCGCTACTCTCATTCGCAGTGCGTCGTTGTTGTTTCTTGTATTTCAAAACACAACTATCACAACAACACAGAAAAATGCCACGCAAAGGTTTCCCTTCAACTCGTAGCAATGGCAGAGGAATTGTTTATTTGTTGCCACTAAAGTGGCCGAGGCGATTGCTCTGATAAACACGAACATCACTTGCGTCAGTTCCTGTATCAATTAAAAGCTGTGCCCCCATTTGCGGGCACAGCTCCAGAGCAGTACAACAGCAATTTTTCCATTTATCTATTTTCTCTGAAACTTGTTTCTCAAATTTATTTATTTATTTATTTTTATTGTGTTTTTGTTAGTCGTGAAACTGTGTGCAAAACGTTCCATTGTCGTGCTCATTATTCATGCTACAACGCCAGTTTCTGAGCACATTTAAAGCTAATTTCAATTAAACACGGCTCAAATTTACTGCAGCGCGGTTGGAGGCGGCGTGTCACAAGTGAAACGATTTGTCATAATTACTGAAAATGTGAGAAATTCTGCCGTAAATAAATAGTCAAGTGATAAAACTAAATTTCTTTAAATATTTTTAAAAAAACAAAAAAAGTGCCCGTAAATAGAAATTATGTGTTTATATCAAGTCAATGGGGAGGCATGAACTTTGTGTGTTAAGTGCGGAAAGCAATTTCCAACGTGTTGTCCAAGTCCTCCGCACACCGCCGACTCAAGTAAGTAGACCCTCGCTTCATCGTATTAAGTTAAAAAATTATATTAAATAAAAAGCCACTTCGGTGGAGTACATAATTGAGTGCCTTCGAGTGTGGTGATTTGCATGAAGTGCTCCGGCAAGACATGTCCAACTAGTTTGGTATGTTCTGCCCGACTTCTCGCTTTCATGTTCCGTTTTATTTCTCGCTGAGCCCGTAAAGGTTTTTTAATGGCACATTTAACAGCTGACATTTGGATTTAGTGGTCACTTTTATAGCGCTACTAAATACGATACAATCAACTTCTTTCATAGTCGCAGCGATGATGAGCGAATAAATATTGGGTAATTCATTCTTCGAAAAACAAAACAGAGTAAATCTTTATAGCGTACAATTTTACATCAGACTCGGCATTCAATTTATACGTCACAGGTGGCACGTGATGTTTCAATCGAATTTTAGGTAGAATTGTTGAAATGAGGTTGAACTTGAAAAAGCTGGATTTCCGAACCACTTCAAGACAGCTATGAACAGAAGAAACCAGATTCAGCTGGATGTCTAAACCATTTCAAAATAGCTACCAACAATAGAAACCTGATTCAATGGGGCCTTGTGGGAAATGGGCAACGGAAATGCCTAATGAAACATGAGAATTGTATAAAATTAGTCAAAGAAATATGATCAATTTATGACTTAAGAATGGAAAAAGCAAAAAAACACAGCTCGCTTCGAGCTTGGGCCGAGGAGCCTAATGCAATTACATTCGGCAGAACAAGAACAACAGCAATTACTGGAACAGCATAGTTAAAAAACCACTGCAATAATTTTAACAGAATCATGAAGACCGGGGACTCTTATAGGAAGCTCAACGGGGATGCCGTCAAAGCTATCACTGGTAGAGAACATAAATCTGACAGTAATCCTTTTAGCAGCCATTTGATACTTTGATTCTAACGACTCAGTGTCGAAGAGCTCTGTGGATGCACTCATCCCAATTTCATGGGTATAGAGAACACATATTGGGGTACTGTCAAAGCAATCAATGGTAGCAAACAGACACATAAATCCTTCCAGGAATCCTATAAGCAGTTTTGTGACACTTTGATTCCAACAACTCGCTATCGAAGAGCTCTGTGGATGCACTCTTCCCGATTTCGTAGCTGTAGATAACACATATTCGGGTACCGTCAAAGCAATCATTGGTAGCCGACAGAGAGACACAAATCTTACAGAAATCCTATAAGCAGTTCTTTGACACTTTGATTCAAACAACTCGGTAGCGAAGAGCTCTGTGGGTGCACTCTTCCCGATTTCGTAGCTGTAGAGAACACATATTCGGGTACCGTCAAAGCAATCACTGGTAGCAAGCAGATACATAAATCCCTACAGGAATCCTATAGGCAGTAATTTGACACATTGATACAAACAACTCGGTATCGAAGAGCTCTGTGGATACATTCTTCCCTATTTCGTGTGTGTAGAGAACATATATTCGGATACCGTCAAAGCAATCATTGGTAGCCAACAGAGAGACACAAATCTTACAGAAATCCTATAAGCAGTTCTTTGACACTTAGATTCAAACAACTCGGTATCGAAGAGCTCTGTGGGTGCACTCTTCCCAATTTCATGGGTATAGAGAACACATATTGGGGTACTGTCATAGCAATCAATGGTAGCAAACAGAGAGACACAAATCTTACAGAAATCTTATAAGCAGTTTTGTGACACTTTGATTCCAACAACTCGCTATCGAAGAGCTCTGTGGGTGCACTCTTCCCAATTTCATGGGTATAGAGAACACATTTTGGGGTACTGTCAAAGCAATCATTGGTAGCCAACAGAGAGACACAAATCTTACAGAAATCCTATAAGCAGTTCTTTGACACTTTGATTCAAACAACTCGGTAGCGAAGAGCTATGTGGGTGCACTCTTCCCGATTTCGTAGCTGTAGAGAACACATATTCGGGTACCGTCAAAGCAATCACTGGTATGCAACAGAGCGACATAAATCTTACAGGACTGTCATAAGAAGCTATTTGACACTTTGATTCAAACAACTCAGTATCGAAGAGCACTGTGGGTGCACTCTTCCCGATTTCGTGGGTGTAGAAAACACATATTCGAGTACCGTCACAGCAATCATTGGTAGCCAACAGAGAGACACAAATCTTACAGAAATCCTATAAGCAGTTCTTTGATACTTTGATTCAAACAACTCGGTATCGAAGAGCCTTGTGGGTGCACTCTTCCCGATTTCGTGGGTGTAGAAAACACATATTCGAGTACCGTCACAGCAATCATTGGTAGCCAACAGAGAGACACAAATCTTACAGAAATCCTATAAGCAGTTCTTTGACACTTTTATTCAAACAACTCGGTATCGAAGAGCTCTGTGAGTGCACTCTTCTGCAGTTTCTAAGTGTAGTGAAGCCGTCAGGCAAAGATATTGACCAATCTAGGTAAATTCGGTCGGTAATTCAGAGATGTGTGACATGCATAAGAATGAGACCTGTAATGCTACAACAAATAATGGGACAACTTCCTAAGGACAGAGTTTCCGGCCAGGCCTTTGATAATTTCTGAAGTTGACTTCTTTAGACCAATCACACACACACACACTTCAAGCTGCGAGGCAAGCGGCCGCTTAAGGCATACGTAGCTGTATTCTGTTGCTTCGCTACCAAGGCCGTACGTAGTCAGTGATGGAACAACAGAGCCCTTCACGGTTAATAGCAGGATAACGTTGACTTCTATATGGATTTCCACTAACTTTTTTAGTCTTTAGTTCATTGAGTGATTCATTTTCTCAACTTCTCGTTGGAATTATGTAAGTTCCATTTCAATCCGACCACTTTATAGTTAAGCACTTAACATCATCACCCAGTATATCTGTAAATCGCGGCTTCTGTGGCTTATACGCGCAATCCGGCTTAGGTTTCCACACGTTTACGCACATTTAACTTCATTAAATTAAATATTTATTTTGTTTTTATTATTCCTATTACAGAAAATGTGGTTTTCATTTAATTCGCTGGCAGCTGCTCTCTAAATTGTTTATGGGCATGGCTCTCCGAAACATAAACAGCAAAACTGAAAATACAAGAATTGAAATCCGAAAACGCACAAAATCCGGTTTTATAATGAGTCGCAGAAAGCCGCAAAAGTGTTGTGGTTTTGGACAATTTCAGTCGACATTCGCGGCTCCACTGAATCGGCGCTGTGCCGCTTTGGCAGCGTGCAACTTTTGCTGCATTCGATTGCAGTTTTATTTATTCCTTTTTCCATTTATTCTTTTTTATAGATTCTTTTTTACTCTGATGTGTTTTTCCTTGCATTTTCAGTTAAAACCAATTACGGGCATAAATGCGTGTGACAAGTTTTCGTTGTCATACACTGAGAAGAAACTTCCCCTAGTTTGAAAAATGTGTGAAGCTTATTTGAAGTAGTCAATTGCTCTGCGATTTCGCTGTTCATATTTACTTAGCCTAATATTGTTTTATTAGTTTTGTATGGTTTTAGTTTCTGTTCTAATGGTAGTATTGGAGTTCCAACGTCTTTACTATGAATTTTGTAATTTCAAGGACCAAAGTCAGTCAGTTTGTCATATATTTCTAATTGCCCCAATTCTATGAATTTTGTGTAATTGTTTCATTCTTCATTCATTCTTTGTATTGGCGAGCTAAAAACATCGCTCAGTTCTGATACAGCATCATGGACCTCAGTTGTATTTGCATCTAACTTCACTTTCGTTCCTTGTACTATATTCATACTACTACTGTCTTTAATTTAATCTGTAAATATTCTCTGATACTATTTTCTCAATAGTTTTGTTCCCTTCAACCCAACTCATTTTCATTAATTTCACTACTCAGTTTCATTCATTTCACTACTCAGGTTCATTCATGTCACTACTCAGGTTCATTCAATTTACT
This sequence comes from Clusia tigrina, assembly GCA_920105625.2. Taxonomy (NCBI): domain Eukaryota; kingdom Metazoa; phylum Arthropoda; class Insecta; order Diptera; family Clusiidae; genus Clusia; species Clusia tigrina. The sequence goes on from OV050030.1 coordinate 19,375,811, forward strand.
ACTCAGGTATTATTTTTGCATCTACTCTGAGATTAATTCCTTCCACCATTTGCTCTTTTCTTATGCTCTCTTTAACCTAAGCTTTACTCGCTTGTTTCCCTTAATCGAATCTAATCCAGTTTGTGGACCATGTTTTCTTTAACCGTTTGCCTAATTTACTCTGCTCCTTAATTGAACCACAATCTTCTCTTTTTCCAATGCTTCCAGTTCCATTGCTTTCTTAGTTTATTATCTCCAGTTCGTAGATCATGTTCTTTTAAACCCAATCTATATTTTTCACTTGGGATATATTTCCATTGGGATGCATATCAGACTTTAACCACACTTATTTTTCTCTTCTGAAGCCCGGTTATCACTGATTAATCTTTTTAACCGAAGTTATCTGCTGTTCCTTGAAGTCTGCTCTCACTTATATCTGTTAAACCTCACCTGCATTTGACTCTTGTGAGCCTTTTCCTCTTCCTACTTCCACTATCCTCTTTAAACAAATCTACCTTTCGCTTTTTCGAAACCCTATTCTTAGTTATAATTTTCTCTGTGACCAAACCTATCTTTCTCCTCTTTAACCCGAAATCTAACCTTTTCTTAACTTCATATCCTATCTACCTATTATCACTTATATTGTTCCCCTTAATCTAACTTATATGTTGCTCTTTTCACCATGTTTTTACTTTTATTGGTCCCTGAAAACAATTTATCTCCAGCTCGTGGATCCTGTTCTTTTAATCCTAATCTAAATTTCGCTCTTAGTGTCTTATCTCTTTTACCGAACATACTTTTCTCTTCTTAAACCGTATTATCACTGCTATTAACCTCTTTAACCGGAGTTATCTGTTGGTCCTTGAACTCTGTTCTCACTTATTTCTGTTAAACTCACTTACAGTGAACCTGTTCTCACTTGGAGCCTGTTCTCTCTTACACTGTTTTCTTTTACCAAAACTATCTTTCGCTTTTTGAGTCCTATTCTTACTGCTCTGTTCTACCCAACCTCTCTTTCTCCTCCAAAGCCTTGTTCTCCGTTCGACTGTTGTAGCCTAACCTTATCTATTTCCACTTATATTGTCTTTAGTCTAATCTTATTCTTTTTGGTCCTTTTACCATATTTTTACTTCTATTGCTTCATTAAACTAAATTATCTCCAGCTCGTGTACCAAAGTCCTTTAAACCTAATCTATATTTCGCAATTAGAATCTTATCTCTTTAACCATACCTATTATTCTTTTCTGAAACCCTCTTTACACTGCTTCTGATCTCATTAACCAGACTTATCTGCTGGTACTTGAACTGTACTCTCTCTTATTCTTAAACCTCACCTATCTTTGATTTCTCGGAACTTGTTCTGACTTTCAATGATCTCTTTAACCAAACCTATCTGTCGCTTTGTAAACCCAATTCTACTGTTCTCATTGATCAAACTTAACTGTCTCCTTTTAAACCTTGTTCACTGTCCACTATTTGCCTAACCTCACTTATCTTTCGTTTCTTCACCAATCTATTTATGTTCACTTCTATTGTTTCTCCTTACTCTAACCTATATTTTGTCCCTTTGGCCATGTTTTTATTTCTATGGTTCCCTTAGACCAAATTATCTCCAGTTCGTTGATCACATTCTCTCAAACATAATACCTATTTCCTTCTCCGGGTACTGATCTCTTTAACCAAACCTATCTTTCTGCTCTAAAACCTTGTTCTCCGTTGCACTATTTTCATAAAACTAGCCTAGCTTTCGCATCTTAACTTATCTATTATTTTTAAATTTTTCAACTTATATTTGTCTCCTTTAACCATATTTTTACTTTTATTCTTCCAGTATACCAAATTATCTCCAGCTCCTGGAACACGTTCCCTTAATCTTAACCTATATTTCGTACTTACTATCTGATAACTTTAAGCTACCTCTTCTGATATCCTTTTATCAACCCTACTGATCTCTTTAACCAAACCTACCTTCCGGTCTTTGAACTGTGTTCTCATTTGTTCTCTCAAACTTCACCTATATTTGATTCCTCAAAGTCTACCTTTCTTCTCACTGCTATTGCTTTCTTGAATTCATTCGTTCTCTCAGACTTTGAACTCCATTCTCACATCTATTGCTCTCACCTATATTTGATTCCTCGGATCCTGTTCACACTTCCACTGTTCTGTTTAACCAAACTCTACCTTTCTTCTCTTAAACCCTATTCTACCTTCTTTTCTGTTCGATTGAACCCAACTTTTCCTAGGATCCTGTTCTCACTTCCACTGTTCTGTTTAACCAAACTCTACCTTTCTTCTCTTAAACCCTATTCTCCCTTCTTTTCTGTTCGATTGAAAACAACTTTTCCTAGGATCCTATTCTCACTTCCACTGTTCTCTTTAACCAAACTCTACATATCTTCTCTTAAACCCTATTCTCCCTTCTTTTCTGTTCGATTGAAAACAACTTTTCCTAGGATCCTATTCTCACTTCCACTGTTCTCTTTAACCAAACTCTACATATATTCTCTTAAACCTTATTCTTACTGCTATTGTCTTCTTGAACCCATTTGTTTTATAGGTCTTTGGACTCCATTGTCACTCCCATTGTTCTCACCTTGATTCCTCGGATTTTGTTCTCACTTCCACTATTCTCTTCAACCAAATTCTACCTTTCTTCTCTTAACACCTCTTCTCACTGCTATTGTCTTCTTGCACCAATTCATACTGTCGGTCATGAACTCCATTCTCACTTCTATTGTTCTCACCTAAATTTGATTCATTGCATCCAGTTCTCACTTCCACTGTTCTCTTTAACCAAACTCTACCTTTCTTCTCCAAAACCCTACTCTCACTGCTACTGTTTTCTTGAACCAATTAGTACTCTCGGTCATGAACTCCGTTCTCATACCTGAACTCTATTGTTCTCACCTATTATAGTACGAGTATAATAATTGACTCAGTTCAGAATTAACTGCCACTCCAACGTAAACAATGTAATTATGACAGAGCAGTACGAAGAATTCTCCCAGCGTGTCTCTGGCGGTGATCTATTCTCGCTTCAGCTCCCATTCGTTTATTTACAGATCAATTAAAGCGATTGGGTTGGAAATCCGAATCGCCCATTGTGGCACACAAGTGCGAAATCTGATAGCGACGTGCCACAATTCCTGTTTAGTTCGGCCAATTTGCATATCAACGAGACTGGCCGTCTACGCATGGGTGCACGAGTTCGAGTCGGTTTCTTAATGTGGTTTAAATTAGTTGCGCCCAAGTCTGCGGTGGCATTCAGCTCCAAATACTTTTGCAATAGTTTCGGTGTAGGTATTTTTTAGAAAAGTGGTTCCATCCAAGTAAGTGATAATTGAAAAATTATGACAAATAGTCGAGTTTCATGTAGGAGCGCTCTGAAATATGACCCACTTGACTGAGAGCGAGTATTTTATTTATTTATTTGTAAAATTAGCGCAATTATTTATGAATTATTAAGTAATTATAGTGAGGCTTTCAACTGCTGTTGTGAAGATAAGAAAACTGGATTTTCAAGTCATTTTTTTTAGTTTAAAAGAACACTTTTTATGAAATTTTTGCTGTGCATTTTTTTTATTTAGTTTAAATAAAATTCTTTAAAAATTTTATTATTTATATTTTTTTTAATCGAAATATTTTCGTTGTGTTCATTAAGATTCTCCAAGGCTTTGTTAGCTTGAGTTTATTGAATTATTTCAGTGTTTTATTTATTAGTTCTCAGATGGAGAGAATGAAAACAGTACAAGAGTCTTCAGTTTAATTTCAAGCTGTATAAAACTACCACCTAAGAAGACTCAAGCCAAGCTCTCTATGAATTGGCCACCACAATTCATCATTCCTTTGTCAACAGAACATAAAGAAATTAAAAATCCAGCACAAATGACATTGAAATGTTTACTTAAAGTCACTTAGAGGAACCACACGATGGTGAAACTCAAAGGAAATCGCTTCTGAAATCTAATACAATGCTCCCGAAGCACCACTGGGAGCAACTGTCAATAAATATTGATATTTGTATATGAAAAATGTTTTCTTCTATACACAAACCACAAAGAATCGTACTTGGTATGCAAGTAGCACAGATCAAAGTCGCAATCCTTGTAGATTGTAGATTTATTTAAGGTTATACACCGCGACCTGAAAGATATATTGTGATGCTCCTTTTTATATACAAAGATGAAAATAGTCTCATCTTTCTTCTGTCAGGTTAATTTCCAACAAGAATTCAGGTATATTGAAGGAATCAAAAGTTGAGGGATCTTGCACATATATAATCCTTGTAAATTGTAGGTTCTGTAAGGATGTTATACACCGCGGTCTGAAAGGTCCATTGTGAAGCCCCTATTGATATAAAAAGGTGAGAATAGTCTCTATAGATCTTCTGTCAGGTTAATTTTCGACAGTAATTCAGGTATATTGGAGGAATCAAAAGTTGAGGGATCTTCTATATCTAAGATAGATTCTCGAAAACACCTGTGAATTTTATATGCCTAAGGTCCCCAGTTTGTTATCAGTTGCAGTAAGGTTTCGTCACTTTCCTAACAGCATCTACAGACGGCATCTGAAGATAGACCAAACTTATTGATATGATAGTTGTGTATTCAGTGTCCGCTTAAAATGCCTGTGACGATTCTCAATTTACTCCGAGGCATGTTAATTAACTCCTTAGATCTTTTAGGATTAAAAAAAGTATATTCCTGCAAAACTATATGGTTCTGTATAATGACATTGAGCATTACGTGCAGCTCTGTCAAGGAAGAAAGTGACCTCTCCGAACCATTTAATACCGTGCGAGGTGTCAGACAAGGCGATCCACTGTCGTGCAGCCTCTTCAATTTCTCCATGTACTGTACAATTACTGCGGAAGGCCGGTGTGCATCGGAATGGCAATATTTTCTACAAAAGTGTCCAGCTCCTCGCATATGCTGATGACATCGACATCATTGGACGTTGCAAGCGAGATGTCACTGCTGCATTTTCCGCCATTGAAAAAGAGTCAGCGTAAGACGGTATGACAATGAACGAGGGCAAGGCAAAGTACGAGTATATGCTGTCCGCCAGCAGAGATACTCGGCGTTTAAGATCTCATGTTATAGCGGACAACTGTACTTTTGAAGTTGTCAAGGAATTTATATACATTGGCTCCGCCATTAACACCGACAAGGACGTTAGTCTGGAGATTGAACGAAGAATCACACAATAATAGGTGTTATTGTGGGCTCACTGAGCAAATATGTAGTAGACCCCTCCTCCGAACGACAAAACTGAAACTCTACAAGACGCTCATCCTACCCGTGCTGCTCTACGGCGCAGAACCATGGATCCTGTCGCAGACTGATGCAGCCGCACTGGAGATGTTCGAGAGGAAAATTCTGCGTAAAATCTTCGGTCCTGTTCATGTCGGCGACGACTACCGTATTCGGATGAACCATGAACTATACGAACTCTACTCTGCTCTGGCTTCAGGTAGGTTGTGTCTCAGTAAGGTGGTGGCGGCTACTTTAAGTTCGTCTTCCGTGAAAAGAGGTGAGACTTTCTTGACGAGCACTTCCTTTTCTTTTCCTAAGTAATGTAAAGGAACCAGAGGGTTTTCCATAGCATGAGCCTCAAGTTGGGGTACCGATGCTCTCGCTCCAAGCTTTTTCATTACAACTTTATAATCCAGTCCCCAAGGCAAAGAACACAGAGAACCGACACTTAAACTTCTGATTTTCTAACGTTCAAAAAAATGCCTTTGTGTATCATTAGTTGCTATATGGATAGGTTTGTTTATCATTGGCTCTGAAACAAATCTGCCACACTACTTCAGTTTTCCGCATGTGTAAGTGTGCGCAATACGAGACACGTTCAAGAGTCGCCTCTCTGTGGTCTCTGCCCATGGATCGTTGTTTCTGTCGTTTCAAAGCTCCTCCCTTTTATTCTCCTTGCTAGTGCTACTAGCAATTTTGAGAGTTCTCCTTGCAGCTTTGAGATCTTCTCCTTTGGCAATCGCAGATCCTACCCGCCCGTTTTTCATTACATTTGCTTCATCTTAATGGAAGATTCAAACGAGATTGAGACGATAATGTTGTGATTGATTTTGGATATATCTCTTTCTTTAAGTTTAAACATATGGAATGGACATGTGAAGACAATTATCAACTAGAGTACCATATCTGGGAATGCTGTAAACTGATCCGTTACTATTCAGCAAGGATGCAAATACTTTGGCTCCGATACAGAGAAATTTTGCGCCTTTGATTCTACTCAATATAAATAATTTTTCTCCTATACAAAGTACTACAAAATACTACAAGTATTTCTAATTGTTTCTATAACAACAATTGGATTATTCATTCATGGATCCTTCCCTAAGTCCAACTTGAGGAATCCCTCAATCTGTTAGATTGTGGATGTGGCCAACATAATTCTCATTCCAATAAGACACTTATTTTGAGGCATTGTTTATATACGGCTATTTGGGTCGTATTACTGCAACAATACCCTCGATTCGCGTTTTGAGTCCTTGAAGAACTTCTTTGTAGTTGAAAGAGTTTCATACTACCGTTTAATTGTTTACATCCCTCAAGCAACTTCTGGATGCATTGGGAGTACTTTGTTATTAAGGATATGTTCCCCAAGATGCTTAATGCCGCCTTTTCCTGACGTTTATGCAACTTTTATGTAACCTTTATGCAACTTCTGTGCAACTATTATATCCCAGCATACTTTCAAATTCGTTCTCAATTGCTCCCTAGTCCACCTTTTTGTCTTAGTCCACCTTTTTCTTCAAAAGGCACTCATACGATCTGTATTTCAAGCCTCTAGTCCACGTTCTCCTCAAAAGACACTCATACGACCTGTATTTCCAGCTCCCGTCCACCTTTTTGTTCAAAAGACACTCATACGACCTGTATTTCAAGATTCTTAGTCCACCTTTTTCTTCAAAAGGCACTCATACGATCTGTATTTCAAGCCTCTAGTCCACGTTTTCCTCAAAAGAAACTCATACGACCTGTATTTCCAGCGCCCTAGTCCACCTTTTTGTTCAAAAGACACTAATACGACCTGTATTTCAAGCCTCTTGTCCACCTTTTCTTCAAAAGACACTCATACGACCTATATTTCCTGCTCCCTAGTCCACCTTTTTGTTCAAACGACACTCAAACAACCTGTATTTTAAGCTCCTTAGTCCACTTTTTCTTCAAAAGACAATGATACGACCTGTATTTCAAGCTTCTTAGTCCACCTTTTTATTCAAGAGACACTCATACGACCTGTATTTCCAGCTACTTAGTCCACCTTTTTGTTCAAACGACACTCATACGACCTGTATTTCCATCTCCTTAGTCCACCTTTTTGTTCAAACGACACTCATACGACCTGTATTTCAAGCGAAATAAGAGTTAAACACGTGAAGAATAAAAGAGAAAAAGCACGAAATGGTACTCTGGAAAAGTGTGGTAGTAAATAAAACCCTGGACATGTGGCAATGAGAGGGTATCAGCAATTCACCACACGGAGAGCACATGCAACAGTTCCTAACCAAAAGAGAGAGGCAAAAAGAGAACGAGAGAGAGACGACCGAGCACTTTACAAAAAAAAACGAAAGCTCTGCTCCGCTCGGCTCCAGCAAATGTGGTGCAACAACAGAGCGCAGGCCGCGCAAACCGAACGTCGCTGTCGAGTGATTCGGGCCACCTGCTGCATGCAGAATGCACTGCTCCAACCCTTACGAGTGGGGGTGGTGGAGCACGAGCAGCAGAACAGCGACATGGCAGAACGCACTGAAACGAGAATGGAGCGTATCAGGCGCACGGCAAAAAGGGGAAAACTCACCACGCCGAGGTTAACAACGTGCCAACGTCCGTTGGAATTTTCACAACGTTTCGGTTTGTTGAGCGTAGTGGACGTGTAAATTGGTCGCTGCTAACGCGAAGGAATTTAAAACAACAAAATATAAAAAACATAATAATAAATAAACAAAAAACGAGAAGAGCAAAACGGTATGTGAATGCTTGGAAAATTCATGCGGAGTTCGGAGTTCATGGGGAGGCATATCACAACAACAACAACCAAAGTACACACACACACGTGCACATAGTTCGGTGTCAGTTGGTCGCGAAGTGGAGCCCACTCCTCCTGCGTCTCACTGGTCCGTTTGGTGCGCGTATGTAATCAAAAAGTGCTCGACCATTGCAGTAATTCGCGCGAATCCCGCTCACATTAAAATCCCATCAATCTTCCTTACCGCCTTCGATTGAGTGCGCGCGAGTGCCAACGGGCGTACAAGCGGGCGTGCGTGTGTGTGGCCGCCTTTACACATTTGGCGCAAAAAGCAACCAAACACACACACACATATACACACAGAGTTGCTCAAAACAAAGCCAAAAGAACAATCAAAACAAACAAATAAACCAACAAACAAACCAAACACAGCGCACCAGCAAAGTGCAGTGAGGGCGTCGGAGAAACATAACTGTTGCATTTGGCAGCGCCTCCGCCGGAGTCAGTTCGACAGGCAGTGAGCGTGTGAGTGGTGTGTGTGCACGTGTTTCCACTTTGTGGTGGTGTTGGTGCTATTGGAGCGCTCTGCCGGCGCTGTAATTTTAATTAAATTCATTTCAATAATTTGCACATTTGTGCGCGCGAATTCAACGCAATTGAGACCAATCAAATGGAATTCGACAGTGGAGCAGCTGGAATTTGAAATTTGCGCGAGTGCGGAACTTGACTAACACCCAGTTTCCTGGGGCAGTTTCGTGCTGATATCGACCCACCATCAGGCAGAGGTAAGCAAGCATTCTTAGTGTTCTCAGTGATGGTCCACAGAAATATTTATGCAATTGCCTTCTTTAAGAAGGAGAGCATAGCTGTGACCTATCACAACAAATTCTTTCAAAAGTGTGGTATCACAAATATCCAACCTGAAATTTCTCCAAATCTGGACGTCATGTCCTCAAAGATGGCAGACTAAGTGAGTAAAATAGAAACTGAATGCTGGATGGTCACCACTACACTCTGTGTGATATATTTGTCAGTTCTATAACTCATGGAACTACCCCGACGCATCTCGTGCTAAGTACTTGTAACATATTTCTTTTGATGACTCGAACTTCTTTAGAATCACGACTAGTTTTTGGGATTGACAACACGGATTATAAAAGAAAATTTTAGGCTTGTGATTATCATAATAAGTTTAACATGGGCCTTCATAGAAAATTGTGAACTTGTGATTATCGTAATCAGTTGAACGCCGTCCCTCAAAAAATTGTGGACTTGTGATTATCATAATCAGTTTAACACGGTACTTCATAGAAAATTGTAGACTTGTGAATATCATAATCAGTGTAACGCGGTCCCTCATAGAAAATTATAGACTTGTGATTGTCATAATAAGTTTAACACGGTCCTTCATAGAAAATTGGAGACTTGTGATTCTCATAAGTTCAACGTGGTCCCTCATAGGCAAGATGTGTGATTATCATAATAAGTTTAACAAATAATTCAGTTGTTTGCCGTAGTCAATGGCGTCGACTTAAGAGCCTCCATTAGCAAACTCTCCTAAAGACATGATGGCGTTTAGGCTTATCCACTTTATTGCGGCTGCCCTGGTCGGATCTTAACTTTAGCGTGTATACTTAAAAAGGGCTTGAAAATATTTTGGCGAACAATTTCGACCCATTTTATTACCAAAACCTTAAGACGTATTTCGTCCTTGTAGCTTAGGTAACACCAAATATGTTTTAATAACTATATAACTGCGAAAAAGAGTTATTAACTATATTAGGGTCCTATAAGAAATGTCTCGTCTATCCCAAAAACAACAATCAGGAGACTACTTATGAGAATGGAGTATGTATTCAAACCTCGGAAATCAATTATGGTGCTCTCAGCAGCCTTGTTTTCGTAAGGAATAATTCGCTCAAGATTCTCATGATTCTATGCCAATTTCCCATAAAAATTTCAGATTTTGACACATTTCAGCAGATTTACTATAGATAGAATTTGTGCCACATTTCTCCATATTCACTGCAAATAGAATTTTGGAGATATCCAGCTTATATATTCTATATAACACTCTTATAAGGCGATGTTTGACAATGATGAGGTTAATTGTGATTTCTGAAGAACAATTGCCAGAGTGGACTGTTGAGTAATTGTGATTTCTGAAGAACAATTGCCAAAGTGAACTGTTGAGTAATTGTGATTTCTGAAGAACAATTGCCAGAGTGGACTGTTGAGTAATTGTGATTTCTGAAGAACAATTGCCAAAGTGAACTGTTGAGAGATTGTAATTTCTGAAGAACAATTGCCAAAGTGAACTGTTGAGTAATTGTGATTTCTGAAGAACAATTGCCAGAGTGAATTGTTTGAGTAACGGAACAGTTCACAGCGTTTCAAATACTCGCATTGCCTTTGATGCAGTTCCCAGCGAGATTAAATTTTAATTTTAAATGATTGAAATTTCAAGTCACAATATGCGGTTTCAGTTCGACCTCGTTGGAGGTTTGAAATAGTCGGTTTCGCCTTTGCTAGCCAGGAAACCATTCATCATACTTACGGGTACAATAGACGCTAACCATGGTATTTGATAAACCGATTTTGCCACAATGAAAGTCCGGAAAAAATAGAAGAGAAAGTAACAAAAGAAAAGAGAAGAAGTTGTGAAAACTAATAAATATTTATTTTAAACTACATTTGCTCAAAGCTCTTTAAGAACAATTAATTGAACGAACTACGTAATCGCCAGAAAATTTGTGAGACTACAACCATGGAGGAAACCGAAGAGTGCAAGGTGTTGGGGGAATGAGTACTAGCTTCAGAGGCTTTCGACTCGAAAAGAAAAAGATTTTATAGAAAGAAGCATTTTGGCGACCAAGCCCGAGTTAGGATTTGAACCTGCGACCCTCGGGGTGTGAGTCTAGCATGCTTACCACTAGACCACTGAGGGTGGAACTTTAAAATGGGAATGTTGTTCACAATGAAAACTGGCTTAAAATCCTTGAATGTTGTTCACTGTTCAGTGCAAAGAACTGTGATCAGTACGAATGAATTTGGATATATTATGGATGTATTACCACTTCGATTACTTTAAAGTTGTAAGCTCCATAGCCACAAAGACATGAAGTGGATCAATAAGTTCCTTTGTGGTTCCATCTGACCCCGAGCCTCCTATTTCGTCGCATCATCTTCAGCATGAAATTAAATTTACGAGACTCATTCTCCAAATATGTCATCAAGAGGTAGTCTTTCAGATGAGTCTTTCAACCTTCACTAGTAACAAGTGAAGTACAGAGGAGTTACCTCACTTTTTTGCACTCTTCATAGCAAATATAATTTTCAAGATAGTTTCTTCACGTTCCGAATTGTTTTCCGGTTGCTGTGAACCAAATATGAAACTTCTATATCCTCATGGTTGGCAATGACGTCCATAATGAGTTTCTGCTGGGAATTTTCACGGTTCTAATGCTCTGCTTAGTGTGAGCATGCATATGGAAATGCCCTTTTTCACAGAGAACTTTGCTATATGAAAAATGGTTCCTAATGTCACATTCTGAGGAGTAAGGTATGGTATTAAGTTACTACGTGGACTCAATATCTTTGAACTGTTCGGTTTCTTCTCCAAGGTTGTTTTTCACAAATTATCTTCCGATTAAAATTCTTTGTTGTTTTCAAATGTGTTTCAATATCTTCATTCCAAAGCGTCTCTATTAAAAATTTTATTATTTTGTCTGTATTCTAATTGATATCATAGTAATATTAGTAAACAAAAACCTAACTAAGATATTCTTAACCATAAAATACTGTACGATACTATACATAACGATACTATGAGGTTGCCTCACACTCACTCTAGTGTCACATTTTGTGAAAGTAACTGAAAGGCAACAGAATTAAATTATTATGATTATTTCTTTTGTTAATAGTTCCATCACTGGATTGTAGTAATTAATTCGTAACCCCTCCATGGGTGAATCTCTTCAATTACAGTCGTTAAATTTGATTGATCAATATTTGAACAAGTTTCACAGTTAATTATATAAAACTCTTGTCACTACTGCTTCCAAGTCACAATTGAACTGCATCGTTTCAATTTATTTCACTCGCTTTCGGTGCCATTCCAACACACCACAGAACTGAGTATATTGATTCGAAAGACATATGTTAATGACTTGTCAGCTATGGTGCGTTGCTTATCCTTATGCGTCGTTTATGAGATCTCACTTACGATGCATTATTTATTAAGTGTCACTGATGATAAGTCACTGATGATGCGTTGCTTATGATACGTAGTTTATGATGATGCATCGCTTATGATGCGTCACTTATAGTGCATTATATAAGATTGGCTTTTGATCCATCGCCTATGGTTCGACCCTTATAATATGTCACTTATGATGCGTCCCTTATGAAGTGTTGCTGATAACTCGTCGCATATAATATGTCACTTATGATATGTCGCTTATGATGTGTCACTTATGATGCATTGCTTATGAAACGTCTCTTAAGACTCGCTTATAAAATGTCACTTATGATGCGTCGTTTATGATGCATCGTTTTGGATTCATCGCTTATGATGCGTCACTTATAATGAGTCACTTATAATATGTCACTTATGATACGTCGTTTATGGCAAATTCCTTTGGCTGCATCGCTTATGGTGCGATACTTATGATATATCCCTTATGATGCGCCACTTATTATGCGTTCCTTACGATACGTCACTTAAGATGCGTTGCTTATGAAGCGTCCCTTATGACTCGTCCCTCAAAATATGTCACTTATGATATGTCGTTTGTGATACTTCGCTTTGGATGCATCGCTTATGATGCGTTGCTTATAATAATTGGCTTTTGATGCGACGTTTATGGTTCGACACTTATGATATGTCACTTATGTTGCATCGCTTATGATATGTCACTTAATGTTGCGTCGCTTATGATATGTCACTTATGATGCATTGCTTATAATACGTTGCTTAAGATAACTGTATTATGATGCGTGGTTTATAATGCGTCGTGTACGCATAGTAGTTTATACCTCATAGTATAAGAGAGAGAGGAAGATCATTATTATTTTTTGAGTACTGACTTCTAACTTCACTAAAGATTTTCAATAATGACTTACGAGTATTATCACTAGAACATTTTACTAATGCCTTATCACTATACTATTAGTTATAATTATATGATAACTTACAACCTTTAACATTACTTCAAATTAAGTCAGGAATATAGAAGCGAATATTTCCTAACAATATTAATATTGCCTTCAGTGACATTATCTCTGCCTTAAACCCATCCTAGTGGCGAGATAATCCTAACGAAATTGTCAGTCACGAGTTATAGCATTGAACATTAATTCATGTTTAGGCATGCATGTTTTAAAAACTATTTCATTGCAATACGAGTTTATTAGTCCAGGGAACAATTAGTTACATTTTTCTACTAGATTAGCGTTAGTGTTTGTTTCGATCTTGCCCTCCTAGTTGTTCTATTGGTCATCCATCCAAAGACTTATTCGGAGGATTTACCAAGACTCCATTTATAATTTGATGCTTTAAACTATGTGAAAGTAGTTTAATTTTCCATTAACAAAAAAAAGTGTAAAGCAATAGAAATGCTCATAGAAAATATAAACGAGGGACTATCTAATGATGTGGCTGTTTTACCTTTATTGGTGGACGACTCAAAATATGAATTGTGTTTGCACTGCGATACATTTATATATGAAGATTTGAAGTGTATTTCCGAACGGTCGCCCTCTGTAGTCTAGTGGTAAGCATGCTCAGTCTCAGATGGTTGCAGTTTCGGACTCAGTAGCGTGCAGGTGTAAACCCTGCCCCGCCCTTGGTCTCACAAATTGCATCTCTCTAAGAAATATTTCCCTTTCATTCGAAGGTCTTAGTGTTAGTACTCATTCCCCAACCCCTTGCAGTCATTTAATGACATATAATGATAATAATGATGTAACATATAATGATAATACTGATATTCGAATTACGTACTGCGCGCCATGTAGATTGCAAACTGTTCCAAATCGCATTGGCTCTTAGAGTAAAACCATCCTTCCAAATAGCATTAGCTCTCAGAGAATAACTATCAAAATATAGGGTGTCCTAAAATGCATATGGGTGAGTGCAAAAAAGTCCAACATTCGCTTGTTGGTGAACTTGGAGGATTGTGGGTGTTCTGTTGCCTACCTGCGTTTACTTTGAAGTGGAAGTAGTATGCTATCGCACAAGGTTAGACTAGGTTTTCGTGGCAGTCAGTCTACAGAGCAACTCACTCAGACAATTATGGGTCCATTGTGATACCACCGCGTAACACTGCACCTCTACTTTACCAAAGAGGGTTAATGTATAAGAGCTTGCAATTCGCTCACCAAAAATGCACACCACGGGAAGTGTAGTAGGTATTCATTAATCCTCTTTAACTTTACTTGTGAAACCATTTTGAAGCCCTAATAAAGGATAGGATTTGTTTGACCGGACACTTCTGTAAGTGAGCTGAGAGTGTGTTTGTCTAAAGAGCCCGCTCTGCTTTTAGCTAGAGCCGGGCAGCTACAGAAGATATGTTCCACAGTCTCCTTCTCCTCTTCATCCCCACAGTTTATGCTGTATTGATGAGAGAATACTCCCGGCCTGCCAAATAGCCAATGACCACTTTGAAATATAATATGAGCCGACTCGCACAATATTATATAATGCGACTCGACTATTATATTGAAATATAACATAACAGCAAAATGAGTTTTATGTCCTTCCTAACAGTGCGAACAAAATACAAGTCGCGACCTTAGAGATATCTTTGCTCGACAGGCCAAGCAAGTCTTTAGATTTTGTACTATCACACAAACAAACCTTTCCCCATTTAACACATAAGAAAAGAAGGAAAAACGTCGGATGTAGTGGTGTTTTCTTATCATTGTAATGCTTCCGTACTTACCCTCTTTGGTCAACTTTGATCTACATTCATTTTTAAGTGGATTGTATAAAGAGGTTTTCCTTGGGCATTCACAGTTGTTCTTTATACTATATACAGTTCTATTATCTTATATACAGTTCTAAGTTTCTTTAATTATACATTTTCATTTGATGAGTTCCTTCTTCTTTTTGCAGGTGTTTTGAAACAGTATCATAACCATATATAAAGGAAAAATCGATACCCTTCAATGCTCATAACTCATAAGGAAGCACATAAAATAGAATATTGCAGACGAAGCATGAACCAGAAATATTATAAATAAAATATAGTTCCACATTTCTCAGAAACTACAAATATACAACAAAAACAAAAGTGGATAATAGTGTACGGATGTGTATAACAGGCGAATAAGCCGATTTACTATTATAAGCAAAGAGCTGCAACATGCACAGAAGTGCAGTAAAAGCGACAAAAGAGCAACAGAAAATTGCCAACCTTTAAAATTAGTCACAAAATAAAAGCAGAAACATTTCATTAATTTAATCAAATTAAAAAATTATTTAATTAATATCAAATCATATAAAAAATATTTAAATAATCACTCAATAGAAATAATAATCATTAATATGATGTGAAAAAACTTCCCCATCAAATTTTGTTCCAAAAATAAATAGAAATATATGCACAACTCACAAAAAATTATAAAATGTAATTAAAATTAAAAAAATTTATTTAAAAAAATAGCGACAAATGATCCGAAAACTAATAAAATAATACTAAATAAATTATACTAAACTTATTTAATAAAAATAAACAAAATCAAAATCGTTTGTGTCAGTTTAAAGTGTTGGAAGAGTGGCAAAACTACCGTCGAATTATTTCAAAAACAAGTTTAAAACAGTTCGTGTAAATGGTGAACTCGTTCGTAGACTTTAAAACTGCCGCCGCGAAAGTTTTTGTAAAGACCCACAGAACTGAGCCACTAATAGCGAGCAACACGTTCAAAGGGAACTTCTGTGTATTTGCCTGCAGCAATTAACAGTATTCCTCGATTATCCAAACACAAACACACACACAAATACACACACACTCGCTCTCACATGCGGCTAAGAAAAAAAGAGTAAACACCCAACCCAATTAAAGGCAATTAAATTATAAATAAATAAATAAATGTATAAAAATCACAAAATAAATATTTTTAACAACACGCCACGTTGAAGAAAATCGATAAAGCCACGCAACAATTGCTGCACAGCACAGACCAAGCACCAAGCACCAAGCACCAAGCACCAAGCACCAAGAACACAGCCCAGCGCGAGCCGGAAGCAAAAAGAAAATTTATATGTAAAAAAAAAGAGACGAAACACTGAAAATTTTTAATTCACATACACAGCAAATTACCACAATAAATAAGGAAACCAAAAGGAAACAAGGCGAACGACAGCAAAAGCAAAAGGAACAACCGCAACAGCAGCAACGACACCACCAACAACAACAACAGGAGTAGTATCAGCAGCAGCAGCAAAAGTAAAGGCAAACATGTCGGAGTCCAGTGAAAACAACGGCGGTGGGGATCTCCAGCAGCAACAGCATTCGGGCGATGAGGCGGTCGGCGAGAACAAAATGAAGTCGCGCCTCCGCAAGGGAGCGCTCAAGAAGAAGAACGTGTTCAATGTGAAGGATCACTGCTTCATACCGCGATTCTTCAAGCAGCCGACCTTCTGCTCGCATTGCAAAGACTTTATTTGGTAAGTCATGAAATATATTTATAGATATAATCGAGGGCAGATTGATATTGAAGCTCCCTAAGTAGGAAAAAAACATTTTTTTTTTTCAAAAACCATTTATTTCTCAAACATAGTATCCTTTTACTTGGACACACTTAGTAAGACGATATTCCAACTTTTTTCTACCATCTGAAGAATACGATTTCGGGAACTCCTCAAAATACGCGTTAGTTTCGGTAATCACTTCTTCGTTTCAGATGAATCTTTTTCCTGCGAGCCATTTTTTCAAGTTTGGAAACAAGAAAAAGTCACTAGGAGCTAAATCTGGACTATAAGGTGGATTATTAGCCAATTCGAAGTGTATTTCACGTAATTTTAGCATCGTATCTAATGCTGTGTGAACCGGTGCGTTGTCTTGAAGAAAGAGCATTTTTCTTCTTCTTTAAATGTGGTCGTTTTTCCTTGATTGCATCAATCAATTGATCCAATAATGCACGATAATGCTTTCCTGTGATTGTGGATCCTTTTCAAGATAATCGATGAGCAATATTCCGTGTGCATCCCAGAATACAGTGGCCATAACCTTGCCAGCCGATTTCACTGCCTTCGCCTTCTTCGGAGCACTTCCACCAGCTTCCACCCATTGTTTCGATTGATTTTTGGTTTCAGGTGTGTAGTGGTGGACCCACGTTTCATCCACAGTTATTAATCGACGCCAAAAATCAACAGGATTACGCTTTATCATGTCCAAACACCGCTGTGAAGTGGTCTGTCGATCTCGTTTTTGTTCGACACTGAGCAAACGCGGCACCCATCTTGCCGATAGCTTTTTCATATGCAAATGTTCATGCAAAATGTTGAACACACGTTCATATGATATGTTTACCATTTCAACAATCTCACGCAACGTGACTCGGCGATCATTCATAACGATATCGAGGATTTTCTTGATATTTTCTTCAGTAACCACCTCTTTTGGCCTTCCTGTTGATGGTATTGTTGCAGTGCATGTTCGGCCGCGTTTAAATTCAACAATCCAATATTTGACCATGTAATCTGACGGAGCAGACTCACCGTAATGTTTATCGAGCTTTTCTTTTGTCTCTTTCGCCGTTTTTCCTTTCAAATAATAGTCTTTAATCACTGCACGAAATTCGCTTTTTGCCATTTTTCAAGAAACACAAAAGTTGCTTACTTCAAACGACTACAACAAATAAACTAATCGATGAATTTGGGCGAAATTTTAACAGCTGGCGTTTGACAGATCGCAATTTTTAAAAAAAAAAGTTTTTGTGTTTGTGCTGCCATCTAGCGCTAGGTAGCTTCAATATCAATCCGCCCTTGTATATACTCGTATATATATGGCATATGTATGCGAGATATGTATTCAACATATGTATCTGTCATATAAACATATGTATTTGACATATGTATTCGAGATATGTATTCAACATATGTATTTGACACATGTATTTGACACAAGTATTCGACATATGCATTCAAAATATATATTTCTCACATAAACATATGTATTTGTCACATTTATATGGCATATTCCGCGTCTTATGTACTCACACGTTTATGTGTTTATATTGCTGTATATAATGTAGTACTGCTTAACTACTTTCCGTATGTGCATTTGGCATTTCTCCACGTTGTCCATTATTCTGCGACATTTTACCTTATATTATAACGCATAAAGAGTTTAAGGTATCCTACACATGGCAAAAATATGCAGTTGGTTTCCAGTGACTCGAAGATTGGTAGAAGTGTTTGTGTCATTGCAGGCAGATTATTATACTTGCTGTGAATTGTTTCCAACAAATGCCGCCCTCTGTGGTCTAGCATGCTAGACTCACACCCCGAAGGTCGCAGGGTCAAATCCTGCCACGAGCTTGGTCTCCAAAATGCTTCTTTCTAAAAAATCTTTTCTCTTCGAGTCGAAGGCCTCTGTAGGTAGTACTCATCCAACACCATAATAATAAAATCTCCAACAAATCAAATAATCCCGAGACCTACATTCACAAAGCAGCTGCTTCTGACTTATTTGCAGCGAAGTCTTCTGTTTTAACTTTGTCGACTTGAATGAATAAATGAATGAAATAAACAGGGAAAATGTACCTCGGCCCATTTGATCTATTGTACTCCTCCTGCATATACCTATTAAAGGTCTTTTATTAGTCCAACTATTCTAAGGAAGCTTAGCACGGAGTTTAGGTTCATTGCTCTAATGTCTCTGCCCTCGGGCCAATAATGCCCCAGATATTTCTTTCTATTGCGAGATAATGCTTCGCAGTTCATTAAAAGGTGCTCTGGTGTTTCTTCTGCCTCCGTGCAGAAACTGCACGTGTTTTCTGGTGAGAGTCCCAGCTTCATGTGGTGGCTTGTTATATGACAGTGGCCTGTGAGGTGACCTGTCAGAGGTTTGAAATTTTTGTTAAAATGTAAACATAGAGCTGTACGTTTTGAGTTGCAGTCCCCAAACATGAGCTTAGAATGGAGTCCCCAATCATGAGCTTGAGTTGTGGGAGTGAGGCCCAGTAGCGTGATCTTCTGGATTTTTCCTCCTGTCTTAATTGATCTGTTTGTGGACTCAATAATGATATTACTGGCTCGTATTCGAGATATACACCAAAAAAATAGAGGAACAATACGTCTCCTTATGTTAAAGGGAAAACTTTCACTGAAAGTATCAGTATTATTATTATTTATGCCTTTCACCATAATTAATTATGACTGCAAGGGATTGGGGGAATGAGTCCTGCCAACTAAGGGCTTTGACTCGAAGAGACAAATGTTCTGAACCGGATTCAAAAGTGAACCTTACGGTATAGTAAAATATATTAAAAGAAACTGCAGATCCTCTTCATGAAATATACAAAATCACACTGAAAATAAATAGAAGTATTGTTGAGTGATGTTCACCTTGAATTCCCCAAACGGTTCTGTAGAGTTTCTTTGAATAAGTCTTTAACTTCCAAAGTCCAAAAACCCCACTAACTATAAATGACTCACCAAAACTGAATACAAATAATATAGGGAAGAGTTATAGAAATATAATACAAAATACAGTGACTAAAATAAACCCATCATATTCTTTCCTTTGTACATGTGTACTAAATTTAACTCTGGAAGGGTCTTTCATTATTTCCCTGTAATACTGTAAAATAGTTCTTCAGTTGTACATAAAGTGTCTCCAACTATTACTCCTCAGAAGAAGATACTACTATATTATTTATATTCCTCTTCTGTAGGACCAATTTTCCTGGCCTTTATGGAACCTTTACAGCTGCATTCCTACGAGCTGGAAATGAAAGCAACATCACCCAAGTTAATGAACTTGGGTGATGTTGCCATCTTGGACCTCAATTACTTAAATTCTTCAGGTAACCCTACCAATCGAATCAAAAGTACAAATCGCACCATCTAAGATACCAGTACATTATACCGCCAGATAACGAAGCCAGCCAGATGACGAAGCCATAAAAATTCTCTCCTGATCTAGTAAAAAAAATGTATTATGATTGCAGTTGGGAGAGAATACCATACCTCGGTAATCTTCAATAAAACATGAGTTTAAGGCTCCTCCATACGAAAAGGCTCAGAAACCAGGCCTTTTAGATAATGCAATACCCTTGGATCTCTTCTGGGATGTTCTACATTATGATTACCATTGATAGATGCCTAGGTAATGTTCAGTAAAACATGAGTGGAAGATTCCTCCACAAGATACGACTCAGAGACCCGGACTTTTATATAATGCATGGAACAATTTTGGTTGTTGCCTGGAGTGTACTATGGTATGATTGCCGTTGATAGAGAGTACCATACCTCTGGAATACTCAATAAAATATAGGTGGAGTACTTCTCCACAAGAAAAGAGGCAGAAACAGAAATTTTTATAGAATGCATTGAATACTCTTGGACCTTTTCTAATGTGTTTAGTTCCTAATTCGACAATTTTATATATTTATGTTCCTAGTCATCAAAGAGTGTGCCTTGTCGCTGAACTGAACAAAATTTGTGAACTGAAAGTAGGCGAAATCCCTCAACTTCGATTGCAATGGAAAATTTTATTGATTTCTACGCATTGTCAGGTAACGCTTCATGGTTAAATTTGAAGACTGTAAAATATGACAACTGTGGTCTTATCAGCAGTCACATTTTGAGCGTTCCTAATAAACTGCCATTACCATTAACATTGTTGTATATTGAAACCTTTTGAAAGAAAAGTCCTCGACTGAAAACATTTCATGTTCGAGATCAAATCACCATAAATAGTTCTGATTCACCCAACTAAATGTGCCCCTACACACTGCAGTAGTAGCCCAGAATTTATTTTATAAAGAAGGAGCTGACCTCTAGACTCACACACGGGTTGGAATCCTGCGCCGGATTTCCTTGTAAAATCCGCTCACTGCTGCAATTACTGATTTAACTCTTGGGCCAAGTGAATCTGACATAACTCCTTCAGGGAACTTCCTGCTTTTTTCCCACATTTACCATTACTTCTAATTGACATTCCAATACGTTAGGCTTAATTTCTGGCAGATCAACTTTCTGATGAGTATATGTATTGTGGCTCAAGAATACTTCTTTCTGAATCTTTTCTCTTCGAGTTGAAAGCCTTAGTTGCTAGTGCTCCAAAACCCTTACAGACATAATTTATTTATGTTGAAAGGTTTAATAATAATTATATTATATGTAATATAATAATATTATATTTAGTATAATAATATTATTTTTAGTATAATAATATTATTTTTAGTATAATAATAATATAATATCGGCGCAGCTGAGAATGTTCAACTCGATATAATCATAATATGGAAGGAGAAGTTCGATCCTTACTGACTTCACTCGTTACCTTTGCAGCGTCGGTTGAAAGGAAACATTTTATCATATTCAAACCGATAACACAATCCCTAAGGAATCAAGCAAGCTTAGGATTCTCTCTTCATGCAACTCGATATTATCACAGCCAAGAATTGAGTCTGGATTTCTCATATGGATTTCTCCCTTCGATTTCTCCTTTGGATTTCTACCTTGGATTGTTCCTTCGGATTTTTCATCAACATTCTTACTGTGAATTCAGAAACAGTTCCATATTTGTATATGAAAGATTGGTTTACTTCATCTTAGTTATAATTTCACATCGATACCTCAAATTTACCCACCTTTACATTACAAAAACATACTAGAAAAGGACACAAAAATATTTACAAATAACAAATTCAGGAGTATTTCACTTCAGTGAAGTATAAATCAGAATACGCCCCAATGAATCTAATGATGTAAGAAGATAAGTTGAAATGCCTGCTTTCATAATCATTGCTAATTTGTATGTATATAAGTTGGTTTCGAATCCCCAACCCCAACTCACCATATCTCGATTTTTCAGTTGTTTAGAATTATTATAAACAAATCGATTGTTATAAGTAAATGAAAAGTCAACGAATTCGTTACTTTTAACGATTTAAGCTTTACCAGAGAACACAGAGAAGCGGCACTTAAACGTCGAATTTTCTCACGTTTAAAAAAACGGTCTTTGTTTATCATTAGTTGCTATATGGATAGGTTTGTTTATCATTAGTTATGAAGAAAATCATCATCTCACTACTACAGATTTTGCGAACGTGTGGCAAAACGAGAGACGTTCAAGTGTCGCGTCTCTGTGGACTCTGCTTATACAAATTAATGACTGGGAACAGTGCTGTCAAATCTGATTTTGTCATGGTTTGTGTATGGAATAAGATGTGCTGCATATACAAATATCAATATTGTGAATTTATTTTTGGCCATTGCTGCCAACTTTCAAACGAATTAGCAGATTCGTAGTTTCTTTTAAGGACATCCGAGCAATTCTAGTGGCGATGTTATTATTATTCTTATTATATTATACACCATAATAAATTATTTATGCAAGAGTTTGGGGGAATTGAAGACTGCCAACTAAGGCCTTCGATTTGAAACGGAATATATTTAGAAAATTACATTTTTGAGGCCATCCCTGGAGTGGCGATATTATATCACTACACTGGAATGAATAGAAACGAAGAAAGTAAAACCACTGTAGTGAATATGTGCGCCAATTCAATTAAAACTCTCGATTCACACAAAGTAATATGAAGAGCAAAAAATGCAGGGAGAACACCGATTTTGGGTGAAGAAATCTGGCGTTTAATGGTAACTTTGAAAAGCCGTTTATGGTGGAAGAAATCACTTGTTTAGTGGAAGCCATGATAAGTCATTTATGATGGAAAAAATTATGTGCTTAATGGTAACTATGATATGCCATTTCTAGTGGAAGAAATGACGTGTTGAATGGTAACTATGTTATGTCATACATAGTGGAAGAAATGATGTATTTAGTGGAAGCTATGACAAGTCATTTATGGTGGAAGAAATCACGTGTTTGATGGTGACTATGATAAGTTATTTATGGTGGAAGAAATCACGTGCTTAATGGTAACTATGATATGTCATTTATAATGGAAGAAATTACGTGTTTAGTGGTATCTGTGATAATTAATTTATAGTGGAAGAAAGCACGTGTTTAATAGTAACTAGGATAAGTCATTTATGATGGAAGATATCACGTGTTTAATGGAAACTATGATATGTCATTTATAGTGAAAGAAATTACGTTATTAATGGTCATTTTGACAAGCCATTTATGGTGGAAGAAATCATGTGCTTAATGGTGACTATGATACGTTATTTATGGTAGAAGCAATCACGTGTCTAGTGGAAGCTATGATAAGTCATTTAGGATGGAAGATATCACTTGGAAACTGTGATAAACGCCAAGTTATGTGCTTACATATTTGTAATTCAATATTGTAAATATTAAAGATTAATTTCATTGATCCATGAAGGCGTTGACTGAGTTTTTATATATATATATATTTGTATTAAGAAAGATATTGGCTAAAATCTGCTCTGCGTTTAGCAGCAATTTGATATTGAGGTTTGTTTAAATGTGGTTCCAATGTCACCAAATCCTTCAATCCATATGACTAGAGGGAAAAACCCTCTCAAAACTTATGCCTTTCATATCTGACCTCAGATTTGCTTTGACTGAGATTTGATTCTGCAATTAAGTATATAGCAAAGGTACCAGAAATTGGCTGCTCTCTTCTTTAGGGACTACGAAAAGTTCAAAATAATTTACCAACATTCCAGATAGTCATTTGGAGAGGTTCCCATCTCCTGCCCTGCGTATAGTTACTTTACAGGCAGACTGAAGACAACGACTATATACGTATTTATAGCAATGCATGTACATATATTGTAGCGTAATTGGCATACGTACAACACACACATTCACACACACTCACACAACACTCACACAACACTCACACATCCTCGCTCCCACACATACCCATCGAAAGACACATTTTGTTAACAATCGAGCGCAACAAAGTACGAGTATGACAATACACGAGAATGCAGGATTAAATTACGCCACCAAGAGTACCCATTGGGGGCGGTACTCGTAATTATATATTTTTTTTATTATTCTTCACGATTTTATTTTCTTTTCCATTTTCCTTTCTTTTTAGTTTATTTTTATTTTCCATTTTTTTTTTTATTTTGTGTTGTTGCGGTTGACATTTAGAAAATTGTTTCATTTTGCATGCTTTGTGCATTTCGCTGACATTTGATTCATAATATTCCGCGTCGTATGCGCTGTTGCCCCCCTCACCCAACCGGCCGCACGCACCCACTGCCGTCGCCCGTCATTTGCAGCCATTGTGCGGTTTATGCACTCACCTCGCATTGTAGGCGACATTATGTAAAAATAATTTACACCACCCCCCGCTCAAGGCATGCAACCTCGTGATGTAAACCCGTTGGCAAACAGGGTGCAAGATTAGTTCAAGCTGGGTTTGTGTGCGATTGCCATAAAATTTAGCCGCCCCCTTCCACTGTCACTGCCACCGCCACTGCACACACACAGGCACACGTGCTGCCCCGCTCTTACGCCGCTAATTGGTCGCTTTTATTAGCCGCCCTATTAATGTGTGAATGACATGTGCGCCATGGAGATATGAGTGTGTTGGTGTTTTGTTGTTGTTGTTATTGTTTTTGTTGTTATTGTTGTCATTTGAGGGTTTCATTGGATTTGAGCTGGGAAACCTGAAATCTAAAATATTCCCTACGATTTTGGAAGAATATTAAAAATAAAAAGTTGCACTCGGTTGGTGACTGTTTTTTTTTTTTTTTTTGTTTTTAAGTTTGTTTTTTTTTTTGTGTTTCAACGGCAGTTGTTGTACAATTATCGATTTGTTTTACCTGTTCTTTTGCGTATTTGACTATTTTGTGGTATTTTTTCTTCTCGAGCTAACATTCTTTCACCTTCAGGGTTAATTTGTATGACGAAGAGTGCGAAAGGAACACTTGCATATAAATATATGGATTCTTCAGTATGTTCCTTTTTCCGTTGTTTTCTAAGATAGATGTACTGACATTAAATAAAAAAGTAACAATTGGTGAATGAATTGGTTTGGGCGAAAATGAGTTAATTTGCCTATCTTCAATAATTTATTCTCTTCCTTCATCAAAATTGTGTAATCTACTCACAAATATCAGCAAGAAGTATCCTTAAGAAGTATTTAACTATATTCTACCTATAAAAATGTCGCGTGCTTTCTAAAACCCCTTTGCTAGATGATAAAGGCATGTTAAGAGTGGGAGGACGTTGGAGTAATGCAAGTTGAGCTATGATGCCAGAGATCCCATGCTATTACCACACAACAGGTAGGTAGGTAGGTAGGTAGGTAGGGCAGCCGCATCACCAATAACCAGTGATGCCACTTAGACCACCAGTTGTGTCCGTACCACACAATAACCTATTACAAAAATATTACTATACGATTGGCACAAGGAACATCTTCACGTTGGTCCTCAAACACTATATTTCACGAGACAAAGATTTTGGGCCCTCTTACAACAACTCGTTTGGATAAATCGACATTCCAGTACTAGCGAGAGTAGTCTACAATGAAGTAGTGCAAAGAGGCAGCACTGACTCGAGTGTGATAGACCGTTGATAGCATTATTCTAGACTCATCACAGAAAACTCACACTTAAAGTACAGTAAGGGAGAAATGAATCGAAATACTATTAATGCGGTTCATTCCTCCCTTCTATATTCATATATTCACACGGATATTCTCCCTGACTTAATTACGAAAATTGGTACAAATAGTTCGATCACTGGATTTTTCGTTTCATCACTTTTAGTTAAAGGAGCATGAGGGGGACATGGGAGCATGAGGGGGGATATGGGAGCATGATGAGGATATGGGAGCATGCTGGGGATATGGGAGCATGATGGGAATATGGGAGCATGAGGGGGACATGGGAGCATGAGAGGGACATGGGAGCATGAGGGGGATATGGGAGCATGATGGGGACATGGGAGCATGAGGGGGCATGGGATCATGAGGGGGACATGAAAGCATGAGGGGGACATGGGAACATGAGGGGGACATGGGAGCGTGAGGGGGACATGGAAGCATGATGGGGATATGGAAGCATGATGGGGATATGGGAGCATGATGGGAATATAGGAGCATGAGGGGGACATGGGAGCATGATGGGGACATGGGAGCATGAGGGGGGCATGGGAACATGATGGGGACATTGGAGCATGATCTGATAGGGGATTCTATGAATTATACATGATAATATGCTTTATAGTATGGCAAAAGGAGACAACAACACTAACCGCTTAGCACTAGGTTAGGTTAGGTTCTTTGGCTGTCCTAAGACTCACTTAGGCCTGTTCAAGGCCCATTGTGGCCACTAGAGTTTTTTACCCTACACCTCCGAATCCTCCTTAAACCATCCTATGGATTTGATAAAGGAAGCCAGTTTCGTTAGCTTCATCTGGGAAACCTTGTCAATGCTATCAAGAAATGCCAATCCAAGAGTGAATAACCTTTTTCTGTATAGAGCACTCACACAGGAGGTGTTCCACTGTTTTCTCTTCCTCGACATCTTGACAGCTCCTACAAAAGATATAATGGGGTACCCACAGTTTACTTGCGTGTCTACAAATCAAACAGTGACCCGTCAGTACCTCTATTACAAATTTAATATCCTGCCTATTTCGGCAGCAGTTTTGTGCGGCCGCGATTCCATTTCGGCCAAATTTGTCTACTTGTTAGGCAGGATGATAACTGTCCCCATCTACCATTAGCCACTTCAACAGAGTATCTATCTATTAACAGTTTGCATCTTTGCTAAGGGCATTGGTATTAGAACCTTATCTGGAAGGATAGTCAATGTTGTCCCTTCCCTAGCGAACTCATCAACCCTGCAATTGCCCTCAAGATCCCTATGGACCGGCACCCAGATGAAGTTTATGTTAAAGTATTCAGAGAATTCAGGATTGTCTCACTGCCTCCAGCGATTTTATGGCCACCTGACTACCCGAGTAGATCTCTCATGGATAGAGGAATATTCTTTATATACATCGTACCCTCTCTTATTGCTATTACTTTTGCTTGGAACACACTACAATGGTCCGCCTATTGGAAGGATAAACTGACGCTCAGCTATTCTGAATATACACCTCCTCCCACTCGCCATGTTTCGAACCATCAGTGTAAATGCTAATATCGTTCTTATTGAACACGATTCCATTATCCCAATCCTCCTTTGAGAGGAATATCGGGCTAAAAGATTTTCTTACCTTCCGCTCTAATGAATTACAGTTATCTGTAGTATCAGGAATAATAGGAAATTGTTCTACTATGGTCGCATGCCCTCTGCTACTTGTAGTTAAAAGAGAGAGTTCCCTGAATCTTAGGTCTGATTTGACTGCAAGTTGCTTTCCATGCTAGTCAATTGGCAAAAGGTCTATCATAATGTTCAATGCTGCTTTGGGAGTCGTTTAGGGACCTCCGCTTATACATAAACTAGCTGCTCTCTGAATACGTTTATCACTAATTGCCATTAACAATCGAAGAACAGGATAGCCAGATACTACTTATATCAAATGTTGTGGACATAATTGGAGCGTAACGCTAACTATTGCATTTGCACTTCTATTCTTGTGTACTGAAATGGCTATTTCGTTAGAATATACCAACCAGAATATAAGAAACCATTTCGATCATCAAACAATCATAATCAGCATTACTTATTTTCAATTTCCATATATCTAAAGTGATAACCTACTGTTCTGAAGTGATAACCTACTGTTCTGAAGTGATAACCTACTCTTCTGAAGTGATAACCTACTCTTCTGAAGTGATTGTGGTGACATCGTTATTATTATCATATCTTTATTATTATCATATCATTGTGGTGTCATCATAATTAATTATAACTGCAAGGATTAGAGGGACTGAGTGCTAGTAACTAAGGACTTCGACTCGAAGCCTGAAAGATTTAGGAAATAATATAAAATTCAGACCATGTCAGGGGCAGAATTCGAAATCACAACCCGCCGAGTGAGAGTCTAGCATACTAACACTAGACCACGGAGGTCGGCAGAACTAAGTTTATGTAAATCCATATACGCAGAAATTGAAGAGCATTATTGGCCAATACTTGTAGTATCTCAATGATTGAGTTTGCTTAGAGTTTTCCTATCAGTAACTTACCTGTGGTCTACCAATGGTGGATTTTTTATACCATTTACCTTTAAAAAAGGTAAATAGGGTATACTAACTTTGTGCTTTTGAGAGGGGTTGCAATTTCGAGAAGGAGGCGTGGTAAGTATGGACATATACAGATATGATCAGAATCACTTTATAAGCAATTTTTATTTTGTCCGTCCGTCTGTCCGTCTGTCCGTCTGTGGCCACTTTTTTTCTACACCGTTAGAGCTATCTTAATGAAATTTTGCAAAAGTATAGTCTGGACAAAGATACAGAACCAGATTGCTATATGGGCCGAATTGGACAAAGACCACGCCTACCTCCCATATAAGGAAGTTTTTTCAGCTTTTTTAAAATGACTATAACTTCGGTCCGATTGATGGAACCGTCACGCAATTTGAAAGTTATGCAGATGTGGGCCCTACTAAACACTATACAAAAAGTGGGCGGTATATATTAACTGCCATGCCCACTATTAACAAATATTAACGAGTAAAGAAGTCTGAAGTCGGGTTAGACCGACTACGAAATACCCTTTACCTTTTCTTGTGCGTGCAAGTTCAACAATGGGGATGTTTTCTTCATAAATCATCATTAGGAGCATATTCACGGTAATTTTTGGTAGGGTACCTTGAAATGATTATATCGACCCCTTTTCTTGTATATGGCTTTGCAGGGTCCATATACGTCCTAATTAATAATTTCGTCCAAAAATATTGTATGGGTCGTAAGTTATAATAATATGTCAATAGTGGGCGTGGCTGTATAAATAACACGCCCATTTTTTGTGTGGTGTTTAATGTTAGTACCCGCAACCTTCCTGTGAAATTTCATTTATAAATCTTTAATAGGAACACAGTAATCATTTTTGGCTAATTGTGGGCGTGGCAGTTCTAGTATGATGTCCATATTCTGCACACACACTATTATGGACCCCATGTATATTTTTGCAAATTTTTATTCCGCTGGCATCAATACGAGCAGAGGTAGGCTAAATTTAATTTTAGACCCGAAAGTTCCTTATATCAAAAGTGGGCGTGTCTTTTCTCTGATCAGCCCCAATTGTTGCAGATAGCTTTATAATGTCCACATGTTCCTTCCCGTAAAATTTCGTCCGTAAATCTCTACCAGATCTTAAGTTATTAATATTTCTTAATAGTGGGCGTGGCAGTTAATATACACCGCTCACTTTTTGTACAGTGTTTAGTAGGACCCACATCCTCATGACTGCCAAACAATGTCACGATTCCGTCAATTGGACCGAAATTATAGTCATTTTAAAAAATGTGAAAAAAGTTCCTTATATGGGATGGTAGGGGTGGTCTTTGTCCAAATCGGCCCATATAGCAATCTGGTTCTGTATCTTTGTCCAGACTATACTTTTGCCAAATTTCATTAAGATAGCTCTAACGGTGTAGAAAAAAAGTGGCCACAGACGGACAGACGGACGGACAAAATAAAAATTGCTTAGAAAGTGATTCTGATCATATCTGTATATATATGTCCATACCTACCACGCCTCCTTCTCGAAATTCCAACCCCTCTCAAAATCACAAAGTTAGTATACCCTATTTACATTTTTTAAAGGTAAAGGGTATAATAACTTCAGATCTAGTGGAGATTTAAGGACAAAATTTTACGGGAAGGAACATGTGGACAATACAAAGCTATCTGCAACAAATGGAGCTGATCAGAGAAAAGACACGCCCACTTTTGATATAGGGAACTTTCGGGTCTATAATTAAAATTAGCCTACCTACGCTCGTATTGATGCCAGCGGAATAAAAATTTGCAGAAATATACATAGGGTCTATAATAGTGTGTGTGCAGAATATGGAGATCATACTAGAACTGCCACGCCCACAATTAGCCAAAAATCATTACAGTGTTCCTATTAAAGATTTATCAACGAAATTTCACAGTAAGGTTGCAGGTACTAGCATTAAACACCACACAAAAAATGGGCGTGTTATTTCTATAGCCACGCCCACTATTCACATATTATTATAACTTACGACCCATACAATATTTTTGGACGAAATTTTATATTAGTACGTATATGGACCCTACAAATCCATATACCAGATTCGGGATTGTTCAGAGGAAGGATACGCCTCCCTCCCATATAATGAACTTTGGGGACCCCACTTAAAGACAATTACCGTATCTATGCTTCTAGTGATGATATATGAAAACAAATTGGTAGATATATACCCTGTACTAGCATGCATTCCAAATATGGGCAGATTATTACTACTACCACGCCCACAATTAGCCAAAAATCATTACTACCCTTGTCTTTTGTGTGCCAATGGTCCGCAGTCTGTGATCAGGTGCAGTGAGGTTTCGTCACTTTCTCCACAGAATCGACAGATGGCTTCTGAAGATATTACAAAGCCATACACAACCAAAGGGGTCGATATAATCATTTCAAGGTACCCTACCAAAAATTACCGTGAATATGCTCCTAATGATGATTTATGAAGAAAACATCCCCATTGTTGAACCCGCACGCACAAGGAAAGGTAAAGGGTATTTCGTAGTCGGTCTAACCGGCCTTCAGACTTCTTTACTCGTTTTCTTAGAAATTACTTATCAACACTATTGCTGCACATTTTCCGTAAAGCGTCGACCGTTCTTCAACCACATTTCTGTTGTAGTCTCCCTACCGCACACATCGTAACTGAATCTGTCATTGAGAATATGGAGTTGATGTGTTTTGTCTTTGAAGTCCACTTTTGAATTGGCTTCGCAGCTGTAGAGGAGAAGGCAATTTTTATATCCGATCAGTGCTTTGTTTAGTATTCCTTAATCATTTTGTTGAACAATATTCACCCTTGGAAAAGAGATTAAATGAAACAAGTATAAAATTTAACCACAGTGAAAACAAAGTTATAAAATTGAATCAACACATGAGACCTAAATCCTCTTTTACGTTGTAAGGCTGACAACCAAATCCCAAAGAGGCCCTCAAAGGGAATCCACACATGAGACCTAAAGCCTATTTTATGTTGTAAGGCTGACAACGAGAGCCCAAAGAGGCCCTCAAATTTTATCTCTACCACCCAACTATATCAACCTGGTGATGAAGCACTACATCCTCAGTAAATTAGCCAGAAATATACAGCCAAGTCCTGGTTAGGAGTCTAAAAAAGGAAAACACCTTACGCTGCGAAATGTCGTTACCGGTCTGACCAAACAATTCATTAGAAAACTGCTGCCTTCTTCCAATTTGACCACAACAACCGATCAGGAGGAGTGTGTCTAATTTCTAAACAAAATTGGCAACACAGCGCAACAAAGCGATTAACAGAAAATCGATGCATGCCGATGGGTGTGTTCCTAACCACTGCAAGTATATGACACATTTAGCACTTCACACACATGATCTTGATGGCAGGCGCTCAGCGAAGAAATCAATATATGCGGAATACGTCCTTTAACGGTTCAGTAAACTTTGATGCGCAACATTGATTTTGCATTAGGGGAAAGAAAATTAACATTTTTCGTCGTCTAGAAAACGCGCTGAGAAGGCAACTGCGCTCGGAAAGCAGAAAACCTGAGAGGGGGGGATGGAGGAAGGCACCAGCCAACTGAATGAAATGAGCAAAATGTAAAAACAACACACAAATTAATATGAAGAGAGCGCTGCTAAATTTCCAACAAAGTGCTCTGAACTGAACGGCTGCTAGCGGGCTCCCCAAACCGCCTCCCCAAACGCCCGTTGCCGGCACACCACAGTGCAGTATGCTTTTAGGTGTTGGCAAACTTTGAATTTGACTTTTTTAGACTACTCGTATTTTCACAACTTCAGACGTTGGGACCACGGAGCAGCGGGAACAACAGTAAAGTTGTTTGCTGCCGGGTCACCCTAATTGTTGCTTCGTTTAACACTTAAATGGGCTCGCATGCAAAGGGCGCTGTTGGTATATGAATATGCGCCTAAATGTAGGCACTTAACAAATCAATAATTCAACTTTCTTAATCAAACAACTTCACATACGGTCAACGGACGCAGCTCCCGGTTGTCATATAAATGTGTGTGTGTGTGAAAGTGGTTGTTTTTTTTTGGGGGGGGGGGGGGGCATGTGGGTATGATACTTTTCACATACGTAAGTAAATTTAACAGCTTAAATTTAAGGCACGCACACTAATACACATGCATAAGTGCTCACACACAAGTTTTAAAATTATTTATTTGATAAGTCTGTGTGGGAATTGTGGAAAGGGTCTTCCGACTTCTGGAGCATGTGAGGGATTATGGTTTTTCCTTCTTTTTTATTTGTTGGAACAACTAGTCATATATAGCTCTTAGACCACATGACTCCATCGTACTATATTTGACGTTCCAATTTTAGGATAATTTGAATCTACCTTATTTGTGACCTCAGTAGTATATTTGATGTTCCATTTTCATTTTTATTTGAATCTCCTTATTTGTAACCTCAGTAGTTCCTGTGTCCCTAATTAGGCAAAGTTTGCGCTACTTAGGATGTCAGTATGAACAATTTCGAACCTGATTCTAGCGATAGTTGAGCATATGAACAAAAATTGAACCACCGTTTCATCTTCCTCTCCACAAGCCTGGCAGAGTGCACTCTCTGCGACGCCTATCTCTTGCATATGCTTAGCCCATGCAAAATGACCTATCATCAGTCCTACCAGAAGTTTTCAGTCTCTCCTACCAAGTGGCAGAATAAAGCCTTGACGTTCAATCTGAAATAACAGGCATAGCCTTTGCCCATCTGGTGCCTGTTACGGCTTCCCATTCGTGAGTCTGTGCACAGGCAACCCAATCACTAATAGTGGCCCTAATGACAGCAAAAAGTATGGGAAGAACAGGTTCTGGGCCAGTAAAACTGGTCTCAGATACTTTATTCGCAAGTTTATCCACGACTTCATGCCCTAAAAATACCCATGTGTCCAACATAACGTAATATGGATTTGCACAGCTGCACCAACTGGAAAGTTACAAGCGGGCTGAGAGAGGCCTTCAGCGCTGCTTGAATGTCACTTCAGACACGAATTCTTCTGCCAAGTCATCTGCTTTCCACCTTGTAGTTCATCGCCTTTTGGATCGCATAAACTCCGCCTGAAAGACACAAGCATGACCACCAAAGGCGTAATGGAGCTGGACACCGTTGAGTTCCACGAAAAACCCAGAACCCGATCCAATATCTTTTTTGGGGCCATCAGTGAAAATACGACAGTATTGAGCCTACCGGGCTTAGTCTCAGGAACATACCACAACTGAGCCTCTGTAATTTTTATGCAGTACCGCCTTTTTGTTACAGGATATGCGGGCATTGAATTAATGGGCATAGAAAGCCTACCAATATCCATCAAGAGTACTAAATCATCAGAGTTCCAATGAACCACAATGATCCATAGAAGCTACCAATGAGGACCACAGTGGTCTGTCAAGGAAAAGTATCTATCTTTTGGGTAATATCCAAACATTCGACAAGGTGTGACAGAGGGAACTCAAAAAAGTCCCATCATAATTCACCGATTCAAACTTATATTCAAATTGAAACTATTCAAGTGTCTCTAGAATCATTGCTGGGAGATAGCGTACTAGACCCAATTGTTTGTATACTATATATATTAAAAAAATACATTTGGTCGCATTATTTTGTCCACACATGACTTCGACAAACACAGCAGACGTCACTGTTCCATTAAGACCTCTGAAATCTAGTCCAGTCAATTCACCCCCAATACAAGAACTTGAAAAAGTGTTTTCGTAAAAGACGTAAGAATGCTGCCAGCAAGTGCAGTGAAGTGTTCAGAAGTGCTCGTTCTAAAATAAAGGCAACACGTGCATTGAAGTGTTCAGAAGTGCTCCTCCTAAAGTAAAGAAGTTTTTTGTATAAATCAATTATAATCTGGGCTTAGGGCAGCAATTTATGAGGTTTCTTAAGACAAGAGAGACATTATTTGTTCCAGAGTAAAAAAATAGCAGCCTGGAATCCTTCGGACAATCACGTATCCAACTTGTTACATGAAAAACATTCATTCATCAGAAGCGAAATGTAAGACTTGTGAAGCATGAGTTCCCATCAAGTTCTGAGAATGAAATAGTGAGTTGGAAGCGAAATTGGAGCGAAGTTGGGAGCGAAGTTGGACGCGAAATTGGAAACGCAGCTAGGAGCACCAGAAACTGGATTTTTATTCTGGCAGGTATTCTCATGTAGATTCAGAGTATGCGTAATTTTATCCCGGGGATTCACAAGGAAAATATATGTGAATCCTCCAGAGTATATTGAAATATCTGCTCATCCCTCATGCTCGTTATTAGCCTATAACAATCTGAAATAAGGAAATTGGTTCTCTTCTTCTTAATTGGCGAACAACCCTAGTGGGCAAATGCTGTAAAATGAGCCGCCTCCAGTCGTCTTTGCTAAGCGCACGCTGACACCAGTTGTAAATGCCACGTCCAGACGGGTCCTCCTGAACTTGGTATTTCCATCTCAGTGGTGGTCTTCCCCTGCTGCGTCACCCACTTTGAGACTTCGAATCGAAGACCTTCCGGGTTGGAGCAGTTTCGTCCATCCGCACGGCGTGACATAGCCAGAGTAGCCGCTGGTATTCGATTCTCTCGACTATGTCAATATCGGCGTATAGCTCGTACAACTCATCGTTCCATCTGATCCAATACTCGCCGCGAACGCTCATAGGTCCAAAGATTTAACGCAGAATTTTTCTTTCAAATGCCAATAACTCCTGCTCATCACTGTTTATCATCGTCCAGCCGCTTGCTTCACCATAAGCATAATTCCAGAGACTATGCTTGTGATCTCTTTAACTCGCATATACAATCTCTGATGTAAGAGGCAATCGCTTCACTCAGTCTGGCAGGGATCCTAGGGTTTCTACACTGAGTCACTTTGTGTCATTGGAGAGATTCATAAAATCAAAATTGTTCTTGAGACCTATCAGAATATCTTGAAGAGGAAATTGAATCCTGTCACTCCAAACATAATTTCATATACTAAGATGGACAGGAAATAAGAGTCTGCCGGAGTACCCAACGTATCTAAATTATGTCGGTCAGTGCCATTGGAGATATTCATGAACCAAAAAATTACATCTATGGAGACGTGGAAGCTTCGACGATAGACTTACATGAAGGCCCTGACACTCTCGATGGGAACCACCTACAATTTTCTGATGTGTTCTTAAGAGATATAGAAGGAATATATGTAGTAGTTAGATAGATAGATATATTTAAGGGTGTTATACACTGCGACCTGAAAGATCTATTGTGATGCCCCTACTTATTTTAAAGATGAGGATAGTCTCATCTACTCGTATAAATCTTCTGTCAGGTTAATTTTCGACAGGAATTCATATATTTTGGAGGAATCAAGATAAGGATCTTGCTCATATCTAAGATATATTCTCCAAAACACCTGAGTCTTTTGTATGCCAATGGTCCGGAGTCTGTGATCAGGTGCAGTGAGGTAACAATACTCATAAATGGCAAGAAATCAACACACACACACTGGAAAATTACCAGTCCCAGTTAAATTCATGTCATTGGCAGATCACACATGACTAAAGAGAATTCACCCCTCATCTCCAGCAGAAACTCAGTTTGTCAATAATATTAACAATAAATTCTGTTGGGAATATGCGTTATTATGAAAGCTGAAGGAGCAGCTAATATGACCTCAAGAAAATCTTCTGCAATTGTGAATTTATACAACGCAAAACTACCACAAATCCTCTGGAAAGATGGTGTGAGAGACTGTGAAAAAGAGTGTGCAAGTTAAACCCAGGCCACTTTCAGTTAAAGTCTCCTCTAACCCAGCGCCAGAACATGCCCTTGATTGGCATATTCTGGTGCCAAATTATGCAGAAGCACCCCAAATTATAGTCTGCCAAGCGTGGGCTTCTTCTCTTCCTACCCTACTCTAAATCACCAGCGTCCTTATTCCTTGTCTCTGTTAACAACTTTACTTATTCTTTTGGAAAATATCACATCTCACTCACACTTAAGCAGCATTTTCCACATTTAACACACACCCAAGCACACACACAATCGCATGCGTGGGCAAAACAAAAACAAAAACATAAAAAGAAAGCATTCCAAAAGTGCGTATCTCCGCAATCCAAAGACATCACATCACAAAGCGACGTATTCGTAATGTTGGCTGCATGCAAAATACAAACGTCAAATTCCTCACCGTGACTAATAGAAAAGCAAATTCTATGTTTATCCTGAATGAGCGCATGTGTTCAGGCAGACAGACATAATCGTATGTGAGGATGCGTAAGCCTACGTGGGTGTGAGTGTGTGTGTGTGCGTGTGTGTGGCCTCATTTTCACTTCGCTTGATGATTTCATTACCATATCATTACGGATTGTGCCAGACCTTTTATGTGCTCTTAGGCCTGAATTCTGACGTTTGGGATTTTAGGCCAAATGTAATTAGATTGCAACTCTATTATCCGATAAGTATGCGAGTGTATTCGACTGAATGTATGACTGACTGAATGTGTGTAGGGGTGAGTGTGTATGTGTGTGTGTTTGTTGGCGGCTGTTTGGGGAATTTTAGCAAATTTATGTAAATGAAAGATAGTATTGCAAAACTATCGTGGCATTTTTCATATGCCGTTGAGGACGTGTTGTCAGTTCAGCAGGGCCGGTCGTGGTTTAGAGGAGCCCAAGTTACATTTTTCGCCAGGGCACTTCCAAATTGTTAGGAATGGGAGTGAAAATATTAGTAGTACAAATCACTGAAAACAATTTGAAGACACCAACTCAGATCAAGGAGGTTTCTTAGCTCTCTGAGTTCCAACAAATGTTTATCTACTCAAAATATACGCATGATTCGTGATTGTTTTTGGTTTGCCAGTAGTTAATCTTTCTCTCAGCCTTTAAAGTCAATCCACACTTCCAATGTCAGCAGGTTAATTCGCATCAAACAGATCTGTGAGCCACTCATGTAAACTGTAAGCTCCTTAAGCTCTTCAAAGCATGCACTTCTAGTCTCAATATTCTTATTTCTTTAGGTTTATCTGTAGTTATCCTTCTCTTAACCGTTAAACTCCATCCACACTTCACGTGTCTGTAGGCTAATTCGCATCACTCAGTTCTGTGCGCCAATCATGTAAACTGTTTCTTCACTTCAGCTCTTCAAAGCATCCATTTCTAGTCCCAATATTCTTATTTCTTTAGGTATATCTGTAGTTAATCCTTCTCCTAACCTTTAAACTCAATCCACACTCCCAGTGGCAACAGGTTAATTCTCATCACACCGTTCTGTGTGCCAGTCATGTAAACTGTTTGCTCCTTCAGCTCTTCAAAGCAGACTCTTAAAGTTCCTATATTCTTATTTGATTTCGGTTTATCCTTCTCTTAACCCTTAAACTGCATCCACACTTGCAGTGTCATCAGGTCACACAGTTCTATGCGCATCTCAATTAAAATTTTAGCTCCTTCATCTCTTCAAAACATACATTTTAAGTTCCAATATTCCTATTTGTTTTAAGTTTATCTACAGTTAATCTTCCTCTTAACCCTTAAACTCAACTCACTCTTCTAGTGTCACCAGGCTAATACGCATCACTCAGTTCTGTGCACCACTCATGCCAGCTCTAACAATATGCAGACATCTTCATTGCCTTTATATGAAATTCCCAATACTATTGTTTGTTCTAAGCCTGGAGATTATTTATCAACAGTTTATCAGTGTCTAAATCCTTAAACTACATCACACTTTGAGGGTCACCAAGTTAATTCGTACCACATTGATCTATGAGCCACTTGTTGCTTTGTTATTGATGCTTGTAGAGTTGTGTGAATTGTTGTTCGTTTTTGTATTGAAGCCTGTGATTCCCATCATTGTGGTTGCTTTATCACAAACATTGTTTTAACTGATTGGGCGCCCAGCACCGGCAAATATTTAAAAGAGAACCAGTACCGCCCCTGGATGAGTTCCTTATTAAAATATGATTTCATTTTTGTTACTTTTGATTTATTATTCAGAAGCATTCGATTTTAGAGACCACTGATTTGGCATTTTTACAATTTAAATCCAACTATAAATAAATATCCTCAGAATATCATAAATTGACTGATGACGAAGGTTTTTTCCTGATGACTGAACGTAGTAAAAGTTTACTTCATTTAACTCCATCATCCAAAGGAGAAGATTTCTGCGATCCATCAATGAAACGATAATTGCAAATGTCACAGAATTGACTGATACCGAAGGGGAGAGTTCCTTACAAAAGAATATTCTATCATAAACCAACATTTCTGTAGTATTAAAGTCTTATAATAAACCAGTGGATCTACGAATATCTCCGACGACAACCATTCTATGGGGTTTAAGACCCTATCATCGGACGTCCCCCATTAGTGAATCTTTGGTATTACCATAGATTTGATAGAACTCGTACAACGGTGTTGTTATTATTATTATGTAGGCTGTCGTGCTCTTCGACTAATTTGACCTTTTTTAGGAAGCCATTGATGAACCATCCATATTGAGGCTATTTACGAATTTGAGCACTTTATGGATTTCCATGTTCCGAATAGTTTCAGGCACTATTTTAGCAGCCCCTATTTAGATATGGCTCTGTCGAGGACCAAAAATCTTTTGGCCTGACATTGCCGGCACATTTTTGATTTACTTTTTTCCTCAAGAATTCTTGGATGTGTCCTTTTGCTAGCCCACAGAAAGGTTCAGGACCTACTAGAGGGAGTACGGTATTATGGAAATATCTTTCAAGACCGTGCGTACTTCTCCCACTGACGCCCTGCGTTATGCTGCATCTCCTCCCTATTGACATATATACCAAAAACATCGCCTTCAATAGAGCGGTGAGCCCTTTGACAACAAGCTGTTGGGCGCAACGACCTTTTGGACCTACGAAAGTCCTTGACACAATAACGAATTCCCTGAGTACGGGAACAACACAATACATGATACCACAACTGAGTTTTGGAAGTAACTTCACAGTAATACTGCCCACACGAGCCCAATGGAAAGGAAACCGTTTTCTGAGGATTACAATATTCTCATATTCACTGGCGGATCAAAGACAGACTGTGGCGTAGGTGCGGGCGTCCACTCACCACAGGTGGCCATAAATCAATCCATATGGTTACCAAATAATGCCACAGTATTTCAAGCGGAAGTTGTGGTGATTAGAGAGCCATAGTAAGGTTGCTATTTTTATCGACAGTCAGGCGGCAATCAAGGCTCTCAATCCACCACTATAAAGTCTAAGCTGGATTGCAGAAAGGTGTTGACAGAGATAAGTCATCATGCTGACATCATCATGCTCATCTGGATTCCCGGCCATAAGAACATTGAGAGAAATGAGAAAGCTGATGAGTAGGCTCGGTCGGGGGCCTCTCTTGACGAATCCCTGAGGATACCAGTGTCGGTCCTTTTGACGGTCGTGAGGAGAGACGCGTACCTGCACTTTCTTCGTCTAGCAAATATAAGATGGAGGTGGCTAACATCCTGTCAAATCTCACGCGCGACATGGCCCTCATATAATGCTGTTAGAACAAGCGAGTTAATCCATAAGGATCGCACAGAAACGGCAAGACCCACGGCAGTTTACACTGGGCACTGGTGCGTGGACATTCTTGCAGAGCGACTGCGTATCCCTTTCAACAACCACTGCAGAAGCTGTGTGGACTTTATCCAGAAAGAAACACTCTTCTATTACCTTTTCGAATGTCCGGCCTTTGCAAGGACAAGTTATAGGTTTCTGGGGCGTTCTTTCTTGATAACCTATCAGACTGCTCGAAGGTCAGTCCGAAGAAATTACTATGTTACCCAAACTCTACGCGGCGGGTTTAGCATCTATCAAAATTCCGTTACTCGGTGAGGAAGTGGTATCAAAACGGCGCTACAGCACTCATTGTGAGACCTATCGTGCACATGCGTATCAAGCACTTTAACCAATCAACCAACCAACTATCTTGCAAAAAAAACTCATTTTTGTCGGAACCCAATTTGTGTGAATAGAGAACTAGTTGGTTTTTTGGCTTTTCTAATATCAGGGCCAAATTTCTGTGAGAAGTAATTTACCTATCGTCCTCAAATACCTCAATGGCTGTTCTAAAAGGATTACGCGATTCCGTAGTTTGACTGAAAATCAGTGATTATGGTCGAGGAACTCTTTCTAGTTAATTCTTTCGCGATTACACTAACTTCCATTAATTCCAAACAATGCTTCACAAGGCTTTAGTATGGCCAGACAAATGTTGGACACCGCCTGTCACAGGCAATAACAAGAAGAGACCAATTTATCTCGTCCTTATGTATTGATCTAGCAGAGCACCGAGTTCGACTCAGGGCGAGTGGATATGGAAAGGACCCTTTCTAGTCAGTTATCAGTGGTGTCTAAGGACATATATCGAATAACACTTCTCTGTCGTATGGGCAGACAATTTATGGAGACCATCTCTCTCACAAGTGATAATATCAAGGAATAATCTAAGTTTCCCATCATAATAGTTCAGGCAATAAATAGTGACATTGCTTCGGACATTCCTCTTGGTATTGAACAGAAAATCAAATAGAGTTGAATAGAATAGAATAGAAGTGGACTAGGACAGAGAACCGCCATAGATGAATGTATCCAAGCACCAAGGCATTGATGCCCATTTTTTTCTCTTTTATGAATCTCAGAAGTCAGTCCAGGGATTAGGAGTGTACATTGTCCATTCCCAATGCATCTGACTATAATATGTGCCTCCTCTGCCGTCCTCTTCTTCTTCCAGACAAGAGACTCAGACTCGGACTCTCGATGATGCCTATGGTCGCCATATGATGGCCCCATGGAGTATGCCCATTAGAGTCTGTAGTGACAGTCAGGCTGCACTGAAGACCCTAGAAAACGCTTTAACCACTTCAAAACTTGTCCAAGAATATAAGTCAAGACTCAACTCCATCGCAAGGTGGAATTTGCTCGAAATTATTTGGGTTCCGGGACACTGTGGTGTTCAGGGGAACGAATTAGCTAATAAATTGGCAAACTGTCGATATCCAATGGGACCAGAGCCATTTATCGGTATAAGTTTAGCAGGGGGTATGCATTGCATCAGTAGCCATGTGAATAATATTCACAAGGACCGATGGTGCAGTTTAGTTGCCTGCAAAATAACCAAGAGCCTCCTAGAAAGCCCAAACAGGAGAGTTGCAAATTTTCTACTGATATTACGAAGGAGAGATCTTCGCTCATTGGTTGGGGTAATCATAGGGCATATCCCAGGGGGTCATCATATGACGATCATAGGTATCATCGAGAATCCGAACTGCATCTCCTGCCTGGAGGAAGAACAGGTCGGCACAGAGCATTTTCTCTGTGCTTGTCCTGCCTTTCCCACAATGAGGAGGCGCATATTAGGGTCAGATAATAAGGGAATGGATAATATACATTCCTTATCCCTGTACAGACTTCTGAGGTTCATAAAAAAGTCAAAGAAATTTGAAAAGGTGGAAATTTGAAAATCCTCTATATCCCCCCCACCCCCCTTCCCTAAATATTTTTCCGGGCTTAGTACAATGGGCATCAATGCCTGAGTGCATGGAGGCCTCCTTCTTCGGCGGTTCTCCGGCCTACCCAACTTCTATACGAGGTGTGATCAAAAAATAACCGTTATTGTGTGATCAAAAAATAAAGTATTTATTTATTCATCAACAACTATCTTGTCCCCTTTAAAGTAATTCCCCTCAGATATAATACACTTATGCCAGCGTTTTTTTTCAATCCTCGAAACACTTCTGAAACGCTTTTTTGGTATCGCCAACAGCTCCTGTTTCGATTTTTCTTTTATCTCCTCAATCGTAGCAAAACGCTTTCCTTTCATCGGTGTCTTCAGTTTTGGAAAGAGGAAAAAGTCAGCGGGTTCCAAGTCCGGTGAATATGGTGGTTGAGGCATGATAACGGTTTTGTTTTTGGCAAAAAACAGCTCCTGAGCGTTGTCCATGCGACGTTGTTTTTGCTCAAAATTTAGCAATTTTGGAACAATCTTCGCTGCCGCACGTTTCATGCCTAAAACATCCGTAAAAATTGCTTGGCATGAGCCGAACGATATGCCAACATCATCAGCAACCTCTCTGATAGTGATT
The DNA here is from genome assembly GCA_920105625.2 of Clusia tigrina. Taxonomy (NCBI): domain Eukaryota; kingdom Metazoa; phylum Arthropoda; class Insecta; order Diptera; family Clusiidae; genus Clusia; species Clusia tigrina. The sequence goes on from OV050030.1 coordinate 19,418,157, forward strand.
CGACGATTATCCAAAATCATTTTCTTCACTGCGTCAATGTTTTCATCGGTTGTTGACGTACTCGGGCGACCAGGACGAGCATCGTCATTGACATCTTCTCGGCCTTCCTTAAACCGGTTATACCACAATTGAACTTGTGACTTGTGATTGAACTGTAGACTCGCCAAAGGCCACAGTCAACATTTCAAATGTCCTTGCGCATTTAATTTCATTTTTTACACAAAACTGAATACAGTTTCTTTGATCCATTTTTTCGAATAGTACAAAATCGAAGAGCACACCAAAACACGACTAAACTTTTTATCTGTCAAAAACAAACTGACAATCTAAAATGGTTGGTATTGCCAACATATATAACAGACATGTGTACCAACATAACAGAAAAAAATGCGAACATCGAACATACGTAACTTACGAAATTTGAAAATAACGGTTATTTTTTGATCACACCTCGTATATCTATCTATCTATACCCAGTTATTAGCCCAACCAATGAACAAAGATCTTCCCTTCGTAATATTAGAAGGAAATCTGCAACTCTCTTATTAAAGACTCTAATCTGATTTCACTATAATTTCTTCTCAATTACCCAGTACTCTACTTTCAGTATCACCATTCAAATATTTCCCATAGAGAAGAAGCATCTGGAATTTTCATTCAGATGCTTCTTCCCAGTTCCCTTTTCAGTTTTGGAGACGTCAATGAAAAAAGTTTTCACAGGGCCCCCTAGAAGTAGCTGTGGAGCTCTCCATTGTTTCCTTGTCCAGAAACTGACGTTATATTTTCTTCCAAAAGAAACTCTGGGCGTGAGTTTATCCTTCGGTGTCAAAAACAACTGGTACTCTTGGGGACAAAGTTTTTGCGGACATAGCGTTTTCATCGCATCCTATTGAATCACTAGATCCAATGCATCCATTGCAAATATAGCAAGTTGAACAAAGCAAGGTTGAGGTCTCTAATGAATCATACATTTTTAACAATCTGTATAATTAGATATCGTGCTCATGTGACAAATGTTAGCATTTAACGAGTTGGATAAACCAACTGCCGCAGAGTACTGCTTGAAATTGTTTTCCATCTGAGGATGTGGAGTGATACTTGATCCATCATTGTTTCCATAGCTTGGTTTGTATATATTTGCATAGCTCCTATAATAGAGAGGAAAGGGAGCCTCTATAGATTGTTGAGTTCGGGGAGACCAAGCTCTTGATGACTCTACACCACCTCACAAGAGCAGTACATGGGCTACTTAATGATTAAAATTTAGAGGATGTGGAAGACCCAAAGTCACTCCAAAGTTTTCCCGACCAGTCCTCAAAGATAAGGCATTGTAAGTATAATTTTTGTGTGAGTTTTCGAAGTCAGCATTTTATCAAATATAATACCAAAGTATTCTACTTGTAAGTAAAGCTCAATTGCCATGTCTTCAAGGACTAAACTTAGTTTAATATACAGACTTTCTACGGATTTATAGAAAAGTTCTCTGTGACATACGAGTTTAGAACTATTTGGCCATAACAACTTATTTACCTCGAAGTCTAAATAACCAACCAAGTAATACAAAAGGAGCAGCACATCGCTTTGTGTTTTACTTGCTCACTTCCTGGGAGGAATCGCGAACCGGACCCATTCCGATATCGACACATAAGCGGAATGCATGGACTCTAATAGAACAAGGAAATAGTCAAACAATTGTAAAATATTTTTGGGCGTGTTATTTAAAATTGTTCAATAATTCACCAAACTCGTAGTTGGAAATCTTCCCAAGAAGAAGCTGATTGTAAATTGCTTGTCGTGCTACACTTGGCTGCCAATTGCAAGCATGTTTGCATGTATCCAACTGGCGGAAACACAAATATTTTCATTATTTATGAGCAAGAATTTTTGTTTGGCCGTTTGGTATTTACACATGTATCCCAGAGTAGCCAGTCCAGCAGCAGTAAATGCAAATCTACTTGAAGGACTGAAAAGTAGAGAAAAATATTAGAATGGCATATTCCGAACAGGAGCAGAAAATCTTTGCACCATGAGTTCAATAAGAGGGCATGCATTGCTGCGATTTCATACCTTGGTAAATACTTTTCCTATTTCGGTTGTTTTGCTCTTTTTTTGCAGGGCTGCTTCTGTTGCGAAGCATACAACTTTGTTTCTCCACTTATGGCCCCCCCCATGGTTAAGTCGTGTCTGCTAATATACTGGTAATCTCCGTGCACAGTTCAACTGCTCCTCTGCCACTCATACAGTAATAAATTACAACTGTCAACAATATCGACCCAGTTGCTGGTGAATGAGCCAAATGAATCCTGGAACTATTTGCCAAGCAATCCACAGTCATAATTCACATGCCTTTTGGAGCATATGTGCAAACATGTGTCATGGTAAATGCCAATGGGGCAGTCGTTTTTTTCCCTCGTCACGTTCACATGCATTTTAGTCGAGCTGGATTGCGGAACTCAACTCTGAACAATTAAATTACTCAGTTTATTAACCTGAATGCAACTTCAATCCTAACGGAATTGTATGTCCTCCAATTATTAACGGTTCTGATGGTTGTTGTAGGTCTCGTAATCACAATTAATGGAAATTGAATATTTTCTACTTGGTTCATATAGTTCTGGTACAAAAAATTCCTCTTTGACTCTTTATCTGCCATTACCGAAAAGGAACATTTAAACGTACTCCAGGTGGCTCAATGTCCAAATGTCATGGAATTAATAGGTGGCTCAATAGTACTGCTCCTCTCTGGTACGAATATGCTGCGTCTTTGCCATAAAAGAACTGAAGAGGGATGAGACCATTTTTGTACCATTTTAAATTACCTCAGCGAACAGGGCCATTTAAAATGTTTACTAATATTTTACTCTTAGTACGAGTATCATCAAAGAGTAAACCCATTAGGTAGGTAGGTAGGTAAGGCAGCCACCCGAAAAGGGCGCACTTAGGCCAACATTGACCCTTTGTGATACCGCATGGGACAACAGGTCCCGTCCCTTTCAAAGGTCCAGCCATTTGGAGCTTTTAATGAAGCAGTCGATGGAGCTAATCTTTTTTTTTGAGATATCTCCCAAGGAGTCCAAAAAGTAGTCGCCTAGGAAAGTGCGCCTCCTTCTGGACAAATCTGGACACGTGCACAACAGGTGAGCAGTGGACTCTTCCTCCTCCTCGTCCATTCAACTCCTGCATAAGTCGTTAGAGGCGATCCCCAGCCTACACCCGTGTGTGCCTAGAGTCCAGTGTCCCGTTAGGACGCTAATCACGGGACCTATGCTTTGTCTATTTAGAGCCGGAAGGTCCTTAGAGCGCTTCACATTTATCTCTGGCCAGGTTTGTCTAGCTATTTTACATACTGAAAGTTCAGACCAGCGCCTGCCCGCTGTTCCTAAGGATATTGTATTTACTAAGAGCTTACATGTAGCAATAGGAATACCGAATTGCGACCTATGTGGTGCAATCGGTATGGTAGTACCCTCAGTAAACCCACTACTCGCATAAAAAGGACTCACTCCTTTCTAATTTCACTTGTTAATAAAATTTTAGCATCCTCATTCCTATACGAGAATACCTAAAAAATCAAGCAAGGAAAACATTTGCTCGTCATGAAAGTTGATTTTATAGATTCATTTGATTTTGCTGCTCAGAAATCTAGCAAGTAAAGCCATTAGGTTAGGCTAGGTTTTCGTGGCAGTCAGTCTACAGACCAACTCACTCAAACCACCATGGGTCCATTGCGATACCACCACGTAACACTGCGCCTCTACCTTACTAGTGAAACCATTTCGAAGCCCTAATAAAGCACAGAATAAGTGTGACACTTCCTTAAAGGAACTGAAAACGTATTTGCCTAAAGAGGTCGCTCTGCTTCTGGCTAGAGCCGGGCACCCATAGAAAAGATGTTCCACAGTGTCCTCCTCCTCCTGTTCTTCCCTACAGCTTCTGCAGTATTCATGAGAGAATACTCCCAGCCTGCCAATGACCTCCTTGAAATATAACATGAACCGACTCGCACAATATTATATAATGCGACTTGACTATTATATTGAAATATAACATAACAGCAAAATGTGTTATGTCCTTCTAAACAGTGCTAACAAAATACAAGCCACTATCTTAGAGATATCTTCACTCGATAGGGCAAGGAAGTCTCTAGGTTTTTTCCTGTCAAGTTTCGGCAAGTTTCCAGACTTTTTCCTGTCAAGTTTTAGCCTAGTCGTCAAGCAAGTGCCCTCGTCTATCCAAGACCTATTGGCCTCACGCACGAAGCTATACCTCAACATCAGTTTACAGGTGACAATTGGTATTCCACCCTCACCGTTGCCCCTACACAGACGACGGTTGGTACCTTCTGACTAGCTCGTCAGCCCTACAGTTCCCTTCAATATCCCTATGTCCCGCAACCCTTGTAAGGCGTCCTCTGAAAACGGTGCTGATATCATTTAGGGCTACCAGGCAGTTCTGAGTAATCTTTGACTTCAGTGCCACCGAGTTCATTGACTTGGTGGCCGCCTGGCTATCTGAGTAGATATTTATAACGTTCTTTGTTACGGCGTGTCTACTTAAGTAGGCGGCTACCTTTTTTATGGCTAGGACCTCTGCTTGATAAACACTGCAGTGCTCGGGCGGGCAGTTCGAAAGTTCAATTCCCAGTTCTTTTGAGCAAACTCCAAAGCCGACTCTATTATCAAGCTTGGATCCGTCGGTGTAGAAATTAAGTTCCCGCCGTCTCCATGGCGTGGGCATTTGCTACTCCCTGCTAGACGAAATGTATGTATTGAAATTGAGATTAGAGAGGGCAATGTGTTGGATAGAACTACTCCTAAGGTAAGCAATTGCTTCTTATGAAAACGTATGTTATAGATTGATTTGATTTTGCTTCTCATATTGATCTGAAGTTGTTGGAAGCGATGGGGTTGGTTAAAAATATTGTATTTCCTTCCAATATTTTACACAAAAGGATATTTACCTCTCAGATGCCACGAGCAAAGCAAAGTGATCCCATTTAGTAGTGAGATGCACAATATTTTCCAATGTATTCCATCCGATACGAGTAACTATCGAATGATTGGATCAATATATGAGAGTCCAAACTTCCAAACGACTGAATTCCTAGGATGAACTCCGTTAGATGCGGTTGGTTGCAATAGCAATGGTAAAGTAAAGTAAATTGAGTATTTTCTACTCCTCCTCAGTGGGTTGTTTTCGTGGTATTGAGTAAGCTCCTCCACAGACAGATGACTGAGCCACCCCACTCCAATCAAAATAGATTGAACTCACAAACTTAAATTAATATAAATAAACTTGCTCCAAAAGGCGAGAGGAAAAAAGTTTTCTTCGCAGAATACACCAGCACACAATACAAATGCATTTAACCCACATTTCCTAATGGGTGTACCTAAGGCCACTGAAATATGAGAGGGGAATTTTTGGCACACGGTTGGCTTCCTTGCTGTGCCCTGAGCGAACATTGTAAATTTACAGTTCAAAATATGGCTGCGCCAACTTGTGGCATATCAACACGGAGAACACGGCGACACAGCACACAACACAGAAATAATTACAATAAAGGACAACACGCAATAACAAGAAAGCAGCTTTCGGCAGCTCACGACAATAATGAAAACCAAATTAAGAACACGTTGGCTATGAGAACCCCCATTGCCCGCCCACTTCTAACTCAGGCGGTGGCACTGCAATAAAATACGTGTACTCTCCGGCGGAATTAGCGGTGTCCTGCTGCAGCAGGTAGGTAGCAGTAACACTGCCGCCTTGCTATGCGAGTCCTTTGCCTGCATATGCATGGAGTGCTCCGGATGGCTTGCGGGGGGATCGCTGGCTGCGGAGGTAGCTTTGGCTGCCGTTATTCGGCAACGTAATTAGTGGAGAAAATTAAATTTTTCCTTGCCAGCAACTCGCAGCAGCATTCTCGTCAGCATTTCTGGTGGAATGGGAATGAGGACGAACTGCAATGCAAAATTTTCACTAATTTTATCAAAATTTTTCTGGGGGTTTATTTTTGTTGGAAGGTAGAACTGGAGTTGAAAATAAGCGGAGAAAAAATCCAATTAAACACGGACAATATTTGCTGGTAATTTCATTAACATTACCGAATGTTTTACGCGAAAAGTTGGTGCGCGGAGCAAGTAAGAATCGCTGGAAGCACACTTATACGTGGGAGCGCAGTCATTATAAAAGATCAAAGTTGGTGTATGAAAGCAGAAGACGGAAGACACTTGTTCGCGACAATTTTAAACAGTTTTAGCTAAATCAGTTTCGAGGGATGATGAAGCTCCTGCTCTCTTCTTCTTTCAGCAAATCAAATTGGAACAAAATGACCCAAATTGGTAACTTGGTAATCAGAGACTTGTTTATTTTGCAGTGTGGAATGCAATTCCAATGCAGTAGAACATTCTGCAGTGGAAAATAATGTTCAGAATTTTCAATTAATTGCGATTGAGTAACATGAAACCAATTACACATGAAATTTTACTTAGTCGACCAAATGTTCCTCACAGCTTTGTTTGATGATACACCTGCGGGACGTCCAAGTTTTTAGGAGGGATTTACTGATATTCTGCGCCACTTGATAACATCATAGCTCCAGGAGACAGTGCTTTACATATACTGAACTACTTTTAGTATTCTCAGTCTGTGATTCAAAGAAAGAGAACTATACCATTCCATTTACCCCGGAAGCATCCCAGCAATTGGACACATAACTCATATGTGAGAAGGTTCCAGACTCTGAACTTTTAATCTTAGCCAGTTTGTGTCTGGAAATAAGGGAGGCAGCAAAGGAACGCTCACCTAGGCCAACGAATGCCCCGTTGTGGTACCACACAGTCATGAGTCTCTTAAATTGAAACACACCCCGTAACAGAGCGGGGAACCAGTGCGATTCCCTGATGTAGCAAACTTATGCTAATGGAGTATATTACAACGAAAAAAAGTGCTCCCCAGAATCTAAATCTTATTCTCGCGAGGGCAAGGCACTAGCACATCAAGTGTGGGATTTCCTTCACCTCGTTTTATGCTCCCGCCGCTGCGCAAAAGTCATTAGAGAGTAGGTTAAGCCTCTGGACATAACTGCCAATGACACAGTGACCTGTCAGGACTGCAACTGTTTCGACGACGTAGTCGCATCTTAGTGGCATTAATTGCGCCGTTCTTCTCATCCTAAGCGAAGTCCAGGGTTGTCTGGTGATCCTGCAGGTATGTTCCTCAGACCAGACCAGACTGTATTCCTATCTGATTAGTAGGTTTACAGAAGTGAGTGTAACACCCCCGTTTTGGTTTGTTTGTTGCGGTATGGTGCCTCTTCTCAGCAATTCGTGCGTCTCACAATTGCCAACAATACTCCTGTGACCTCGAAACCACCGGAGGTGAACCCCGTTTCATTCGGATGGGGTACTTAGATCAGACCAGCGCATTAACACAAGTTTAGAAGGGCTGTAGACCCCAGAAAGGTGACTTTATAGTTGTGTGGTTGTCAGAGAAGATATAGATATCGGAGCTATGCGTGAGGGTGTCTATCAATAGTTGGAATCACCATGACCTCCGCCTGGAACGCTGAAGCTTCTGACGATTTATTATTAATTAGAGCTTTGATCTAATTGGAAACTTCATCTTAAATAACACGAAAGCTTTGCTTAAATTAGAGCTTTAATCTAGTTGGAAATTTCACCATAATTCGAGCTTTAATTAACTTGAAAGCTTTACTTTAATTAGAGCTTTAAGTTACTTGGAGGCTTCATCTTAATTAGAATTTTGAATTACTTGGAGGATTCACCTTAATTAGAACTTTAAGTAACTTGGAAGCTCCAACTTAATTAGAACTTTACGCTACTTGGAGGCTTCATCTTAATTAGAAATTTAAGCTACATGGAGGCTTCACCTTAATTACAGCTTTGAGTTACTTGGAAGCTTCACCGTTATTAGAGCTTTAAATAACTTGAAAGTTTCAACTTAATTAGAGCTTTAAGTTACTTGCAGGCTTCAACTAAATTCGAACTTTAAGTAACTTGGAAGCTTCACCTTAATTAGAGCTTTAAGTTACTTGGAGGCTTCACCTTAATTAGAGCTTTAAATAACTTGAAAGCTTCAGCTTAATTTGAACTTGAAGCTTTTTGGAGACTTCACCTTCATTAGAGCTTTAAGTAACTTGAAAGATTCAACTTAATTAGAGCTTTAAGTTACTTGCAGGCTTCACCTAAATTCGAACTTTAAGTAACTTGGAAGCTTCACCTTAATTAGAGCTTTAAGTCACTTAGAGGCTTAATTTGAGCTTTAAGTAACTTGGAAGCTTCACCTTAATTCGAGCTTTAAGTAACTTGCTAGCTTCAGCTTAATTAGAGCTTTAAATATCTTGAAAGTTTCACCTTAATTCGAACTTTAAGTAACTTGGAAGCTTCACCTTAATTAGAACTTTAAGTTATTTGGAGGCTTCACCGTAATGAGAGCTTTAAATATCTTGAAAGTTTCACCTTAATTAGAACTTTAAGCTATTTGGAGGTTTCACCTTAATTATAACTTTAAGCTACTTGGAGGCTTCACCCTAATTAGAACTTTAAGTTACTTGCAGGCTTCACCATTATAAGAGCTTTAAATCACTTGGAGGTTTGACCTTATTTAGAGCTTTAAGTTACTTAGAGGCTTCACCTTAATTAGAACTTTAAGCTATTTGGCGACTTCACCTAAATTAGAGCTTTAAGTAACTTGGAAGCTCCAACTTAATTAGAACTTTAAACTAATTGCATGGTTCACCTTAATTAGAGCTTTAAGTAACTTGGAAACTTCACCTTAATTCGAGCTTTAAGTAACTTGGAAGCTCCAACTTAATTATAACTTTAAGATATTTGGAAGCTTCACATAACACTCTTATCTTGTATGCATATGAATAGTTCTCACCTGCAGTCGCTCTGTGAAGACAAACCAAGCAAAAGAAATGGCGTAGCACACAGCGAGTCCACATACAATGCCAAAGGTTTTGCTTGATATGTTTTCAATAAACCTTTACATAGCTCGAGAGCTCTGTTCATCATGCAGAGTTTTTATGGAACTACCCTGAAGCTTAAACCTTGCCTCCTTTTTTTGAGTTTTGACGTTAAGCCTGAAATATGTAAAATGCAAATTGATATTCCGGTCCTTACAGGATGTGCTGCTGGCATGAAATGAGCGTCAACCAGCAAAGAGTCATTTCTGTGCCATATCTTCAGAACATTTTTAATTCTTATCTCTTTTATTAAATTTTTTACATATTTTTTCTTGTTGCTGCTGTCATCCAAACTGCGCAGCTTACCCCTGCCAGCGAATAAATGGGGTACACGAGTCTGCTCTGTCACATAATGGCGTGCATTTGTCGGCGCTTGTCCTTGTTAACTTTTCACATCTCAACGCACTTTCGCGTGTGTGTGAGCGCACACAAATCCGCTCTCTAAATCCCGTTAAAATTATAAACATAAGAATAAAAATAATCGGAGTAATCGCGCCTTCCTTGCCGCTATCATTTTTCTTTTGTGAACGCACAAAAGCAGCACAAATTAGTTTAAAAGGACACCGACCCAGCCAGGCGACGGTTAACAAAAGGAGTCAACGGAGATTTTAGAAAAATTCTGAGATATGTCAGCCATTAAATGGGGAGCAGAAGGAGCTGAGAAAACTAATTGTCCTGATTTGCATAAAATTTCCCATTAGCGGGCGTTTCAATTTAGAAATTATTTAAGAAAAAAAGTTTTAAATATGCCCATGAAAAATGCATAAAAACAGCCCGAAAGGAAGGGACGATAAGGGGGACTAAAGTGAAAAGTTTTCCACGGGATTCCGATGTGAAAACAATTTTAATAGATAAATAAATAAATAAAGTGTTTTAATTATGCACGGTTTGAACATTTGAAGCAAGCGTTTTGCGTGACACTTAAAATGCGTTTATGAAATGAATCCTTTTAATCCTGTCTTGAAAATAAAGACACTTAATTTAGACAGTTTACCCTTATCGAACTTTTGTTTTTGTATATTTTTTTAATCGAGATTTGTAACTGAGAGCATCCCTATTCGTGGGTTGGGAGAAGAATGTCGGATTGCATGCGACAGTTCACTTTTAAATACTGAATAAGACAGCATAGAGAGAAGTGTGTATGAAGCATAAAGGAATCCTGAAAAAGGATTATGTTGATGACATCATTTTGTGAAAATGAACAGATGTGATTACAAAACGGTGAAGTCACAGTACCATTCAACACAGGGTTCAACTCTCAGTATACGAGTATACCTTGTATATCCCCTAATAAAGTCCGTATGTGTCGGAGTTCAAAGAGTACAATATCAAATGGAGCAACCGACTACTATAAAAGGTTGGCATATAACATTAAACTCATCACCTGAAAGGACACTCCAGCCCTCAATTTTCGTGTACTCGTATATACCAAATATAATTCCCATGTGCCTCGAATTTATAAAAGGATACAACATCAACCCAAGCAGCTTTATCTTGAATAGTTAACATACAACATTGAAACCCCAGTGCCCTGGCACCTGGAATTGGGATAAAATCCTTTGTATACTAGTGCATACCCGTAAGGTTCCCTTCCGAGGTTTAAAAGGATATAATAAGGTTCCCTTTGGGTAATGTATCCGAGTTATAAAAGGATATAATATCAATCAGTCCCGGTACTACAGCGAATGATTATCACACAACATTGTAATCACACGATCTGGTACCTGAACGTGTATCTTACCAAATCGAATTATTATGTATGTGTCGGAGTTAAAAGAGTGGAACATCAATCGGAGCCAGCATTACCCTGAATAGAGTTATCATATAACATTGAAATCCCAGTGTTTTGGTAACTGAAAATAGTGGCCGATCCTTAGTAAACGAGTGAATACCAGTACGATTGCGTCTTTCTAATGTATCCGACGATATAATATCAATTTTTGTCGATATTACGGCGATTGTTTGTCGAGAACATTGCAGTCACAAGACCCTGGTACTTGAATATGTGGACCAATCTATAGTATATGAGCAATCTTATATACTCGAATTATTACCCGTATGTATCGAAGTTATAAAAGAACATTGTACTCAAACGAAGTAATCGAAAAAAGAAAGGCTGATATATAACATTAAAGTCAGAGTACCCTGAAAGTGTGGTCCAACCTTTAGTAAACGAGTACACACCCGTATGATTGTCTCTTTCTGGAGTATGCGAGTTATAAAAGAACACAAATTTCAATCAGTGCCGAGAGTATGGTGAAGGTCTATCATACAACATTGCAGTCACAGTGACCTGGTATCTGCACGTGTGGACCAATCCTTAGCATATGGTATTCCTATATACTCGAAATATTGCCCGTATGTGTTGAAGTTATAAAAGAACAGACGCAAGGTTGGTATATAACATTAAAGTCATCCTGACTTTATCCTAAAAGTGTGGTCCACCCTTTAGTAAACGAGCGCACACCCGTCTCTTTATGTTGTATCCGAGTTAGAAAAGATCACAAATTCCAATTGGTGACGAGATTACATTGAAGCTCTATCATACAACATTGAAGTCACAGTTCCCTGGCATCTAAAAGTGCGGTCCTACCCTTAGCATGTCTCATATATACCCGAATTATTCCCCCTCTATATCGAAGTTATAAAAGAACACCAAATGAAATGGAGGATTCGACAGCTGAGAATGGTTCACATATAACATATCACGTTTAAGTCACAATTCCATGGCACCTTAAAGTGGAATCCACCCCTTAGTATACGAGTATGATACCAGTATGATTGTCTCCTTATGGTGTATGCCAGTTATAAAGGAAGACAATATCAATCAGTGCCGGCATTACAATGAAAATATATCTAACAACATTGCATACAACAGTACCGTGGCATCTGAATATATGATTCTATCCTTAGTATATAAGTATTCCTTACCCGAATTATGGCCCTCTTCGCCTGAATCTGTGGTCCAACCTTAGTATATGAGCATATACCCGAGCGTTATCTCATCCAATTAGTGTGTATGTGTCAGAGTTAAAAGATTACAACATCAATCGGAGTCATATGGCGGACGAAGTCATCAACTTATTGGAATCACTGACTTGCGACAATGCGAATTTGACTCCTTTATAATCAACCGATTATAGATCTCTTGATTTGATAACTCCCAGTTACCTGAAGTCATAGGTTCAAATTGTTAAGAACAATTACAACAGTAAAACCAACCATCCTCGAATAGTTCTGGACATCCATTAATACTAGAGAAGTGATATAAAAGTACTCTTGGGGAGTGAGCTTAGTATGAAATATTTGCGAACATATAACTGAACATAAAAGGATTAAATTTCTATTTACGATAAAGGAGCAACATTTTATCTCTTTTGTCATTCTTTGAATATGAAATTCAATCGCTATAAACGAATATATTGACCCATATTTACACATCTCAGTTCCAAACTTTTATCATAATTGCTTCTCCAGTATGGGATAAAAACATAAAAATTCGAAAGAAATAAAATAAATCAACTTATAACTCCTACTTTATGGTCCAATTTAAAAGTGGGCGTTATCGAGGAATGTGAACAAAACTGTTGCAAGTGAATGCAAATTCAAACACCTATGCGAGGTCCTTGGGAGAATTTACAAATTGGCATCTGCGGAGAATACAATGGACACGAATAGAGCGAACCAAAATGAAACTAATTTCCTTACACAACAATGAAACTCCTGTTCCATTTATAACGAAAGAGGCCATAAATTATAATATTTTGGAAAGAAAATAAATAAGGCAGTCGTGTAAAGTCTGCAGCACAGTACGAAGGAGAAAGGAGACAGAAATTCAAGGCACATAAATCCTGGCTGGACAAGTGCGTGGGCGGGCACCTTCGAATTAACGTAAGCCGGCAAGCTTTTTATGCGCTGATAAGCTACACTATTATTTTATACTGTGGCCACTTGCTGAAATCACAATAGCAACAACAACAAGAATATCAATGACAACACCAACAATAACAATAACAACGCCAACGACAACAACGCTAGCAACGACAACACTAAAAACAACAACGCTAACAACGAAAATACTAACAACAACAACACCAACGCTAACAACGACAACAACATTAACAATAACAATGAGTGCTGCTACTATCACCATTTCTACTACGACTGTGACGGCGACTGCGACTACAACGACGACGACTGCTCCAACTACGTCCACGTAGAATGAGGCCCATGAAAACAGACCAGTCTCAAAATCAATACAGCTAGCGTTCCCGTAGTGGGGCGCCTTGTCGTGTGGTGCTCGGCCATATTTCATGCGGGAGTGTTTCTTTAATAATTCATAGCGTAGAACGACCCGCGCTTATGGTATAAATTAAATAAGAGTTGCCTCCTGTGATTCAGCGTGTCTGACTCCCTCCCCAACACTCGCTCCACAGCCTTCCACGACTCTGCCAGTTGCCCAGCTTTTCGTTTGCCATTCATTCATTCATGCATTCACATTCATTCGAGATAAATGCGAATTGTTTTTAGTTCGACTTTTTATTCTTATTTTGTTTCTGTTTTTGTTTCGATCTGTTTGTTTCTCGGTTTGTTTGTTTGTTTGTTTGTTTACTTTCTCTGCTTTCGCTTCTGCACGAGATATCTCATTTCTTTTGTTTGCAGTTTTTCACCAGATGAACACTGGGCTATTTTGCGTTTATATTAATTTTGCAATATTAATATTCATTAGCAGCCCACCTGTTTAATGCTCTACGAGCACGAGAATTGATTTCAGGAACTTTCATGCTGATAACTGAATGAACTGCGACCCGACTAAATTTAATTTTTTTTTTTGTTTGCGCTGTAAACTCATTCCAGGTGAGAAATTGTCCCATTGTATTTGTATTCATCGCGTGTCGTTAGGACTATAATAAAACTGAGTGACGGGAGTGGGAATCACAGTTGTTTAAACTAGTTAAAATCATGTGTCCTCGACAATTAACGTTCGGTCTCGTGGAGTTTCAGGTAGAGTCAAACATACTTAACCAGTCTGAACGATTTACCGAATAAAAATCAGGCGGAAGAAGAGGAAGCGACCTTTCTTCAAACAAATGCTTACCTAGTCGTCCTCACATACCCAGACTCAGAGGGAACAATATGTGCTGAATACCGATTCGAAAAGATTTGGAATAGAGAGCTGGAAAAGAGAAACTAACTAAATGGAGAAAGAGAGCAAGAGGTAGAGAGAAAGAATGATACCCATAAAGAGAGGGAGAGAGAGAAAGAGAGAAATGGAGATAGAAAGAGAGAGAGAGAGAGATAAAGAGAGATAAAGAGAGAGAAAGAGAGAGAAAGATAAAGAGAGAGATAAAGATGGATATAAAGAGAGAGATAAAGAGACAGTAGAGTGAGACAAAGTTACAGATAAAGAGAGCGATAAAGAAAGAGATAAAGAGAGAAATAAAAAGAGAGATAAGGAGAGACATAAAGAGGGATATAAAGAGAGAGATAAAGAGAGAGATAAAAAGAGAGATAAAGAACGAGATTAAGAGAGAGATTAAGAGAGAGATAAAGAGAGAGATAAAGAGAGAGATAAAGAGAGAGAGAGAGAGAAATCGAGATAGAAAGAGACAGACAATGCGACAGATAAAGTGACAGATAATGAGAGAGATAAATACTAAGATTAAGGGAAATATAATGGGAGAGATAAAGAGTAAGATTAAGAGAGCGATAAAGAAAGAGATGAAGAGGGATAAAGTGAGATAAAGAGAGATAGAAAGAGAGAGATCAAGAGAGAGATCAAGAGAGCGATAAAGACAGACAGATAAAAAGAGAGACATAAAGAGACAGATCAAGATAGAGATAAAGAGAGAAAGAGGGAAGATAGAAAGAGAGAGATAAAGAGAGAGAAAAATAGAGAAATCAAGAGAGAGAGATAACGAGAGGTATAAAGATGGAGATAGAAAGAGAGATAAAGAGAGAGATAAATACTGAGATATAAAGAGAGAGTTAAAGAGTGAGATATAAAAAGAGATAAAGAGAGAGGTAAAGAGAGAGATAAAGAGAGAGATTAAGAGAGAGATAAACAGACAGATACAGAGAAAAATAAAGAGACAGATAAAGAGAGAAAGAGAGCGAGAGAGTGAAGATGAATCATAATGATAAAGAGATAGAGGTAGAAAATATAGGGAGAAACATAGAAAAAAGAAGAGAAACAGACATAGATAGATAGAAAGCTAGTAAACCGAGAGAGACAGAGAAAAAGAGAGAAAAAAATTTGAATTATGGAGAGAATGAACGACAAATAGAAATAAATAGACAAAGAAAGAGAGAAAGAAGTTAGAATTACGGAGAGAAAGTTTCGGAAATCGGAGATTGGAGACAAAAACCCAAAGAGAGGAATAAAGAAGCAAAGGCTGTGAAGAAACAGTGACAATGAAAGGCAATGCAGAAAGAAAGAAAGAGACACCACAGTTGAGAAGAGTGTTAAAAAGTAGGAGTTTAAAGTAGAAACTGGTAGCAAATTCCTCAGAATCTTTTTTTTCAGAGTTGACTCTGATCAAAAGGTTTATTAATTTCGAAGGTCCTT
This sequence comes from Clusia tigrina, assembly GCA_920105625.2. Classification (NCBI taxonomy): domain Eukaryota; kingdom Metazoa; phylum Arthropoda; class Insecta; order Diptera; family Clusiidae; genus Clusia; species Clusia tigrina. The sequence continues at coordinate 19,433,711 of OV050030.1, forward strand.
AATAGAATGTCTTATAATATAGTATCCTAAAGCGTCATTATACGAAAGGGTTTTGGGATTTTTTCAGATGAGCATTTTATGCGTTCTCTACATCCTCATAATGCTTTAGTGAGCTTTCATGAAGAAGGATGCCACTTAAATTGAACCTAACCTCTACACCCTAGCAAAATGTGTATTTGCTCAATGTCGCAACCAAAACATTCTCTTCATAGAAATTCGTTCCAGCAATTTCGTTCTCTCTTTCACGTTACACTAATATAAACATCAACATTGATCCAACTGCATCATCATTCGACACTACAACACGAGGAAAATCATGCTCCGATGTTACGTCCATCCAATGAGCATAACGCTTGTAACACCACCATCATGAACACAATGATATGAATGCTTGGAAGATGGGCTGAAGAGGGCAGAGTATCAATACTAACAATTCACAATCAAAAAGTCACAGTCACTACTTCCGAGTATACAACTGCCGCATGGACGAAGAAAACGCCACTCCTGCTCTATGAAAGCTGCCATAATGCTTGGTAATAACAACGATGATGATGATGATAGTTGGAGTACGCCGAACCTTGCCAGCCATACTAAGGCCACCCACCCACCATCAGTATCGCAGATAGTTGTGACGACGTTAATGGTGATAGATATGTCAATTCTAGTCCAATACTGCCAACTGCCATTGAAAAAATTCACGGAGGGAAGTTGGAACCGCAAGCATTTTAACCTGGTTGGCCTGGTATATTCGATTTTGCCACCAACTCGGGCGACAATGCAGCACACCAGTTGTTATCTTTGAGCGCTCTGAATTGCTCTGATGCGTTCTGGTGGCGCGGATAACATTCGTCATTTTGTTCTTGTTTTGGTTTGTGTTCTTTTTCGTTCATTTCCTTTCCGCATTTCATGAATCGACCCCCTTCACTAAGCGCCATTCGCTATTCGCCACACGCAATTAAACATGTGTTGCGCTTGATGTCGTGGCTCCTCTTCCTTTGCCGACACTTTGTCGCTTGTCATTTGGTGTTCACGTTGTGTCACCTCCGTTTCCGTTGCTGCATGCATGAGCATGCTTTGACTCGGGTAATTCGAGTGTTGCTTTCGGTGTTATGCGCCAAGTTGAAGTCAAGTGGTGCACAATTTGATAAGATTCCAATCGTATAATTAAATTCCGCAATGGGGGGGACCGAATCTCTGTGCTAATTTGTGCAATTAATGCACTGTATTGGAACGAAAAATCAATTATTTTTCCATGGAACTAGGTTCAATGGCGGGATAGTCGTCGAGATAAACACATTACTTCGTTCCGCTGCCATGATTTGCTGAACGAGGTATTCAAGTGAAAGGCAACTGCTTGGAAGAATGACACGTAATAATGCTGGAGAGTGAAGAAATTTCTTGAAGATTACATCCAGTATCTTCCATATAAGTGTGAAAGTCAACGAAGTGGTATAGAAGATGTAAGGCAAAGAAGAGATCTCAGTATGAAGAAACCAAATATGATGTATAAGAAATACATTATATCGTACTTGGAGGAGGCAATTTTGTTCGCTTTTGTTTCCAATGCTTCTCAAAATTTAACCAGAATGTTCCGCTTCAACAGTAGTCACACTTGTCCAGTGGAACTCTGGTCTGTATTCAACTCGACGACTCGAATTTTTTGTTATTTTCACCCTTTTAGAAGCACAGTTAGTGGAGTCGAAATCTTTTGTCCAGTGAAACTTCTTTTGTCCAATCTGTATTTGAAGCTACTCGGTGACTCGAATTTTCTTGGTTTTTTAGCCCTTTTAGAAGCAAAGTTAGTGTGGTCGAAATCTTTTGGCTTTCAGCGGTCCAGTTCTCTTGAAGGTTACAAGTTTCTATATAATGATATCCTAAGCTAAGAGTACAATATCCAAAACGATTATACTCTCCATCATCATTCTGTCAACTGGTTTAAGCATGGAATCATCTGCGTGTATAATCCAGACCGCTTGATTCATGATATAACAGGATTATTCTAAAAATCGTCTTTTCAATGTTCTCGTAGAATGTAGACCTAAAATAATGTTCTAAAATTTGTATTAACATCTTAGTACATATTCTACGGTGGCCGAGTAGCAACAAGGCCTCTGGGGTTCCTGGTGTTCTTTAACCGGATTATTCAACAAAGCTTCCTTGCAACATTATCTTAGAATATTGCCTTATATTATTATCATAAATATAGTCTTAAGGCAATAGTCCCTTAACTACGGTGTCTTTTTCTTCACACTTTATTTATTTTCTTCTGTTATATATAATGTTTTCTCCATCCCTTATTTCTCTTCTTCTGGTACCTATTTAGTATGGACTCTTCACCGAGTAGCAACAAGGCCGATTGGGTTCATGATATTCTTTATCCAGATTATTCCTCAAATCTTCCTCATAATCTTGTTGTAAAATACTGCTCTATATTAATATCATAAATATTGTCTTAAAAGAATAGACCCTGAACTACGGTGTCTTTTTTTCACACCTTATTTCTTTTCTTCTATTATATAGAAAGTTTTCTTCATACTGTGAAAGGTGTAAATCCAAACTGAGTGTCATCATGGAATTGGAAACTCGGTAGTAACCATTCTCGGTGAGCTGTACCGCAAATAATTGTGCCACATCCAGTTCTGGAGATTTAAAATTTCCCGCGATGACACGTTCAACCATTCTTATATGGACATTTGTAGTATAGAGAAATGTTACGAGGATTAATGGAACTGTTATGTTGAAGTATTGAAAATTTGTATTAAGTCCATAATGGAATATCTTTCAATAATGGTGGAATCTCACCGATTGGCCTCAATGCAAAATACACGTAGAGTAACATGTTCCTTTATAAGTTCAAAAAGTGATCTTTAATTGAATGGATAAAATCAGTCACTCTCTGATTATAACATACCATATTCCAATACTTGAGAAACCCATCAGAACAAGAGGGTCCTCAGTGTTATTTTAAAACTAAGTGAGGTTAGGTCAGGTTATCCTGGCTGGCCGTGAAGGCCACACATAGACCTGCAAGGTCCGTACGGTCCCAGACGGATATCCATTTGAGGGTCAGTCATAATATGGTGATGTAAAAAGAGAGAACTTTAAGAGGAAGAGAGAACTTTAATAGGAAGAGAGAACTTTAAGAGGAAGAGAGAGCTTTAAGAGGGAGAGAGAACTTTAAGAGGAAGATAGAACTTTAAGAGGAAGAGGACACGCTCCCATTTTAAACCTATAAATTGAACTGATCTATTTCGAAATTCGATTTTAGTAACATAGCTCTGAAGATGTATCGCCATATAGTGCAGTCCATCTCTGTCCTAAGGATATGTACTATTTATTGGAAGATTTTAAAAGATTTTTTACTTCTGGCAGTTTATTTGATCGGTTTGGTTTTTTATCTGATCTTGAACTATAATGTGGAACAACCACTCACTTAGGGAACATTTTTTATATGAGACTAGTACAATTTATCGAACTTTTCAGAACTTAACAGACAACCCCATCAGTGATTTTTGTACAATAGAACAGTAATGTTCGAAACTATATATATGTTCCTGTAATCAAATAGAACAAAGACCTCTTTTAGCTCTCCAATATGAATCCTTTGCCGGTTAAAACACACATGTTTCTAGTGATTTACTATTGAAACTTTCTCCGGAACTATTCCCTCAAATACATTGCCGAAAATTTCTATTTATATACTATATATTCATACAAGAGTACAGGACACAAAAACCATCGGGAGAAAGCATGAGCCTCTCTATTGGCACCGACTGGCAACATTAGAGAACATTAGAGATTGTTCATAGTATTGCTGGGAAAGACTACCCATATACTTCCAGAGACTGTGAGAGAATTGGGTTTCTGAAACTGTATTTGTAGTGGTGCCCACACATGCATAGATGCAACTCTGAGAGTTGTGTAGTCGATTGGAATTATGTTCTACTGTCCCCAAAGATGCAACGACTCGCCCATATAACCACTGATTTTATGCCAGAACTCTGGACCAAGAAACAAGCATGAAATATCTAAAAAAAAAAAAACGATCGCTCCAGAAAGTTGATGGCATAAGATAATTTTCTCATTAAATTGACTTCAGAAAAAGTGTGACAAATCCCAACCAAATCGTATTTTAATGTTCTGTAAACGCGATTTGAAGTTAAAAAGATCAAAAAAAGTGAAATTGTAAACAGAATAAATAAAGCGACACCCGGGCCTGAGATTTTAGTATTTAAATTCATTTCGTTTTTATTCTAGCTTCAAATTGGTATGCATTGGAAACTTTCCTGCCGTATTTCAAATATTTTCTTTGTTTATTTTGTCTCCTGCAAATTTCCACAAATAATTGAATTATCTAGCAAACCTCCTCTCACCAAATAAACTGCAAAATTTGCTACATTTCCGTACTGCTCCATCATTTTATGCTGCGTTACTAATTTCAGATATGAGTCTGAAGCACTTTCAGCAATTTAATGCAATTTCAGTTGTGCGTGTTCTGCTGAATAAGCTCCCATTCATTCCAAATCATGTGCTTCTATTCAAGGCACTTCAATTGTTTCTACTCAGCTATACTTCTCCTCATCCTCCGGGCTCCTTTTTGTATACATGTGCATTTCTTTTCAATCCGTGAATCGTATTCAACTCGACTACGGAAAGACACAAATGAATAGAATGCTCGCTCATTCTCTCCTCTCCTCTCTGATTTTCTTTTTTCATTTTTATTTCAGGAATTATTTTGATGGCGGTTTGGAACATAATATTTAACTAAAAGAAGAAGAACTGGTAAATTAAGTTTACTCTTCAAAAAGGAGTGGGTTTTTGTGAAAAATACCTGCTAGTGGAACAATAGAATATTCTTTGTTTTGCGTGGTTATCACCAACTTGAGCAGCATAATTTGCTTTTTAAGTTGGGAACAATTACAGCGTGAAATTTCTGAGATGATGGCAAATAGCCGGGGAGGTGTGCTCCTATATCATTATTCTACAAATCGGATAAGAAGGAATTCAAATTATAAATTTTGACCGGTCTATTTTTCGTATACAATGTGCCAGTTAAATTTTCTATACAATCTTTGGTTTTATGTTACATTATTTTTGCTGAATATGACCTCGTACAGTTAAGAGAAAACTCTCCCTACTTTTTAATTAATTTATTATTGAACATCGAACAAGTTAAAAGTTAACTACGGATAATTTTCCTCTTCCTTTAGATTGCTTTCTTCAATTTATGCAGAACTGCTTTGATCATCCTACTAACCCCAACCTCATCGGATGGTTTTCCATGAGATAATCTTCTGGATTACTGTGTTCGATTGTACTCGGTTGAGAACATATCGTTCTAGACAATTTCTGGAGTAAGACATAAGTTGTTCTGGACCCAATCTGAAATTTCCTAAGTGTCACCAGTGGTTCATCTTTAAAAGAAGAGGCTGGATATGGTTGACAGTGGCTTCCACACTTGGACAACTCCCTTAGGTTCAAAGTGGCTAATTGTAATACCACAAAGGCTGTGACCCCCAAACAGGTGATTCAGTCTTAATTATCTCTAACATACGCGGCTTTTTGCCCTGCTAAGAATAGTGAATAATCCATGTCCTTGCTCAATTTCGTAGTCTCATTGTGTAGCGGTTGAAAAGTATGTGGCTGTGTCCTAAACTATGGTATATTTCTGCTACTTCTCTTGCTCATCAGCTGCTACTAAAGTATGGGAAAAGAAGACCCAGTTGCTTTGCATGTCCACTGGAAATACAGTGTCCGGTTATCACCTTCACACACTTTATTATTCTAAGATCCTCTCTATCAAGTGTTATAAGTTCTTTAGAGACTAAAATTCTGAAACTGAAAATACTGAAGTTCTGGCCAGATCTCAACAACTATAAATGAATGAAAGATATTTTATTATCACACCTTGAGTAGGATTTCTTGAAGGACTCTGAGAATACCTTGTATTGCCAAAGTCTTCCTTATCAGGTCGATCCAGAAATGCAATATCTTTGCTAATTAACTCGTCTGCAGCTTCATTGGTAGTACTGACAATTCATCTTAAGTAATTATCAATCTTTTTGATAGATCATTCAGAGAAGTTATGAAGACCAACGCTTATTTAGTGAGGTTGAGAACTGTATGGGAGCTTGTAGGTCTTTGAAGACGCTAGAAGAGTCTTTAGCCGGAGTGTCCCTTCAGTGCCACAGCCGCTGACTGAACTGCATAGTTGGTGTGAAGCAATCGAAACACAATCCTAACTATGAGTGTGTCAACGATGTTTAAGTATGTAGTGATCCTTCAGACAGTTCTTCCCACAACTATTATTCTCATACAATTGGTATGAAGGTAAGACACTGTTTTAAAATATGGTTTCAGATAAGAATGTCATTTGCATCCTGTTAGGAAGGAAAGTTTATCATAATCATCCCTATGTCCACAAGAATTGCCTCATGATAAATCTCAAGCTAAGAAGGGAACATGCCGCACTTTAGGAAGATATAGCGAAAACTTAACCATTAACGGGATGGTATGTGAAATATTGTACGCAGGGATATGGTCCACGTGGGTCACGTCAGCCCACTAATATAATGAGGCAGTGCTTTGGACCATTGAGAGTAGATTTATTTGTAACTTCAAACGCTGCGATGTATATGAGACGTAATCCAAACACATTTTCGGATGTTTGATTTCTTCTCCACAATTGTTTGCAAGATTACAGAGGTTTTCTTTACCCTATTTTGGAGTTTATCTATCCTCGGAAGCTCATCTGCCTTCGGAAGTTCATCTGCCTTCGGAAGTTCATCTGTTTTCGGAAGTTCATCTGTCTTCGAAATCTCATCTGCCTTCGGAAGTTCATCTGTCTTCGGAAGTTCATCTGTCTTGCAGCTCTCGGAAATATGTCTATGATGCTCCTGGCAGTGTAGGGTTTTAGCTGCGAAACACTGATCGAGAGAACGTGTGGTACAGCCCTATATTGAGAAGAAGTGCCACAACACCAGAGATTAGTTTGAAAACTGACTCTTGGTGAAGATTGAAAATCCGCTGACGACCTCGCTTCCGCCTGTATGCATCATATTGACCTCTCCTTGAAAAAAGCTAATGCACCCGTAGTCGCTCCTCTCATCATTTTTCGCTTATAATAAGCAACAAGAGTTGATTGATCGGGTTTATTCGGAAGCGGAACCAATAGAATGAAGTGACTGAAACTGAAATCAAGCTGAGCAAGTGTTTCATGCCACTGATACGAGTATCGCTTAATGCCTCCAACCTAGCAGCCCATTAGTATCGTTTATCCTTTGCACATTTGTTTGATTTACGACTGCTATTCTAAACACCCGCCGACTAAACCTACTCGTATGTAATATGTATGCGCTTTGACCACTGCCTCAGTACCGGACCGGCGAGGGCAACAAACTCACTGCCTGGCCTGATGTAGTTGCTTATAGAGCCACTTAACTCTGTCAGTGGCAATGATACGCTCAGTACTTGTCTTTCAACATACACGTGGCTACTCCTACTCTCCCGCGGAGCTACAAATACTGTTCACTTTATCATTTGTTCTTTCATTTTCTACTCCTTTCCGTCCTCACTGAGACGGGGCTCTGTAACCTGTTACACACATTCCACGGACTGAGTTCCTTTGGTGGTCTTTGTTGCTGCCTTTACTGCTGCATTGCATGCCGTATGACGAAAACGTGTTTACTGCCGCAATACATCAAGTCATCAGCCTTAATTCCTTCATATGACCGACCACATTGCATATTTAAAGACGGTTTCATTAGCGAAATTGCTGGCAGCATGTGATGGATGGGTGAAATAGGTTGACTGTGTGTGTTAGCGAGTGTGTGCGGAAGCCGTCCTCTAACTCTCTCCTCTGAGCCTCCTGTCACTAAAGCTTTCGCGCTGACTTTATCAGCAAAATAATTTTATTGCGTGACTATGAAACTAAAAGATTTCTGAGCCAAATTATTTGGAGTCCCCTCGTTCCCCTTTTCTCCCATTGAAATATGGTCACACTGCAACTGAGGCGATGAGTACCTACTCCAGGAACTATTTCTGTTTTACTGCACAGGCTTGCAACTGCAAGTTTAACAGTTCCTTTGTAATTATGCCCTGGTTGGGGCTTTCTAAGCTGTTGCTGGGCAAAGCGTATCATGTCCTCACTAATTCTTTCTACTTCCTCCAAGGTGGAACAACCAGAAGCAGCATTTGACAAAGTGAATTGATTGATTGTGAACTAACACCAAAACACGACAAAAAAGAGGGAAGAACAACAATCTTTTTACATGAGTTTCCAACATGATTTTGTGTCCTTCATCCTTTGTCAGAGCATTTGTGTGAAGCCTTTCATTAGAGCCACAATACTGCATTGTGGGTCTCTGCACGTTTTGATTGATTGCAAGTTAATAATTATGCTTTAAGTTATTAAGGACCTCTTCGAATACCAATGATTTGTGTAGTGCTGACATTGCTCCTTGAACTTTTCATATAACGAAGTGTGTATCCTCACTTGTAACTAATTACAGTCAGCGTGATTCTTAAAAATATTCCCACTGAAGTTACCATAATTGACTTATTTCCCTCCTAGTTCCGCACCGGTCCACTGTTCGGAGATTCCCGCTACCTTCTACATCGCTTGCAAGTTTTAATTTTTGCTTAATATCCTTTTTGCCCATTTCATTACCATTTTAATTTACTCCTGATTGACGCAAATAAAATGTTTAGAAGCACCTCATCAACGTCGGTGGGCATTAGAGCTGCTGGGCGAGCGTGTTGCTGCTCATTTCTACACAATTCGGCATATCACATAGATAGATATGAAAGGAAGACCTCGTCCATTCATTTGGGCAAAGGAACCTTTGCAAAAGCACAGTTGAAGGCAGCTTCGCAGACAATGGCATTCAAATTTGATATGCCAGTATATTGTGCTCCAACTGTGCCGAGTATTAATGCTGCTCTGAACCGAACTGTGTAAACTTTGCTCTGAAGTGTGCAAAGGCCATCACCATCATCACCGTCATCATCATCATCATCATCGCAATCAGTTATCCTTGAATACGGCAAAGTGGATGTAAACGGCCTTTGTTCTAAAGTTTTGCAATTGCAAATGTGAGCGGCTTCATTGTGCTCTCTTTTGTAAACATTTCCGTCTGCCTATCATTTGCGCTTGCCGACTAGGTTAAAGGATCTTATTATCAAATTTCTGGCCTCACCAAACCAAAGAAATCCACGCAAGCAGAATAACCACAGCAGAGCAGGAAGAAGGGCAGACAGGAAAACAATGAAAAACCAGTGTAAATATTGGCCGTAAACGACAGGAGAAAGCGTTGGTTTTTCCTTTAAAATGTTACACGCTTGTTTACATTTTGAACAAGGACCTCAACAGTGACAGCACCTGCGGTGTGAACACAGCAATTGTACGCGTACAATTATGCCAATTGCTCATGTAGCCGCAAACAGATGCGAGCATTTCTGCTGAATTAATTAGTTAAGGAGACCTCAGCCGCCCAGCGCTACTTTAATATGTTTTGCAAGGACTCGCTCCGGTGTGCTTGTAATGAAGTTGTTATTATTATTTGTGATATGGCAGTGCAAGTGAGGCACTAATCACCTCCACGTATACTATGTTTGAGCGGCTATTTGCTGGCTGTGCGCCGAGGCTGCCTTGCAGTTTCATGTGTCATTATATTGACCTATCCATGGTCGCCCGCTGAATTATTGATGGGCAGTAATTGCATGTCTAGGAGAATTTTAAGGATTTTGCAGCAATGAATGCACCTGCCCCAAGTCAGCGCAATTCCCAGGCTGACCGATTACGCCTTGCAATGTGAAGGTAACTCAGGCTTCACGGGTGCAGCTGTACCTGCCCGGATGCGTGAGCGTGCTGTGGCTGTGACTGTCTCGACTGGGGTGAATGTTTCGTGCCACTCAGCAATATTCACAATTACCTGGAGGCAAGAGGCAATCAGACCATGTGCCGGCTTTGTGTGTGACTCGAATGCCATTTGGAATGTGCAAAAAATTCGACTATGCGGTTTCATAATTTGGAGGAGGCAAGAACAGTGTTCTTCAATCAACTTCTGAGCAGAGGCTTGTGTGAAGTGAGATCAGTGGCTAATCTAAAATTTTTAACCAGTTTTTGGTGAAATTTTATACGTGACTAATCCTTAATAAACGTGTAATGATAGAAGTCATGAGGGAAGTGTCTTTAGTGATAAATCAATAGTAAGTCTCACAATGACAACAGTCATAAACAATGAGTCATAAAGGATTTCTACCTTTGCCTTCACTAGAGGAGCTAGTTGCAAAATATTCGGTAGGACCTCGTCAGCAATCGATATAAATGAAAGGATAAGCATCGAGACTCTGCAGTTCAGTTGCAATTTGAAACCAAAATCCATAAGAGTTTTATGGAATGATTTGCAATATATGTAGTTAAACTGTATAAGAGTTATTGTGTATTATTACGTAAGTGAACTCCTGGAGCGCATCAATGTCCCTAGTCCATGCGTCTAAGAAACCGACAGACTCGGAGGGTGTGCTGAGCAATTTTCGGCAGACGATCTCCTGGCCTCTAGTCAGGGGAGCAGGGAACTCGGCGGTACCAAGGATGCCAGTCAGTGTAATAGGGAAGTCGCTGGCACCAAAGATGCCAGTCAGGGGAGCAGGGAAGTCGGTGGTACCAAGGATGCCAGTCAGGGTAGCAGGGAAGTCGCTGATATCAAAAATACAGTCATAGTACTAGAACTAGAGTAATATGACTGGCGTCCCTGGTTCCACCGACTTCCCTGCTCCCCTGACTGAAGGCCAGAAAACAACAAATACAAAAGGGCCTCCAGCCAAAACGGCACCAGCGAAAGCAGCCCTGATGCCTTCAACTGAGGAATTTCCGTAAAAGATCAATTAGATTGGTTGATTATATATATATATATATATATATATATATATATATATATATATATATATATATATATATATATATATATATTAACTTAGCAAGAAGGTCGGGATATATAAGCCCAAATGCTGTCAGGTATAAATAGCCAGACATGCCAAGACTTCCATCAATTGAAGTATGGGGATACAATTACTGTGGACGTGATAACCTATCCCTGCCTACTAGAAAGATATGTAGAAGCACTGAATCATCCATAGTATAATATTTGCGGTAGCATGGAAATCAGAAAAGAGCTCATAACGGACTCAAGTGGTGGTCTAACTGGCATCAGTGATACGGCTGCTTAGCATACCTACATATAGGAATGAGGAAGAATAGCATGAGCCAAGAATGCTATAGACAATCGGTTCTTTCCGAGCTTCCTCACTAACGTTACTCTATTATTCCATGAGCTTTCCCACTCCTCAATTACCTCTAGCGCTAACTTCGTAACTACCTCGCCATACAGCAACTCGTCCACAGCCGGAGGCATGGTGTAGTATCGGTCCTTCATTGGTTCCGCTCCCGTGACTAACTGGATTTTTTACCTCACTCAATCGTTCTTGCTTGCTCTCTTGGCTAGAGAGTTCATGAGACTCATCTTCTTCCAGCTTGCGCTCAACTCACGTATCCCCAGAACATTCGAAGCCAACTCAAATTTCCTTCAGAAGGTGACTCCCAAGTAGATTGCCAGTTTTAAGGAGGGACACAGATAAAATTCCACCACTTCCGTCTGTCCTTGAAATTCTACCGGCAAGTGTTCGCCACTTAGGGCAGAATACATCTGAAAGACTGTCGGTTCACTGATAGTAATGTCCTCTAAGACAGGAGGGTCTTAACCCGCCCAAAAGTCATTAAGAGTTTTAGAAACGAACGTGTTACTGCACTCAAATTGTATCCGAGAGGGACCCTTTCCCCCTGAGCGACTCCATTGGTAGTCATTGACTACCTCAGCTATCTTTAGTCTTTGCATCCTCGGAATATGCAATTGTTCCAAGCGCCATGTACACTTGGTGTCCTTTTAAATAATGCAAATTTGATACTTAATTGCATTGTAAGACATTCACTGGCACACTACAGGGAGAAATGAGAGATCTACTTCGTTATTGAACTCGCAAGTTTAGCCGGTCCTTTGTAATTAGGTTCTTGTTGGGGCATTCTAAGCTGTTGCTGGGCAAAACGTATCAGGTTCTCACTAATTCTTTCTACTTCCTCCAAGATGGATATTTATTGTACAACTGGAACTATTAGTGTGGATTACATAGAACCCTCATTTCTCTGTCCGTTTTTCCGCTGTGCATCCAAAACCGACTTGACAATCGCTCACAGCGGTCCTTAATGGGAATTCTCTTTGAGGGGATTTTGTGTATATTGACTTATTCTATAACTCAGTTCCTTTAAAGAATCTTCTTTTGGCTTCACTGACACTCTCTCTCTCTCTCTCTATTTCTTTCTGTCTCTCTATCTCTCTCTGTCTCCCTCTCTATCTCTCTCTATCTCTCTATCTCTCTCTATTTCTCTCCCCCTCTCTCTCTCTCCCCCCTCTCTCCCCGTCTCTCTCTCACCCTCTCTCTCTCTCCCTCTCTCTCTCCCTCTCTCTCTCCCTCTCTCTCTCCCTCTCTCTCTCCCTCTCTCTCTCCCTCTCTCACCCCCTCTCTCACCCCCTCCCCCTCTCTCCCCCTCTCACTCTCTCTCCCCCTCTCTCTCTCTCCCCCCCTCTCTCACTCACTCCCTCCCTCTCACTCTCTCTCCCCCTCTCTCTCTCCCCCCTCTCTCTCTCCCCCCTCTCTCTCTCCCCCTCTCTCTCTCCCCCTCTCTCTCTCCCCCTCTCTCTGTCCTCCCTCTCTCTCTCCACCTCTCTCTCCCTCCCAATCTTTCCCTCCCCCTCTCTCTCCCCTCTCTCTCTCTCCCCCTCTCTCTCCCCCTCTCTCTCCACCTCTCTCTCTCTCCCCCTCTCTCTCCACCTCTCTCTCTCCACCTCTCTCTCTCCCCCTCTCTCTCTCCCCCTCTCTCTCTCCCCCTCTCTCTCCCCCTCTCTCTCCCCCTCTCTCTCCCCCTCTCTCTCCCCCTCTCTCTCCCCCTCTCTCTCCCCCTCTCTCTCTCCCCTCTCTCTCTCCCCCCCTCTCTCTCTCCCCCCCTCTCTCTCTCCCCCCTCTCTCTCTCCCCCCTCTCTCTCTCCCCCCTCTCTCTCTCCCCCCTCTCTCTCTCCCCCCTCTCTCTCTCCCCCCTCTCTCTCTCCCCCCTCTCTCTCTCCCCCCTCTCTCTCTCCCCCCCTCTCTCTCTCCCCCTCTCCCCTCTCTCCCCCTCTCCTCTCTCTCTCTCTCTCCCTCCCCCTGTCTCTCTCTCCCTGTCTCTCTCTCCCTCTCTCTCTCTCCGTCTCTCTCTCTCTCCGTCTCTCTCTCTCTCCGTCTCTCTCTCTCTCCCTCTCTCTCTCGCCCCTTCTCTCTCTCTCCCTCTCACTCTCCCTCTCCATCTCACTCTCTCCCCCTCTCTCTCTCTCTCTCTCCCTCTCTCTCTCTCTCTGAATCCCGTCCCAGGTGTTAAGAAGGACTGCCACAAAGCTCCCAGTGTTATCCTCGCCATGGTAAACCTCATTTATATTCTTTCGTCGAAAATTGCGTAACAAATATTAACCAAATCCTCATCGTTTTTCATGTGCTGCGAATACTTTTTTAATGACCCCGGAGGCATTATCCTTAAATCCTTGCATAAAACTGAAACTTTTTGAGTTAAATGCCTGTTTGCTCAGCAGTGGATTTTTCAGTTTCAAAACTCGTACAATTGCCCACTAAAAATTCATTAGGACACTGAAAGCCGAGCACGGAGCAAAGCGAAGAGTGCCCAGTTGCCAGCGGACAAACTAATACAAAAAGGAAGCTAACTGCATTAACAGTGAAGAAAAAGGAAAGCAAATTGTGAAGCACTCATCATGCAGGCGGTGTAAAAAACGACGCTGCCAGGATAAGCTTGTAACGAACTTATCAAAGCCCAAGAACTGCACGAGAAAAGACAACAGAGCAGGACGCAAATCGACTTACGAGTAGGATGTAAATTTCTTTAGGAGCAGCCGCAAAGCTGATTGACAACCGGTTTAGCTGGCAGAAGCGCAGGAGAACGACGGAGTGCTTCCTTCGCAGCAAGTGTGATGAAAATCAATAAAAAAAAATGTAATAAAACTGAATAAGAAATGCTCCTTCAGTACACTTGAATGGGAAAAAGTGAAAGTTTTTATTTCTTCGAAGCTCAGGCACAAGAAACTTTTCGCTGCCTCCGGACGAGGCGACGAAACGAATTGGGCAAAAAAGTTGGCTCCAACGAATCAACGAAATGGCTCTTTGTGTGCGACGCTGCCGTTTGTTGTGCAAATTTAATGTTAAAGTGGCAGGAAAAGCGAAAGCGAAGGTACAAGCATGAAAGCGAGAAAATGGGAACGTCAATGCCACTCCTCCCGCGCCATGGGATACGTTTTTAAAAGATTGCACATGTGTGTGCATCGCGGTGTGTGCGTGTGTTGGTGTGCATTGGTGTAATGTGCCATTTGCATAATCCGGGAAAAAGTAAAAAGAACTCCACGCCGCAGGCAGTTAAGTGCTGCCGTATGTAAATTGGCTCGAACGCAGTTGGAATTGTTGGGTTGACTGCCACGTTAATGGCAGCCGCTCCCAACATAAGTATTGCTACAGCAAATCAATAGCAATTTAACGTATTTGGCATTAACGCCTCACTCAAATCACAGGGGTACGTTTAACATGACGACGATTAGTGGGGGAAGGATTTGGGAGTCGCAGCACTCGCTGACGATGTGACATGATGATTAATATGACTAATGACAATGTTTATTTCTCACATACAGCGCTGAGATAACATCACCAACTAGCAATGAGGGTTCTTCCTCCGTTTCAAGAGGTTCTCCATCCCTTTCAAGAGGTTCTCCCTCTCTATTATATCAGTGTGAAGAATATTATTGTCTCTGTCGCACCAATAGATTCAACTGCCAAATTTTAAGGAAAGATTTGGAATGTGTTGAAATGAACTCAGGAAGAAAATTAGCTATAAAACCGAACAGACTAAGTCCACATAGTTGAATTCTAGAAGAAACAAGGCAGACTAAGTCGACAGAGTTGTGATTTGACTGCTGTGGCTATAAGTATGAATGCAGGATGTCAACATTGTGGAAGAAGGAACTTGCTTAATTACTTATTCAAAATGAACTATCTCTTAACATATTGAATAATTGTATATTGTTTAAATCCAATATTTATCGATTTATCGATCACAATCCAGTGATGTGAACTATTATCTTAAACAAATTTTCCTAACAATATGATTCAAATTAACATATTGTTACGAAATCAACACTCCATCTGATTGGATGCCTAGTTTTAAGGTAAGCGTCATTTTCAACCCCTAAAAATACACACGCGAGAAGGCATGCGAAACTGCGTTCAAAGGCTAGTGAAAGGCAATTACGTAACAATATTTTTATCAGGTCATTTAAGCCAACTTGGTAGAGGAAAAAACGATATTTCTTCAGCGTCTCTCAAACCTCTTTTTCCATTTAAGACAAGATTTATAGAACCAGTATTTTTTACTGTACTGGAAGTCCTTATATTTATATGATGCAGTAATGAATTATGTGTGGAAGGATTTGGGTGAATGAGGTCTTAGATCCTCGCTGAAAAAATATGTTTTAGAAAGAAGCATTGTGAGACCATGCTTTGGATGGGATTGGAACCAAAGTCCCCACCACTGCGAAAACAGCATGCTTAACACGGAGACAGACATCTTGTACTTTATCATCATGCTTATCTACTACCCTTTAGAGCTCTTTCCATTACAGTTACAACAATCACCCAAGACAAATCCTAACATTTCATACATCGATATTTGTACCATACAAAGTTCTATATTTCATTCAGTAAGAAGCTTACATCTCAACATCTCTCGTACTGAAGGGCTGGGCAAAGAGAACCCCTCCATGATTTTCCTTTGGGAATTGCGGCTTCCAACAAGTGCCAGGCTGTGGTTCACCTCTTACTGCATTAGATTACTAGTAGGATAGCGATCTTCTGTAAAATCGAAAAAGATCGTCACATAATCACTGTGGCCATCTTGGAGGTTTTTCCCATAGACCAGAAAACTGCTTGGAACAATTTTCATAATGCTGGTTACGAAAAGAAGATCGATGTTTCAATGTCAGGCAGATGATGCTGACCTCTACTGTCAGTAACTGGATTGACGAAGCTAAGACATAGAAAGAAAGCACCCAGTACTGCAGAATAAACGAGACTTAGAGTCTTGAGGGGAAAAGCCACAACCATTTGCTTCGACCTCTTCAAACCTCTTAGAATAAAGTTACGTCAAAGAAGGGCTGCATAGAACTGGAATTTGGGTCAACCTCTCCAGAACTATTAAAGTAAAGCTGACTTCAAAGGAGGGCTGTAGAGGACTGGCGTTTGCTTCGACCTCTCTAGATCTCTTAAAGTAAAGTTGACTTCAAACGAGGGCTGTATACGTTTGGCATTTGCTTCGACCTCTTCGGACCTCTTAGAATAAAGTTGACTTCAAAGAAGGGCTGTATAGGACTGCCATTTGCTTCCACCTCTCCAGACCTCTTACAGGAAAGACTTCAAAAATAGGCTGTAGAGAACTGGCATTTGTTTCGAACTCTCCAGACCTCTTAAAGTAAAGTTCACTTCAAACGAGGGCTGTATACGTTTGGCATTTGCTTCGACCTCAACAGTCCTCCTACAGTAAAGTTGACTTTAAAGGAGGGCTGTAGAGGACTGGCGTTTGCTTCGACCTCTCTAGATCTCTTAAAGTAAAGTTGACTTCAAACGAGGGCTGTATACGTTTGGCATTTGCTTCGACCTCTTCAAACCTCTTAGAATAAAATTGACTTCAAAGAAGGGCTGTATAGAACTGGAATTAGCTTCAACCTCTCCAGACCTCTTACAGTAAAGTTGACTTCAAAGGAGGGCTGTATAGGACTGGCGTTTGCTTCGACCTCTCTAGACCTCTTAAAGTAAAGTTGACTTCAAAGGAGGACTGTATACGTTTGGCATTTGCTTCGACCTCTCCAGCCCTCTTACAGCAACGTTGACTTCAAAGGAGGGCTATGAGAACCATTTGAGTGTTCTTGCTCAGAAATGCCTGAGAGTGGTTCAACATCTTCTTACACATAGTCTTACAGACTTCATAAGTGAGGTATGTGAACACAAACATCGAAAAAACTATATCATGAAAGTGTTCATCAAAGCAAGCATACCAGAACACTGAAATGATCACCTTCCAATCAAAGATAAAGTTACCAAATAAAGTAAAATTATGTACAATATAATCAGACAGCAAACATGTTCACTGTTATCACAGCAATGTTAGGTATTAGAAAGAGCACTGAAACCGAAGCATCGAAAACCTTTGAATTATAGAATACCTAAAAGAACATGCGAGTACCACATAGTATGCCATCCTTCTCGAACCCTTTTCTTCAATAAAACTTGTTTCTTCACAGTGTCAGAGACACTCACACTGGAAAATGTTATTCCTTTAAAAAAAAAACACCCTTTATGAAACCCGCAATGAATTACACCTCATTTAAGCAATTTCCAATTATGATGATTTATTCCACACCCTCAGAAGTCGGAAATTAGGCGAAAGTCAGAATTACAATGCTAGCGGCGAAAAATATTGCTCTACGGAACATTAAACTGCAAATTTATGCTGAACATTAACGAGAACAAAACAATTCTCAACTCCTACGCGGAAAGCTGAAACAGGAGGCAAGAGAATGAAAACAAAAAGTCCGATTGAAAATTATTGAGGAGAGATTCATTTAAAATATGAAGCAAAGAAGGTGGGTTATGAGGAAGAACGTTGAGGAAAGGTTCACATGGCACCACTTGAAGAACAATTCAGTGCTTTAATTTTTTTTTTTATATTTTTTATTTGAATTTTATTTTCATGGATGGAATAGTTCATTTTTTCCTGGCAGTCATTCCAAGACTTGACTCTGGTATTTTTTATTCAATTGGAGTGCTGGGAGAGTGAATTGAGAGATAGAGAACTTATCTCAAATTGTTCTTTGAAGTGTTTTTCATATTCATCTACAGTCAAAATTGTTTGTGAAGTCAGTCAACACAGCGAAGAATACTCGCACAAAGAATGAGTTTCATCTTAGTGAACTTTTTAATATTTCGCTAAAATTTACTCACTATTCTTTATCTCGTTCCACTCCCCTCGTTCCTTTTATAATTATTAAATTTTTTGTTCTTGTTTATAATACTTGCTCCAAGGATTTCACTTAGTTAATTAACCTTGGATGCAAGCAACATATTTCCACACATGCTTCTGAGAATAGCTGCGCTTGAGAAGCCTGCAAGCGAAAAGCCAACTTTCTCTCTGTCAACATAAATTAGCAGAAATAACAAATGCGCACACATTCACGCCGCAAATATGCAAAATACACGCATAAACACACACATGCAGCACACACATGCAACACACACATGCAACACACATGCAACACACACACATGCAACAAACCACACTTCTTGCTAAAATTGTTCGCTAAGTAAAAGGAGGAGTTCCGGCATTCCTGAGAATTTAAGTGAAACTTACCCAGTTGGCCATGTCCCGGAGATGTCATCAAAGAATCATGAAAGATTTGTCTATGTAAAATATAGTAGTAACATGCCCTGTATTATCACCAGTAATATAATCACTTCAAAGATCATTTTGTCTCATCAAATTACTACACCAGTCCATCAATATCAACTTTAGATAAATACTTCAGGAATTTGTTCAAGACACCAATCCATTATTCCCTTCCTTCACTATGTGAATCATATCAATAACGTAACCTGCATCATAACCAGTAGCATACGCTTTTTTATGACCAGTAACATAACCAGTTCATAGATGGTTATGTGGCTCAATTTCATTCCATAACTCCATTAGTAAATTATGATTCTATCATTTCACCAATGAATTATACCTTAAAATAGAGGGACTGCGTGAACTTTTGAGTCTGACTTTACAAACCACATTTCTTTGAGTTTCTCACTAATGACTTATCGCAGAGGACTGGTCAGTAAGGACTTATCAAATAGGATTTATCACTGCCAACTTATCACTAATGCATTATCACCAATGATATATCACTAATGCCTTATCACCCATGACTAAGGAATATCATTAATGACTTATCATTGATGACTTTTCACAAATGATTTATTATCGATGAGCTTTCATGAATGATTTATTTCGAAATAACTATCACTAATGACATATCACAGAGGACTTTTGAATTATCAGTAAGGATTTAACACTAACAACATATCATTAATGCACTATCACCAATTACTTATCTCAAATGCCTTATCACAAATGACTTATCAATGAGTGTTGCTATTAATGACTTATCAATGATGACTTTTCACTAATGATTTATTATTGATGAGATTTCATGAATGATTTATTTCGAAATATTTATCGCGAATGACATATCACAAAAGAGTTTTCAATAATAATAATTATTATTATTATCATCAATGACTTATTATTGCAATAATCATGATCATCTTTCATAAATGCCTTATTACTACAAATGGCTTATCATAGAAGACTAAGGACTTTTTACCAAGAACTTATCACTAATGACTTATAACTAAGGTCTCATCACTATTGCCTTTTCAGCGATTACTTATTACTAACGAGAATCACCAATGATTTACTATTGAAGACTTTCCACTACTGATTTTTTATTAATGGGCTTTTACAAATTACTTATTTTTAAATAGATATCACTAATGGCTTATCACACAGATCTGTTCAATAATTTGACTTATCACAAACAAATTATCACTAATTCCTTATAACCAATGTCTTATTCCTAACGACTCATTCACTCACTAATGATTCATCTCCAATGACATATCATTGTTGATCTTTGAATAATGACTCATCATGACCTTTCACTAATGACCTTTCTTTTATGATGTTTCACTATTGACTTATGACGAATGGCGTATTACGTTTGATATATCACGAATGAATTATCACGAATGACTTATTACAAATGTCTTATCATGAACGAACTATCATGAATGAATTATCACAAATGGGTTATCACGAATGTCTTATCATGAACGAACTATCATGAATGACTTATCACAAATGGGTTATCACGAATGTCTTATCATGAACGAACTATCATGAATGACTTATCACAAATGGCTTATCACGAATGACTTATCGCGAATGTCTTATCATGAACGAACTATAATGAATGACTTACCACAAATGGCTTATCACGAATGACTTATCACGAATGGGTTATCACGTTTGATATGTGAGGAACGCCGTATCACGAATGGGTTATCACGAATGATTTATCAGGAATGGCGTGTCACGGTTGATATATCACGAATGGCGTATCACGATTGATATACCACGAATGACTTATCACGATGGGTATCACGATTGATATACCACGAATGACTTATCACGATGGGTATCACGATTGATATACCACGAATGACTTATCACGAACGGCATTTCACATTTGATATATGACGAGTGCCGTATCACGAATGGGTTATCAAGAATGACTTATCACGAATTGACTTATCACTACTTATATATTGCCAATGACTTATCTCAAACAATTTGTTACAAATGACTTAAAATAGTTAGCATTTATTCATGTTTAGTCATGTTGTTTTGTCACATGTGAATATGTAAATAGCTCTCCATTCATTGCCTGGATTCATTCATTACATTTGATTCACTTTTTCACTCATTCATACTGATTCCACAAATGGGAGAGACAGCATCAGAGAGCACTATAGAGAAAACTATGTTTAGCAGAGCAGATCTCTTCTCTGATATTAAGTAAGGAGGGGCATGGAGTGGGGAATTCTCTCCGCAACAGGCCATACTCTGAAATGAGAGACAGCTATTGGTGAGACTCACACTGGGTCGCACCCATCGGAACAGAGGTGCACGATGTGAACAGTATACTTTATAGAGCATGGGTCAACATTCATGAAGGGTAACTTAATGATCTTTCTACTAATAGGCCACAACGTTCGTGAGACGACTATTTGTGTATATTGTCACGAAATTCCTCTCCTGACACTTTACTCTAACTCTCAATACTCGAATTCGCACCACTGGATTGTGTAGTAAGAGAGATATACTAAAAGTATGCAATCATTTATGTTTCAATATATTATAACATGAGCCGAAGAAAAGGATCTTGAATTTGAGTAAAGTACTCTGAAACTCAAAGGAATCGAATCTTAAAATAACATCTCAATAAGTTCCATATGTTTAGACCGACACTAATCTATCCCAAATACCCTCATTACTGACAATGTCATCATTGAAATTTTTCCAACCGGGCATCTGAAACATACGTGCCAACACACACACTCATATAAGTATACGGAATGCAGCACCAACAAAATCAGTGCAGAACTCTTCTCGCGTACCGGAGACGCTCTCCAAACATTTGCAAAATTTTTGTTATTATTTACATACTTGCGCACACATCTGCATGAGCAATGAAAGGCGCAATAGGCGCAGGAATGCTGAATTTGTAATTCAAATATTTGATAAGAATAAAAACAGACCCAAAACACGACGAAAAAAAGTGAGAAGCAAAAAGTAGCAATCCAAAAAAACACATTTGCATGCCAAACATCAACAAAGCCAGCGACAGCGAAACACGAAACATTTACATAAAAAACACTTCAACGAAAAAAACCACGCGCCAACACTGCCGCGAAGGGGGGGGAAGAGTGCGGGGAGTGGGAGGCGGACATTTTATTGATGAATTTCCTACAAATTTTACAATGCTGCATAATAGATTAAAAAGTCGAACGTTATTGATGGCTTTTATTTATTGTTCCCACTGCTGCGGCGTTTGAACATGCTCTGTAATAGCTTAATTTATGATTCTTTTATGAGCCCTCAGCAGCTGAAAGGAAATCTGTTTTTCTACACATTTTAGGCGACTTTGAGGCGTACTCTTAAAGGATTCTTACACGTATCTATGGATATATTGAAAACAAACTGTAAAATGCACTCGCACTGGTGTTGTAGATATCAATGTTTAAAACGAATCGAATCTTTACATCATGTAATAAACATTAATGGTGGACCCTAAAAATAGATTTCGATCACGGGTGGAGGTGTGCTGGAGGGTGTGATACAACAACTTGCAACACGCCATATAAAGTTGCTGCCTACTTTCAGGCTGACAAGAATTCCAAAAGCGGAATTGATTTACCAGAGGGACAGATCAGCTGCGTACTGATGCCTTTAGAAGCAATTTGCACAGGTTTAAGGGAGAGTGTGTTAAGAAAGGTGGTAGTGAGGTGGAAGAGCGTTAACACCTGCAGAACTAGAAAACTTATGTGCCAGCCGTATGGCAGGTAGTATACCAGGTCTATATTGACACTTCCATGGAACGCTTAAAGACTGATGATAAGTGTACTTACTGAGAGTACATGTCCTAACGGTAGTACACACAAAAAGAACACGGCTCACAAGCAACGATGGGTGTAGGAAGTGCGGAGAAACAGACTCCAAGGAAACCTTGGAGCATCTCCTATTTGTATGTCCATCAATTGGTGCAGCACGTGTAAAATACTTTGTGTTTCCTTGGTTT
The DNA here is from genome assembly GCA_920105625.2 of Clusia tigrina. Taxonomy (NCBI): domain Eukaryota; kingdom Metazoa; phylum Arthropoda; class Insecta; order Diptera; family Clusiidae; genus Clusia; species Clusia tigrina. The sequence goes on from OV050030.1 coordinate 19,456,309, forward strand.
GGGGGAATAGACGAGATTGCAACCCTGGGAATGGCTCCACTTATAAGACTAGCGAAAAAACGCTTCCCTATTGAATAATCTTACCTTACGTGAATCCTAAACAGACTCTCATCTGGTATCGCTAAGAACCTAATAACAGATCCTTGCGTCATTTTATCCTAAACTAACCTTCCGGCTCTTTGAAACAGAAGAAAATTATGACAATATGAAATTAAATAATGTAAACGTCACTAGTGTATTGGCCAAAGTTTATAGAATACATCGTGGGTCTTACAATACTCTAACCCGACCATCAAAGAATCAGCGAAGGGGATTCTCCACAAATGATTAGCTACCTTACACGGGAACGACATCAAAGCTTAGAAATTCGCGGTCCCAAGAGCCTTTGGAAGCTATTAATAAGACAATAGCTGAAGATCAGAAATGGATGTGTGATCACTGGAATGACCTTAAACATTACATGACATAACTGACCCATGAACTGCAAAACTATCTTTGGTAACAACAGAGCTGTTCTTAAAAGAAACTAAAAAGTATCCTCTTTTTCATGAAAAAGAATTCTACTCAGTGACGAGGCAACTTTCGGCTTAATGAGGAAATTTCTGAGACTAGGAAAACCGAATAAAATCCAATATATTTTGTGTCGAAATAGTATTTTCGTCATTCATAACTAAACATGGCTAATTGAAATGCTATTAAGACCGGATTATTGGCTAATGACAGGTCCCTTCTTAATATAATGGAAACTAATTAATGAAACAACCACACATGAACAATGAGTAAGAAACAACGGGTCATAAAAATAGGTTATAAATAACAAGTCATAAACAACAAGTCATACACAACAGGTAATTCACAACAGGTCATAAACAACGGATAATAAACGACGGGTCATAAAAATCAGATTATATATAACAAGTCATAAACAATAGGTCATACACAAGAGGTTATACACAATCGGTCATACACAACAGGTCTTACATAACATGTCATATGCAACAGGTCATGCACAACAGGTCATACACAACAAATCATATACAACAGGGAATACACAACAGGTCATCAGCAACGGATAATATCCAACGGGTCAAAAAAATCAGTTTATACATAACAAGTCATAAACAATAGGTCAAACACAACAGGTCATACTTAAAATGGCATATGCAATAGGTCATCCACAGCAGGCTAAACACAACAGGTTTTACACAACAGGTCATAAAAAATTAGTTATAAACAACGAGTCATAACCAACTCGTCATAAATGAAGTCATCTCTTTCGCACAAAAGAGCAGCATTCTGAAATCCAGGGTTTCAAATCAAACGTAGCTCAAATAAACAAAAAAGGAATGAAAGGAATGCTGTTGTGATTTGAAACCAGCGACAATAACAGTGCTATTGAAGTACAGTTAAAATATTCTTAAACTGAGTAGTAAATACATGTAATGAATCCAATTTGATCTTCTGTTCAGTAATACCTCCAATCTTCTTCCAGAAAATAGCATTTGCCGTTCAAAGGAAACCGTTTGGTGAACGTAGAAGCCATTCAAAAAGCTTTTACCGACATCCGGAAGTACATCCCAGCCGACGATCTAGAACACTCAATCGACAATTCGGCTTTTTTACCATGCAATTCGGTGCTTTCAGTAGGAAGGGAACTATTTTGAAGAAAATAAATAGGTGTTGCCAAAAGAATCTTTTGTTCTTATTATTATTAAAAGGTCCTGTTTACTTTGGAATCCACCTTGTAATATAAGTCTGTTCTTGGTTCGAAATCGATTTACTGTGGAGCTGAGTTTCCACTACTGGATCTCGCCGTATATAGATGGTAATGCAATCAGTAAAGCACCTTCCAATCCAGTGTCTGTTATTGGCTGATGTCGTTTGGTTTCCTTTCTTATCCTTGCCTCACTTAAATCCTTTAACAAATACATATGAAGCAATTAAACTACAGAGCTTCCAAGAGCTGCTTCCGCTGTGCTTTATGTGAAATTATAAAATCCTCATTTATGGCTGTCATAAATGCACATCATTGATAACGGATGGAGTAAGCATTAAAAAACTAGAACACCATAAACAACTGGAGTGCGTTCGGAGTCCTGCGGTCATTGTGAAATATTTATAAGCACTTAACTTTTTATTATTTCATAAGAGCGGAACTGAATGAACATAATCAAACATTGATTAAGTGGAGAGATAGAAATAAAGAGCTATTAGGGAAACATAACCATTTTATAGAATTAAAAGAGTTCTTCGCAGGGAGTCTGCTCTAGAACGCTTGCTCGTTTTGCACCACTACACCAAGCACACAAGTAGAACTTAATCCCTCAAAACAGAAGTGAGAAAGCAACTTTTTTATAAGACAATTCTTTGAAGAAGTCCACGAAATATTCATTTAGTTGATAGCCAGAGGAACAGACGGCACAGAGCGCTTGTCCTGCCTTTGCCAGAATGAGGAGCCCCATATAAGGGTCAGATGTTTCGGGAATGGACAAAGTACATTCCTTATCCCTGGCCAGACTTCTGAAGTTTGAGAAGGTGTAAATTCCTTTCCAAAATCCTCTATACCCCCATGCTCCCAAATATTTTTCCAGGCTTAGAGTACAATGGACATCAATGCCTGAGGGCTTGGAGACCTCCTTCTTCGGCGGTTCTCCGGCCTACTTCCACACAAGCACCTCTACACAAAAATCAACATAATTATCACGAAGGCAAATCTACCTCATATGCTATATTAAATCTCACGTTGAAAACGGAATACTCAGTTGAGAGTAAAGAGTATGCAGTATGCTGCTTACTTGTTATTGAGGGATATAAGGTTGATTTAGCCCACATTAACATATCAATCCCATACAGAGGTGTCGACCAGACAACATGGAGAAGGATAAACGATATCCTATAGGAGAAATACCAAGTCTTCTTTGGGTACAGCTTACTTGCAGGTCCAGGCAGCTAAAGAGTGTCCTCAGGATGGGGTGTTATCTCCGCTTTTATGGTCTATTGTTGTTTACGAACTACTACAGTTATTGGGAAATAATGGGTTCGGCTTACAGGGATATGCCGACGACATCTTTGTACTTATCAGAGGAAAATTTGGAGCAGGGGGGTGATGGTTAATGTGAACTCCAAAAAACCGGCATCGTTATATTCACTAGGAAAAGACTTACGGACAACTTAAGAGAACCTTCCATTTCTGGTGAAAAAATTGCTTTCTCTCAAGAAGATACTATGGTATAAGACTTGATGACAAGCTGCTTTGGAATAGTCACTTCAATAGAAACATAAATAAGCCTACCGCCACAATATGGACCAGCAAAAGTTTAGTTTGGAAAAATTGGCGACTATATGCGAAGATGTTGCTTTAGCTGTCCACAGCAATTACAAGACCTATAATTGCCTATGCGACACCGGTTTGGTCCAAGAAGCTAGACAAAGTTACAGTTTGGGTCAAGATTAACTAAGTACAAAGACTGGTCTATGTCTACGTAGCAGGGGCTATGAAGTCTACTCCGACTGCCGCCCTTGAGATCTTGCGAGATCTTCCCCGATTCATTTATTTATGAAGCGAGAAGCCTGCCAATTTGCGGCAAAGCTCTTCTTAGCAAATGAAGAAGGGTCGTCACATCTTTTACGGACTCTATTTAGAGAATGGGCAGGAACGAGTAACAAAGTTTTAACCCTAAGCGACCTCTGCAAAACCAGATATAACTTCCAACGTAACTTCACATTCCCCGATAGGGTTAATGGGGAACAGAATATACCTTAACGTGCAACTATGTCTAATATATGGTACACAGTCTCTCATGTATGTTTCATGTATGGTACATGTTCTAAAGTGGATGAAGGTGAAGGAATAGGGGTATTTGGTAAAAGACCCAGAAGATGCATTTTTAGCATCGTGGAACAAGAGAACTCAGTATTTCAAGCTAAAATTTATGCTACAGAACTGTTCTTGAGAGAAGAACTGGAAAGTGACACTACAAATTGTCACATTTATATTCACTCAGACAGATGGCTGCGTTGCTAGCACTTAACGCGTTTGAAATCAAATCCAAATAGTTTGAGAGTACCTTCTTCTACTCAAGAGACTAGCATAAAAAAACAGAGTCAATCTGATATAGTGGGCACGAAGAAGCAGATGACCTCTGAGAGCGAAGAAGCAGATGACCTCTATAGAAGGGAGCAGCGAGTAGCTTTACTGGACCTGAACCATTCGATGGTTTACCTTCGACTTCGACAAAATAGGAAATTAAGGAATGCCTAGGAAAAAAATCGCATCAATATTGAATGGAAACAAAAGATATTAGGGTAGCTAAAACTTTCAAGCCAATCCATTCTCTGAAGAGAACTACTGAGATACTGAGCTTGACTCGGCCAGGTATTCACATTGTCACGGGACTTTTGAATGGGCAATGTAGAGTAAAGAAACACCTACAACATGAGAGTCACGCAAAATAACCTCTGTAGGTTGTGTAGCGTAGATGAGGAAACAGTAAAACATCTGCTTTGTCACTGTAATGGTCTCATATGGACCCGGCTTCGTTACTTAGGTAACAATTTCCTAGAACCGTAATGGTCTCATATAAGCCCGGCTTCGTTACTTAGATAATCATTTCCTAGAAACGTCAAATAATGCGTACAAATCTCCTAAAGAAATCTCTGAATTCATAGTGAATACTAGACTTGTGGGATTATATGTAAATATAGAAAGTGTCATAAGGCCGCAGTGACTTAGTGTCTAGTTCCCACTCTCATTACAATCTAATCTAATGTAATGTAGTCATGTATAAGGAGGTGTGTGAAGTACTGCGACCAAATTAAGATCTATTGTACTACCCTCTGCTAAAAAATATCCCTATAAAATCTTATCCAACCCTGAGGCCTTCAACAATTTGAGGATGTCAGCTAGTTCAAGCCGAGCTATTGAGCTTCCTAGTACTTGAAAAGATCCCAGGTGCTCTCTCCTGTTGTGCATCAATGCCCCACAAATCCCTATTATATGAAGAGGATATGAACCTGGAGATTCAGTAACCTCTTGACAGAATCTACACATATGACTTGCTACAATTCCCAGCTTGCTCAGGTGTTCTTTGAGCCTGCAGTGTCCAGTCAGAAGCCCGTTTAAAGGACCTACTACATGGTCATTTACTTATCAATGGTTTGGACTAATCAATGATGGACTTTGCTGTTTGTTGAATTTGGCTGAAAAACATTATTTAGAAGTTCAGCAAAAGCGCTGGATAGCCTTTTGTGGATAGCCTTTCGTGGATATAATTCTTTGCACTTGATTTAATGACTTTTATTATTACGGAAGAGTGGTCCGAAGATAAATCATATCTTGATTCTGCATGTAACTGATTATGATACTTTATAATATTTTACTACTCCGAAGTCACTCAAGTCAGGCATTTTTCCTCTATCGGTTAGCTAATATTTTGACTGACTTGAAGATATAACATCTAGACTGATATTTTTAGTCAAAACTTCCCATAGTTGCTTTCCTTTCGGAGTCATCAATCGCAGTCTGCAAATTAAAGAAACAACATCACCAACGCACTTTGTGGCATTAAAGACACCGTGATAGCAATAACAGGATATTAGTTCCAGATGTAATGTCAATTTCATTGGCATGTTTACTGATTTACACTGGAGTAGGCATATCCTCATTATACGATTTGTCTTTAATCCTTGTATATAACAACTAAAGTATATTTAATATCCTTTTAATTGATGATTGAATAAAACTTGATAATAATTAAAACTTCCTCTCCTCTTTCCAGGTAAGACAATTTACACATTTCATCACAGGAGTAAGTTTACTAAACATTTATTTGTAAGCATTTTTTCTCGTACGTAGGTACTCGTAATTGAAGAGAATCGTATGATAAAACATGTAATTGAAAGTAAATTTTTAATTTCAATCCCAGCCATGAAAGCTAAGCAGATAAAACGAAAACAATTTCCACACAGAACCAATACAATCACAATTGCTTAAATTCCTTGTACATAAATATTTACGATTATATTTATATTTATGTTTATGTCGTTGTTTATGTTTATGTTCAATACACACTCAACTCATCCCCTGCCACAATATTTGAACATTGGTTGAAATGTTGTTGACTGGAGCAAATTCGAGCGAAAAATTCGCAAAAGTAGGCAAACATTTGATTCCTTGGCAGACCTGATAAGACATTCCCAATCAACATCTGCGCCGAGGCATGCTCACAAGATCAAACATTTACACAAAGCAATACTAACACACACACACACACAAACAGTCGCAAACATACACTCGTAAACACACACTTGCACACACACACACCCTCTCGCACAAATAAAATAAAATTACTTGTACTTTCTGAGCTTTTGTTTTTCCTTAATGCATGTTGTGCGTATTTGTTTGTTGATGGCATTTGACACAAAAGTTTACAGAATGTTATGATTTTTCCCACACTCATAGTACGAGAGTGAGGTCCTACTGTCATAGTACGAGAGTGAGGTCCTTTGTATGGGCTGGGTATGTATCGGAGTGTGGGTGCAATATCCTTTCACACGCCATTCGACATTTGTATTTTATTTGTTTTATTTTACGTGTGTATGCTACATACTGATTCATATTGTGTTGTTCGCTTGTTTACGCTACTCTTTGTTAGTGTGCCGCTTTCTGTTTAGTGTTTTGTAACTAATTAATATCACTCATACGCCCCAGCGCCGAGCAGCGCCTGTTCAGCCTTAAGCCTTGTGAAAATATTGTTAATAAAGCTAAGAAAAAGCACTCGAGCAGAAGCTTAGCACATCTCTGCCAATGTGTTTGTCAATAAGTGTTAACGATTTTTCTACAGAATGTTTAATGGGAGTTGACCCCGTAGGAAATTAAGAAGCCGATGACGCCATTATTGCAACTGTAAAAGGCAATGCTGAGGTTTGGTTGCCCACTTTAGAACAAAATTTATGAGATATGTTGGAAAGATAAAGCTGACAGGTATCTAATTGCAGTATCTTCCAGTACACAGCTGACACTGCAGATGACATGTCAGTTACATCGTCCTGGGTGTCTGACATTATTTGTAATATGTTGCTGAATCAAGGAAAACTACTGACATTAAAGTTTACAAGTGCTGATATGATACATGACATGTCAGTTGCACAATAATTAACAGTTAATTTCTGTTTAATATATTTTTGATCAATACTGTTATTTTTACAGTATTGATAAAAGATATTACAAGTGGTGACATGATACATGACATGTCAGGTACCGAATAATTACCAGTTAATTTCTATTTAACATATTTTTGGTCAACACTGCTAATTTTTACACTATTGATAAAAGATATTACATTTGGTGACATGATACATGACATGTCAGTTACAGAGTAATTACCAGCTAATTTATATTTAATATATTTTTGGCCAATACTGCTAATTTGGACAGTATTAATACAAGATATTACAAGTGGTGACATGATAAATGAGATGTCAGGTACCAAATAATTACGAGCTAATTTGTATGTAATATATTTTTGGTCAATACTGATAATTTTCACAGTAATAATACAAGATATTACAAGTGCTGACATGATACATGACATGTCAATTACAGAATAATTACCAGCTAATTGCTATTTAATATATTTTTGGTCAATACTGCTTCTTTTCGCAGTATTAATACAAGATATTACAAGTGGTGACATGATACATGACATGTCAGTTACAGAGTAATTACCAGCTAATTTATATTTAATATATTTTTGATCAATACTGCTAATTTTCACAGTATTAATACAAGATATTACAAGTGGTGACATGATACATGACATGTCAGTTGCAGGGTAATTACCTGCTAATTTCTATTTAATATATTTTTGGTCAATACTGCTACTTTTCACAGTATTAATACAAGATATTACAAGTGGTGACATGATACATGACATGTCAGGTACAGAGTAATTTCCAGCTAATTGGTATTTAATATATTTTTGATCAATACTGATAATTTTCACAGTATTCATAAAAGATATTACTAGTGGTGACATGCTACCTGACATGTCAGCTACAGCATCATGACTATATGGCAGCCGTCACAACAAATTGTTCGTAATGAAACGAAATTTATTGTAAAGCTATAATATTATATTGATTAATATTATAGCTTTAGCTATAGCTGACATAGTGCATGACATATCAGTTGGAGAAAAATGGCCCCTAATTTTTCTAGTTAGCATTTATTTGGGCAAAATTATTCATTATATTTTTAGTATTCATGTAATTATCAGAGTAGTGAAACTACATTTATATATGATGACATGCTAAATGACATGTCATTGGCAGAGCCAGGGCTGTCTGTTGTTACAATAACATGTTAGTAGATAATTAGTTCAATGTAATTGGCACATGTTTTACTTGTTAAAATGTCATCAAAGGTGTCAGCCATGACAAATTGTATTTCTGTTTGAATCTTGAAGTGCTGACTTTCGAATTCTTGTCATCAGGATCTAGCCTCAGTGTCAAATTGATCCTGTATTTCCGTTAATATGTCTCGATACTTAATTTTATCAGCAATGCTTGTCAGTTTCAGATTTTTCAAGTGGTGACATGCAGCATGACATGTCAGTAGCTCAGAGTCCTCCTATATGGGTACTTCACTATCCTCTTGGAAGAGTACCTCACCTTATACAGTTGCTTAGCACTTAAAAAGTCTTATGTACAGCTCTGATATTACATTTTTTATATACTGACATGTTGCATGACTTGTCAGTTGCAGAGTAATTGCTAACAGATTGATACCTTTACTTGATACCTTTAACTTTAATTTCCAAAATATGAGAATTGTTCCGTTGTGTGATGACAGACTGCCTGACATGTCATTGGAAAGGTCTTTGTCATCTGCCATTACACAAGACATTTTATCTGATAGTGCAAAGAACAATTTGCAAAGTTGTGACAAAAAACTTTTTTCTTATTTACATTCTACATGACAAATCATCGACTACGTCCGTCATGACAGTTTTGTTGCGAAATTTATTTTGAACCATTCGCTTACTACTTTTTTATAAACATCCTACAACCTTCAATGATTTTCAAAGCACAATTTCTACTTGCCTTCTAGTAACCATTCCTACTGGGGTCTTTAAAAATTCGCATAAGCTTATATGTACACAAACATACTTGTACATATGAATGTGGCTCGCTATATACTACTTATACATATCGAGCATCACATTTGCCTAATATCCAAAGCGATTACTGTCTAATTCCCTATTATCAGAGTTAATGCGATAATTGTTTACGTACGTGTGGGTTGCTGGAGTTCACACTCTTATGATTGAATACACCGCACAGATTCCATTTACCATTCTCCTTTTTTTAAATACTGTAATGTAATCCTTTCGATTCAATTTTCCAATGTTTGAGTAAAGGCATTAACTTATGCACGTCATACTCAGCCAGTCCACGATGCCAAATGTGTTTACTTAGTAAACCAAGTCAAGCAACCTGAGATCATTTAACACAGCAGCTGGAGTCTAAAGGCGTCAGCGTTTGGTTGCTTTTCAATATTGGCATTATGGGTATTTGTATATACCAGTCATACTTGTAAATGGCTATCAAGTAATTGGAGGATAATGTCCCAACATTCGCACGGTACAAAAACTGAGTTTGAAGATATCATCATGTACAGTTTACGTTCAATTTTCCGAATCGAGGGAAACTTTCATGCAATTTCAACTGACCAGAAAGTTCATGCATTATTATTATTGAACCCGAAAAGTTGGCTTCAAAAGATTTCATTCCAGCATCAGCCCGCAATGGTGATCAAAATTCATCCTCCAAGGATTTTCCAAGTTTTTGCGTTACATAACATTTTTGTGATTTGTAGTCTGAAGAATACTAAAGATATGGCAATTATACTACTTTTAGTTCTTCCATTGTAACACTAGACAAGGGAACAAAAGCATTGCGCTGGGGTGGCATATTTTTTCACTTCCACAATTCAAATTGTGCATGGAAGTTCCACAATATACTTCGTTGCTGATATTTCGTTTTTCAAGATAAGCAGAGGAATTTACTCCACATTTAGCCCAAAAAATCGTGGACCCAACTTTCTAAACTAATAAAACTAAATCTGTTTTCTTCGGAGCCGACTGTTTTCTGTCCATGCTTCCCTTGTTTTGCCATCTGGGACGGAACACCCAACTCTCTTGAAGTTATAAATCGGTTAGAATCCTCAACATATCCCTCCACCAAATTCAAGTGCTAAATTCCTCGAACATTATTCTAGTCCCCTCGGAGCAAACGCAGCAAGTAAAGCTCGCCTGACATTTATAATAAGACTTTTCGTTCAGTCTCCTGAAACCCAATTTAACCAATTACCCGATTTTTAGTTTGTAGCTGTAAGGCTCTAAACACGCTCAACACGTATCAATTCCTAGGTAGATAGCATACCATTATGTGACTTACGACACATAATTGAAGATCATCTTTGAGAGATCATCTGGTCATCATTTGGTGTCATCACCGTTTTACCAACTTTCAAGAAAGTAACAGTAAACTTTGAACAAGGGGTATATACAAACAAAATTATTGTTGCACGGAATATTCAACAATTATTTAATTTAAATGAAAACCCTTCATAGGAAACAATAAAGATATTATATGATTAAGAAGTTCCGCTGTTCTTGTTGCTGTTTAATGTCGATGACATCTTCGCTCACAATCACTCGGCGAACAATGCCGATTATTGTTACCGCCACAGCCCCTGTATGGCATTTGCTTGCAGTTTCTGTCACTGGCGTCATAGTACCACATGTTTCGGGGTTGACAACGATGCCCGACACGCCCCACATCCCGCCCACCTAAGCAGTTTCGTTGCCCTAGAAAAATCGTAAAAATGTAAGTAATCAATTCGTGTTAAAGAACGGTTCACACTTACGGGGTGCTTGTCGACACGACTGTCCCTGGGTGTAGGCCACAAATACTGCCAGGAAGAGCGCAAAGAAAATTGTCAGCTTCATGTTCGTTGGGTAAATGCGAAAATGTTACTTCTCTGATGTTGTTAGTGAAATTAATGATGGCAGTTGTGAAAGATGGGAGTCTTTTATACGAAAACTTTCCCAAACAAACTTTTGTGATCTCTTTTTATTGTTCAAGAACATCTGAACCGAATAATTGTTGTCTCTGGGAATTGTGAATGAATTATATTCAGGTTACTAAGTACTATTTTCGAATGCTTTGAATCTATTCACATATCAAGCACAGCTGCTTCCATAAAGAACTCTGTCAATGAAAGTCTGCTTTATGATATTTTCAACCCACAATTCACTTCTGGGTTTTTGTTCGCTCAGGGTTCAATAAAAGTAGATCACAGTGACGTAAGCGAGTTATTCATGGGTCATGTCCGTAGCAATACTCACCAGAGGAGTGTCTTCGGATGACAATAAAATAATTCGAGTAAGAGTTAATGTATTCGCGTCATGCTGAGCATGTGTGTTCTGGCAAACTGTTTACTTAGTAACTCAATGCGAGTATCCTGAGATCATTTAGCATAGCTGATGTAGTCTAAAGATGTCGGGAATGTGTGTTGTCCTTCATTTTTAGACATAAATTATTATGAGTTTGTCAAGGCATTACTTGTATATGATTATCAAGAAATTGAAGGAAAATGATCCTAAATTGACACAGTACAAAAACTTAGTGTGAAGATCTTACCTTACACATTTTATCTTCAAGTTTTCAAACAGGAATGAACTCTTATCAATATTTGCATCAAATATCATCAAGCTTGAATTGACAGTGAGACTCAGGTAATGAGCAATATTAGTACAGCCGAAAATGGTGCTCAATTTGAATCCTTCAAGGAATATCAAGGTTTTTGAAGCAAATAGTAATTTACTGATTCATAATCTGAAAAGTATTGTGGATATACCAATAATACTAATGGAACATAAAGGAGACCCTAAAAGTATGCAATCGTTTCAGTATTGAGAGTTGGTATAAAATGTCAGGAGGGCAATTTCATAACACTTATTTAAATTTAGGAGTTGCTCCCATTAAAACAGTAGATAAGGGAGCTAAAGTATTATGCTGAGAAACCATCTCGTTTCAGTTGCAGAACTTGAAGTATACATGGAACTAAGACTGTAACTCCGTTGCTGGTATTTAGTTTTTTTAAATAGCAAAGAGAATTGCTCCACATTAACTACAAAATATCGTGGAGAGGACTTTATTATCTAGCAAAACTGTTTCTGTCTATCACGGTGTCGATGCACCGCTATTTTCTTGTTTTGGTCATCTTGGTTATTTACCAGTACACAGAAATCTCAACAACAGCTATACATCGGGAGTATTCCTCAATATTCTCCTCCACCATACTCAGATGCAACATCACACTAACAATGTATTGGTCCACTCGGAGCAAACGAAGCAAATAAAGCTCAACAGATGTAGTTATGAAAAGAATTTTCATGCAGGATCCTGAAACAAAGTGAGGCAACCACCCAACTTTTTGTCTGTGAGTGTCTAGACACGGTTGTAGATCCTACGAACCAATTCCTAGATAGTTAACATACCATCAAGTTACTTACGAGACAAAATTAAAAAGTAGAGAGACTTTGTGTGCTACTCCGGAAACAGTTTCTCCAAATTTGAAGAAAGAGAAAGCAAACATTGACGAAGGAACATAAAAAAGGTTATTATTGCACTGAATATTCAACAATTATTTAATTTAACTCAGAACATTTCATGAACACGATAAAGATACAACATATGAGGAAAATAAAGATACAATAATTAATAAGCTCCTCTGTTCTTGTTGTTGTTTAACGTCGACGACATTTTCGCTCACAATCACGCTTCGAACAATACCGATTGGCATTGCCGCCACAGCCCTTGTACTGCATTTTCTTGCATTTTCTGTCCCTAACGTCGTGGTGCCACATTGTACGGGGGCGACAACCACGTCCGCCACGCCCTTCATCCCGCCCGCCTAAGCATTGTTGATCAGCTAGAAAAATCGTAAAAAAATTATGTTATCAATTCGTGTTAAAAACGGTTCACACTTACAGGGTGCTTGTGGACAGGATTGTCCCTGGGTATAGGCCACAAAGACGGTCACGAAGAGCACAAATAAAATTGTCAGCTTCATGTTCGTTGGGTAAATGAGAAAATGTTGTTTCTCTGACGTTGTCAGTGAAATGAATGATGGCAGTTGTGAAAAGTGGGAGTGTTTTATACGGAAAATTTCCCGACTGGAGCTGCAATGAAACAATTTCAATATAGAACAAACTTTTGTGATCTCGTTTTATTGTTCTAGAACAACACCACCGAATGATTATTGTCTCTGCGAATTGTAAATGGAGTATATTCAGGTTCCTGAGTACGGTTTCCGAATCCTTTGAAAGTATTCATATTTCCAGCACAGCTGCTTCCATAAAGAACTCTGTCAATGAAACACTGCTTTGAGATATTTTCCATCCCCAATTCACTTCTGGGTTTTTGTTCGCTCAGGGTTCAATAAAAGTAGATCACAGTGATGTATGCGAGTTATTCATGCGTCAAGTCCTTAGTATTACTTACCATGGGGGAATGTTCGAATGACAATAAAATAATGGGAGTAAGCAAATCCACATTTGAAGCTAGAATTCCAACTCTCTATCCAACCAGGGAAGACTGGGAGTCAGACTCTGTGACGCGTAATTCTGACATTACCATCTACACTGACGGCTCAAAGATGGAGGGTGGAACGGGGGCGGGTGTCTTCTCGGAAGGCTTCCAGGCAAGACAGTCATATCGGCTGCCTGACGCATGCAGCGTCTTTCAGGCCGAAGTCTATGCAATTGAGAAAGCAGCCGGACTAATACAAAATAGTACAATTCGACCTTCGAATATCACTATCTTTGTGGATAGTCTGACGGCGCTTAAGGCAATAGAAACCAATACAGTTAAATCGAAGTTGGTAATGAAATGTCGTACCTCACTACTGAACATTGGACCCCACAAGGTCTCACTTTGCTGGCTTCCCGGACATAGCGATATAGAAGGGATTGAATTAGCGGACGAGATGGCCAGAAGGGGCTCTGAAATGGGCATTAACGAAGCAGATACCTCAACACAAATCCCGATATGTGAACTGTTTAGGATCATAGATGAATTCACTACTGCAATGACAAATAACTTATGGACCAATCGGGACGACTGTGAAGTTTCAAGGGCCTTATGGCCTAGGTTAGACATGAAGAGAACGAAGGTTCTCTTAGGGCTCAACAAACCTGCAGTAAAGGTGCTTACGGGGGTCATTACGGGGCATTGTGCTATCGCACCAATGCTTCAAAATTGGCGTATGCCGTCGAGCGGGCTATGTAAGAGTTGCCATAATGAGGAAGAGACAGAGTCGATTCATCACTTTTTATGTCCGAGACTACAGTTGAAACGACTTCAATGTTTGGGGTCGCGCTTCTTCACAAGTTTGACAGAGATAATGAAGGTAGATTTATCGGATCTTCTCACTTTCATCTGGAAAACCAAATGGTTTAATAGGGATGGAACTTCCAATGTTTATGGAGACCGAGGGTAAGGACGAGTATGCTTCCTCCTGGCATTTTTTTTTTTTTTGAAGGCAGTCACAATTGACATATATGTCTCCGAGTGGAAGTGCGGATACTTCGTATCCGCACACGCCTTCCCAACCTAACCTAACCTAAGCAAATCCACAATAATCGGAGTAAACAAACGGAATTATCGAGCCCATATTTGTCTATTTTGTAATGTAATCCTTTTGTTTTAATTTGCAAATATTTGAGTGAATTAGAATAAAACTCATTAACGTAGGCACGTCAGTGTGTTCTGGCAAACTATTTACTTAGTAACTCAATGCGAGTATCCTGAGATCATTTAGTACAGCAGCTGGAGTCTAAAAACGTCAGGAGTGTGTTGTCTTTAATTTTAAAACATAAATCATTATTAGTTTATCTAGGCAATACTTGTATATGATTATCAAGAAATTGAAGGATATTGATACTAAATTGGCACAGTACAAAAGCTTAGTATGTAGATCTTATCCTACACATTTTATCTTCAAGTTTTCAAACAGAAAGGAACGCTTATCAATATTTGCATTAAATATCATAAACTGACAGGAAGATCCAGGTAATGAGCAATATTAGTACAGCCGAAAATAGTGCTCAATTTGAATCCTTCAAGGAATATCAAGGTTTTTTAAGCAAATAATACTTTACTGCAGTCGTATGCAGTAGTATGCAATCGTTTCAGAATTGAGAGTTGGTATAAAATGTCAGGAGGGCAATTTCATAACACTTTTTTCACTTTAAGAGTTTCTCACATTAAAACAGTAGATAAGGGAGCTAAAGCAGTTTGCTGAGAAAGCTTCTCGTTTCAGTTTCAGAACTTGAACTGTACATGGAACTGATACCGTAACTCCGTTGTTGGTATTTAGTTTCTTAACAAAAAACAAATATTATTACTCCACATCCAAGTTAGGCAACCACCCGATCTTTAGCCTAAGAGAGTCTAGACACAGTTGTAGATCTAACGAACCAACTCCTAGATACTTAACATTCTATCACGTTACTTACAATACATAATTAAAAAGTATAGAGACCTTTGAGAGATCATCTGATATGCTACTCCGGAAGCAGTTTCTCCAAATTTGAATAAAGAAACTTTGAAGAAGCAATATAAAAACTTATTCTTGCACTGCATATTCAACAAATATTTATTTTAAATCCGGACCCTTCATGAGCAACAGCAAAGATACAATATTATTAATAAGCTCCATTGTTCTTATTGTCGATCTAATTATTTAACGTCGACATCTTCGCTCACAATCAACCTTCGAACAATACCGATTATTGTTACCGCCACAGCCCCTGTACGGCATTTCCTTGCAGCTTCTGTCCCTGGCGTCGTAGTACCACATCGTTCGGTGGTGACAATTACGTCCGGACTGCCCCAGATGCCGTGGACCCACGCAATGTTGCTGACCTAGGAAAATCGTAAAAAAGTAAGTAATCAATTCGTGTTAAAGAACGGTTCACACTTACGGGGTGCTTGTGGACACTGTCCTTGGGTGTAGGCCACAAAGACGGTCACGAAGAGCACAAGGATAATTGTCAACTTCATGTTGTTTCTCTGATGTTACCAGTGAAATGAATGATGGAAGATGTGAAAATTGGGAGTGTTTTATACGAAAAATTTCCCGTCTGGAACTGCAATGGAATCATTTCAATATAGAACAAACTTTTGTGATCATTTTTTATTGTTCTAGAACAACACTACCGAATGATTATTGTTTTTGCGAATAGTGAATGGAGTATATTCAGGTTACTGAATACTATTTTCGAATGCTTTGAATGTATTCATATATCAAGCACAGCTGCTTCTATAAATAACTCGGTCAATGAAAGACTGCTTTGTGATATTTTCCATCCCCAATTTAGCAAAATCCACAACGGAATTATAGAGCCAATATTTTTATAATCTGTATTGTAATCCTTTCGATTTTATTATTATTATTATTATCATTACTTGAAAAATAGTAACTTTATAATTTTTTCACATTGCAAGGGGAGCACAGGGCCGTCAGCTCACGTATACTGTTTAAAATATTTGTTTGATGACAAAAGTTGTAGAATTTACAGAAGGCATCGGAGACCACGAATTTTAATGGATTTGAAGGGGTTAAGTTTGAGAATATTTTAGATCTGATGTGGTTAAAATGAACGCCGTCATTGAGGATGGGATCTACGGTCAGTGTCGAAGAATTGCAGTATGAACCTGATACAGGGTTTGAACCATTGAAAATGTGTTGGTGGGTCAGGTTGCAGTAACCAACCCGTAGTCATACAAATATTTTTAGCCCTATACAGGAGCTCGATGCATTGATTTCATTCTTGTGGGTTGGTTTCGTTCTTGTGGGGTTAATAGCAACATAACGTTGTGGTGTATTAATCCAGTCCGAATTTTTCCTATGGCACAGGTGTTTACTTATTAGTTTCTCATCACTCTTTTCTATGAAAGATGTGTGTAGTGGCTCTTTGGCTGCTAGCTTAGCTCTATTGCCAGCTAGCTCATTCCCACGTATTCCCACCCGACTAGGTGTCCACATTAATTTAATTTTGTCACTGTTTTGGATCAGTATTTCGCGAATTAGTGTTACCAGGAGACTGTTGTTGGACTCTTTCTGGAGCGCGGAAATAGCTGAGTAGCCGTCTGTGCAAATCACGAATTTGCCTTTTGTGGATGATGCGAATTCTACGGCCTTCAAAATCGCAGTAGCTTCAGCTGTGAAAATAGAGCAGAAGGGCTCAAGATGTGTAGCTGGTGATGGTGTTGCCGAAGTTATCGACCACTGCGAGGGAAGTGCTGTATTTCAATTTAGACCCATCTGTGAAGATAAATGTCCAGTGCTTACACTTCAGCTCTTCGTAATATTCTAGGAAGATTTTTAGGTATACTCGTACAGTATGTACTGTGGAGTGTTTGTCGTATTTATTTAGTCTTAGAAGGAATGAGGTCCGCATGAGGTGCCACGGAGCAGATTTATTGAGGACTTTTGGTATTGGGAATGTTGATAAACCCATCTGCTTGGCATAATTGATACATCTAATAATGGTAGATTCACGATTGAAGTTACGTTTATAAGGTAAGCTGTTTTTGACATTGTGGTAAAGGATTTTGTTGTTGCAGCAGAGGAGTTTAGGAATTACTCTCATCGTGTTATGTATAGCACGATCAGGGATCGATGGCAGCCCAGCTTCTGTTAATATAAACCTACGGAGTTTATTACGCTTGGGAATAGGAATGACAGAGGCACATTTCCAAGCTTGCGGATATACACCTTGTGCAAGTATGTTATTATAGTGAGATACAAGTCTATTTTGTATGCTTAATGGAAGGTGTTTGATTATTGGATGGCACATTCTATCCAAACCGGGGGTCTTTCCCTTCACTGACGATAGTGCAGCTTCAAACTCGTATTGAGAAATTTCGGACTCAATCAAGGGATGGGTTGTAATGTCGGGAGGTTTTATTCAGGTTGCTATTTTTGGATGAAATGAAGTTAGATTGGAAGTTAGAGTGTTGGGAGTAATGAGACCAAGAGCATGCAAAGTAATTGGATATATCTGTGGAAGATAATATGGGACTGTTGGTTGACTTGATAAATTGAATGTTAGTAGGTTTGTACGAGCTTGAAAGACATTTTATGTCTGACCATCTTTTTTTGGATTTGAGGAAGGAGTAATGGTTTCTATGAGTTTTTCGAGGCTTGCTCTTTTGCATTCTCTTGATTTTTTTCTTGAACTGTGCGTTCGATTTTCTATAGTTAATAAGGTTAGAAGTGGTTCCGTTCCGCTTGTATTCGATCCAGAGAATTTGCTTTGCAGTTCGTATTTTCGAAAGCTCAGAGCTCCACCAGGGGAATCCAGCTTTAACAATATGGTGACTGGTTTGAGGAATTGCAAAGTGCGCTGCGTGCCGTAATCCTTTAGTTAACACTGCTGCTTCTTTGTTGACATTATAAGATACAGAGTTATTACTAATAAACTCTTGTCAGAGCGATTGGAACTTTACCCAGTCAGCTTTATCGGTGATAAATTTGGGTTTTGGTGTTGTTTTCACAGCTGTTTGTAAAGCGATATCAGAGATTAACGGGAAATGGTCACTGCCGTGAAGGTTTGTAAGTGTTTTGCAGGTTAATTCTAGTGCAATTAGACTGGAGCACAAGGTCAAGTCTATGTGTGTGAACATATTGTGTCTCGAAAAATGGGTGGGTAAACCACAATTTAAAACCATGAAATTATTACATAAAAGAATGTCTTCCAGAATTTTATCTTTATGATTGCAAGAAGAGGAATCCCATAGTGGGCTCCAAGCATTGAAATCTCCTGCGATCATAATTGTGGTGTGAAATTGCTTTAAAATAATATTCATATCCTGGGAAGTAAAGACTTGTTGTGATGGAATATACATAGAAACTATGGTAAACTTCAATCCTAAATCTATTTCTAGAGCGATTGTAGTGTATAGTGAATGTTAGAGAGTCATTCCCAATCCCATGCGGTGGAAGAATTGTCAATTGCTGGGACACACCGTTAAATACTGCAAAAATCTGCAGTTTTTAATTTGCAAAGGTTTGAGTGAATTATAACGAAAGTCATTTACGTATGCTCGTCTTGCTGAGCAAACTTATCATGTTTCCCTTGTTTTGCCATCTGGCCTGGAACACCCAACTCTCTTCAACGATTATAAATCGGTTAGATTCCTCACGATTTCTCTCCAACATACTCAAGTCCTATATTCCTCGAGCATTATTCTGGTCCCCTCGAAGCGAACGTTTGACTTAAATCTCTCCAGACATGGTTATGAAAAGAATATTCGTGAAGGAACCACCCGATTTTTAGTCTATTAGTGTCTAGACACGATCTTAACAATCAATTCCTAGATAGTTAGCTTACAATCACGTTACTTAAGAGACATAATTAAAAAGTACAGAGACCTTGTGTGCTACTCCGGAAGCAGTTTCTCCAAATTTTAATAAAGAAAATGCCAACTTTGACGAAAGAATATAAAAAATGAAGTTATTCTTGCAGTGATTATTCAACAAATATTTATTTTAAATCCGGACCCTTCATGAGCAACAATAAAGATACAATATTATTAATAAGCTCCGTTGTCGATAATATTATTTAACGTCGACATCTACGCTCACAATCACGCTTCGAGCAATACCGATTATTGTTGCCGCCACAGCCCCTGTACGGCATTTCCTTGCAGTTTCTGTCCCCGGCGTCGTAGTACCACATCGGTCGGCGGTGACAACCACGTCCGCCACGCCCCACATGCAGTGGGCCTATGCAAAGTTGCCGAGCTAGAAAAATCATAAATAAAAATTAAGTAACCAATTCGTGTTTGAGAACGGTTCACACTTACGGGGTGCTTGTCGACACGACTGTCCCAGGGTGTAAGCCACAAAGACGGTCACGAAGAGCACAAATAAAATTGTCAGCTTCATGTTGTTTCTCTGACGTTGTCAGCGAAATGAATGATGCAAGTTGTGAAAGGTTGGAGTGTTTTATACAGAAAACTTCCCGACAGGAGAATTGCAGCTCTAACTATTTGAATATTGAACAAACTTTTGTGATCATTTTTTATTGTTCTAGAACAACACCACCGAACAATTATTGTTTCTGCGAATTGTGAGTGGAGTATATTCAGGTTACTGAGTACTGTTTTCGAAAGCTTTGAATGTATTCATATTTCCAGCGCAGCTGCTTCCATAAAGAACTCTGTCAATGAAAGTCTGCTTTGTGATATTTTCAAGCCCCAATTCACTTCTGGGTTTTTGCTCACTCGGGGCTGAATAAAAGTAGATCACAGTGACGTATGCGAGTTAGTCATGGGTCATGTCCGTAGCAATACTCTCCAGAAGAGTGTCTTCGGATAACAATAAACTAACTGGAGTAATCACATCGGAACTAGTGAGCCTATATCTTTATATTCTGTATTGTATTCCTTTCCTTTTTAATTTGCAAATGTTTGAGTGAATTATAACGAAAGTCATGAGCGTATGCACGTCCTGCCGAGCATGTGTGCTTTGACAAACTGGTTTCCGATTCGAGCATCCTGAGATCATTTAACGCAGCAGCTGGAGTCTAAAGGCGTCCGCTTTCTGTTGTCTTTCGGTCTCAAATGTCACTTATTTTAAGTTTGTGCCGGCACTGCTTGTATATGAATAGATAGTAATAGAAGGCAGAGTTTCTTGTTGCCACAAAACAAAACTGAAGGTGAAGATATTATCCTGTACATTATTTTCAAGTTTCGATAAAAACTTCAATCAAAACTTGTATTAAACATCATCAAGCATAAATTGACAGATAAGCTTGTGTAATCAGCAATATTAGTGAAACCCAAAAGTGGGTTGCAAAATAATTCACTCCAGCATCAGCCCACAATGGTGACCAGTTTTCGTCCTCCAAGGATTTTCCAGGGTTTACAGTTTACTGCTTTATAATCTGAAAAATTCTGCGTATATCCCAATGATACTACTTTCAATTTAAGAGTTTTTCCCATCATAACAGAAGACAAGGGAGTGAAAACATTATACTAGGAAAGCATCTCTTTTCAGTTTCAAAACTCGAACTGTCCAAGAAAGTACCCCAATAAACTCCGTTGCTATTATTACGTTTTTCAATATAGGCAGTGGACATTACTCAAACATTCATACAAAAAATTGTACACACAATTTTCTAGGCTAATAAACTAAATCTGTTTACTGCCTAGCCGACTGTTTTCTTTCCATGTGTCCCTGGTTTTGGCATCTGGGCTGGAACACACAACTCTCTTCAGCAGTCATAAGGTTAGATTCCTCAAGATTTCTCTCCAACACACTCAAGTCCTATATTCCTCGAACATTATTCTGGTCTCCTCGGAGCAAACGTGTGACTTAATGCTCGTCTGACATGGTTATGAAAGGAATATTCGTAAAGGATGCTAAATCCAAGTTACCAAGCCACCCGATTTTTAGACTAAGAGAGTCTAGACACGGTTGTAGATCTATCGAAAAATTCCTAGATAGCTAACTTACCATCACGGTACTTACAAGATATAATTAAAAAGTACAGAGACCTTTGAGAGATCATCAGGTGTGCTACACCGGAAGCAGTTTCTCCAAATTTTAATAAAGAAAAAGCCAACTTTGACGAAGGAATATAAAAAATAGACTTATTCTTGCAGTGTTTATTCAACAAATATTTATTTTAAATCAAACCGTTCATGAGCAACAACAAAGATTCAATATTATTAACAAGCTCCGTTGTCATTATCGTCGATCTTATTATTTAACGTCGACATCTTCGCTCACAATCAACCTTCGAACAATACCGATTATTGTTACCGCCACAGCCCCTGTACGCCATTTCCTTGCAGCTTCTGTCCCCGGCGTCGTAGTACCACATCGTTCGGCGGTGACAACCACGTCCACCACGCCCCACATGCCGTGGTCCTACGCAATGTGGCTGACCTAGAAAAATTGTAAAAAAGTAAGCAATCAATTCGTGTTTGAAAACGGTTCACACTTACGGGGTGCTTGTGGACACTGTCCTTGGGTGTAAGCCACAAATACTGCCAGGAAGAGCGCAAAGAAAATTGTCAGCTTCATGTTCGTTGGATAAATGCGAAAGTTGTTTCTCTGATGTTGTCAGTGAAATGAATGATGGAAGATGTGAAATGTTGGAGTGTTTTATACGAAAAATTTCGGACTGGACCTGCAATGACACAATTTCAATATAGAAAATACTTTTGTAGTCATTTTTTATTGTTCTAGAACAGCACCATCGAACAATTATTGTCTCTGCGAATAGTGAATGGAGTATATTCAGGTTACTGAGTACTATTTTCGAATGCTTTGAATCTATTCATATTTCCAGCACAGCTGCTTCCATAAAGAACTCTGTCAATGAAATACTGCTTTGCAATTTACTTGTGGCTTTTTGTTCACTCAGGGCTCAATAAAAGTAGATCATACTTCTGATGTATTGAGTCATGCCCCTATCAATACCTACCAAAAGCGCGTCTTCAGATAACAATCCAATTATTGGAGTAAGCAAATCCACAAAGGAATAATCGCCCCGAACTTTTTCTATATTCTGTCATGTGTTTCAAATCTCAAATGTTTGATTGAACTATTAATGGGGCTCCCGCCTAGTAACTCAAAAAAGGAGAAGGCGATAACTAAACTTGGGATGAATATTTTATCTAGTTTCAGCCCCACATATTGGCCTACAGCTGAAGGTAACATCCCAGACCTTATGGACTTCGGAGTCGCTGAAAATCTACACCACATTCCCTCCCATGTACACCCATCGCCCGAGCTATCCTTGGATCATAGGACCACAATAATAACACTCAAGTCCCAAAAATTTTCGAAGAGAGAGACTACAAAAAAGTCCTAGTTTCCAAACAAACCGATTGGATTCAATATGAACTGTAGATCAGTTCGCTGCTGAATATGTCTGTATCCATAAAAACTAACCAAGAAATAAGCTCAGCTGTTTATGCATTCACAGAATTGTTATCCCAAGCGGCGAAGGTAGCTACGCCTCTCTATAACCCTGTTACTCGGCAAGAATCTACTCCGAAAGATACACAAATAGTTTTACGAGAAAAGCGGGTATTCAGACCCGAATATCAAAGCAGAGATTCCTATCTTTAAAAAAGTATTTAAAACTCTGTTTCAAAAAACATCGGAGACTTCTGCAGAAAAAAGAGGAAAGGGACTTCCAGCAATATATTGAAAATCTAACCCCTACAACAGCACCCAGTTATTCTATCTAGCGAGCAGCTGAAAACTTGTGAAGACCAATAATAGCTGAGTCACCATTCCTTCTCCCAAAACGCGCCTGAGCAAAAAGTAATGCAGAAAAAAGAGACTTTTTACCATTCATTTTACGGAAGTCTTCACTTCAAATGTTGTTATTCTTGATTCCAAACTGCCTTACGCCAGCGATAACCCAAATATACCAGGTATAGAAATCAAAAGGAAGGAACTGGTGGATACTATGATAGAATTAGTTATAAAAAAGATCCAGGATGGGACTTAATAAGAGGTGATAAAGGAGTCTCCGATAGTAGCCGTAATACATCTCCCGCGTAGTTTTAGTGCAATAATATGCAGGGGCTCCTTCCCCCAAATATGGAAAATATCTCAAATAACACTGATTCTCAAATCCCTACAAAGGTGGAATCTTAGAGACCTATAATCTCATTACCAATTTGTTCAAAGTCCTTCGAAAAGTTGATAACAAAGAGGATTAAAACTGCCATAGATTGAAAAAATGTAGTACCAGATCACCAGTTTGGCTTCCGCGAAAAGCCCCTCACGGTTGAACAAGTTCACCGTATTGTAAGCATCATCCAAAAACTTACTAACGTAAAGAATATTGTTCTGCTATGTTCCTCGACATTACCCAAGCATTCGACAAAGTTTGGCATACAGGTAGGTAGGTAGGTAGGAGTGGCAGCCTAGTTTGCCCACTTGAGCACACATAATGGCCCATTGTGATACCACGGTGTGGCGCCGTTTACAAGCACTGACAGAAAAGTTATCTTACTTGGGATGGTGATAGTCAGCGCAAGGACAGCGCCGGGAAAGGCACGACAGGACTTTTCCAAAAGCTAAAAAGCATAGTACCTTTGAATATATATGTAATATTAGCAACTTACCTCAAGTGTAGAAAATTTGTTCTAAAGCACAAAACTTTCATCTCCACGGAATACCCCATTCAAGCAGGAGTTCCCCAAGGCAATATTTGGGCCCCCTCAGGCTCTACACTGCTTATATGAAACTAATGACAAAACCGTCACCTCAACATTTTCAGAGGATACTGCAGGTTTATGTTCCCAGTCGAACCCAAACATTGCATCCAAGCTACTACAAGAACACTGGAATACTCTGCAGCACTGGATGGATTGTTGAAGAATCAAATTGTGTGAATGAAGATACGTGAGTGCATCTAACATTTACATTATGTAAAAAAACTTGTGCCCCAGTACAGATGAGCTTGAAACCTATCTTTCAATGCTCTGATGCAAAATATCTAGGAATGCACCTTGATCGCCGACTAACTTGGTCAAAACACGTCAACACCAAAATCAAGCAGCTAAAATTTAAAATGTTTGAGCTAAACTGGTTTCTAAATAGACAATCCAGACTCATTCTCGATTTGAAGCTCTTGCTCTATAAAGCCATAATAAAGCCTACATAGACTTAGGTATACAACTCTGGGGAACAACGTGTCCATCTGATGGCGAGAAACTACAACGTGCTCCATCAAAGTCCCTTGGTACATAAAAAACTCATATTTCCTCAAGGATTCCAATATCCCGACGGTATCCAAAGATATATCAAACTTAGCTCAAAACTATCATTGTATATTCATTTTGCTTAAAATAGTTGGATTCGGATGAAACTTTTATCACGACCTGTAACAAATACCAACAGGCTTCAACTCAATAGCTCGTGTAATGAGCAATCTTAGTGAAGTGTCTTACAATCCCAAAAGTACTTCCAATTCCAGCATCAGCTCACAATGGAGATTAATTTTCCTCCTCCAAGGATTTTCCAGGTTTTAGAAGCAAATACGAGTAGTAGTTGTCTGAATCGTAATCCGCAGAATACGATGGATCCGGTATGGATGCTAATTTCAATTTAAGAGTTTTCCCTATTATAACAGTAGACAAGAAAGCTAAAGTATTATGCTAGGAAAGAATCTCTGTTCAATTTTAGTTACAGTTGCAGAACTCGAACTGTGCATGAAACTGAGACCGTAACTCCATTGGTGGTATTTAGTTATTCAAGGTAAGCAAAGGAGATTACTCCACATTTAGCCCAAATCGTGGATATGGCTAACAAAACTGATTCTGCATTCTTCGGAGCTGTCTCAGTAGCATTTTTCTCTTGTTCTAATCATCTCGGTAGAGTAGTGTTACACCCAAGTCTGTGCAACAGTTATAAATGGGGTTGATTCCTCAAGATTTCCCCCCATCGCACAAAGGCACTATATTGCCTATATTGCCCTCGGAACATACACGGCACGTAAAACTGGCCAGACTTGGTTAGGACAGAAATGTTTATGGCGGATTCTGAGCTTACGTTGAAAATCAACTTAGCCATCGACCTGATTTTTAGTGTGTGGATCACTAAGCAGTTGTAGACCTTACGAATAAATTCCTAATTGGTTTTAATGGAATCACAGCATATACCGGACATAATTTAATTGAATAGACACCTCTGAGAGATCATCAGATCACTATTGGATGTCATTACAGTTCTACCAACTTTCAAGAAAGAAAAAGTAAACTTTGAAGAAGTAAACATAAGCAAATAAAATCATTCTTGCACTGAATATTCAACAATTATTTAATTTAACTCAGAACATTTCATGGACACGATAAAGATACAATATATGAGAAGAATAAAGATACAATATAATTAATAACTTCCCCTGTTCTTGCTGTTGTTTAACGTCGCCGACATTTTCGCTCACAATCACGCTTCGAACAATACCGATTGGCATTGCCGCCACAGCCCTTGTACTGCATTGTCTTGCATTTTCTGTCCCTGCGGTCGTGGTACCACATCGTTCGGGGGCGACAACCACGTCCGACACCCCCCTCATCCCGTGCGCCTAAGCAGAATTGCTCAGCTAGAAAAATCATAAACAAAACTGAGTAAAAAATTCGTTTCAAGGAACGGTTCGCACTTACAGGGTGCTTGTCGACACGACTGTCCCAGGGTGTAAGCCACAAAGACGGTCACGAAGAGCACAAACAAAATTGTCAGCTTCATGTTCGTTGGGTAAATGCGAAAGTTGTTTCTCTGATGTTGTCAGTGAAATGAATGATGGAAGTTGTGAAAAGTGGGAGTGTTTTATACGGAAAATTTCCCGACTGGAGCTGCAATTTCAATAAAGAACAAACTTTTATAATCTTATTTTATTGTTCTAGAACAACACCACCGAATAATTGTTGTCTCTGGGAATTGTGAGTGGAGTATATTCAGGTTACTGAGTACTGTTTTCGAATGCATTGAATCTATTCATATATCAAGCACAGCTGCTTCCATAAAGAACTCTGTCAATGAAAGTCTGCTTTGTGATATTTTCAAGCCCCAATTCACTTCTGGCTTTTTGTTCGCTTAGGGTTCAATAAAAGTAGATCACAGTGACGTATGCGAGTTATTCATGCGTCATGTCCGTAGCAATACTCACCAGAGGAATGTCTTCGGATAACAATAAACTAACTGGAGTAATCACATCGGAACTAGTGAGCCTATATCTTTATATTCTGTATTGTATTCCTTTCCTTTTTAATTCGCAAATGTTTGAGTGAATTATAACGAAAGTCATGAGCGTATGCACGTCCTGCCGAGCATGTGTGCTTTGACAAACTGTTTCCCGATTCGAGCATCCTGAGATCATTTAACACAGCAGCTGTAGTCTAACGGCGTCAGCTTTTTGTTGTCTTTCGCTTATTTTAAGTTTGTTATATGTCACTTGTTTTAAGTTTGTGCCGACACTGCTTGTATATGAATAAATAATTATAGAAGGCAGAGTTTCTTGTTGCCACAAAACAAAACTGAATGTGAAGATATTATCCTGTACATTTTTTATCTTGAAGTTTCGATAAAAACTTCAATCAAAACTTGTATTAAACATCATCAAGCATAAATTGACAGATAAGTTTGTGTAATCAGCAATATTAGTGAAACCCAAAAGTGGGTTGCAAAATAATTCACTCCAGCATCAGCCCACAATGGTGACCAGTTTTCGTCCTCCAAGGATTTTCCAGGGTTTACAGTTTACTGCTTTATAATCTGAAAAATTCTGCGTATATCCCAATGATACTACTTTCAATTTAAGAGTTTTTCCCATCATAACAGAAGACAAGGGAGTGAAAACATTATACTAGGAAAGCATCTCTTTTCAGTTTCAAAACTCGAACTGTCCAAGAAAGTACCCCAATAAACTCCGTTGCTATTATTACGTTTTTCAATATAGGCAGTGGACATTACTCAAACATTCATACAAAAAATTGTACACACAATTTTCTAGGCTAATAAACTAAATCTGTTTACTGCCTAGCCGACTGTTTTCTTTCCATGTGTCCCTGGTTTTGGCATCTGGGCTGGAACACCCAACTCTCTTCAGCAGTTATAAGGTTAGATTCCTCAAAATTTCCCTCCAACACATACAAGTACTATATTTCTCGAGCATAATTCGGGTTCTCTCGGAGCAAACGTGTTACTTAAAGCTCGTCAGACATGGTTATGAAAAGAATATTCGTGGAGGATGCTAAATCCGAGCTACCCAACCACCCGATTTTTAGTCTATGTGTGTCTAGACACGTTTGTAGATCTTAACAATCAATTCCTAGATAGTTAGCTTACAATCACGTTACTTACGAGACATAATTAAAAAGTACAGAGACCTTGTGTGCTACTCCGGAAGCAGTTTCTCCAAATTTTAATAAAGAAAAAGCCAACTTTGACGAAAGAATATAAAAAATAGACTTATTCTTGCACTGATTATTCAACAAATATTTATTTTAAATCAAACCCTTCATGAGCAACTATAAAGGCACAATATTATTAATAAGCTCCGTTGTTATTATTGTCGATCTTATTATTTAACGTCGACATTTTTGCTCACAATCAGCCTTCGAACAGTACCGATTGGGGTTACCGCCACAGCCCCTGAACGGCATTTCCTTGCAGTTTCTGTCCCCGGCGTCGTAGTACCACATCGTTCGGCGGTGACAATTACGTCCGGACTGCCCCAGATGCCGCGGACTTACGCAATTTTGCTGACCTAGGAAAATCGTAAAAAAGTAAGTAATCAGTTCGTGGTAAAGAACGGTTCACACTTACGAGGTGCTTGAAAACACTGTCCCTGAGTGTAGGCTACAAATACTGTCAGGAAGAGCACAAGGAAAATTGTCAGCTTCATGTTCGTTGGGTAAATGCGAAAGTTGTTTCTCTGATGTTGTCAGTGAAATTAATGATGGAAGATGTGAAAGATTGGGGTGTTTTATATGGAAAATTTCCCGTCTGGAGCTGCAATGGAACCATTTCAATATAGAACAAACTTTTGTGATCTCTTTTTATTGTTCAAGAACATCTGAACCGAACAATTGTTGTCTCTGCGAATTGTAAATGTAGTATATTCAAGTTACTAAGCGCTGTTTTCGAATGCTTTGAATGTATTCATATATCAAGCACAGCTGCTTCCATAAAGAACTCTCTCAATGAAAGACTGCTATGTGATATTTTCAAGCCCCAATTTACTTCTGACTTTTTGTTCACTTGGGGCTCAATAAAAGTAGATCACAGTTCTGACGCATGGGAGTTATATATGGGTTATGTCCCTAGAAATACTTATCAGGGGCCTGTCTTGTGATTATTTTATTTTATTAAAATATTGGACTAAAGAACACCAAGATGGAACTATTGAACCCACACTGAAGGGTAAAGTGCAATACACACTATCTATGTATGTTTTATTTTTTTCCTATAGACTATTGAAATATTCAAAAAATCGGGGGCACGTATCCCCAAAGTGTGAGATTTGTAGTCCCTGAACTCTCTCCTTAAGCTATTCACATTAGATAATCATCCAAGCTTAAATAGTAATTTAAGAAGCATTGTCAAGAACCATTAAGAGCACATTTCATCTTAGAATACACTACTTCCCACCCTTTCTGTAGCTTGGATCCATCTGTGTTTATGGGAATGCCTTTTACATCTGGGGGTCCTATCCTTCCATTCGTTTCTAGAGATAATGGAGTTTCTACGCGTGCCATTGAAGGCATTACAAGGTGTAATGTAATCAAATGAGTCAGGAATGCCCCCAAAATGTCGTAAGATACACGCATGTTCTGCATACCCAGCATTCCATTGATGCGTACCTTTTAGCCTGACTGATGAATTTATAGCCGGTATGTTTCCAAAATGCCTTAGAGAGAGCAGGTTAAGCACTACTTCTAAATCTGCCGATGAAGTCGATCTGATGGTGCCACTTATGAATACCTCTGCCGTTCTTTGTATCTTGGTTACTAACCATTTTATGTAGTCTTGCTTAGAGCCGTCCACCAATCCACCAGTCCATAAGAAAGGATTGGTCATACCACAGCTGTGTATACCCAGTATGCTACCTTCTGTTGTAGCCCCCATTTCTTTGCAAGAGTACACGATTTACTGGTAATTTCAATCTATATTTAATCACTTTAACCTTGGTCTAGTGGTAAGCTTGCTATTGCGAGCACAATTCCCGTCCAAACATAGTCTGCAAATGCCATTTTCCACCCATTTTTCTCATTCCATTTTCCGCTTGAACGCGAAGGCCTCATTTACTTGTACTTATTCCTGCAAACCCTTGCAGATATAATTCATTGTGATATCAGCAATACAAAGAACAATTATATGTATAAAATTACCGCCCAGTCTTCTACTGTGCCACCCGTATTTTGTGCGAAAGTTCATTTGATTTTCGAATAACTCACGAAAATTCTCTAAAGCAGTGCCCCTTCCTTTCCACGCTGTTGGCGATTGCTTCACCTTCCAAGGTGCCAACATTTACAACCACTTCAGGTACTTTTCAATTCACGTCTCTCAAGTAATTGCCGATGATTTCATTAATTTGGATTTATGAATTTTTATGGGCTGCCTTTGACGAAATCGAACACGCAATAAATTCAAATTGCCCACAATTAATGTTACGCATACGCCGCCGCAACCAAACGGAGAATTCATTCCTAATGTAAACGAAACATGAAACTCAATTATATTCATTTACATTGTTTATGTAGAAAAATTGCTTCGTTGATTGCTTGAGGATTGTTAAGTAAATGCTGCAGTTCAGTTCAAATAATGGTGATATATTTAATTATATTTCCTGTTCCTGCAGTTCGTGGCAAATGCCTTTTACCTTACGTCTCTGTGGGTTCGTTATTAAGCGTTATTATTCGTGGCACTCGGTGAAGGGTCACAGAGCCCCATAGAAAGAGTGGGAGAATGAAAGAGATGGGGTAAGCGAGTGTAGTAAGAGAGGGGGTAAGCGAGTGTAGTAAGAGAGGGAATAAGTTAGAGGGAAAGTGGGAAGTGGCCTAAAGGCGTTTCGCTTCCAGTGGTATTACTTTGATTACCTCTGTGCATCGAAAGAAACCAAATAATGAGTTCGAAGTAGGCAGGGAGAGTGGAGCATATTTCCTGAACAATTTCAACTGAACTTGATTGACTTGTGCGATTTGGCGGTAAATTATTGATCGCAGTTGGGCAAGTTTTACACTAGACTTGCGGCAATTTTATATTAAATGCATAATTTTCTGATAAATTTGCAATTTTCAGTGATAGATGAAGTCACATGAATTCAAATATGGCGCTGGTACACAGTGGGGCGGTTATGACCACAGCCCAACTGTCACAGATAACGGTGATGGTGATGTTGCTGGTGGTGGTGGCTATACTACTACTGGTGGTGGTGGCTACGCCGCTGATGGTGGTTACGATGGTTATAGTGGTGTTTGCGTTGATTCTATGAACGATTTAACGTTCCACATAATTTTCTCCATGGCTGCATTCGTGGCTATTACAATGTTCTGGGAGAGATTCGGCATTTCACAGCTGCGAGAACATTCGCGGCGATTGCAAAGCCAAGTTCAGCCACGGAAATATTTTCCTGCACCACTTATTTTTGCCTACTGCATCACAGACAGTAGTGCCGCCATTTAATTAAATGAAATTTATGTAAATTAATATTCCGCTGACTTCTTGTGTCTGCTCTTAAGCAGCTGTCAAAGAAGCTTCGAACCGTTTCTCTACTAATCACTTCCCATTTATTAAGGCTGCAGCCACCAATTAACACAATGTCGCGCCCTCTCGCCTTTGTGCTGCCCTTACCCCCACAGTTCAAGCGCCACTTCTGTGGCTCAAGGCTATAAAGTGCCTATCGAGTAATGTCAAAATCATCAAACTTCATCGCAGAAATTGGGTCTGAGTTGCAGGCGTAGACCCACAATCAGCACAGACATTGGCATTGCCACTTCGGAGTGTGCCAAACATTTAAGTAATTGACTTTTCGATAGACGCTTGTCACAGCAACGCCAATAATCACTTTAAAAAGTTTCGTGTTCACTTCCTCTAACTAGGCCTCCCTCTAGCAAAGCCCCCCTCAGAAAAGCCGGATTGAAATTCGACCACGTTTGAAAAGTTTTTTACACAAACTCAAATTAAGGGCTATCGATTTCTTCTATCTGCCCAAACAATCTCTCTCCGCCGTTGTCTGGGTTCACTTCGCCGACACGGACGCAGTCTATTAAAGTTCCAACTAAAAAAGGACATTCAATTTACATTTACAATTATGTAGTCACACACAGGCACGGGAGGCAGCGTTAAATTTAAACTTTGTAGTGCGGCTCGGCCGCATTCCCGCCACTTACCGCGGCATTGCAAATGTTCTCACGCTCGGCATGGCATTTGTGGTACACAGGCGCGTTTATCGTTGGCCACGCAATTAGCTCACAGCGCATTAGCTCGCAGAGTGTGGCCTACATGGACACTCCTAAATAAGGGGCGTTTAACAATTTTAAACCGTAGTTAGTTACAGCGGGGTATTGAGTAACTACTCCGATCATGTGCAGTGGATTGATACTTAAGAGTAGTTCGCAATATTATCCCTTAACCTACTCAAGTTACTGGTAGTTCAACCCTTGAGGTACTTATTTTTAGTACCGGCGATACTATTATGGCACATAGTGAAGGGATAAATGTAATTCAGGCAAAAGTATTTCTGTACCCACAGGAGGTTTTTCATAGATGCGAGAATAAAGAATGCTTCCTTTTGGGTCTGGACATGGAAGTTTTAATGTATAACAAGGTAATGGTATATCACGATAATGGTGCGATAATTATATCTCTACTTCTAGTACCTAATATGAAGCTGACCTGCACCTAACTCCAATGTATATGTATATGTATATGTCCTCATATCCTTCGGTGGCGGGCCCAAATTGTATATGATGGTACCAGATAGATTCGTATGTTTATGTCGTTCGGCAGGACATTCTTTTAATATGTGCGCTGACTTTTCACTTTCAATTCCAAACAATTGGCAGATCCAATTTCATTTGGTTAAATCCAATTTCATTTGGGGACATCGGATTTATAGGATGTGAGGTCCTACTTTTAGATGAAATATCCAATAAGGTTACGAATAAACTTTTCTCCGATCGTTAGGAATTTTTAGGACTTAAGGAATATGGAAAGAAAATCTGTAGATGACACTATATTCATCTTTCAAATAAATAGGGGCATCACAATAGATCTTTCAAGTCGCGGTGTATAACACCCTTAAATAACTCTAATCTAATCTAAGGAATATGAAATGCTCTCACCCGTCGTTATCAGATCTTTACTATTACCATCCCAATAAGGAGTATGGTTCACCCACGCGATATTCCATCTGCTGCGTGTGAAACCATTTTGATGCCGATATGAACCTGGCTATTATCTTAATACTTATGGATGATAATTTTGTCGGATAAATGAGGAAGGGTGAGCCATGGAATGTATGTCTTCTACTAGCTAGAGATGGGCACTGACACAAGAGATAGAGAACGGACTCTTCCATTTCTTCAGAGCAGTAACTACGACAAAAGACGTTGAATGACTACTCTATTCTTTAGGCATGTCGAGCAATCAAGCAGTATCCTATGAGATTGCTGTGCTGATGGATTTTCTGCTGAGATTATCTAGCTGACTAGTTCACCTCTTGTCTGATGGACTTAGTTCTAGAATGTTAGGTATTAGCTTAATATTGAAATATAAAGAAGGACAAATAGTTGGCCACAGTGGTTCAGTTGTGAATTGGCTGCTAAAGTCACAAGTGGATTGAAAGTAAATTTCTTTGATTAAGGTGAGTGAGAGGTGTAGTAACAGACAATGGAATTCTTCACATTCCAGACACCTGCTTCCATTTTTTCCCTCTTCCCTTCACTACAACTAAAATAAATTATTACTTACACTACGTAGCTGAGGTCATGTCGGGCACTGATATCACCCTACACTGAACTTCTGATAGTTTTATGGGGTTGATGCTCTTATTTACAGCTATCTTAGATTATAAATATAACGAGCAATTCGATGATAGGGTTCAGCTCCATATTAAAATAGCACACACAGTTTCAGTAATAAAGTCACACACATTGTGATTACCTCTCTACTCCTCTCCTTCCCTTTGAACAATAAACTCAACAAAGCTCATCGATATGTTCGCTATGTTCACCCTTATATGCTGATAAACGTTTGTGTGTGTGTTCTGTTTAATTTTTCCATTTTAGTGGAACTTAAATTGGCCGCATTAATATGTTTCCCACATAACAATAGCAATAATTATCCATAAAGCACGCTGTTGCTCCACTGCTCATACACCGCTATACCGTGTCACACTCCACTGGCGCACATATATCCTGGCCGCAGTGGGGGTATTATCAACGCGCCAATAATTGCCGCAGCACATTACGTTGACAGGCGGCAGGCGAACACGCCGAACCTGAAATTGATAAATGGCGCCTGCCAATGCGAGCCCCCACACCGCGTCTGAACATAATGGGCCAGTGGTCGAAAATGTTGTGGCTTATCGGCTGTGGATGCATGCATTAGGAGGCGATAAATGGCAACTTTATGACTGGGCCTGTGCCACAATTTCATTCACACTTGGGCGAAGTTTGCGCCAATTGCCTCAGTTGCCGACAGCGCGGAATTTCTTTATAAACAATTAGCGAAAATTTTATTTTCCAGTTGCATGCCTCATTAAAACTTTTTCAGTAAGTTTGCATTACTTTGTTCACTCGCCTCCTAGTCGCTTCACTTTTGTGCAATCCTGTATGAACATTTTCCTAGATTGCGCCTGTTTCTTGCAGTTCTGCTCCTGCATAATTTGCTTCAACTCTTACTCAGTTTTTCTTGCTGCATTTTGCCTTCGTAATTATGTGCAGCCGAGCGTCTTTAATTGCATTTAATTAGTGGCCTCCCACATGCAGGCACTGTTGGTCCTCTGGTTCAGCCAGCCCACAGCTTGCCGCCACATATTTTGCGCTTCGTCGCTTCTGTTTTCTGCTTCAGCGAAACTATTACAAATAATAAGCGTAGCGAGAATTTGAATCTCATGTTTTGGTTGCTAATTGATTGGGGGAAAATGGCAGGACAATTTGTGGTTGGCAGCGAACTGTGCTGTGATTTTCAATATAATGAGCAAACTGATATATTCACTATATATATATATGAGTATGTAAGGCCATGCACAAATTTGATTGATATTAAAAAATTTTCGGCTCTTTGCTGCTCTCAGTGCTTTCCTTCGATCTCCAGTGTAATAGCATAAATGAGAAGGGTGGTCAAAAGGCTCCACACAGGTTACCATGCAATTGCAGCATTCATAGTGCCCCAGTCCCGCTACAGTATCACAAACAAATATTCTGCTTAGAACAAGCAGCTCCTAAAAGTATGCTGCTTTAATATGGAAGAAAATTAATACTAGAGATTTGAATAGTAGAAATCAGCGTTTTATGATCAAGTCCAGCTGCAGTATCACAAACAAATATTCTGCTTAGAACTAACAACTCCTAAAAGTATGCTGCTTTAATATTGAAGAAAAATTCATACTAGATGCTTGAATTGTAGAAATCAACGCTGTATGACCAAATCCAGCTACAGTATCACAAAACTAAAATTCTGTTTAGAACTAGCAGCTCCTAAAAGTATGCTGCTTTAATTTTCTTCTAAAATTCATACTAGATACTTGAATAGTAGAAATCAGCGCGATGTTTAAATTGTTAAACAGGGTTTCTTTAAATGCGATGGTACCTTAAATTCGAAAGATTAAAAAAATTTGATATTGATCAATATTTCTTATCTGTCAAATATAAAAGTTGATGCCATTAATAATAGAAGATGATTTTATACATACGCCCATGCAGATATCCTGATTGTACCTGATGAACATCTTACGGGAAATAGTTCAATTTGCAGCCACTTTTCAGAGTAATGCTAGTTATATGTTTCAAGAAACTTGAAAAATGAGAGAGGGAGAGGGAGAGGGAGAGGGAGAGGGAGAGGGTGAGGGTGAGGGAGAGGGAGAGGGAGAGGGAGAGGGAGAGGGAGAGGGAGAGGGAGAGGGAGAGGGAGAGGGAGAGGGAGAGGGAGAGGGAGAGGGAGAGGGAGAGGGAGAGGGAGAGGGAGAGGGAGAGGGAGAGGGAGAGGGAGAGGGAGAGGGAGAGGGAGAGGGAGAGGGAGAGGGAGAGGGAGAGGGAGAGGGAGAGGGAGAGGGAGAGGGAGAGGGAGAGGGAGAGGGAGAGGGAGAGGGAGAGGGAGAGGGAGAGGGAGAGGGAGAGGGAGAGGGAGAGGGAGTGGGAGAGGGAGAGGGAGAGGAGTTTAATGTATGTGCAGTTTAATTTTTAAATATGTCACACTATTTTAAATGGGAGTATTGGAGCTCAAAGACTGAAAAGACCCACGGACTGGGCACTTATTGGAGGTGTTCCCTCGGTCCAACCATATCCAATCTATTATTGCATTTTCTTCCTGGTAAGGTAGCGAGAAAAGGACCAATAAGTCACACATATTTGGCATAAGTTCTCAATAGGTTACCTATCTTACTTTCTTACTTATGTGACCGTAACTACCCGTTACCGGATTACAGCCGACCTTAATAACTCTCGCCAGGCGCCTCTGGATTGCGCGCGCCTTCTCCAATTCATTTTACCAAGCGTGGTTAAGTTTTCCTCTACTTGGTATTTCCATCGCAGGCATAGCTTTGCTCTTCGTCGTCTTCCGGAGGCTTTCTATCAACTGAGCAACTATTTATGTTTCAGTACTGACTTTCAGCATGTAGACTAGAATTTCACATACACAAACTGTATCCACTTCCTTTAAATTTTGAATTTTACTTAATTGACATCCTTTTAGTACAATGGACATCAATGGCTGAGTGCTTAGAGGCCTCCTTCTTCGACTGTTCTCCGGCCTACCCCACTTCTATCTATCTAATTGATATCCTCTATACTTTAATAACATGGACATGAACCCGGGCACTTCGCAATATGCTGACATTGAATGGCCTCATTTCAGGCATAGAAAGCCACAACGGTCATTACTGCGCCCGTTTACGCCGAGGTCAATTGTTAACTCTTCACTGGCGTGCTCTTCTAAGCGTCATTACTGATATTTGTTCCACAATACTCTAGCATGGAAAAAGGTGATTGCGTGAAAAAAGGTGTAACCATTAAATTAAATTGGGCAATTCACACAAATGAAAATTGCCTTTTGAGGCGTTAATTCTCCGATGTCTGATGTGTTTTTTTATAAGCGTAATTGCCAAGACAGGTGATGTGAGGATCATTAAAAGTGTTTGTCTACAATAAATGTGTGAAATACATTCATATATATATATATATATATATATATATATATATATATATATATATATATATATATATATATATATATATATATATATATATATTATATACACATTCAATTCCTGTCAAAACTAAGTTTCATACATTTGAATCATGCATGGCGTATGAGTAATTTTATTTACTTTTTCTATCATTTTAATTGCTGTTCATTTATCTGTCAATGCAATCCTGTATTTTGTGTTCATGTTTCTTTGCTTACATCATACGAACAGACCAACAGACCAACAGACTAACAGACAACGCACAAACACAAACAAACCCCGTAATTTGAGCAAAAGTTGTACGCATCCTTCAATGGTGTCTAGGCTTTGGTATCGCTATGGTTTGTCAAACTTTGTTTGTGTTGTTTCTCCATTAAATTAACATTTCCAAATTTTGTTTTTGCAGTGGCAACCAAGTTGGATACCGTTGGATGTACGTACATATTTGCAAAATTTTATTAACAAAATACCAAAGTATTAATAAATAACTGATATTGCAACAATTCAGAGCAGTGGTTCGTCACAGTAACTGGCATAGCAGGCTGCCAGACACACATGATGGGCAAGCACAGAAAATGTAGTTAAGCCATGACAACAGTGAAGAGCGCACTGTAATTGGGTGCGCTGACCAAGGTACTACAACACCAGAGTGAAGGTTAGTTTAGGAGCTGAACTGCCTCACTTGCATACACAGCATTATGATTTTATACTTGGCGATATTGTGGAGCTAACGCCAAGCGAGTAGCGGGGCGAAGTATACTCGAGCCACCTACTTTTGTGTAGATAGAGCCGGGTTCACACTAAGCCAGTGAAGTGAATGTTAATTTATAACTCCTTTTACATTGCATTGAGAGAAAGCGAAATTTCAGTATCGAATTTCAGCAAATGATTGAGTCCTTATTTCGACAACCATTTAATTAGTTACTCATCATTTAGTTTCCTTTCATTTCGTTTTTCAAATGAACTATTTCCACATCGATCTGTGTAGTTGTACGAATAAATCGCTCAGAAATATCATATGCCATCCAATTAAGACTGAAGTCAGCAGGAGTAATTAGTAATTCCATTCTCTCCATGAACTTATGCTAATTGATACTCCACAATGCTCCTCATGCCGTAACTAAATTTGATATTGAGGCTGGGAATGTTGTTGCACAAACTTTGAATGACACTTGACTCCAATTCATGCCACTCAATTAATTAATTGAAACTTGCAAACTATGCACACGCGTTTCTAATTTATGCAGGCTCACCCAAATTGAAAGGTCAAAGCTCAACTAATAGGACACAACCACACGATAAGGACACAAACAGAGGCATATAGAAAAATTCTATTAAAATTCGTTTATGTAGATTTAAGTACAACAAAAGTCCTGAATACACATTCAAAATTTAGTTTGTAAATATGTTTTGTCAGCTGTCAGTGCGAGTATGGGTTAGTGTGTATGACGGAGTGTGCGAAGGGGCGAGTGTCAGTGGAGGGTTGTGTACGTGTGGAGGGGTGTGTGTGTGTTTGTATGCACACTAACTGCGTATATGGAAATACACATGTCAGTGTGGGTGTAAATACAAATTACCGAAATTACAAAAAGTAATTAAAATCAACTTAAAAATAAATTCATGTGCGTATTTGTCTTTAAGTTCAGTTCACAGCTTCCAACAGAACCCTTCCGCTGTCTGCACAGTTGCAGATACACCCACTCGAACACACACGCACACTCACACACACTTGCATACATATAACTTGCTGCCACAGAACTCATCAGCATCAGTGTAGCTCGACACCGCGGCTGAAGGAGCAACCCGCTCAAGTCCGCGCACCTGTAATGAAATTTCAGAAAAATTTGATATCTTTGCCTTTCAATACAGGACGCATGGAGCTCTATTAAAGAGGCGAGTGGGGGCAGGAATCACGAAATGGAAAGAATTTCAGTAAAAAACAAATGTATCGATTGATAAACCCATTGAAATTCTGTCATTTTTTACTTGAATAGTCTGTCAAAGAGAATACTTTTTTGTTGCTGCTGCCACTGGAGTTGCTTTCATTCATTTCCCTATCGGGCGTTCCAATTTCTGCTGCAAATGAGGCATATTCATCATTGATGCCAATTGATTTTCATATCTAAACGAGCGTATCGCAACAACTACAACAACAACTTCAACAACAACTGCCACAACAAACACAACATCAATAACAGCAACAGCCGGGCGAACACCTCAGGGCTCTACTGCATTGAGGCATGCAATTCCAATCACGTCCCCACAGGGCAGTTGCACACAACCACAAATACTGAAATACACCGACAAACACAAGCAAACGTAAATTTATAACAACACACACACACACACACACATATTTACATCCACCCGTGTACCACCCACAAATGCAAATTGCATTGCGTTCATTTGCAATTGCAATTGCAGACGCGTTTCTCTCGTCATCGTCGTCGTCACCATGGGACCAATTTTCCAAGAATTGTAAAAATTATTCCAAAAAGAAGAAAAAATATTATAAGGATATTTTAAACTGCATTTCCTTTGTGTCATCTCGCGTTTCTTCTGCTCTGTTTGCTGCGCGCCTTGCAGTATGCTTGCGAATATTATGCGGCGCGTGTTCGCATCCTTTGCATGAATTTTCTTCTCCAGTATTTGAGGATCTATGAAGGATGAGGAAGAAAATTTATTTTAAGGACTTGTTTCAGGTGCATTACGTTGTTAGGTCCAGAGCTTGGTTCAATCGTTTACATTACAAGCTTCATTATTAATCACATTCATTTAATTACTAATTGCATTCAATAATTTCAATTATTATTAAATGCTATTTTAATTATAATTACTTATAATTTAAAGTATGATTACTTGTAGTTTAAATTATGATTACTTGGAATTGAAAATATGATTACTTGTGATTTAAATTATGATTACTTATAATTTAAATTATGATTACTTGTAATTTAAAATATGATTACTTGGAATTGAAATTATGATAACTTGTAATTTAAATTACGATTACTTCAAGTTTAAATTAGAATTAATTATAATTTAAATAACGATTACTTATAAGTTAAATTATGATTACTTATAATTTAAATTACGATTACTTCAAATTTAAATTAGAATTAATTATAATTTAAATAACGATTACTTATAAGTTAAATTATGATTACTTATAATTTAAATTATGATTACTTATAATTTAAATTAAATTTCATTGTAATATAAATTATGATTTCTTGCAATATAAATTATGTTTAATTATATTTTAAATTACTATTAGTTGTGATTTAAATTATGATTACTTCTAATTTAAATTATGATTGTTTGTGATTACTTGGAATTGAAATTATGATTACTTGGAATTGAATTTGATTACTTAAAATTTAAATTAATATTACTTGTAATTTAAATTATGATTACTTATAAATTAAATTATGATTACTTAAAATTTAAATTATGATTACTTGTAATTTAAATTATAGTTACTTATAATTATTTATAATTTGATTATTAATTACTTGTAAATTAAATTAATTACCTACAATTTGAATAATAAATATTTTATTAATATAATTTGTTTTCAATTCAAAAATTGTTAATTATAATTTGAATTATATTTAATATAATTTGAGTTTGCTTAATTTTCAATTCGCAAATAATTACTTGTAATATTTATTATAATTACATCTACTTATTATATAATTAGAAACAATTTAAATTATATTCATTTGTAATTTCAATCTTAATTACTTATAATTTAAAATATAATTACTTGTTATTTAAATTATGATTATTTATAAGCTGACTTATAATTACTTATAAATTCAATTATAATTACCTACAATCTGAAAAATAATTACCTTATCAATATAATTCAATTTCTCATTATTTATAGTTCAACATTAATTAATTATAATTTATATTATAATTACATATCCTTAATAATTATTTTAA
The DNA here is from genome assembly GCA_920105625.2 of Clusia tigrina. Taxonomy (NCBI): domain Eukaryota; kingdom Metazoa; phylum Arthropoda; class Insecta; order Diptera; family Clusiidae; genus Clusia; species Clusia tigrina. The sequence goes on from OV050030.1 coordinate 19,497,282, forward strand.
ATTTCAATTATTTTTACTAATATTTTGAATTTCAATTATTTTGAATCTAAATAATGTTTACTTATAATTTAATTTATGATTACTTGTAATTTAATTTACAGTTTACTTGGAATCTAAATTATGATAACTTATATTTTAAATTATAGTTACTTGTAGTTTGAAATATAATTGCTCATATTATTTTCTAATTTTAATTACGAGAACTTGTTATTTTAATTATAATTACTATAATATAATATAATATAATATATTAATATAATTTGAATTCCAATTACCTACAATTTTAATAATAATTATTTATAATTTGAACTCTAATTTTTTATAAATCCTGAACATTTTTTAGAAATCCTGAACTAATTAAAATCACAATTACAAAACAAAAGTAACAATTACAGCATAATTCCATATACCATTACAATATTAATATAACAACAATTATGATCAAAATTTAAATTGCATTTGATTACAATACTTATAGTTGCACTGACTAAAATAGTTCCAAATACATTTACAGTTTTAATTAAAACTACCATTACTTACCACATTACTACGGTTAACGATTGAAATTATAATTTCAATCACACTAGTAGTAGTAATTACAATTGTAATTGACATATTTATTATTATATATGTAATTACAATCCATTACAATTGTAATTACTATTGCTATTAAATAAACATTACAATTATAAAAATTGACATGGGAAGCACAATTACATTTCTAATTAGAGCTACGGTCTTTCAGGTCCCTTAAGAAAATCTACGGTTGTAATTATAATTATATATACAACTAAATTTGCAATTACATTTCGAATTACAATTAAAAGGAGAAACCAGAAACCGCAGGTGATGCCGCTGAATTATTGCATAGGCCTTAAGATTATTGGGGTCATACGGGAATAAACATTTGAAATAAAGCCGAAGGGTAGATAGATAAGAGATAAGATAGATAAGAGAAGATAGATAAACCTAGATATCTTCTTTAAACCCTTAGAGTCAACCATGTCCAGCTTAATGTATCGATTTGAGTAGTTCTAGGAAAGGCAATTAATTCTTAAGTACTTGGTGATAATATTTTATGCAGGGATATGGCGAGAGGGGGCGATAGAGGAGGACAAGATAGGAGATAGAGGACACAGAAGAGGAGATAGAGATTAGAGAAAGTAAGGGAGACGGAAAAGGTTAGGTTGAGAAAAGGGTAGAAAGAGAGGGAGATAGTTGAAAGAATGAGTGATAGAGATAGAGAGAGAGGGAGAGGGAGAAGGAGAGATATACAGAGATGGAGAGGGATGCAGAGAGAGATACAGTTGCAGCGAAAGAGGATGGTAGGCATGTCTTCTTCTATTGCCCGCGGTATAAAAGCGCTAGATAGGCATTACAGGGAGTGTATGGAGAGCCCGTGATGGCCGACAAAATCATCCCATATATTCAGAGACAGGAAAAATGGTATGAAATATCACTGTCGCCATCATGAGAGGCCTCTGCCGTATGGAGTGGTTCATCTGCAAATAACTAGGAGAAATCCGCTGGCTAGACTACCAACTCCTTAATTACTCCCTTCTGGGGGTCACGCAGGAGACTATGGAGGTGGCTTTAGTGGGTAGGTGGCCTTTTTGAAGATTTCCACCTGAATTTCAATCTAGTAAAAACAAGAGAGAGGGATAGAATGATACTGAGAGGATGAGGAGAGAGAGAAGTAGAGACAGAATGAAAAATGAAGACATATAGGTGGAGGAAGATGTAGACAGAGATGGAAAGGGAAAGAGAGATATGAGGAAAAAAGAGAAAAAAAGAATGAAATCGGAAATGGAGTTAAAACGATGGAACGAGAGAGCGATAGAGTGAATCAGCAATTATGTAAGAAAGCGATATAATGGGAGAGTGATAGAGTGAGAGCTATATAATGAGAAAAGTGCGATAGAGTGAGAGAGTGGGAGCTATAGAATGAAAAAAGAGTTATAGAGTGAGCGATTGAGACAACTATAGAATGAAAAGAGAGCCAGAGAGTGATAAAGACAAAGAGAGATAGTGATAATGACAAGAAATTACAAGGAGGCTGTGAGAGGGAGACCTTGAACTAGGAAGGCTTTGGAGGAGAGAAATATGTAGATTTGGTGATAGAGATAGAGAGTAGGAGAGGGGATGAAGAGGGAGTGAGAGAGAGAGGGAGGTGGAGAGAGAGGGAGGTGGAGAGGGAGGGAGGTGGAGAGAGAGGGAGGTTTACAGGGAAAGGGAGAGTGAGATAACAGCACATAGAAGAATTGGAGAGAAAGTCCAGTTGATTTACAAAAGAGGTAAAGGGGCAGGGAGTGACAAGGAGATAGAGACAGATTTAAACGTTTCTAAGGTAATAAAACAATCAATGCCGAAGTAAACTAAATTTAAAATATCAGAATGGCTTATTTTTTTATTGTACATGAGTTTAATTTGAGATTAACTGCTTGAGTGATTCCATTTTGAGTGATAAACATTTTTTATTTCCACAATTTTTCCTCGTATCGTTTTGTTAATATTCCTTCTATATTCAGAAACATACCCTCAACCATCACTACTCTCAAATCGTATCTACGCAACTGCTGCGTAATGTAATGATCTAATCTTCTTATAAAGCCAACTCAGTCAGTTCAGTTCAGCTCATCCCGAGCTCATTGTGCTTCCGCTACATCGTAAATTAAAGTCATCTTGCGGCACTCGCTGTCATTATCACCTGCGAACACAAATTGCTGAAATATCCTGGGAACACTAGAAGCATGAGAACGAACAAAACGCTCTGTCAGGGGCGCTGTGCACGAGGCAGACATCACACAAGTTTTTGGCACCTTTCAGACGAAGGGTTAGGGCAGGGGTTGCGCCTGTGCTGAATGGCGCTTAAATTCTTAAACGTCTGATAAAACATATGCGAGTACAAGGAGCTAAGAACGTAATGTGAGGAAAAGACAAATCCATTCTGGAATGCCGCACAAGTACGAGTAACCCCGAAGAGTGAAAGCATATCACTTAAAAGCAAATTAAAATACCTTCACTGGTGGAGGGGGGGGTTTCATTTTCTTTCAACTTTTTCCGTAATTTAAACTTCATCTTTTGTTGGGAATTTCCGAAGAAGTTTACATGAATTTTATTCTGGGATTTTGAGCGACAGGAGCTTAATTGCTTTAATACTTTTGAGGAACGAAGTTCTTAATAAACAAAATATAAGTCATCATGTTTATAAAGCAAGGTGTTAACTCAATGGCAGTTACTTCCTGCCCACTCGTGCGGGAAGGCTCTGTTCTTTCGGTCGTGGGATGGAGTTCTGATGAAGCAAGTTCAGAGTTCAGTTTATTATTTTTCATTTTTATATACTAAAACTCATAAGAAGATTGTAACGAAAATTAGCTCAGTTTAATCACTGGATTGTCTGAAGTAAAAATATTCTTTTGATACTTTAGTTGAGGTTTAAGTTGACATCAAAAACAGTTGATAAGCAGTTTGCCACCTTTCACTTTTAGTCGATTATCAGTTGTATATCTGCTGCTTGCCATTCACAACTGAACTACTTTATCGTTATGAGTCGCATTATTATAATTGACTTCAACTGAAAGAATATTTTTTCAGCACTTTCAAGAATATAGTTTTTCATTCCAAAAGCACATAATTGTTCTCTTATGTACTGTAGAAAGAGATGGCAATATTGATGACTCATTTAATTATTAGAGTGCTTTGTTCAGAGGAGTCTAGACGGAGGTGTCTTCAGTAGACTTTTTTCTCCATAAATTAAATCGAAGCCTTATCATCAACAGCTATCATCTCTGCTACGTTCAATTCACAACTAAACTACTTTATCATTATGGGTCGTGTTTCTATAGTTGACCTCTGCTGAATGAATCATTCCAAACATGATAGCTCGAACATTCACTTCTAATACTATAGAAAGAGATAGCAATATTGATGACTCTTTTCAATATTAAGTTCGTAGGAGTCAAAGGGATAACATCAGTACGAGAACAATCGAGCAACAGGAAATTAGTTCAAGCGATGAGTCTCATTACTGGCTTAACAAGCTGCATATGGAAACAGGATAAACCAGCAGCGATCAAAGGGAGTTGCATTTATCCACAAAAGTGATGTTAGGAGGACTCTAAATGAGGCTTCATGAGACTTTTCTCTCCATAAATGAAATCAGAGCTCATAAAAAGTTCTATGATACTGCCGATCAGTACCAAGATGAATGCATATTTGTTTTCCAATCCAAATCCCAATATAGAAATAACTGTTAGTACATAACTTGATTTCGAGAAGTAGACCCTACCTATTGATCTGCATGATGGTGTAGTTAAACACCTCTTGTCTATTTTCTGTGGGCCAACCTATTTGAAGTTCTCTGGCCACCCTTCTGAGTTATGTTTTTATGTCACAAACTCAAGGGGAGTGCTGAGAAAAGTAGGAGACCCCCGAGGTTTTCAACATAGTTACATTTGTTGTGTGTGTTCTTTAATTAATAGTCCTATCACTCTAAATAAGCAGAATCCTTCCAAGTCTTACCGGATTTACGGTAATGCCACTTGATTGAATTCCATGAGCATTTTTATGCTCAATCTCCTTTTAAGTCCTTTTGGTGCCCTTTTAGCTCCTTTTTGGAGCACTTTTTGCACCGTTTTTGTACATTTTTTTGCACTTCTTCCTTTACACGAAATACAGTGATTAATGCTTAAGGACCAAATGAATCAGCAGCTTTACTTGCAGGTATTTTGATTTACTCATGCTTCGACACTTGCACGGATGAGCATCTGAGCCAGCAGCAGGATGAATGTAGAATATTAAATAGCCTTGCAGTGACTTTAGTCTAACAATTTAAAAGGGTTGAATACGCTGGCGAACTAAATACTACGATTGCATTTTCATTTGAAGAATTCCACTCCCATTACTAAGCAGCACATATACTCGCCCGCTTCAATGCATTCCCACTGATTTAATTATGTGTGAAAATCATTTGTGAAATAACAATTCCCACTCACTCAATGCTTCATTGACCGTTGCAGTTATGGCCCGGAGCAGTTATTAAACTATTCCACTTCATGGCGATTTGTTCAGCTTAGCACAGACGGACTTAGCAATTAGTTCCAGTCAATTTGCACACTGGCAATTATGCGTACCGTAGACGGGCACCACTCCACCGGTCCTATCAGATGAGTCGAGGCAGTTAATTAAGTTGAGTGCATTACATGCAATGATGCCCCCAATTGCCCCGATGGCAGCGCTGTTGTTGGGAGCAAATATTTAAATTTAATTAAATCGAACAATTGAAACAATTTCAATTAATTCCTGCCGCCTCCTCACAGGAAAGCAGAATCGAAACTATTTTACGGCAGGCGCTAATTCATCACTTCACAGTGGAAACTCGATTAGGATATCAAAGGATATAAAATAGAATTCAGTTCATAGTAAATAAGAGCAAAAATATAATAAAATATTTAAAAGTCAACTAAAAACGAAGGTAAATAAAACTAATAAATTAAAATGAACGGAAATATTTGAATTAGAAGCAAAAATATGAATAATTCGAACAAAACTGTTACCGTATATTTAAGTTGTTGGCACAAACTAATTTGCCCCTACACTCCACCTAAAGTTGCCTTAACTTGCATGTACGTTAATGTGACTTACATCTACATACGTTACCTTGCCTTGCATATAAGTGACCTTGACTCCCAACGGACCCAACTGGTCGTCTAAGTAGCATCATCACTGGTTTATTGGTGATGCGGCTGCCCAACCTACCTACCTACCTTGACTTGTTCCTCTTCGGAGTTGCAAACTAACATAAAGTTGTATATTAAAAACACTAAGAATATGTTTACTATAATACTGATTTGTGTGGTTGGAACTGAAGGCGTGGCAGTTGACTATTTTCTATATGAAAGAAACCCTTTTAATATGTGTTATAAAGAGGGCCCTTTGCTCTCTCGCGGAACCATAGCAACTAATTATTATTATTCTAAGAGGGAGAACAATTGTTTACGAGTATGAAATATAATATAAAGATATGAACAAATTTGTGCAAATCACATAAAAAGAATGAATCAAAATAGGCGTGGCTATGTCACTTATATCAAAATATATACCACTTCTATGAGTCTACTTATAAGATGATCAGAACTGTTTGATATAAGGCATAAAACCCGAGTGATCCTAGACAACAAAAGTATAAAGACAAAATTCAAACTTTAAGTTGTTTTTTGTTCATTATGAACCACTTCAAAGTCACAATACAATTATATAGCTTAACGCACATAATCGTGTGAAATTCGTAATACACACCAATCATACAATTGTGGGAGACCTCTACAAAGTAGGCGAAACTACCAGGAGGAAGATATCTAGCTCTTTGTTGTGGATGCTACCTGTGTTTGCTTTGACGGGCTCGGTTGCAGATCTCACAAGTATTCCTAGCTACGCCAAATAAGAGGGTTCTTCTGTTGTTCATGAGGACCCTAAATTAATTGATTTGCTTACCTCAGTTCTGAACATAAATTAGTATAAAAGTTGGTCATCAAACTATGCTCAACATATAAAACTGTTGTATTCATATTTCACATTAGTTTCCATTAGTAAGGAAGGAAGAATCAGTTTGTTTAGGAAGGAAAGTGCTTATTTACTTTATTCGTTGTAGTTAATATGGAAATGTCAGTTGCTACAGGCAATGTTCAGCCAAAATATCCTTGATATACCTTCCTATCTCAGAGTAAGTGATCTCAGCCAGCTGAACACACAGACAAACCATGTCAAGTATATTCCAAGGGGGAATATTTATGAGATCGTAACTTGAATCCCTTTTTTATATACACACTAGAATGCTCCCATACAGTAACCAAATATACCATATATTTATTTGTAGGGTATAGGAAAGCATATAAATCAAATATTCGTGCAGCTGGAATTATTTTATCATACCTAAATTTATTATTCGCCAGCTAAAACAAATGACCTTCCAGAATAGGCTGTGAATACAGGCCACAAAGATAGGGGAGAGTGGATTGTGACTAACATATCAGGCCACACAGATGAGGGAGAGTGGATTGTGACTAACATATCAGGCCACAAAGATAGGGGAGAATGGATTGTGACTAACATATCAGGCCACAGAGATGAGTGAGAGTGGATTGTGACTAACATATCAGGCCACAAAGATAGGGGAGAATGGATTGTGACGAACATATCAGGCCACACAGATGAGGGAGAGTGGATTGTGATTAACATATTCAAAGCTATCCAATTGCTTCAGTTTATTGTAGTCACAGTTAAAGCAGTTTATAATGGGATACTGGATCTCCACAACTGTTTCGAACTCATCTCATGGAAAGATTTAAACTATTTCAACTATAACTGCAAAACTCCTCCAAATCCTTCTGCAGATAATTGGTCATATAAATGGAATAACATTGCCGTGATTATATCAGGCAGCAGGCATGGGAATTCCATAACTCCCAGTCGAGCTTTTTGCAGTTAATATGCAGCTAATGCAGCTTCCAAAAAGACTCTCATCTACAATTGCCACCGTGCCCTCTAAAACGACACTTGAAAGAAGCTGCAGCTCACATGTTTTTGACGGCTTCCTTTGATCCGTGCCCTTCTGCATGGCCTTGCAGCCCCAAGTGTTACTGAACTTTAAAGTAGGCTGTAATTTGTGCCATTTTAGTGGGCGAAACTTGAGCAAAGCTTTTCAATGCCGCACAAAAGAAATCGTGCGTAATTTAGTGTGTCACACACAGAGGCCAAAACGTAAGGTATGGAGTACTCAGCTGCATGAACCTGACAAGGCTATCAGGGTATGCCTTCAATTTGGGAGTTCTCTTTTCTTTTCTATGAGGGTTCTTTGTGGATACTGTATCCTAGAATGCTAAGTAGTGAATCCACCACTATGTTAATGATGAGGGAGTGCTATTGGTGAGACCATTGTTTGAGGGAGGTTGTATCATCATCTTGTGGAAAGTCCTTGTTGGGGCTGTTTAGCATAATGATACCTGGAAACACCCAGTGACTTATTAATAAAAACTTCTGGTTCAAATATACTGCTTTTGACGTGTTTGAATCTCGTAAAGACTTGGTAGCTACAAACATCTACCGCGTTCTAGAGACGAGTATATGTGTTCCAGGATGTCACACATATCTAACTAAAGCTAACTATATCTATACAAATGTGTTGACGCTTAATCGACTGCACTTCTCCTATTTTTATAGAATTTTCTATTCTTATGGAAATTGAATTTATTTAGCTGCCTGAACCTGAGCCTGAGCTTACGTTGTGCATGGTGATGTGCCAATATTTCTATTGTCAGCTCAGCTGCATGCATCTGCATGAAAAGCACTCATTTTGTGAGGAATTTCACACATCTCCTCTCTGCGACAAAGCAAAAAGTGCCTTAAACTTTTCAACACCTTGACTAACAAACGCTATTCAAATCTGCTGAGCTTGTAGTTTATACAGCAAAACACAGTGAGTCTGTGCATGGGTATAGATGTGTGTTTGCGGTTGTATATATGGAGGTCCTTGCTTGTACCATGTACGACATGCATATTGTGTGTTTGTGGAAGCTGCCTGCAACTTTTTCATTAGTGAGCCCTATTCATAAAATCACACACGCACCCACTACACCGACAAGAAACTACTTTACCACACACACTCGCAAACACACACAAACACTCTCTCGGCAGTCACATAAAGCCAACCCACTTTCCAGTCACATACATGTCATATTTGCCACCACCAGGACTAACACCGTCAGACACGTTTTAAATTTTTAGTAGCTTTTAGTGAAAATTATGCATGCTGTTGCGGTGTGTTAGCAGCAATAATCTTCAGTCGAAAGCACTTAACTCGTGTGCACCTTTAAAGTGCGCTTTCAGGCGCTTGAACCGCCACATGCTTTCAGCTCATGTCCTTGCTGGCCTTGCAGGCATGGAGTGAAGGTGCTCACCTCGACACAACTACTCGGAAGAGTTTTTAATATTTAATCAGCGTCTGAAAAATGTGCTTCAGCAAGGTTTGTGCTGGGACAGTTCCCTTGCCTACACACACACACACACAAACACTCACTCATACACACACACATCTTGAGGTTTAAATGCGCGTATGCGAGTGGGAGGATAATTATAAATTATTACAAAATCCATACGCATTGAAATTCTCATTGACATTGCAGAAAAAGAACACATGCTGTGGAAATGGTGGCGTAAAATTTCTGTGGCATTCAAATCAAGGTTGGGTCTGGTGGCTTACATGGCGTATGACAAGCTTAAGTACGCCTAAGACAACATTAAAAGCACAATGTCTGCGTACTTAAGTGACATTGTCAGCAATGCGAAGACACACACAAACACACTAATGTACAACGCCCTCAGACAAGGCTTGTACAGCCGGTAAGGCAGGCAAAGCACAATCATAAACACAAAACTATTCCCTGCCTCTCGTAGTGCTGTGCCAGGGTCTCCCTCGAACGGGGGACTCCATGTTTACAACAATGAACAATTTAAAGATGGCATTTGAATGGCTGCATTGAGACAACGACGAGATATGCATGAGGGTGACAACAATGTTCGCGGGTTTCAAGTGCCGCAAGTTGCAATGTGGCCCGCACACAAAGCAGACAGCAGACCAAAGTAGTTCCGCTAACAACTGAACTACAATGCAAATTATGCTTAGCTCAACAAGCAAAGAAAGTTTACTGAATGCGGGCAGATTACTCGATGCAAAATCACTCAAATAGTTGCCGCATTGTATGTAGTAGGAAGGCAGCATCAGTGTGGCTTCATAGTTTTCAAAGCCGGAAATCTAGCTGATGATTTTAGCATTCTCGAAACTTGCCCGCGAACAAAACCAAACTTCAGAAGCTTTGATGTGGTTCTATGCAAGTATAGAAATAATGATGTCAGTACACGACCGAGCTCTCAGATAAGGTATATTTCAACATGACTGAATGGATGCAGGTGTTTGGGGGTCTAAAGTTTTCCGCTAACAAAAGCAAACTTCAGAAGCTGTGATTTGGGTCTATTTAAGTATAGAAATAATGATGTCAGTACATGACCGAGCTCTCAGATAAGGTATATTTCAACATAACTGAATGGATGCAGGTGTTTGGGGGTCTAAAGTTGTCCGCTAACAAAAGCAAACTTCAGAAGCTGTGATCTGGTTCTATTTAAGTATAGAAATAATGATGTCAGTACACGACCGAGCTCTCAGATAAGGTATATTTCAACAGGACTGAATGAATGCAGCTGTCTGCGGGTCTAAAGTTTAAGAGTTTCAAGTCACTAGCCCAAAAGGTTCAACCACCAAGAGATGTCGCTAACAAGTATAAGTTATAGAAAACTGAAGGTATACAAGCATTCTAGGAGAGATATAAATGCTTTAGAAATAAATCAAGGATTCCAGGATATATGAAACCTCAGTGTCTGAAACAACACAAAAATTTCACAAGATTCGCTTTTATAGTTGCATAGTTTCTTTATCACTGCTTCCTTCTATTCACAACTGAACTTTCTGTTATTATGGGAGGTTTTTGTGCGGTCTCACTTTGCTCTACACAATGTTCTCGAACGTACTAGAAGGTGATACATTACTACAAATGAGACTAAGTCATCTATTAAACTTAATAGTGTGGAAATAATAAACAACAACCCCACTGACTTATCACTAATAACTTATCACTAATAACTTATCACTAATAACTTATCACTAATAACTTATCACTAATAACTTATCACTAATAACTTATCACTAATAACTTGTTACATATGAAAGGAAATGACGCTATTGGCACTGATAGACAACTTTCTGATAGTAACAAGAACATTGTGGAATAGGAAGTTCGGGTATAGGAAGATAACAGAGAGTTCAGATGTGATTTGAAAGCTCCAATGACTTATGAAATGAGAAAGGATGAAATAGAAAACTCAGGAGTTCAGTTTTTCATTTACTTATTGTGACAAAACAATCTTTTCAGCATTCATGAGTAAACATGAATAAACATCAATTCAATTTATATCCATAACATCATATATAAGTTGCTGTTATCTCTTTCTTTCTAACTTTCTTAGTCATTTATAATGTTGTCTCTTTCTATCACACTATGATGAATAAAAGATAATGCTATCTCATTTGCACTGATAACCTTCTGGTACAATCGAGAACACTATGGAACAATCGAGACCATTGTGGAAGGCAGCATTCGTGTATAAAAAAGTCACACACAGAGTGCAGTTGTGAATGGAAAGCTCTCCTGCAGAACACAGAACAGTTTTATTTTCAGTATCTGAATGACTCAATCAAACTGCTCGCCCCTTTATATAGCTGGTCTCCATTTCCAATATGATTCCTTGAAGGTTCAATAGCTTTAAAGCATTAGGTCCTTTAGCGCTAAACCGAATGAACGATTGTCTTCTAAAATGAGTAAAGGGAATAACTTAGTATTAATAGTAGCAGGAAGTATATTGAGACAGCGCCTCTGCTAGTCTCCACATACTGATGGGTGTGTTGGCATATTATCACAGACCCTCTTTGAAACAACAACAAAGTATTGGTTGACTTTTGCGTTTGACAGATTAACAGGGAAGCCTTGCTTCAAGTGTATTGAGTTTCTAACGCCTAATACCTTCTTTGGGACTTGATTAATAATACTCCCAATAAATTCTTAGATAAGTTGAACTGAGTTAATGACCATGTTTTTAAAATCCTCTCTTTTTTATAATTTCCAGGGGCTTTGGCAAACAAGGATTCCAGTGTCAAGGTAAGTAAAAGAAATTATTAATATACACTAAGGTAATTTTAGTATAGAAGGATAACAAGGAAAGGTTTAAATAAAAAGAAGAAAGTTTAAAAGAGAGTAGCTCCAAGGAATAAGGCTGCGGGGAAATGAGGAACCAAAAGAAAAATGAACTAACTAGCAATCTAATATAAGAGGTTTAGATATGGATATCATGAATATGATGAAGTTGATTAATGAAATATAAAGACAGCTTTGAGATTCAAAGTTTCGTATAATATTGTAAGGATAAAGAAAGAGGTCTCTCTCTATAAGTGACCTTCATTTTTGCAAAAGCCAACATATTTCCCATCATTCTACATCACTCATTGTAGCCAGAATTTCCTTGAAGATGGAATATTCAAAGCTTTGTATAACTTTGTAAGGATACTGAAAGAGGCCTGCAAAAGTAACCTTCATATTTGAAAAAGCCAACATATTTCCCATCAACTACATCACTCATTGCAGCCGGATATTTTGTATAACTTTGTAAGGATAAAGAAAGTGGCCTCTATAAGTGACCTTCAATTCTGAAGAAGCCAACATATTTGCCATCAGCTACATCACTCAATGTAGCCAGAGTTTCCTTGAAGATGGAATTATTAGGCTATAAAGCTACTAAAGATGAGATGAGATTACGCCTCTTTAACTTCTAAGAGTATAGCTGCATATTACTATGGTACAGCTTATTAATATATGAATGGTACAGTTTATTAAAAATAAGTTCCAAGTACAAAAGAAGTCTTGTTTCACTCGAGATCCGTTTCGAGTGACTCCCCAGCTCGTTGACAGCTCGTTGACCGCCTCTAAAACAGCGTTGCCACTGTTTTGGGAAAAACAGTTCCCACAACTCGGCCATTCTGATTTTCATTCGCCTCGAATGTGTCATCGCTATCATCGTCTTCGTATTGAACCCAAGGCTTCATAAATTCAGCACAACTAGATGTTTTCATGGGACCCTCGTAGCAATTACCTGTTCGAATTAAATCATAAGAATTTTTTAGTTTAACCCCTGTTACCTCATAAGGCCCCAAATATTTTGGTTTGAGCTTCAAACCACCGCCCAGTTGAGTCCTTTTGATGGCTACCAGATCACCAACTTTATATTTTCGTGCTGGTTTCCGCTTACGATCGTATGACTTCTTATTTTCTGCTTGGATTTGCAGGATGTGCTCTTTTGCCTGCTGACGTAGTTTGTTTCGTTGGTCATCAAATTGCTTCACAATTTCAGCTTCGATAAGCTCTTTGATATGCAAGTCGTCTTTCATCCGCATTTTCACACCGGTCATTAGCTCAAAGGGTGTTGCGTGCGTACTTCGTGAAAATGAAGCATTCATTAGCTGCTGTACCGCCTGCACGTGTTTGTACCATTTCGTTGGTTCCCCAAGACTAAGTTTCGCAAGGACGTTAGCGATCACGGCATTCATTCTTTATGTTCGCACTTTTCTCATTATTCGCGCGTAATATTTCGTAATATTTTAATTTTTCTTTAAACTCCGCTAAGTCTTTCGCACCGTACAAAATTGTTTTGTTTATGTTTAAATCATTAATACCGTCAATAACATATTGAATTAAAGCACGATCTTCTATATTACCGCGACCCGCAATGTCTTTCATTTGAAAAAAATATTCTCTTACACCTTCTTCTTTTTGCATTTTACGTTCCACAAGTTGTTTATGCAGCACAGCACTGTTGACTGTCGTTCCAAATTCTGATAAGAGAGCTCCTTTTAAATTATTCCACGAAGATAAACTTTTCTCACTGCAAAGAAATGTCTTTGCTAGCCCTCTAACTGACTTTTTTGCAAATACAAACTTTTGCAATTCGTCCCAATTCATGAGAGTAGCTGTCTCTTCGAATTCTGTCACCCATGCTTCAATAGAAATATTTTCGCTGCCGTCAAATAAGCGTATGGAGTCTTCAATGTCTCTAAAACTCATTACAAATTTTGGTGGTTGATTTACGTAGTCGCCTCTCTCGCGATTTACCTCTCTCTCTTTTTTCTGATTTGTTCGTTTGTCGCTGCGCTTGCGCTCTGATTTTTTTGTTTTTGTATCTTTACCGTCGTTAGCTTCAACATTCCTGTCGTTCCATCGTACCGTCTGATCGCCGTCTTCTTCGTCTGTCTCTCGCTCTTCAGTTGCTTCGCTCTCAGTTATCTCGTCGTCATTGCTTGCTTCGTCGTCATCGTCGTTTTCATCCTCTGTTTCTTCATCGCCGTTTTCTTCGCTCTCGAAGTTATGAAGAAATTGAAAGATGTGCGCCTTTACGTCGTCAACTGAGTGCTTGATTCCCAGAATCGAGCATATCACCGCCAAATCAGCCGCCGTTAGATTTGAATCAATGTACGCTGCTTTCCTCTCGTATTGTTCGTCGTCAGTGTCGAAACCAAAACCGCTAAACTCTCTCAGCCTCTGCCGATTACGTCTATCGCCTTCTCTTTCAAATATGTATTTATGCAACGCCGTAATATTCACTTTACTGGCGTAACGGATGTTTCTGCGAATTTTCTCGAATTCTTGTAAAGAACGCATTTTATATATAAATTTTTTTTTAAATATATATTTCTTTTTCTCCGTTTTGGCTCAAAAAATCCCGCACAAACTTACACACGTTTTATTTTCTTTTCGCGACGCGTATTTTATTCTTTTCCGGACGATCCCCCAAATTTATGGTACAGCTTATTAATATATGAATGGTACAGTTTATTAAAAATAAGTTCCAAGTACAAAAGAAGTCTTGTTTCACTCGAGATCCGTTTCGAGTGACTCCCCAGCTCGTTGACAGCTCGTTGACCGCCTCTAAAACAGCGTTGCCACTGTTTTGGGAAAAACAGTTCCCACATTACTATATGGTACAATGCGCACCACCTTCTCAGATTCAAATCGACAAGTGTTATTCTGTCACATTATAATGCTGATATTCGAACTTACCATTCCGGGCTTCGTTATGGATTCAGCTAACAAGTTCTAACAAAATAGCCTATTGTCTTACTTGATTAGATGTTTCCTAAAGGCAATCTTGTTCTCATTCAATATTTGCTTATGCTTCTAGAACATCTATTTAGATACGTTGTTCTCACTTGATCCAAGCAACTTTTGTTTGTGGAGAGTAGGAGTTCAGGGTATTATACTTACCCAAAGAGACTGAGACCTTATTTGTTCCCTCCAAAATGTACTTGAGCTCACTAAAAAGTGAGTGGCTTAACTTTGGGCACACTTAATAAATTCTTTAATCCATCATTGTATTACGGTGGAATCAACTTCAGTGTGATTTAGTCATGATCTCTGGATCTTCTTCATCCACACTCTTCCACCTATAAAGTGACCAGCTCTTGGATATATTTCAGGCATCTCCATTTCGTAAACACAACTCTTATTTTTTAGATGCAGTTATCAGGATTAATGTGACCGCTTGAGATATTCTCAGAAACTGGTTTGATACTTATCTCCCATTCAAGATTAAAAGTCCTGTCACTGCCTTCAGACTATTTGCAAGCCATTCAAAAGAAGTGTTCTCAGCTACCTTTGAATTTGTTACTTCCCAAGGGTCGCCGGTTCAAATCCTGCCACGGGCTTGGTCTCCAAAATGCTTCTTTCTATAAAATCTTTTTCTCTTCGAGTCGAAAGCCTCTGTAGCTAGTACTCCTTCCCCCAACATTTTGCATTCATAATTAATTACATTGTAAGGTAATAAGGTAATAAAAGTAATAATACCTTTCAATTACTCTCATCTTATACTTGTTCTTCAGTGGTATCAGCCTCACTCTGTACCTATAGATTACCTGCTTCAGAATTCAAATGTACACGGAGATGTTCGGAAAGATACATAATAATACCTCCATCTGTGGACCTTTGCCTTATAACTCTTCTTCACAGTTTACAGGATCAAATTTGAAGATCAACCACAATATTTCTTGAACTTTTTCTTGTGAAGAAGTCATTCCAATTTATACTGATCGGTTTAACTTCACTTTTAAGTGAATCAAGCCTCTGTTTAGTGAAATGAGTTTGAGCCAAGACTCCGCCAATGTCCGTGACGAAGGTCTCAGATATAAAACCAGAGGAAAATTAGCTGACTCCAACCCTTACCATATCATACTTGGAGGATGTAAGCATATATCACTTACTCCTCCAGCACTAGCATGGTGCAAACCAAACAGACGCAACCATTACTATACAAAATATTAAACTCTCTAGTTTTCTGTAGGTCCATATCAAAAACAGAAGATACAGAATCATCCTTTTTCATACAGAATCTTCTGAAAATAGTCACCAAATTGACAGTTTCACTACTGGATAAAGTTATGCTTAAGCAAACACAACATTTCTCTACGTAGAATTTCAATTCTTGACTTGCAACCTCTGTTCCCAGAGTCACATTGGCAGCTGTTGCCACCATTTCAACTTTTAACACTCTCTAACCCCACCTCCACCCCTTCATGCTGACCATTCCGAATTGCAGACCAGAACTTTCAACCTTTATGTGCGAAAAAGTTTTCACACTCAACATTTTTAAAGCAATTTATGTTTATTGTCACCCTACTCCGCCACCCAAATGGCCCCGCTAGCGCCACTAGCGCCACTAGAGTTCCACAGCAGTACGTTCATGCTGCATGGAAGCTGGACCACGAGTGTCAGCAACTCAAAATTACATTTCATAAGCGGTTTACACTAATGGAGTCCTTGACCATGGATATTTTGCGAAATTAATTCCTCACTCAAGTAACGTGGCGGCAGGGATAAAAGCACGCTAAGCGGTGAGGCACCAGTTACACAGTGTATATTTAATTATATTTAAAATATTTAGATTTAATATTCACTCTTACTTCTTAAACTTATTTCAACTGATATATCCTTTTTTCTTCTTCTACGCAGTTTGTTCGTACGTGGTACACAAGCGCTGTCATGAATATGTCACATTCATTTGCCCCGGCAAGGATAAAGGAATCGATTCCGTAAGTTTCAACAACAAGAAAAAAAATATCGTACATAAGAAAAATAAATTTCTGCCACTAATCAAAAACAGAACTTGTAAGCAGCACACATACACACCCATACAAATCCAGGGGCATTTATAATATAAGCACAAAGAAAATAAAGAAAGGCATAAGAAAAGTAACCAAACAGGATATGAACATTTATGAGGACACACAGTCGCAAACACACTCACTCACACACACACACACACACACATAAATCAGTGGCAACACGTGCCAGAAAAAAACTCACAGAAATAAATAAATGCACATATGCCACTCACACTCGCCCACACCCACCCTCACGCATTCACTCACTCACACACACACACACACACAACATCTGCATTGAGAAATTACCATTTAGCATACTTGTGTGAGCTCCATTTGGCGCGTTGTGCTCGTATTTTTGCGGCGAAATTAAATTACAAAGAAATATTTAAAATTCCACATTATGAAAATTGCTGCGGAAGCGTGGATGGGCACAGTCGCACATATCCTGCTCGCCCTCACCGAAGAGACTACTTCGCAACAATTGTGCTGGCGGCGCTGTTGCGGACCCCACATTCATCCTCATCGCCACAGCAAATTTTGTGTAAATTTACAACTGTCATTTTGCACTTTTTCTCCACTCACCGTGGTCCATTTCTATATTTATACATGGATGTGTGTGTGTGTGTGTGTGTAGTTATGTGTTTGTGTTCGCATACGTCGTCCTCGTTCTCGTCCTGGCCCTCGTGTTCATATGTTCACTCACATGTGGAGCCTTATTTACGCACACAAATAAAGAATTTGCTTTATGTTTCAGGCATAACATAAATTAATATTGCTTATACTCACATACAGGGTGCTATAATGAACTGTTTAGTGTACGCATAAAAACGTGCCTCCGCAGAGAAATGGTCATAAATCGACAACGGAGATGCTAAAGTAGCGAACGTGTAGAATTGCGGTTTTTATACAAAATTTCATTAGGTCCTTTTTTACGAATGAACCGAAGTCCATCTCAGTGTAATCAGAGCTGGGTAAATGCCATTACATAACAATTACTACAGCAATTTCATATTAAATAATAACTAGTGTGTAATACTTATAAGTACCATATAGCAAAATTATATCAATTACATTACAAAGAAGTTTAGTAGATAATGGGGGTTTCTTTGTAATGGGTAAGAACTCAATTACTATGTATTATAATTGATATATCGTAAGCTTTCAATAAATAATTACTACAATGCAAGTACAAGGTATTGTAATTTGAAATTAATGTTTCCATTAAATGAAAAAGATATTAAATTCCAATGCAATTTATTTATAGCAATTGATAATTCAATATTCCAGTTACACAGTGGTAAAAATGAAGGAATACATAGAATGTCATTACAATTTAAGTATAGTAATTGATAATTGAATACACATTTAAAGAGTAATGATAGATCACATAGAATATCATTACAATTTAAGTACTTGATAATTGAATATTATTAAAATTTATTTGAAGTAATTGATAATTCAATATTCCAATTACACAGTAATATAAATGAAGGAGCACATTGAATACTATTAAAATTTATTTGAATTAATTAATAATTGAATATTACAATTACACAGTAATAGAAATGAAGGATCACATAGAATGTCATTACAATTTAAGTGTAGTAATTGCTAATTGAATAATTTAATTACACATGGATAATAGTTGTAGTATTTGATAACTTAATATTCCAATTACACTGTTATATATATGAAGTAACTCACTGACTATCATTACAATCTAATTTTAGTAAATGATAGTTGAATACACATTAATAGTAATGAAGGAACGCATTGAATATCATTACAGTTTAAGTGTAGTAATTGATAATTAAATAATCTAATTACACATTGATAAGAATGAGGGAACACATTGAATACAATCGCAATTAATTGAAAAAATTCATGATTAAATATTTCAATTACACATTAATATAAATGAAGGAACAAAATAAATACCATTACAATTTTATGGAGGTAATTGTTAATTGAATACTATAATTATATCGTAATATAGATGAGGTAACACAGTAAATACCACTGCAATTCAGTTACAGTAATTGGTAGTTGAATATTCCAATTACACTGTATTAAATTAAATACAACTGCAATTCAGTTACAGTAATTGATATTTGAATTCCAAATCCAATTACACTGTTATAAAATTGAAGTAACGCATTGATTATCATTACAATCTAATTTTAGTAATTGACAATTGAATACACATTAATAGTAATGAAGGATAACATAGATATTATTACAATTTCATTAATAATTGAATATTCTAATTACAAAGTAATGTAAATTCAGGAACTCACTAAATATAATCCCAATTAATTGAAGTTATCGATTTTTGAATATTCCAATTACACATAGTAATGAACAATAGTAATGAAGTGATATCATTACAAGTTCATTAATAATTGAATATTCCAATTACACAGTTATATAAATGTAGGAACATAATGAATACAATTGCAATTAATTGAAGTAATTGATAACTGAATGTTTCCATTATAATGTAATATAAATGCAGAAACATATTGAATATCATTACAATTTAGTTATAGCAATTGATAATGGATTATTCCAATTACACTGAAATATAAATGAAGGACCGTATTGAATACCATTGCTATATAATTGTAGTAATTGATAATTGATTATTCAAAGTACACTACAATATAAAAGAAGGAACACATGGAATATTATCACAATTTAGTTATATTAATTGATAATTGAATATTCCAATTACACTAGAATGTAAGTGAATTAGCATATTAAAAATCATTACAAAAAATTGTATTAATTGATACATGAATATTCCAATTACATAGTAATCGAAGTAAATGTCTGCGCAATATCACTACAAATCATTTGAAAATCATTCTATAATACTTATCACAATGACATTAATTAGTAATTAATTGCTAATTAATTTACTAATTCCCCAGTAATTACTTTGAAATATATCAGAATCAAATACAATTTTTGAGTGATTTCAGTGATTGAATTTAATCAAATATTGGAATTAAATATTATAAGGAATTAAATAAAATATAATTAATTATTAAATCTCCCACTGAAAATAAGTACAATTACATAAAATGTAATTGGTTATTTTGAAATCCTAATTACAGAAATTGAAACTAAAAGAATGTAATTGGTGATATTATATATTATTCAATAACGGCACATAATCCAATCCATTTAAATAAAATGTAATTGAGATATTTAATTATCGCAAATATTCAATTACACAGTAAAGGGATTAAAACTTATCACAAATGATTAAAATTTAATTAATGGTATATTTAATTACACAGTAAAGGCTTTGAAACTTATCATAAAATAATAAAAATGTAATTGATGGTATATTTAATTACACAGTAATGCCATCCTATATATAAAATGCTATTGGTTGTTTTTAATTACTTAGTAATGAAACTAATAAGATGTAATTGGTGATATTCTCCATTGTGCAGTAAAAACACCCAAAGTACTCACATTTAATTAAAATGTAATTGCTGGCATATTCAATTACACAGTAAAGGGATTAACAGTAATCATAATTTAATGTAAATTGTAAAAATGTAATTGATGTTGTTATCAATTACACAGTAGTGGCATCGTAAATAGTCATTCATTTTATATTGAATTCCTAAGTAATAGACAATAATTACAATTGTAATTACTATAAATTGTACTTTTCGATAAATATTTAAAAGTTTCTCATTAATGTATTTGAAAAAATATGCAATGCTATAAAAATTAATTTATTTTCAGTTCCTCACAAATGTAATTGTAATTCAATACCAATAATTTAATACCAATTACCTTACAAGTAAGGGATTAAAGAATTTTTAAATTATCATAAATTGTATTAAAAATAATTTCAATTTAATTATATTGACAATTACAATTATATTGACTTATAGAGTTCAATATTGACAGTTGAAATATTCAATTATTTGCCAATAAAAAAGAATATGATTACATTTTCAATTTCAGTAATGAAATTCACAAACTATGGAATGGATTTAGAGCGACTGCAAATCCAGTAATTTGAGTAGTAATTCCTAGTTCTAAAGCTGACAATAATTGAAATTTATTTTACAAGTAATTGAAACTTGTTTTTACTCTATTAGTTCCTTAGTAATGTAATTGGAAATCTCAGTACAGTGATTTAAATATAACAATACATTCTTAAATCCACAGTAATGGAATCATTTAAATTAGAAATCAAAATATTTAAATAATATTAACATTTTAAATGGAATTAATAATAATTTCTACTCCAAATGGAATAATTCCTCAGTAAAGTAATTAAAAAGCATGAAGCAGTAATTATAATAATTATTAATTAGATATTTCAAGTTCTCAGTAATGTCATTAATTTAAAACTTCATTTTGCGTAACAAATAATTGTAATTGGTAATTAATATTTATAATTTCTTATTTTGTACATTAACATAAAGAAGTACTAAAATTTAATTCCTATGTAATTAAACAGAAGCTCATCACTATTGAGTATTTATTTTCATTGGCTGTACTGCACTTCGAACAATTTGATGTTTTGTGCAAAATCACTATTGAGTAATGAAGTAATTGGTGAAGAAGTCAAATCCTCAGCACTATAATTAGCAGTAATTATAATTACATTTGTTATTTGTAACTACTCATAAGATATCACATTCGTTTGTAATGCATTACATTTCCATTTAGATAACTACTAATTAATATTAAAGAGTACTTGTATTTTCAAATTGCAAATCTATATAAATCCATTACCAGATATGTCAGCAAGACCATAAATATTGCAATGTCTTAGTAATTGCGATGAATTGGCAATGGTAACTTTTTAGTAGTTCTACTGAAGGAATTGCCAATTACAATTCCATTCAGTTGAAGTACTTGTACCCAGCTCTGATTTCAGTCAATGCGTTGCTCTGTAAGAGGGAGTATTCCCATTCCAATTTGAAAAATAAATGTGAAAAGTTGTGAAATGCCAGTTGAAAATTGTTGGGTGAAACCTGAGCCCCGAACATAGCATTCTTCATCATGATCATGATTTAAACTTAAAGTTACAATATAACAAACTACAGCACACAACAATCCCAAAAGTCCAACTAAAGCGCACAATCATTTATGACCTTTAGTTAACATTTTTCTTTAAGGGTAGTTACTCGTAGTTTAGCCGGAACACACTGCAACTAGAATCAGTGGTGTTCATCCTCCACACCGCAAAGCAATCCAAATGTTGCTCACAATCAACACACACATATAAACATGTCGTCTACACCTTCACGCACACATAGAAACAGCTTAGGTAATGCATACGAGCGACCCAGCAGTGAATTGGCAGCGACAGCAGGGATTTGACTGATGGCAGAGTTTTCGCTACAACAATTCAAGTGAACAATTGTGAAGCTCTGAAATCAAGTTATAAGAAATTGCATGACAAGTCAGTTGGAGTGTCAGGCAGTTATGACTATATAATTCACATATCACCTAGTGTTCAGCATTAACAACAACAACAAATGACATGTCATCTGGTGTATCAGGTAGCTGTGAGATTATAAATAATATGTCAGCTGAAGTGTCAGGCAGCTCAGAAAGTAGTAATGTCAAATCATCTTGAGGATCAGGCCAGTTAAGATACTATCAATGACATGTCAGTTGAAGTTTTAACTGGTTATGACATTACAGTAGTCATCTCAACTAAAATTTCAGGCCGCTATGACACTTCTAATGAAATGTCATCAGGAGTATCACACAGTTAGGACACACAAATTATAAAATTTCCAGGCGTGACAGCAGGACTATCAGGTAAAGTGGTACCATAAATAACATTTCATCTGGAGTGTCAGGTAGTTGTGACTCTAAAAATGACTTGCCAGCTGTAGTGGCAAGTTCTCATGCCACTACAATGAGCTGCCAGCTGTAGTGGCAAGTACTCATGCCACTACAAATGATTTGTCAGCTTTAGTGTCAAGTATTTTTGCCACTACAAATGACATGTCATATCCAGTGTTAAGTATTCATTCCACTAGAAATGACTTGTCATTTGAAGTGTCAACTATTCATGCCACTACAAATAACATGTCATCTGGAGTGTCATCACCCTGAACTGTGTAGCTATATACTTTTTGAGGCAATTCCGACGTCCATTAACTTGTCATCGAAGCATCAGTACTAAATATACTTGAATATATCTGTCATTCCCTTTTGACATGTGCTGCCAATTTTCTGCTGGGTTGTCCTTCAAATGCATGTTTTTTTCGCACACTCACAGCACAGCTACAAAATTGCGGTGTGAGCGCGCATTTCTCGTTCGTACTTGGAAATTGTATTTTAATTTTGATGTGCGTGGTTTGATCCATTGTTACCGTTATTTTGAATTTCCGTCTCTTTTGTTTTCATGTGTTGTCATCACCCACACACAACAACAACTACTATAACTACAACTACAACTACAACAACAACGACACACAAATTCGTACAAATGTGGCCAACAACGCAACGCATCGAAATGCAATCAAAACCAAAATCAAAAACAAAAAACCAAAAAAAATCCAACCACAAAAACAGGATTCACCTAAAACCGTTCACCATTTCGAACCATTTACATACGCAGGACCCACATTCTGTGATCATTGCGGTTCGCTGCTCTACGGCATTTATCACCAGGGGCTTAAATGTTCAGGTAAAAGCAAACAACAACAATAAAAAATCTGCTGTGACAGTAATTGAAGTCAACTTCTTCCTTCTTCTTCCTTCTTCTTCTACTACTTCTACTTCTACTTCTTGCTATATCCTTCTGTCCTCTCTTTCCTACTCTACTGTGTGAGTGTGTGTGTATGAAATGGTGTTGAGTGAAAATTTGTATGGTTACAAATCTGAAATCCCTCCTCTCTTAACACAAGTGAATGCATTTCTCTCTCCCCGGAATGTGTTTTTAGAAGTGTTTTTCATATCATTTGAAGCAGTTCCCAATTTAAATTCCTTTCCTAATTTGTTCTCTGTGTGAAATCTCTTCCAAGTAAATTTAAGTGGACGTGTATATTTGTAAACGATACCGAAATTGTGGAGCATTGAAGGAGATTTGCGACCGTATTTAGCAAATATTTAAAGTACTCCTTTTGTTCTCGTCACATCCGAGTTCGAGCTCGTCAGAGTGCAGCAATTATTTGTTAATTTTATGTTTAACATTTACGAGACGCTTTACAATTGCCAACAAGTGAGGAATCCTTGGCAAATTTCAACGACTAATAAATTCCTACAGCAATCCAATTTACATTACCCCCACCGCCCACACTAAACTTGACAGAGCCAGACATTAAAGTGTAATGTGCAGCATCTGCTGCTGCCAACTTAAATTCATGAACACAGGAGTATGCAAATGCGTGCTGCTTGGTTGGCTGTCAGAAAACACTGCAAACTCGGACACTTGGGCAGGAGGAAATGAAACAACTCAACAGCTGGCTGGCAGGCTGGCAGGCTGGCGAACGTAATGTGCTGCTGGTTAAAGCAAAATATTTAGATAGGGAAATGAATGTCACTCACACGTCCATCAGGTCGTATGAGTAACATGTGTAGCAATCCCCCAGGATATATGAGCAACTCACTGTAATATTGTAATGTGATTTGTATTGTCTGTGTGAAGGATATGAGTGAAGTGTGTGGCACGTGAATTACGAAATTGCAACAGTTAAAATCGAAAAAATTAATAATCCTCTGAGTGAGTTTCCGGTTTTAAAGTGGAGCTTTTGCAGCATACTTATAGGCATTAACCACCTGCATCACCGTGAAAGCGTCAGTCAGCTTGAAATCTTACGATGAAAGATCTCCATAAATATGACGTATGTAGACTTGTGTTGGTATGATTGTAATTGTGAATTGGAAGCTGCTTGAAATATATTAAAGGACTCAAGGGAATGTCGTTTAGGCAAGACCAAAGTAGGCAGTACCCTATTTATAGTAGAGTCAACAGAAAACTTGTGCCATTTTATGACAACACTGCGAATACAATGCACCATTATTTCAACTGCGAAGCACAAAGTTTGTAGGATTGGGATAGTTTTTGAAGAAGCAATTTTAGAGTGGCGCCACTTTTTCTTAGCGAAATATATCAGGGAGTATAAATACCAAAGTAGGCAGTACCCCATGTATGGTGGAGTCAAAAGAAATTTGGCTTTTGCCATTAGGTGACACCATTATGACACCACTAAAGCAACTGCGAAGTATACAAATGTAGAAGTTTGGATAATCAGTTTGGGACATTTTTGAAGTAGCAATTTGAGAGTAGCCGCACTTGTTCTTAGAACACTATATCAGAGAGTAAATGCTCCTTTATATTCAGGTAGATTTGATAGATTCTGGCGTAATCCAACTGATTCGTTATCCGGTCAATGGAATCAAGAACAAGGCTTTAAAGCAGTTGCTACGTTAATGAGGCCATTGACCTTGATTTCTACAAGAATAATGACTATAATTATGACATTAATTGGTACAAGAATAATGACATAAAATATGACGATAATTATGTCATTAGTTCTGATAAAAATTCTAACAAAAAAGATGATATTAACTGGATCAGGAATAATGTTCTTAGAATTCTGATAATATGCCAGTATAAATAAGTTCTTCATTTCTTTACAAAGTTCTTTCTGTCCAATATTATCTTCCTCTTTAAACAGCCACCCACAAATTGTTCCGTTCAAATGATCCAACTTTAAAAATTCTTAAATTTCCTTCTTTTCTGCACACTCATTCATTCCTCGTTCTCTCGTTCATTCCTGAGCGCTTTCATCCCCAAAACCCCCCTCCAACATGCGTTCAAAAAATATCTCCTCGTACTAACTGGGAATTTAGTTGTCGTACTTGTGTGTGTGGGTGTGTGTTTGTGTGTGTATACGTGAGTAAACCTTTCCGCGCTCCAACTCAAGCTGACCCCAAGTTGCGTGCTTCAGCAAAGGACCTTCCGCACGCACACACAAGCGCACAAATCCCCGGTTGAACATTTGTTGCGCTTCTTGCCTGTTGAAAAATTCAAGTGACACCAACACAAGCGCTCGCACATAAATTTTGTATAACATGTTAAAAGTTATTTGATTAAATATTAATGCTGCAGCCTTTTTTTGGGTGGAGAAGGATACTGGAAAAGTTTCCGAAAAAACATGTCAGAAAAAGTGGCCCTGAAAGTGTGCAAATTGTGGCAGATTTTAATATTCTACTTAAATGCAGAAGAAACCCAATATTTTGTATACAGTTTGTGTGACTTTTGCTTAGAAAGGTGAAGGGACGTTGAAGGACATTGTCGTCCAAGCCACTTTACTAACTTTCAGATTATAGCAGGAACTATAAAGAATATTCTTGGTTCATGTTTTCCATAACTTTCAATGTTCACTATTGTAATAAACTGTTGCCTTCGCATATTCTTGATTATGTGGCAAGCGAATGACCAAATAACGAGGCGAGCGGCATAACCACATGCTGACTGATGGAGGGAATGAGGTGTGGAAGTGACCGGTGTGGAGTAATTCCAGAACTCCAGAATGATGAGTGAAGAGTGTCACTCTGCTCTTGGAGAGAGTGAGGTGAGGAATTGTCGGAAACAGAAAATCTCAAAAATCCTAGATTGATACATAAGAGAAGTCCACAATTGTAACATTTTTATAGCATAGTACACTAAAGTCACGATAATTTGAACCCTTAAGAAACAAAGACTGTTTGAGATATGCATGGTTTTAATATAATAGAACGAAATATAGGAATACTCGTATAAATGATCAGGTTTATGTTTATTTAATCGGTAAACTATAACAGATTTAAAAATATCCTTTTTGCGGAGGATAGGTTTGTAAGGTTTTTCTAATTTTGTGTCTTGTATTTCTTTTGAATTTTTACACAACAAGTGTTTCATTATTATAAGGAAATGCTCATATCTTCAGTTGCCTTTGATTGTCCTTCTGAAGGGCTTTCTTAAGTGATGAGACTGGATTAGAGGGCACCTCTTCTTGCTTTAGATAGATTCAATCTCAACATATTCTTTAGTATTTGGTGTAGTTCTATCATATGACAAAGTTTTATCATTCAACACTATTCTAATTTAAAATTTCCTTCAAGGAAACACTCGTGGACCTGATCATTGATCATTCTCCTTTCCTCTTCCTTCTAGATTTTTTGTAATTTAACTTCCTATACAAGGAAACTCAAAGCAAATCTGTTACTTGATCATTCTTCTTTCCTCTTTTATATTTTTTTCCTGCCATCGTGTATTTTGTTGCCCTCCATCGTTGGTAGAGAACTATTAGTTCTTCTATTATCCTCGTCTCTCTTCTATTATTAAGTCTCACTAAGGTCAGATAATATATTTAGCTAGGATTTGAAAACATTATTTCAAACGAGAAGGATGCAAAACTGTTTGAGAGCATCCGCTAAATAGTCATTTCTCTCTGAGAAGAGAATAAACTAACTGCATAATAGCCACGATCAATTTGCCACCCTACTAACTCGCTTGTTAAAAATCCCTTTAAAGAACTAAGAATGGATAATCATCTTCTTCCTCGAGGTCTGACTACGGTCCTTGAAAACTAACTCCCACCCAAATCCCTCTATTGTTGAGAAAGAACTGAGAATATCCATTCTCATTCATTTTCTTCCCTGAATTCGAAGTCTGACTAAGGTCCTTGAAAACTAACTGCCACCCTAATCCCTCTATTGTTGCTAAAGAACTGAGAATATCCATTCTCATTCATTTTCTTCCCTGAATTCGAAGTCTGACTAAGGTCCTTGAAAACTAACTGCCACCCTAATCCCTCTATTGTTGCTAAAGAAATGAGAATATCCATTCTCATTCATGTTCTTCCTTGAATTCGAAGGCTGACAAGGTAACTCGCTTGCTAGAATGTCCTTCCTAGAAAGTTGGCAACTCTCTTACCAAATTTCCTGTCAGTAATGATATTTTTATATGAAAAAAGTTTTATTCTATGCACAAACCATAAAATCATGACTTGGCAGCACTGTTCCCAGTCGATCTATCGTATAAGCGAAGCACTCTCAACTCGTAGAATAGCGACTTCTTTGTTGTTTTTAATGATTAAGGGTGATTAAGTTCCCCCTCACTTTCCTCCAACATTTGTCCTTTATGTGTCCTGGGCGTGTTGTTCAAAAAATAAGCAGAAAGTCATTTTAACAACCGCATTTCCATGTTCAATAAATTTGTACCCATCGTTAAGTTCAATTAAAGTTTAAAATGATGACTCTACGAATGCGTATCCAGCTGCAACATTTATCAGCACTTTTTCAGCACAGTTTAGCATCGTGTTCGCCTCGCCGCCCATCGCTGTACAACTTCATACAACTTGGCAGCAAATGCCATTTTAGCTGGCTTTGTAAATTGCGTTTGTCATAAAGCTTGACAACGGCAGTAAATCCAAAACATGTGCACTAAAAATATACTCGTACGTAACGCCAAAATCCTAATAAGCACGTCTCCACTCTCCCATGCAACCCTCACATATACATACGAGTAGCTTCATATGTGTATGTATGTGTGTGCAGGTATGAATATGTGAAAAATTCTGAGCCTTTTTTTAGCCACGTAATTTTGGCCTATTGTATCTCAAATCCACCGAAACAAAAACAAACGCGGCTGCAGCGCTGCCTCTTTGGCAATCTACAAGTTAGTAATGAATATTTATGATGCCATGGTGGAATTATAAAGGACTTTTAAGGCTCACAATAAACGCAACAAAAAATTCAAAAATTCCATGTGTACATTCATGAGGAGCACCCCGTCTAAGGATATCGATGCCTGGGAATAAGTACAAAATAAAAATTTCAATGCTCATCTCTGACGCACACTTAAAATTTAATTGCCTTTAGGAAATTAATGAGGTACTCGCACTGAAGACACAATTGATGCTGGGGTGAAGGGGATGGTGATGGAGTTGAGAGAGGGCCAGGGGGTGATGAACACTTTTAAAGTATTTAGCTCAGGCATGGAAGTAGAACATGTGAGTAGAACGTGGTCGTAAGTAGTTCACTTGAAGGAATGAGATCCTGAAAAATAATTCAAGTAGTTGACAACAATTCCATCCCTTTAAGTTCCTTTAATAGTTCCATAACTTGAACTCAAGCATTTACATTTCCATATAAATTCCACAGATATTCTTTATTTTAAGAGTTAGGTTGGGTTGGGTTAATCTGGTTGGCCATAAGCCACACATACTTCTATAGGTCCTTAGCAGTACCCGATGGAGCTAGTCCTATACGTAGAGTTTTAGTAGGCATCTTGTAGGATGTTAACATTTTTAGCGTATTTCGAAAGTGATTGAAGTTCCATTCCTGAGACGTCTTCGAGGCTCTCAAATTGTGGGGCCACCACGCATTTTATGCGTGTTCTAGCAGGACATATGCATAAGAGAGGTTCCACAGTCTCCTTTGTATATGTTAACAGTTAGTCTAAAATAAAAAGGTCCAAGCTGGATTAGGGAGGGTTTATTAAGAGTAAATCCAAAATCTTCTCTCACTAATTATTAGATACTTCTGGGTATTAGGGTGGCTATAGATGAGACCTAAATATATAAATCTGAAGGAGGTTAATAGTGGCTGTAGATACTTAAATATTACAGGTTAAAAGGCGTCCATTAGTTCTCAGCTAAATAATAAGAAGTCGTTATGCCAAGAGGACATCTTCCTTAACGAGAGATCTCAGTATCACTCCAAGTACGATACCTATTTGAGCTCAACGAATATGTCCAGACTGGTTATAGCTACTCTCTACTTTTCCATTTTTTCGAGTTCGCCGTTCCACGTTTGGCAGCTTTTTCCTTTTTACCCCCTTTTTTCATTTACTCCGCACAAAACTGTGCCTTTCATTACCTGCTCCATCCTTCTACGGAGTAGAATATCGTGATATACCTCAAGGCAGTACTTGCCAATACCATTGCCAACTAGGGCAGACCAATTAGAACAGTTTGAAATTAATTATTCCAGAATCGCTTTTAACATCCTTGAAACAAATTTAACAAATGCAGCATTCTTCCCACCATGTGAACCTCGCTAAGTATCTCTATATCACTCTCTCCCTCTAACTCTTTCCACGTACATTAAAATGGACACATTTCTGAAGCTACAATTAAAAAATTATAAATTCCTCCTCTGCTATTTCGGCGACATTCCGCTTTAAAAGTTTTTACGTTGCATTTGCTAGTTTGACAGTTGGCCTCTTTCTCTATAGCAGTCCGAGCGAAGTCCTTGTAATTACTTTGCCATATTTTAAAGCGAGGCATTTCTGTGCTGAACCGAGAGCACTCCACCTCCTTCTCTCCGCGGCACTTTGACTGAAAATGTCATGAGACATTGCAGTGGCTACGAAAATCCTAGCGGTTTTAAGGATTTAGAAAAACTCAAGTACCACCTAAGCGGTAACGTATTAGTCGGAGCTGTGGAAACTGAAACAATGCGCTTGCATTCAGGGATTTGTGAAGCATTTTTTAAATTGTTAACATTTCATTGAAACAATTCAGGGCGAGAAGAGGAAGTAACTAAGTAAAAAATTCACAGAAAAGTCGGGGTTTAGTGGAGGAAGTAATGCGAAAGCCAACAATATCCAGCTTGACTTTTTGTCATCAGCATCAGGGCGTAAAGAAAAAAGGGTAGGAAGTGTACATTAATGTACTCAAGTTAACTGCAACTGACTGAGTGGAAAATGCAGCAATAGAGCACAATAACTGGAATGGGGCGCAGTTAGCATACCTCTGTTAACTATGGTATTACAACATGTTGTACAACAGGGAGGACTAAAGCAATGAATTCCGAGTTTTGCATTAATTATAACCGCAACAGACAACCTTATGGTTTTCTTGAGGGATTAAAGCAGGGAGCTCAACTACAACAAAGCATGTTCTGTTTTTATTGAAGGAGGATTTCTGGATGTTTTGCCATCAAGTTCGGAAGTTCAACTACAATAGAGTACCGGCTATTTTTATTGAAGGAGGATTTCTGGATGGTTTGCCATCAAGTTCGGAAGCTCAACTACAACAAAGCATGTTCTGTTTTTATTGAAGGATGGTTTCTGGATGTTTTGCAATCCAGTTCGGAAGCTGAACTACAACAAGGCGCCTTCCCTTTTTATTAAAGGGGGTGTCTTAGTGTATTGCAAAGAAGTTCGGCAGCTTAATTACAGCAGGGCACATTCTCTTTTTATTAAAAGTTGTCCTGATGTATTACAATCAAGTTCGAGAGTTCAACTACAAAAAGTCACCTTCTGGGTTTGCTGAAGATTTTAATATGTACGAGTATATATTTACAGAAGATTTATATACTCGTATATTTGGGAACTCAACAAAAATTATAACTACATCAGACCATATTTTAGTATGTTGAAGGGGAGATTTTTTAGTGATATCAGCCAAGGAACCACTTCAAAACAAACTCAGGTAGTAACAAGTGTCACAGTATACAGGACTCCTTACTCTTTGACTCTTTAACTTGAAAGACTATTTAGTGAATAGCAAGCAGCAATGGGGAAGAGGAGGGTTGAGTTACTCATGCAGCAGTTGAAGGCAAACAAACTAAAGAACGACGATTTTGGAATCCTTCCGACTAAAGGGAAGGAATAGAAACTGATGTGTTTTCAAATTGAATTCCTTTGAGTTCTTCTATCTTTTGAGTGTTGAATAGAAACATAACGGAAATTGCTCAAAGGACGAAATTAACTATAGGTTGGGCATCGCTATTGTAGCATATCATACTTTCATTGTATGCCAAATATGATTTTTGCAGATGCTCGGAATGTTCTTATAAAAAAGAAGGTTCATTTCTATGAACTTAAAAGTCTTTAAAAGTAAGTCGAGTATGTGTTATTATGAGAGACTCAGAATGAAGCGAATAAAACAAACTATTTCAAGGAATCACAAAATTTGGCCAGTAGGTGTGTTATCTTTTTTCTTCTTCCCTACTTCCAGCTTCAGTCTTTGGCGAATGAGGGATTCAACATTGGACTACATGCATAGCTATCAATCTTTGGGATAACTTACTCTGTATTGGTTCATAGAAGATTGAGTGACATTGTAGCCCCCTAAGGCCAGGCTTCATCACTCTAACCACTTAACACATCATATCCAATTACCGAACACTTCTACAGGAGCACCAAATCAAGTGCAGTTTGGAACTCTATTTCATTTAACATAATCCTGACAAAGCGCCTGAAAATCTGCTACAATGTGGTCTCTACCTAAAAAGTGATTTCTTATGCTACTTAGTAAGGAATCTGTTCCAATTACCGAAATCCTAATCCCATTAAAAGTTTTTGGACATCTCTCCCACAGAAAGTAAGCTTAACTCTCCCACAGGAGGTAAGCTTACCTAATTACCATGAATGGCATGGCTAAAACTCACGTAGACCGTCTATGTCCGCAATTTTTTAAGCCAATCTCAGTTTGCTTATATCGCCATCACCTCCAAGTCTCAACCACCAATCAGGGTCCATTAATTGACAAACCGTGTTCAAATGTGTCGGCTTCTTATTTAGCATAACACAAAAAAATATCAGCCTAAATTGCTATTGCCGAACGCTTGTAGTATTCTCAGCTGATAAGGACTCCTCCTACCATTGTTTGAAGCATCTGGAAACAAGCGTTTCACCGTATCCTTGCGAGATTTTGTCATTCGATTTTATTTCCCACGGCCGGGTATGAGCGGCAAAAAACTCGTCTCTGCCAACAATAAAAACTCAATTAAGTTACGGCAGCATTTCAATTGCTCTACTTATGTTCAGCTTCCAGATTAAGTTACAAGGCACATTGTGCAAATCAATTGATTATCCTGTTGCCAGCAACAACAACGATAAAAATAACAACCACAGACGTTGAATAGAAAGAGCGAATGTTTTCGTGTGTGTGTGCGTTATTTCCCCGTCATGAAGAGCACATAAATTTTATGTATGGAGAGATGTGGAACGGAGGAAAGTGCGACATTACATTCTTATGTGGATATTTCGGTAGCTATTATGTGAAAGTTGAGTGTTCCCACACGACGCAGCAGTGCATTGTTGGTCCATAATTAATTAAGTAACCGCTCTGGTGACTGGTTCCGTATTGCACAATGGGAAAGTATCAATTTGCTCTGACATAACCATTAAGATATGAAACTGGAAGTGGAAGGACGAAGATATTAAATGTCTGTCTACCTTATGGATCCATTTTCCACCTCTAGGACTTAAATAACATGTTATCTCCAGAACAGGAATTTTTTTAGTTTGCTTCGAGAAACGGGAACGTATCAAGATATGAACATCATTGCCATCGCATGATATCTGTTTGCTTCAAGTAGAACTTTAGCGTCTTACCTTGCTTCAGAATTTCTCATTGTAGTCCTGAAGTAAATTGAATTTCTTCTCCAATGTCCAGGCGTGTTGTTTTTCGGGTAGATCGACTGTGCACTGTGAAATCGTTTAGGGACTGGGAGGAGTATGAATAAAAGTGTGTAAAGTGTACTCTCATCGAAAACCTCATCAAGCACAACATATGGCACAGAACACCAATCGATGGATTGTGTGCTGTAACTTCCGCCTTCCTGGGTTTGGTTTCAATCTTTGACTGAGACCTATAAGTAGTTCCTGTCACCTGCGGTTTCTTAGACTTTACTAGGTAATATGTCAGTACTTACATATCTCATAATCACACAAAAATCGTGATCTGCCATTTGTTTTCCTTGGTTTGTTTCGGTTCATATACGAGACATATGAGTAGCGTAGGTGCCTTTGATTTTCTGTGAGTTTTCCTGGTGAAATGTCAACATGATTCGTGATTGATTGATATTGAGTGATGTATAGTGAGTAATGTTTAGTAAGTAATATATACCAAGTGATATATGGTTAGGGATATAAGATCACTTATATACGTTGAATGATACATATATAGTGAGTAATATATAGTGAGTGATATCTGGGAAGTGATATAATGTCAGTTATATATGTTGAATGATATATACTGAGTGATATATAGTGAGTGATATCTGGGAAGAGATAATTAGTTAGTTATATACGTTGGGTGATATATTGTGAGTGATATATAGTGAGAGATATATAGTGAGTGATATATAGTGAGTGATATCTGGGAAGTGATATAAAGTCAGTTGTATATGTTGAATGATATATATATAGTGAGTGATATATGTATAGTGAGTGATATGTAGTGAGTGATACCTGGGAAGTGATATAATGTCAGTTATATATGTTGAATGATATATAGTGAGTGATATATAATGAGTGATCTGTAATGAATGATATATAGTGAGTAATATATAGTGAGTGATATCTGGGAAGTGATATTTAGTTAGTTATATACGTTGAGTGATATATTGTGAGTTATATATAGAGAGTGATATATAGTGAGTGATACCTGGGAAGTGATATAAAGTCAGTTGTATATGTTGAATGATAAATATATATAGTGAGTGATATATAGTGAGTGATATGTAGTGAGTGATATATAGTGAGTGATATATAGTTAATGATATCTGGGAAGTGATATAAAGTCAGTTATATATGTTGAATGATATATATATTTAGTGATATATGATGAGTGATATATACTGACTGATATATAATAAGCGATATATAGTGAGTGATATCTAGGAAGTGATATAAAGTCAGTTGTATATGTTAAATGATTATAGTGAGTTATATATAGTGAGTGATATCTAGGAAGTGATATATAGTGAGTGGTGTCTAGGAAGCGATATATAGAGAGTTATGTAAATTCAGGTATATATTTTAAATGATATATAATGAGTGATATATAGTGTGTTTTATATAGTGAATGATGTAAATTGAGTGATTTATAGTGGGCGGTACATAGCGAGTCGTTCATAGTGAGTGATATCTAGTGAGAAATGTTTAGTCAGTGACATGTAGTTATTGATATAAAGTGAATGATATGTTAGTGGTATTAGCTAAGTGATGAAAGAGACATATTCTGAGTGATTTATATTGAGTGATGTATAATGAGTGATATATAATGAGTGACATATTGTAACTAATAGACATTGATATAGAGTGAGTGTAATATAGTAAGTGTTATATAGTAAGTGATACATAGTAATTGAATCTAAGAAAGTATATATAGTGAGTGAACAAAGTCAGTTATACTCGTATATGTAGAATATACTGAGTGACATATATTGAGAGTAATATAATGAGTGATTCATAGCGACTGATATATGGAAAGTGATATACGAGTATAGTAAGTAAATCAAGTCAGTTATACACGTTAAATGGTATATAGTAACTGAACTCATAATGGGTGGCATATGGTGAGGTAGTTTTCATTTCATTAGTTTGGGGGTATATCCAGACGAAGATGGTATCTCCTCATCACGGAGATGCGAATGGATTGATTCAAATATTTCACTAATCTCACCATTTCGTTGAGAATTGCTATAAGTAAAAGATGTTTCATAAGTCGACACAGTTTAGTTTCTACTTCCTGATTTATTGATTGGTGCAACTGTTATCCCACATTACCCACTAACCACAACTGATGTCTTTAGACCAAGTACATTAGCAACCTAGTATGTGCTTTTTGACACCCTCCTTACTCAGTATATTCTTACTCGTTTGACTAGAAAGCAGGGCCTCAAGAGCCACTCTCTGCGCCGATACTTCATTTCAAAGTTCTGAAAGCAACCAAAGCACCCTTTACTCACCTTTGCTCAAGGTACTCCAAACCACTTAACCACTGTTTATTCAACACCGAGCTCGTCAGAAGAAACCACCCTTTTGCATTTGGAAGTTTCCAATTTAATATTAAGTTTGTTTGTTAAGATTAATGAAGTTGTCCATTAGAATTGTGTTGTTTGTGTGAAAGGACTCCTTTCAGCTTAGTGGTGCGTTCCCTCGGCTACAAATGCCACAACTGCCTGCCTCGAGTAAAAGCAAATCCTTTCAAATCCACTGAAATTCCCTTCGAATTATAATTGTATTTATATACAAAAATTATAACCATTCAGAGTGGGAAAACGTAACCCTTAAAAGGTTGTGTATTTGTTATCCTTTTTGAGTGTTGCTCTTTATTTGACTTGCCTGCTCGACTGATATTTACATAAACACAAGAAAAAAAGAACACGTCCACAAGTACCCGAAATTATTTCAATATTTGTTGTATTTATAGAGGTGTACTCGTAATAAAAGTGTTTGCAGCTGCCACTTTACGCTAATTCGCAGCGTGTTTTGTTAAGAAAAACTCAATATTCAATATAAATTCAAATTAAATTCGAAGCAGGACAATTTGTGTTCGACTCTTACTGGCAGCAGTTGATACCATTTGCTAATTATAATTGTAGAGGCGAAAGGGTTACGCCCACTAACAATCGCACACATGCAGGAGCTGTGCCACTGAACCGAAGCAGCAGCAAATCAATCACTTAATTTCAATGAAATGGCAAAACCCCAAAATTCAAACCCAGAATTTACTCCTTGCTACCTTTTTTTGGCTGCGAATTCCTTGCTGCAGCTCTGAAAGGATTTTTCTAAATTTTACTTTCGCTTTTAACTGCCTCTGAAGGTGGTGTGCGTAACAAAAAATTGTGTCCTAGGTTCATCAGGCCGTACACTTCAAGCACCCAGTCGGAAATTTTGAAAGCGATTTGAAACAGGACGCTGAGGAAGTGACAGTGAAGGGTGAAAGAAGCACACATTACTTTAGGAACAGAATGGCAACTAAATTAGGCAGCAATTCAGGTGTTGTAATGTAGATGGAATATACATATAGTTATTACTACATTACCAGGTAATGCTGAAAGAAAGTAATTAGGGAATTGTGGTAAGTAAACAAGAACAAAATGCGTGTTATACAATTCCCCCTACAGTACCTGCGAATTAATCAAGGGAAATCCTAGTCTCCAATGACAAATACAGCTTGCAAAGCGCTGAACTACGAATCGATAAATGTTTGCTTCCCTTTCCGACAGGCCTCCCTGTGATAGGGGTGGATGTGTGCATGTATGTCTAATTACCATTTGGCACTTTTCCACTTTCCCAGATTGTTTCCATTTGGTTTGGTTTTTTGCTCTTTTCAGTCGCCCTTTAATTTGTTTTAAGTGAAGGGCTGCGTGCCGAAAGTGATGGTACTGCAGTGAGTGCATCTCCATCCAAACTCACCCATCAAAGCTGTAACAACAGTTGGAGGATGCTTGAAAACTGGCAGGTATTGGAAAAAATAGCACTTGGATCGAAAACTTTCCTTCCACTTGTCCGCAGACAATTTAAAACAATTTATTTAGAACAATTCCAAGATATTGTTTATCATGACTGGAGGAGGTGTGAGGAGCGCAGAGATGTGCCACATTTTTAAATTTCCTCTATTAGAATGTATCCAATTTAATTAACCAAGTTTTGTGCTGGGAATCATCTCGTGAGAGTAGCACAAGGTTTAGTCTCATGAGAACAAAATCTGCTTTCATAGGAATTATTTTAGTGAGATTGTTCTCAACCTCCCTTTCGAATATTAATACAATTATTATGTGGTTTTTTTTAAATATACATAAAAGGAGGGATTCAGATGAAGTGGGTAGACCATCTGGACGTTGAGGTTTCCAGTTGGTGGAGAATCTTGAGAGTTATTACATTTCTGTTCATCAAGAATATGACCCAATTTTAGGGTCTTGTTGAAGGCTATGAGGAGATACTTTTAACTGAACTCTTCAAAGACCAATCTTTATCAAAGAAAGTGGTCCTTGCAATTAGGTGAGTATAATATCCAATCTTTCAGTGAATATTCAGTAAGTTTTCCTGATTGATGGGCATGTTGTGGAAACTCGAACTACCTGGATTGTATCTTTCCAATGCTCTGAAAATCCACACAAATGCGCTGGAAAGGTTTCAGTTTTGTTTGGAGATTCTTTCCCAAATGTTATCAGAACTTGTTTTCAATTTCTAAGGACATTACTGGGGTTCAGATAACAAATCCTTGTAAAATTAGTATTGTGGAGACGCCTTTAGTTTAACCTTCGAGAAAACAATGATTTTAATGGAGTTAAGTTTTAAATGTAAATGAAATTTTCCCAACTTGGGCTCTGCTTACACAGTTTGCTGGGGAGGACAGGAACAAATTCAGTTCGTAAGAGAATAATCTGCAAATGAGCAAATTTTGTTACACAGATGATTCTGCATGAACTTCAAACCCTGTGAAACACACCAAGAAGACAATACAAATCTTTAGTCTTCCTTACCTCAGTTGATCAATTACTTAAAGCGAACTTTGAACATTACCTCGTGTATATTTATTTTGGTGAGATTAAGCCTTATTTACATAAACCTACTTTGAATGACTTGGCTATAAACTCTCTCAAAGGACGTGAATTCTTCTCTCTCACATATTTCTATAAAATCTTCCAATCTTCTAGGTGAAATCTTGATTTCCTTAAACCCACTTTTTATGGCTTGCCTATAAACTCTCCCAAAGGAATTCAAATTCAGCTCGCTCACATATTTCTATGAAATTTTCCAATCTTTTCGGTGATGTTGGGACAAATAATTCGCAAAAGTAATCATACTCAGAATGACCCTTGATCTAATCACGTAATTTAGCTCTAACCCAGAGGGTTGACAGTCGTAGCTAATATGATTCCCTTGATTGGCAAACTACGTACAAGTATGTAAAGCTTTAAATATTCTCTATTCAAAAATAATAAGGCTGCACTTTTCTTGCTGACCCTCACACAGTCAACCCACCCCCTTCTCGAACTCTTGTGTGTGTACATAGGTCGGCATATTTATGTTGTGAAACGCATGCCACACACCCTGCCAAGTGGCCGCACAAACACACAATATGAAAAATCCCGTAAGTAGCCACCCACTCATTCATATCGCAATATCACTTAACTGAGTCGTAGCTACGCCCACACTGCCATGAGCTACGAAAGGAGCCCCTCTCGCCACGAAGTGTGGCGAGCATTTATAGGCAACTGGCACTTGAAAAGCAGGAAAGCGTTTGTGCTGCTGTGTGATATGTGCCACTTGAGCGTGATTTTGAACCTCGCACTGCTAAACCTTGGCCTCTAACCTTAAACGCTCGAAGCGAAGGCAATTGCAATATGCAAAGTCAGGCACGGTGTTCAGTGGCGCTCCACTTTGTATAAGGGGGTGTACAACAAATGACCTCGCCGTCGACTTGTTACAATGCACTGCACAATTGTTGCTTGCTTGGAAAGGCAATTTTATTGTGTTTCTTTTTTTTATTGTATCCTTTTGTTTCGTTTTTTTTTTTTTGTGCTGTGTGTGCCAAGGAACTCACATGCGTATGGAATTTTTTAATTAATATGTTAAGGCAACTGAAGCACTGTTTGAAGGTTGAGTTCTCACACAAAACTATTCTGCGAATTCCATGAAGCAACAACAAAATATAAAAAAAAGCAATAAGCATGCTTATGAGTTCTCGGGCCATAACATTTTTCGCTCAATAGTTCGCAACACTCATACGCCGTGTGGTCCCACAACCAGACTCTACTTATTATGCTGTGTGCATTGGTGTGGGTGGCTAAACGGTGCCATTCGGAAAACTGGCAAATAGAAAATATTTTATTTATTTATCTGATCGCACAATATAAAATATTTTCTTCAGCACTCGTTTGGAAATTTGCAAACGTTTCTGCTGCTGTTGCTGTTGCTGCTACTTCCATCCTGTCTTCTTTACTTTCTCTCTATTGCATTACGGGGCATGTAATGGAAATACATGTTCAGCATTTTGTATACAGAAACTCTGAGCTTCCACCTCTTTGTATGGCTAACGGAAACTTTTTCTTATATTTTTGCATTTTAGTTGCACACAAAAACCAAATTACTCTGAGAAATGCTCGCATTATTGGTAAATACTATGTTTGCGTATTATCCTTGAATGGATATGTGAGCTGCTTGCAGATAGCTTTATGTGGAATTTTCGTTGCTTACCTTGGAATTACAGCTGAATACGTTGCATTGACTTGCAACAGTATGCTCGTGCTCAGGTACAAGCAAAGGTTGCATGGGTTATGCGTACGCAGACGTGCTCTCAGTTCATTTCAAGATAAGCCATTTAAAATTTTTTTATTAATTCTGGAGCAGTTTGGTAGAGATAAAGGAGCGTACAGTTGCAGTTTCAATCGTTGATGATGATGATGTATAAACATAAAATGTAAGTAACGAGTACTAATGACCAAAAGTGTACTGTGAGTACTAATGACCAAAATATGTATATGTACGAGTATATGTGCGAAAGTATTATAGATCTGTGTGATATATAAGTGACGAGTAGTGTTGACATAACGTATTCGTCACTACCATGATATATGAATATCATTTATGGTAGAGAATTCATCACGTTCTTGAAGTTTAAATCAGAAGTACTTTTGTAAGAAAGTATAAGCTATATCCAGATAGCAAGTAACTCTTAACGAAATCACTCGTTAGCCCCGATTTATATAGGTTAATCACGAGTTCGATACCACCATAAGATATGAATATCTTTTTTGGGGGGGGGGAGCGAATTCTGCCCCTCCTTGGAATATAAATCAGAAGTAATTTTGCACGAAAGTGTTAGCTATGTCAAGATAACGAGTAATCCCGAACGGAATCACTCGTTAGCCCCGATTTATATAGGTTTAATCACGAGTTCGATACCACCATAATATGAATATCTTTTGGGGGGGAACGAATTCTTCCCCTCCTTGAAATATAAACCAGAAGTACTTTTGTACGAAAGTGTTAGCTATGTCAATATAATGAGTAATCCCGAATGGAATCACTCGTTAGTCCCGATTTATATAGGTAAAGAACAAGTACGTTAACACCATGACATATACATAGCTGATATATGCATAGCTGGGAGAGAATTCATCACCATCAGAAGTACTTTTGTTCGAAAGTGTTTGCTATATCGAGATAACGAGTAACTCTGAAGGAAATCACTCGTTACGCCCGATTTATATAAGTAATGGGCATTGTCATAAGATATAATTCTCACCCCACCTGATATATCGAATGAATATAGGCACAGCAAAAGTGTACATTTCTTACCATATATTTTAGTAACGAGTACGATTGTATTTGATGCATTCATAGCAGATAAGAAGCGAGAACTGTTATGAGTATTTATTGGTTACCTCCCGGATGCATAAGTAG
The DNA here is from genome assembly GCA_920105625.2 of Clusia tigrina. Lineage (NCBI taxonomy): Eukaryota > Metazoa > Arthropoda > Insecta > Diptera > Clusiidae > Clusia > Clusia tigrina. Next base: position 19,538,237 of record OV050030.1, read on the forward strand.
TCCACGAAAAGAGTACTCATCACTCCTGAAATATCAATATAACAAATACTGCTATACGAAAGTACTCGTTACCACCGATTTAACTTTGTGTGGAATAGTTAATACAAATAACGAGTATTGCCATGCAAAAGTACTCGTTATCACCGATTTAGCTTTGTGTGGAATAGTTATTTTAAAAAAACGAGTATTGAGTATTATCAAAAATAGCAAGTACTGCTATGCAAAACTATTCGTTACCACAAATTTGGTTCTGTGACGAGTACTTACAAATATAACGAGTACTGCCATGCTAAAGTACTTGTTACCATCGATTCAGCTTTGTGGGGAATAGCTATCAAAAATAACGAGTACTGCCATGCGAAAGTACTCGTTACCTCCGATTTGGTTACAGTACCAAATCGGAGGTAACGAGTACTTTCGCATGGCAGGGGTACTTATATAAATAACGAGTACTGCTATACGAAAGTACTCATTACCAGCAATTTAGCTCTTTGAAGAATACATATCAAAAAATAGCGAGTACTGCTATGCGAAAGTATTCGTTACCACCGATTTGGTTCAGTGAGGAATACTTGTGTGAGATGCTTTCGTTACCACTTATATATAGAAGTAACGAGTACTGTGGTACTAAAATGCTAATTTTCTACTAAATATTTCCGTAACGAATAGCACTAAAATATATAATTACCTGATAATATAGAAAGTATTCGTTATATCAGATATATATCAGTAACGAGTATTGCTGCGATAAACTACACTTAACCTTCATGGTATATAAGTAGCGAGTAAATTTGTGGGAAAGAACTCGTTACATATAAACATCAAAAAGTTCGATACTCTCGTGGACCTTATAAAACTAGTATTTAAAAACAAAATATTGATTACGCCGACATAAGTAACGAGTACTATTGAACGAGAGTTTCTTTGCCTCTATGGTATGTAATCAACTAGTCCCTTTGCTGCAATTATTCATTACCCCCCAAATATAGCAAGGACTCTACGAAAATAACGAAAAGTTCTGGGCGAATTTTCTCGTTAAGACCAAATTTTGTACTTAACGAGTAAATCAGAGTGAAAAGATTCGTTATATACGCAAGAAGCAAATAACGAGTACGACAAGCGGTTTCTTTATATTGTGTTTAGACCTGGTGACTTTTATCTCGGTTCCATTATCTTATTCAAGACCCTTGGAAATATTACAGGGAAAGGAAACTTGTGAAAATTCCACAACTTTTCAAGAGAGGGAACTGTGAGTAAACCTACGATCGTTCGATTTGAGAGCATTTATTAAACGAGAAAACTTATAAATGGAATAAAAAAATTAACGATTAATATGGGAAGGTCTTGAAAACATGACCTGAATTAAATATGTACTAAATTAACAACAGAAACAAACCTAATGTCGAATTAAGAACATCAGAAACAAAATGTTAAAAAGTTCTTATAGCGTTATCATTATAAAAAAAACCGCAGCACCAACTTTCCTTGTCGAATCTGCCGTGTTCCATACCGGAACTTAACAATTCTCCACTGCAACTTCAAGAGTTGGTGTGCAAACTTGGCGTTTCCTCCATGAAAAGTTGCTCCGTAACGAACAACATGTACCGAGTACGAACTAAAGTAACGAATAAAGAATACCGCCGAACTGTAGCTATAGTTGACAGCACTAGTAGATAGAAGCCTTGCAAGTAGCGCATATATGAAATGCCTCTCTCATGTCAATCACCACTCACTATCGCTTCATTCATGTGCAAATTTGATCGCAAATAGAAATCACACAAAAACATAAGAAAAAGTTCAACTGAAAGTAAAAGTGAAAGCGAGTGTGCAAAGCAAATATGAATCCTGAGTTAATTTTCCATCAGCTTTCTCCACTATCCCCAGGCCCACCAGATTCCGCACAAATGGCAGCACATCACGTTTCTCTCGCCGATGTTTTGCGATCATTGCGGCTCTCTCCTGCATGGCATCACCCACAAGGGTCTCAAATGTCGAGGTAAATGTGTGCCACCAAATGGTGTGGCGTCAATTTGCTTCTTTGTCATTTTATCTAGTCAGAAGCCAATGGCGTTATTTTTACCATATTATTCTGTTCTGTTCTGTTCAATATCGTTCTGTTCTGTTCTGTTCAATATCGTTCTGTTCTGTTCTGCTCAATATCGTTCTGTTCTGTTCTGTTCTGTTCTATATCGTTCTGTTCTATTGTGTTCTGTTCTGTTCACTTTTGTTATTATTTCTGTTTTCGCACATGCTTTTTCTTTGGTTTTGTTCGCAGAGCGTTTTTGAATAGATCGCAAATGTAGGCATTTATTGTGTACTCAGACTTAATTGTCCGAGTATGTTCATTTTTGATTTTATGTTGCTTTTAATATCTGCAATCGAAGGAACATTGAAAGTATTTCTCATAATGTTTTGTCAATAGTTTAGTCCTTTTGTTAGCGTTCTTCTTACTGTTTTTTTTATTTTTGTAATGACTTTTTTTTAATTATTATTATAAAGAACTCAGGTAAGCTTCCAAATATAGAAAATTCGCAGCTTATCAAATGCAGCCGATTAAGGACGATCCAAAGGACAGAATGAAGAAAATAACCACGAAAATAAAAGAGTAAGAAATAGGACAAATTTTACCGATGTTTCGTACATTTTTGTATACTAGAAAACTATGTTATCAGCATTTATGGTTGATATTAACTTCAACTCAAATCAAAATTTGGGGTCATCATTTATGTTTGATATCAACTTAAACTCAAGTTGATCTCTAAAGTCAGTCACAAACCTTTGATATTACAACTACACTACAACAGGAAAAGGAGACTTATATTTTTATGAATTATTATGACTATTTACGTCGAAACTATGTCATCAGCTTTTATATTTGATATCAACTTAAAATCAACTTGATCTCCAACGTATCCCACAAAGCCTTTAGTATTTAAACTACACAACAACACAAAATCTGATATATATTTTTATGAAAAAATTTTTTTATATACGTCGAAAGTATGTCATTAGCATTTATATTTGATATCAACATAGACTCAAGTTGATCCCCAATATGAATCTCAAGCGTGTAACATTCAATATCGAATTCTAGCAAATTTTCATCAACCTAATAAAAGGTCCCCTAATGAAGTATAGTCACGTTATCAACTTGATAAGAACTGTAAATCTCGGCTTGTTATTAATCTGAGAGCTTAACTGCAATTCAACTGAGCAAACTCTTTAACTAAATAGCATTTTAACTCAACAAACTTTCAACTCAACTTTAACTCAACTTCAATTCAACTCATCAAAATGTTTAACTCAATACGTAACTCGACTGCAATTCAACTCATCAAAATGTTTAACTCAATAGCATTTTAACTCAACAGCAATTCAACTCAACAGCAATTCAACTTTACAGCAATTTTACTCAATAGCAATTCAACTCAACAACATTTCAAGTCAACAACCGAAGAGTATACATATATAGAGCTCGCATGACGACCGAAGTTATTGTTGCAAAATTTTTGTTCGAGGTGTTTTCTAGTAAACCCCTCAAACATAGATACACGCATTGCATCTCACTTCCCCTTGCCGCTCACCGATTTTTGTGAAATCGCCTTCACTTCCATTACACAAAGTTTTGAGTGATTTAACCTCTATGTATGTGTACTCTTTGCAACATCCTTTCAACTCAACCAAAATTCAACTCAGCAGCAATCCAACTCAAGAAAAATTCAACTCAACACCAATTCAACTCAACTGTAACTCAACTGCAATTCAAGTCAGCAAACTTTTTAACTCAATAGCATTTCAACTCAATAGCAATTCAACTGTTCAGCAATTTAACTCAACAGCAATTCAATTGAACAAGATTTCAAGTAAACAACCTTTCAACGCAACCAAAATTCAACTCAAAAAATATACAACTAAACAACGATTCAACTTAGCAAATTGTTTAACTCAACAACAGTTCAACTAAACTGCAATTTAACTTAACTGCAATTTAACTCAACAACAATTTATCTCAATAGCAATTTAACTCAATAGCAATTTAACTCAACAGCCTTTCAACTCAACAGCAATTCCAGTCAATCTATTCTCAATTGTTCCTATGAACAAATATGATCCTCTCCAATCGCTTTTACTGTGGCGTAAAAATAATCAATGAGCGTCATATTCAGAAGTTTATTTCCAGGAATATTCAAGGACTCCTCTCCACATTTGACGACTCACTGAAAAATCTTTCCGTCGAAAACTTTATAAGCCTGAGGGAGTAATGTCTCCCAACTGAGCCCGTGTCCTGGCAGCTTTCTTTCACACAATTGGCGTTGGACTACTTACAGACAAATATTTCCCCCAAAAACTTTATGAACCTGAGGGAGTAATGTCTCCCAAACTGAGCCTGTGTCCTGGCGACGTGCTTTCATACAATCGACATCTGTTTCTTTTCGAAAACATTCGTTTGTTGGTTTTTTGTTTACACTTTTATGCTCGGTATTAAAATTCTTAATTGAATTATAAAATTGAACAAACACTAAATCACCACAAGCGTGGCAAACATGGTCAAATCATAAATTCCGCCGCATTAAAATTGAATTTCGAAACAATTAAATACGCCCACCAAGGCCAACTGTGTTGGTTTAGTTAATTTCCGACTCACTTGGACAGTTGCGTCCGTTGCCTCTGCTCACCGCCAGCAACGCAAAACATGCTCCCTTTCAAGCGTATTAATTAACATTTTGAATGTTTTACGATTGCGCCTGCCACCACCGAAGGACAATAACATTTGCATAATGAGCAGGCAGCACTGGCTGGAATTGCATCGCCATTATGCCAGCGGCCTAATCAAACAATTGCTGGTGGGGCGTACGCAGACATATCCATTGCATTTAATGTCCTCTAATGAAGCTGAAGAATGGTCATCCTCGTTGAAAGCCGGTTGTAGGATAAGTTGCGAGTACGAGTATATTTTAATTAAATTCCTGACAAATTAGTTTGGAAATTAAAGCCGGGTATTAAAAGAAAATGGTGGATTGAGAACCAAACCACTCTCAATTGAGGATTCAATTTGAACTTATGGAAAACAGAAATCAGCGGAAAAATAGAAACAAACAAGAATTTACTGGTCCTTGCATCCTTACTGAAGATTAAAGAAATTATCGTGAAGCACATGTGGAAGGATCAAGCGAAGAAACGTTGTTAAGATAACTAAAAACTCTCGAGAAATTGGAAGCATTATCGCCAATCCTCTAACAAGAAATGCATTACGCTCAGTCGCAGTCTGACTCTGAAAATAATTCCATCGTTCGAATAAATTCTGAAGGAGTTTAATGAGAAAACGAATGAGAATGTGAACCTTAACTAACTGGGTAGTTTCCACTGAAAAATTGTTAGCTAAGTCAACGAAATTCCAAGTGATTATATCATTATTATCATCATCATCATGATCATGATGGTCTTCATCATTATTATGAAACAGTCACAAACCGTCCTTCAATACTGCTTTCTACTATTTGCTCGATATCTGATCATAGAACTGGCGGGATAGTTCTCTTCTACTGCACAGATGGAATTGATATGGTACTGAGAGAATCTCTCCAGAAACAAAGGACGAACTGCCGATGGCAAAGATCCGAACAATGGAATGTTGGAAGATAATTCCTCGGTGTTGTAAAATGTCACCAATAAAATTATTATTATGTTTTGTTGCTGCTATGAACCTTAGCTTCACTACAACAGTCATATACTTATACTATTTGCTATATCTCTCATTATAGTTCTACACTTTCTCTACTTACTTGACTTGGAGAGAGAGGAATTCAACTTGGACTGCAAGAATTGCAGGAAACATGTGTGGAAATTATGGAAGCATATCCAGATTGGTTATCAAAGTAACTTCGGAATTTGGATTCTCGATATTCTAAGAGAGCACACCATCATTATAATTATTACTATCTTCAGTGCTATGAAGCCATTCCAGCAACTGATCTTCAACAACTATTTTGTTATAGTATTTGTCCTCTCTCTGACTATTCTACTACAGTTTCTTATACAGAGTATGAGGGCAGATGAATTACAGTGTTTAGCTCGGTGTTCGGTACAGTATTATAGCTGTGTTCGAAACGTGAGAAATATGCGAATAGAAGGTAATTGTGAAAATCCGGAAGTATACAGAAATCGCAGATCAGAGAAACAAAAGATAATGAAGCCGAAAATATACTAAAATGAATAAGATACGAAAACGTTGGGAAGGACCAGATCGAAGGTAGTTTGTAAAAAGCGAAAAGTACACCAGAATAGATATTCATATAGATGAAAATTAAGATGAAGAAGCGGATAGAAATGATAATGAAGATAAATATATATGTATATCGATACCATGAAGGAGGCTGAAAATAAAGATTATAAAAGCAATAAAGAAGAGGAGCAGACTGAATGAGGATAGGCTATTAGATAGAATATTAAAAGATGATGAGAATGAGGATGAAAATGATAATGAAGATTAAGAATGGAGGTGACTGAATGACGATAAGCTACGTGTGTTAAATAACGATGAAAATTATGATGAAGATACGAACAGGAAGGACAATTAAAATTATGGTGAAACTTATAAGAAATATAAAGATAGGGAATTAAAAAATAATGGAGAGGAATGTAGGACATGAAAGAGGATGAAAATGAATTTGAAAATGAGGGCAAAAGTTAAAATGAAGATGAGGATAAAAATGCTAATGGAAATGAATGCAGGACCCTGAAAGTGGATGAATCTAAAAATGAAAATTTAAAGAAAGGGGAAGATGTGGAGAAAGATAGTAGCGAATATGAGAATGGAGATGAATATAGGACCCTGAATGTGGATGAATCTAAAAATGAAAATTTAAAGAAAAGTGGAGAAAGATATTAGCGAATATGAGGTTGGACATGTAAATGAAAATAAAGATGAAGAGGGGGAAGAACATGAAAATGATAAAATGATAATAAGGAAGAGGAGGAGACGGAATGAGGATAGACTATTAGATACAATATTCAATGATGATGAAAATGAGGTTGAAAATGATAGTGAAGATGGAGGACAAGAAGGCAATTATGAAGAAACTTATAACAAAGATAAAAATGGGTACGAAGATATCAACCAGAATGAGAATGGGGATAAAAATGCGAGTAAACGCTCAAATGGAGATGAATATAGGACAATGAAGAGCATGAAAATAAAGATGAAAATTTAAACAAACGTAAAGATGAGGACGAAGATATAAGAAAATATGAGGATGGACATGAAAATGGGGATGAACATTAATACGAAACTGAGAATAACAATTAAAATGAAGATAATGACGATGAGGAAAATAAAAATAATGAGGAGAATGATGAGAATGAAGAGAAGAATGAATAGATACAAGCAACTAAGAAGATGCGTCTGAAAATGAAAGATGAGGTGAATAGAATAATTAAAATTATAAGAAAGAAAAAACAGGAGGAAGCAACGAGAATAAGAATGGGGATAAATATGAACAAGATGAGGAAAATATGATAATTAATATTATAATGAAAAAAAGGAGAAAGCAACTAGAAGAAAGATGGACATGAGGTTAAAAAGTAAAATGAAGATGAAAATAAAAATAAAAATTATAATAAAAAAGAAGATAGAAATAAGGAAGAAGGGTGATGAAAATGAATAAGCGAATTAAAAAAATATGAAAATAAAGAGAAGAAAGCCGGCGCACTCGACAATGAGAATAGATATCCAAATGAGGATAAAGATGAAGCTTAAAAGTGAAATAATGATAAGATTTCAATATTAAATTAGAAGAAAATTACGAAGAAAATTTTAATGAAAATAAACCGGAGGATAGGAAGGGGGAACAAAATGAAAACGAAGATCTTGATAAATGTTACAAATATGATGAAGATGAGGAGGAAGATACGAAAGAGAGAAGAAAATTACTAAGAAGATTTGGTAGAAAATCAACAAGAAGATAGGACGATGAGCAAATTGGAATCGAAGATATTGATGAATGTTAAAAGTATTATGAAGATGAGGAGGAAGAAACGAAGAATAGAAGAAAATTACGAAGAAGATTTGGTTGAAAATCAACAGGAAGATAGGCAGGAGGAGCAAAATAAAAATGAAGATCTTGATGAAGTTGCAAGTATGATGAAGTTGAGGAGGAAGAAACGAAGAATAGAAGACAATTACGAAGAAGATTTGGTTGAAAATCAACAGGAAGATAGGCAGGAGGAGCAAAATGATAATGAAGATCTTGATGAATGTTACAAGTATGATGAAGTTGAGGAGGAAGATACGAAGAATAGAAGAAAGTTACGAAGAAGATTTTGATGAAAATTAACTGAAAGATAGGACGATGAGCAAAATGAAAACGAAGCTCTTGAGGAATGTTACAAGTATAATGAAGATGAGGAAGAAATTATCACAGCGGTTGAGGAAAGACATAAAATTGAAGATGAAAATTAATCTAAAAAAGAGATTAACATGGGAAATAGAAGGAAACGGAAAATGTAAAAGAGCGAGAATACGAATATGAAAATGAAAATGAAGAAAATGAAAGCATTTCAAACGAATATGAGGATGGATTTGAAAACGAAGAGGATTGTGAAACATGATGATGAAAATGATGATGAAGATAAAATTGGAACTGAAGATGAGAATCGGGTTGAATGTAAAAATTAGTATGAACAAAATGTTGGTGACAAAAATGAAGATTAAAGTAAAATCGTAGAAAAAGGCGGAAGATGATCTTTGTTCCAATAATGAAGTTTAAAGTAAAAGTGTTAGTGAAGCTAAAAATAATAAATGTATAATTATGTTATTACATATTACTATAAATAGCTTAACACAACAATGTGCCCCAAATAGAACCAAGCGACACGCACACATGCACACACACACACCACAGAACATTTCAATCTCCAGGCACCCATTAAAGCCTACCATAACTGCTACTTTCAGTGTAGTCATTGTATTGAAGTATTCAAAGCAGCAAAATCTGATAAACACAGTGTACAAATATTGTTGTCTTTGTGCCATGTGGCCGTGTTAAATCCCTTTGTGGACCTGCGGTCGGTCGCCTATTTGCACGCTTCCCTCCACGCTCCGTGTTGCGCGTTCGCTGCTTTAAGTGACAAAACCAATTTTACACATGACTGGGCAATTTGCATATGTGGTGCACAAAGGGAGCTCTCAACTATGTCGCTGTATTTTATGGGCCGGTTGTGTTCATGTATGTGTGGCTTGTGTGTGCATGTGTGGATTGCACACACGTATGTGTGACGGGAATATTTTCGATTTCCACATTTTGTTGCTGTCATATCTTATTTAACACTTCGCTACGGTTGGCACCGGTTGTGATAATATGAGACATTACTATTACGATTTTCAGGGAAATTGTTTTTCCTCTAGCATCGTCACTGGTACGGAGACGTGTACGTCGGTCTATTAGTAGTGTGATGATTTGTATACTAATTTTCTGCATTGTGTTACTCACGATAATGTGTTTTCTTCACCGCATCTTGCAAATGATGTGCACTTAAGTTGTAAATGCATTATGAACAATTGAAAAGATTTGAATTTGCATTCGAGTTTTATTTAAAAACAGAAGGGTTAGGAAGTATTAGCATACTATCAGTTGCTGCTAATTAGATAAGTACTTCTGCCACTAGAGAGTTTTCTACTTAAACTTCATGCCCCAATATCACCTTTTTCTTCTGAGTATACATCCTTCTTCACAATTCAGTATATTTTTCTATTCCATTCACTATCCACAGGCGAGAGAGAGTTTGGTAGACAATTCGATGCAACCAGAGTTTGGTAGAGAATTCGAGTCAACCAGAATGTGACCATTCTATCCCATCACCACCATTCTCTCAACTATTTTCTTTCCACACTCTCAAATATCCTTAGTTTCTTCTACCGGGTTCCTCACATAAAAGCATTTCTTACAAAATTGTTAGCAAACCTTGTGGCAAAATTTGATTGCAAAACAAAATAGTGCAGGCACTTCAAATTCCCCTTCTCCAACACTGCATGCTAGGCTGATGAATGCATCCTAGTAGCAAGCAGCAGCCCCAGGTACTGCCAACATTCCTGCTGCCAAAAAGTATGCAACCGTTTTTATTATCTTCTGGAGTTCTACCTGTTTTTTCTTTTGCAATGAAATCGAAGTTGATACATGAATGAGCAACGGAAGCTTCTTCATTGGAAGCCGCAAATGATATTTAATTAAACTATTTATTTTTGTTTAATTGAATAAACAGCGTGTAGGGGTTACATACAAAACAAAGTGAAATATCTGAAAGGTAATTTTTTGTAGTGTCTTTGTTAAATTTGTATTCTTAATTCATAAACAGGTTCACTTGCTTGCTATCTGCATATATACTTGAATGTGCATGTGTTCAAATTTAGCCGAACTCAAGTCTCAAAATTCTCCTTTGTATTGTCAGCAATTTGAACTTATACCGCTAAGCAGCCCCCAAGAGAAGAGGATGCACCGCTGTCGTCTCTGGGGTCACAGCAACTTTCTTTTCGTTATACGCAAAGAAACCGGTAATGTGTAACTATAATCCAAAATTCCGCATACTGTCAATCACCTAGAAACGTTAATAAAATGTCCCCTTAAAGTATGCCAAGATTATATGTGATTTGGAAGCATTAATTCAAATAGTATAAGCATACTTTTAGGCAGTGCCATTCCGTATGTTCCACAACTTGTTACGTTCGCTTCGTGATGGCTTAAATTTGGTTATTAGCAGTAGTTTTAAGTAAAAATTGATCAAATTATGTGCAACGAGGATGATTTCCACATCAGTTAATAGTATGAAAGGTGCCTAAAGGTGAGTCTCAATTTGAATATTTTACTATGTTTGTGTGCGTGCGTCCACTTTCCGTGAGCTTGTGTGTGTGTTTAAATACTTTCACTGTTCTTTTCAAAACTTTTAACCTCATCTTCTTTCTACTTTCTTTTTTCTTCTTTATGCAACTAAAACACAGTCCCCACAAAGACTAAGAAAATTATAACAAAGCTCTGTAAATTGATACTGAGACTATTAAAATATTGCACACGGTCTGTTCAACAAGAGATAAACGACGATAATTCATAGTTAAGGTGTACATATAGCTATCTCTTTCACACATTGCGATTATTTGTTTACATGTCTGCGACGCCATGTCACATCAGCGGTACTTCATTAAAAGAGGGCATTTGACGAAATGAGTTCCATATACGCGCAGCTGCATGAGGTCATGTTTTCATGCACACACCCAAAAGGACCCAAAATGTCGTATGTATGCAAATGTTTCGAAGTTTGCAAAGTTTTCATTTAAATGTACGGGTAGTAATAATGACCTCCAACACTTTGCCCTCTGCGATTGGTGTTGTGTAGAGTCATCTACCGAGAAAACTGCAGCAGACTCTGTTCAAGAAATGATTAACTTTCTAACTGCCATGCGACAGAGCTTTCTAATAAAAGTATTCTAGCAATATGATTCTGATAAGAAAATTCTATAGCTACCAACTCACTATATCCTTATTATGGATGAGGAAGATCCGAAAAAGTAAACAAGGCTTTTAAATTGCTATCGGAAGTTTTTCTCGTTTAATATTATCGTAATACACTGTATAGAAAACACATTTGATTTGCTAATTCACTTACATCTGCTATACCGGGAGGGGAATTGTTTGAATAAAGATAGTCGACCTCCCTTAGAATTTATCTGAAAAAAAACTCTACTGTATACTAGAATAGTTTATGTGTAGTACCAGTATCAGTATCAACTTCCAGAGCGCTCCTACTTTGGGAAATATAAATTTTTGTGGGGCAGCATGAAATATTGTCAATTTTTGATTCTAATGTTTTGATATTTTCTCATATATTCCCTCTATCCTGACGCGATGATGATGGACCAACAGCATGTGACATGAACGTGCATGCCCGTTGCAAAGAGAATGTGCCCAGCTTGTGCGGATGTGACCACACAGAACGCCGTGGACGCATCTATTTGGAATTGAATGTCAAAGAGAACACTTTGACAGCGCATAGTAAGTATATAGATAAGATTGTGGGAGGGATGGCAAACTATATTATCCATAAATATACACTAAAAAAATAAAATAAAATAAAATGGTCTCCAAAATGCTTCTTTCTATAAAATCTTTTTCTCTTCGAGACGAGAGCCTCTGTAGCTAGTACTCATTCTCCCAATAGCTTGCACTCATAATTAATTATGGTGTATAATAATTATAATAATAATGTATGGTAAGGTATAATAATAATAATAATAATATATATATACGAGTATAGATATATATATATATATATATATATATATATATATATATATATATATATATATATATATATATATATATATATATATATATATATATATCTATACTCGTATATATATATTATTATTATTATTATTATTATATATATATATATATATATATATATATATATATATATATATATATATATATATATATTCGTAATGTTAACTTTCAAATCCTCCTAAAATTAGAAATCCTCCCAAACATTTCAAAAGTAATCGTAAAATTTATGAAAATCTTTGTGAAAAATTGTATTATTTATGTTTGAACATTTCAGGCTCCTCTTTAAATATATTTTTTCTCTCACACTTGAAATATGAAGATCAATCTGAATATCAATACATAAGTCATCAGTATCTTGGGATTATTATGTGCTCAATTCCTTTGCATATGAGGACTGACCGTTACTAGGAGGTCCTCTTTATAGTGGGATATTTCATTCCCATCTCAAGAAATTGACCTTTCGAAAATACATACAAATAATTTCGACTGTTGTGTCCTTCTGCAAAGTTCAAAACTTTTCATCTTTCACTTTGTGCGAGTGTTGAATTGAGGTCAGTGCAAAACAGGATTTTGTACTTATTCTGATAACTGTGTGGCTGACAGTCGCTTTGCCTTCATGCAGGGTTGTTTAATTATTCTCTGTGTCTAGATAGATTTCCATCTATTTCTGTTTAATTTGCAGATATCACAATCCTTGGTACATAGATTTCGTATAAGAACGAAAACAAATCATCAAAAATTGTGGTAGATTCCAATTCTATGGAGTTTAGCAATTGAAGGCAACTAATATCCTTCGCATCCTTTTTAATGTGGAATAAGTAATTTTTATTTGCTTGCCTTGAACCACAATTCCGGGGATGACCTCGGCGAAGCGTTGAGGGATTATGGCAAAGAGTGGCAATATTATAGAATGCGAGTCATTTTGCAACAAGTCGACGACTCATTGGAAACTGTCGATTATGAGAGAGGATCCTTACAAAACGGTGTTGAGACGGCGTAAACCAGCATTTGACAATACCAATTGCTCTGGCGCGAAAAGACACCATATTCAATTCGAAGTAGGAGTCAAGGAAATATGTGTGGTAGATGAACAGAACCAGATAGAATTGAAGCAGAGCTACATGCAGCAAAAGCATGCAGCAAAAGCTGTAAGCAAGAAGGAAGCATTATCAAGAACAACGCAGACTATGCAGGAAACCCTGATGGAGGCAAGGAAGGCGACCCACCGGGTAACAATGGAGAAAAGGCACACAGAAGACAAAAGAGGAAGAGACTCTAATGTCAACAGCAAAGTTCGATTAAGGGAATAATTTAAGATCGTAGGTAGCAAAGGGTGAAGCAAAGCGAGAACTTGACTATTCCTTTGAGTATTTTGGTGCAATGATTATTAAATCATTGATTTACTATTATAATCATTTAATTCTATATCATTTACTAAAATAAGTGATTAAGTTCGTCAGTAGCATAAACCAGTCTTAGGAAAAATGCTCCTTTGGACCGGCTTCATCCTTCAAGTGTTCACCAGAGAGTCACCTTTAATAGAAAGTAACATAGCTCTCAGAATATGTGTTCAACGCTCTCCAGTATTCCATTGCGTCTTCTACGCGAGATTTGCTTTACATTATTTGCTTGATGACTTCGATGCCCAGTTCATTCAATAATCAGCCACATCTGGCCCCGGTTAATGCCTCACACCTTGACATCTAAGTGTGGTCCAATCGCTGCTCCAGTAGGCTTGGCATGACAACAGATTCCAATTCCAAGTTCAATCTGGGAACTGGTGCTTGTGGATCCTGTGCGCCTCCAGGCTCCTCAAAAACACAACTTGTGCTGATAAGCAGAACTGAAGGAACACCAGTATTGGAGATTTAATTCTTGATTGAAACCTTTCCTTGGCATTTAGAGAGATCAATGCATTAACACCGTCCTAAGTCAGTATATACAATCCTCCAATGTTTCTGACTGCTTCAGAAATATTGGAAAGACAATTACTGCAATTTCCGACCACTCGTTGTGAGGGAACGCAGCACTGTGAAACTGAACACAGCGCAAAGGAACACATGAAATTATATAAATGTGGCTAGGAATCCGTGAGATCTGTTTAAATGGGTGAATTAAAATGAGCTGCGGCACGAATCCAGTAACTATGCCACGTAATTACTTCCTTCAAATATAATTGAAAATTTTGAAATTGTGGTTCGGCGTCCACAGAGCCTTCAAGAAGAGACTTTAAGATGAATGTGAGACTGGCTGATGATGTCAACATTTACAACTGCCAGAATCTGTCTCTCTTTAGGTGTGCCAAGACTGATTGCGGAACAATTACAACAATTCTGACCTTTGCTGATGAATCAGGTTGAAGAAATGTGCGAGAGAGGAATGAATAGAAAATAAAGAGCAAAGCAAATTATGAGCTCCCCGAAGCGGTATTTTGGGAACTCGTAGCAACAGTAGCTTCTTTCTACAGGCGCACCAGTCCTGGAGATCGGTTCGTGCCTGATTTATTTTTAGCATCATCTCAGTTTCGTGTGCGAGTAGTTCCAAGACCATTCATTGCCATCAGTGGCGTTAAGTAGCGATTGGTGAATAGAAGTGCATGGTTTAGGAGTCTCTCCTGCAGTAATATTCGCTTTCACACTTTGGTGTCCATATTGAGGTGACACATTTCCATTAGAGTGGAAGAAACGTACTCCTCTCCCATGTCTCTGTTTATGCATACTTACATCAAACATCTCTAGCAGAGTTGTGTCAATGATCCAGTTAGGTTGATCCACGCCTATAGATAGATTCAGAGAAAATGAAACGCAGCAGTTTGGGTTTCCACCTGAGTTACACATGAAATATGCCTGGGGCCCTTATGGAATGAAGTCAATTAAAACACCTCTGGTTATTTGCTGAATATCGCATAATTTTAATTTTATTACACGTATGATTGCATAGAAGAGAAATCGAAGAAGGCCGAAAGTTTGAAGAACTTGGAACCCAGTTAAACTGTGGCACACTGAACTCCAACACTTGCAGCAACTCGAGAAACTACTCCAACCCGCAAGCAGCCTTTAATTCCTCATCATCCTCGTTGAATTCTACCGGTAATGACTCAAATACAAAGCTGTTTTCGTTACAAAACTTAATGGATCTGCCAATCAGTGACTCATCCCACACTGTCCCCGCTACAAAGTCTTTCTGACATATAGTTTTTATAACAAAAGGGCCTTTATCATCGCTGGAAGGCCCATGAAAAGAAGCAAATGTCTCGAAAGTCCTAGAAAAAAGTAATGTTACACTGTGATCCTTATATATTGTTTCCATTTTAATCCGAATTCCGTGCTTGAAAAAAGTCGCCTCAAGTCTCTGAGCAGAAGTAGCTACGAGCGACACTAAAACTAGTAAGAATATGCTTCGGTACGACATGATGAACTAGATTTGGATACAATTGAAGATTGTGCTGGCAATTGAAGAGCGCATTTTATACAATTAGGGCACTGTTTCTCCACTTACGGTAGAGGGTCTGTTGACGTCAACGGGTAAACCACGCATGCTGACTGGCAAATGTTTATAGAAATATAGTCGACCAAAATAAGTAAACCCAGTTTGTTTTTGTTTGTCTCAGTTTAGTTCCAAGCTAACTCAACCATAGTCTGACTCACTCTCAATGTGAAGCAATGACGCAAAACGCCGCACATGTCGATTACTTTTTATACGCTTAACTATTGAAAAGAGCAAACATTGTATATTATAATAAATTGTATATTGATCACCATCACTTTCTTAGGCATTTTGATTGTATCCCTCCGTGTTTGGCCACTTTTTCCCACACCATTAGAGATATCTTAATGAAATTTTGCCGGAGTATAGCTTGAAGAATAAGACTGAATCATATATTTGTATGAACCCTTTTGTATAAATACCATGTCTACCTCCCATATATGCAACTACAAGTCCTTTTTTTTAATTACTATAACTTCGAACCAATTGATGATACAGTGTGAGTTTTATAGATATGGTATCTATTAGAGCCTAAGCAATATGTGGGCGGTATATATCGACAGCCATTTATGCACGAAATTTGCGAAGAAGAATGAGGACATTATAAAGACATACGCAAAAAATTGGGTTGATCCGATAAATCATACATCAACTTTCCATATAAGTAGCTTTCGGGGCTAAAATTAAAATTAGTCTAGCGATGCTCCTATTCATTTTATATGAAGTGTTACTATTGTACATCGCCATGGTTTAAGTCGGGTGCATTTTTAAGGGTAAAGAGTATCTGAAAGTCGGTCCACGTAAGCCCACTTTAGCCTTCCTTATCGGTTTTCACAATGTTACTCTAGTACTTATTGATATTGGTATATATATTCATATTCTTATGCCTATTGAACCATTTAATGTAACTCAATGATATTGATGTTAGTACTGAAGCTGATATCAATATGGACACTGATCTTTATAAAGCTGAAATGTAAATATTAATATTTATATTTTTATTAATTGAATAACCGATATTGATATTTATTTATGCTGCTAAATTATACTTCTGTTGATGCTGATCTGCAATTTGATACTGACATTCACATTGGAATTCCTGCTGAAAAACATATTGAAACGTGATTGCATACTTTTAGGATCCCATCTGGAGTTTGACTGCACTCATTCACCACCCTGTGTGTATATAAATCAAGACAAGATCTAAAGAAGCTACTGCTGCCACGAATTTCTAAAATACTTCTTTGGGGAGCTTCTAATTTGCTTTGATCTTTATCTTTTATTCGTTCCTCTTTCGTACACTTGTTCAACCTGATTCATAAAATGGAAAATATGATTGGGTTCCATTGTGTTCACTTTTAAGATGCTTAAATTTTCTTCAATTTTACTCTCCATATTGGTAGTGTAATCCTCTATATCACCAAAGGTCAGAATTGTTGTCATTGTTCCGCAATCAGTCTTGGCACACCTAAAGAGAGACAGATTCTGGCAGTTGTAAATGTTGACATCATCAGCCAGTCTCACATTCATCTTAAAGTCTCTTCTTGAAGGCTCTGTGAACCCCGAACCACAATTTCAAAATTTTCAATTATATTTGAAGGAAGTAATTACGTGGCATAGTTACTGGATTCGTGCCGCAGCTCATTTTAATTCACCCATTTAAACAGATCTCACGGATTCCTAGCCACATTTATATAATTGCATGTGTTCCTTTGCGCGGTGTTCAGTTCCACAGTGCTGCGTTCCCTCACAACGAGTGGTCGGAAATTGCAGTAATTGTCTTTCCAATGTTTCTGAAGCAGTCAGAAACATTGGAGGATTGTATATACTGACTTAGGACGGTGTTAATGCATTGATCTCTCTAAATGCCAAGGAAAGGTTTCAATCAAGAATTAAATCTCCAATACTGGTGTTCCTTCAGTTCTGCTTATCAGCACAATCCAAGTTGTGTTTTGGAGGAGCCTGGAGGTGCACAGGATCCACAAAGCACCAGTTGCCAGATTGAACTTGGAATTGGAGTCTGCAAAGCCTACTGGAGCTTCGATTGGACCACACTTAGATGTCAAGGTGTGAGGCATTAACCGGGGCCAGATGTGACTGATTATTAGATGAACTTGGCATCGAAGTCATCAAGCAAATAATGTAAAGCAAATCTCAATAGCGCGTAGAAGACGCAATGGAATACTGGAGAGCGTTGAACACATATTCTGAGAGCTATGTTACTTTCTATTAAAGGTGACTCTCTGGTGAACACTTGAAGGATGAAGCCGGTCCAAAGGAGCATCTCTCGTAAGAGTAGATTATTCTAGGACGAACTTAATCACTTATTTTAGTAAATGATATAGAATTAAATGATTATAATAGTAAATCAATGATTTAATAATCATTGCACCAAAATACTCAAAGGAATAGTCAAGTTCTCGCTTTGCTTCACCCTTTGCTAGCTACGATCTTAAATTATTCCCTTAATCGAAGTTTGCTGTTGACGTTAGAGTCTCTTCCAGCGTTTTTTGTCTTCTGTGTGCCTTTTCTCCATTCTTACCCGTTGGCTCGCCTTCCTTGCCTCCATCAGGGTTTCCTGCATAGTCTGCGTTGTTCTTGATAATGCTTCCTTCTTGCTTACAGCTTTTGCTGCATGTAGCTCTGCATCAATTCTATCTGGTTCTCTTCATCTACCACACATATTTCCTTGACTCCTACTTCGAATTGAATATGGTGTCTTTTCGCGCCAGAGCAATTGGTATTGTCAAATGCTGGTTTACGCCGTCTCAACACCGTTTTGTAAGGATCCTCTCTCATAATCGACAGTTTCCAATGAGTCGTCGACTTGTTGCAAAATGACTCGCATTCTATAATATTGCCACTCTTTGCCATAATCCCTCAACGCTTCGCCGAGGTCATCCCCGGAATTGTGGTTCAAGGCAAGCAAATGAAAATTACTTATTCCACATTAAAAAGGATGCGAAGGAGATTAGTTGCCTTCAATTGCTAAACTCCATAGAATTGGAATCTACCACAATTTTTGATTATTGGTTTTCGTTCTTATACGAAATCTATTTACCATTTAAGGATTGTGATATCTGCAAATTAAACAGAAATAAATTGAAATCTATCTAAGCACAGAGAATAATTAAACAACCCTGCATAAAGGCAAAGCGACTGTCAGCCACACAGTTATCAGAATAAGTACAAAATCCTGTTTTGCACTGACCTCAATTCAACACTCGCACAAAGTGAAAGATGAAAAGTTTTGCGCTTGGCAGAAGGACACAACAGTCGAAATTATTTGTATGTATTTTCGAAAGGTCAGCGTCACGAAATATCCTACTATAAAAAGGACTTCGTAGTAACGGTCAGTCCTCTTATGCAAAGAAATAGAGCACCTAATAATACCAAGGTCGGTTCAATTGTACAAAGGTGTCTCTATAAAGGAGGGTCCCAGATGGAGGAGGTGGATTAAGACCAACTCTATTTGCAATGCAAGTACTGTGAACTCTGTTTCACTGGATCTCTAAATTGTAGAAATTTACACCGTATTGCTATCGAAAGACGAATGAATACCTACCTACGACACTTTAATTCTTTCATTTGTAATACACAACTTCTGATCTTGCCATGACATTGTTTGCCAACTGACCTATGAAGTGTATCAAGGCCAATGAGGAGAACTCAGTACAATAGCCATCTAGATAGGCAATAATTTGGAAGCCCACATGTGGGATGGGATCGACCAAGGAGCTGAATTCTTAAACATTATCCAAGAAACGATTGTTCCACACTAATTACGATACAAAATCCTACCCGAATCGCGTAGCCAGTGCCTTTGGATACTTCCCTGTTTAAAATCTGCAAGGAAAATGTCAGAAATGGAGAAAGTCGAGTTACCTGAGGTGACATTACTCCCAATATAAGAAGAAACACCAATGTAGGTTTGACTTAATATTTTCGAATACCAAGGTTTTGATGGCGGTTGTGATATTGTGACTAAGAATTGCTCGACAATGGACCCATGAAGTAAGGAATATAGAACAATGGGCCTCTGAAGTAAGGGACATCGAATAATGGACTTGTGAAGTAAGGGATGTCGAACAATGCACCTGTGAAATTATGTACATGGAACAATGGACCTGTGAAGTTAGGTACATCCAACAATGGACCTGTGAAATAAGGGACATAGAACATTGGACCTCTGAAGTAAAGGACATCGAACAGTTTTAGTTGAATTATATATATATACAGTTGAGTAAGGTTCCAGAGCTCCCTTGTAGCATCATAAACTGCCATATTCAGAAGCAGGACAAAGGAAAGGAACAGAGCTGATTTTCTGTGTAAACTTCTAAGGAACAGTTGGCATTAGTCTCTGTGTTAATGTCTAGGATATGGTTCCACAATGTAAGCCCAAAAAGGAATGACATTTTAAATCCAATTTCAGCTCAACGCTAGGCAACTCATGGCAGGTATTTAGACGAGTAAATAAATATCTCTCATATTTCTGCAGAACGGCATCGATCTGCTTTTACCAACACTTCTCAGAGGGCTTGATACAATGCGTGGAACAGTCACTAACAAGACACTGTAATAATCCCCTAGAACCCCTGTCCTCAACAGAGCCTTTCTTAAACTGTACAACCAAAGAAAGCATACCGAAATAATATTACTTTAGATTTATCGCTGACTTTCCTTCGATATTCTATATTAACCCCTCTGATAATTACGGAAACTCTGTAAACATTGTTCCAAGGATCAAATTTTATTTACTTCCTTCACTTTAAGTCTTGAAATCGTTCGCGATCAACCCACTGAATGCGGCAGATCTTTCTACATAAGCTAAGTATAAAAATCGATCAGATCCCACCAGCTTCTAACAGTTTTAATGCTAGATTCGTTCCTGTGGCCTCAGCGATCTGACATACAACTGAAATGGAGAGTACTAGAATTGAGTGTGTAATCCTTTCAGAAGAGAAGACGACCTCAGAATCAAAGTAAATGAGAAACCATCCGATCGATGACAGCTCAAATATTTGGTCAACCCATTTTGACTCCGCAGATGGAGACACCATTTAAATAATATTCATCTCCCCATCGGAACGGATTGTAGTATGATACCTTTAGAAGAGACGAACACCGCAGGACCCTGATATCATTAGGCTAATCTTTCTAAAGCAATCATTTACTATGTGAGATAGGCCTTACACTCACCTGGGATAAAGGTTGACTCACCATATAAAGATATATGCCAATGCCACTACTATTCCCACCCCCCACTAATTCGCAACTGGAACAATAAGGAAAAGTTCGCGGTGGGAATGGAGGCACGTGCTTTGTTTTACGATTTCAATGGAAAAGAGAACTCACAACTTTTCAATACAATGCAATTCTGACAATGCCGATTCGAGGATATGAAAACGGGAAGTTTGAGCGAAGTTTAAGAAGATTATGATTAAAAAACATGGTTTTTGTTAACAAAGATTGTTCATTTGTACGTTAAGCTGTGCCGTTGTTATCCTTCCCACGGACGTTTGTCCTGCGGGAGCAATTGTCATCAATTTATGGAAATCCGCTGAAGCGAATGTCGTAGCGCCAACAACAAAGGCGCTTGGTTTATAATAATATGGCTGCAATTATGCTGAAAAGTCACAAAGGACCATATTAAAGCGGCATATACGAATGTCTTTTATCCTGCCTGGCGCTACATAATCGTTAAATATAAGAGTAAAATTGTTGATGCGCGGATTGCCTTGGCTAAAGCAGCTCGCAGTTCTTATCCTGGGAACGTTGTTGTATTCCTTTTTGTATATCTTTCTTTTTTATGGATTTCAATGAAGGCAAAGCTGCAGCTTTGTTGGCGGCTGCAACTGAATTTTAATTTAAATTTCACATCCTTTTTTGTAGTTTGCATTGTTCTCCAGTTTATGAATATGACAATTGCCTTAAGTGAATGGCATATATAATAAATACATGAAATATATGTTTGGAGGGGGTCTGGCGTGGCACCAGAATAGAAGGGAAAGCTTTGTTGGTGGTGGTTTGAATTTTATTTAAAATATATTTTATGGGAGTGAAAGTAAATAATTGTGTTGCATTTTCCGTTTCCAGTTAAGGAAGGCCGAAATCTCATACCAATGGATCCGAATGGTCTCAGCGATCCTTACGTTAAGATCAAACTCATTCCGGACGAGCACGAAAAATCGAAAAAGAAAACTCGCACCATTAAAGCATCTTTAAATCCAATATGGAATGAGATTATTTCTTAGTAAGTAGCACAAAAAATTTCAAAGGATAATCATAAATTTATAGGTTGAAAAGGATTTTGCGTATGTCGATTCAAACACTCATTTCAAATCTGCACTCCGTGAAGTTTGGAAAACTTTTATTTATAGTTCATTAAATTAATTAATTTTTAAATATTCCAAAAGTGACTTGAAGCCGGAAGATAAGGACCGGCGCGTGCTCATCGAAGTTTGGGATTGGGATCGGACATCACGCAATGATTTTATGGGAGCTTTATCGTTTGGCATCTCCGAGATTATTAAGGTAAGTAACAAAAATATATGTTTGCTAGATTCGCAATGTGCCACAACAGTTCCCAATTTGGTCATCCTTGTGACAAGGACATGGATCTATGCTATTCTCTTCATATATACAAGTCTATCTGACTCTCTCAATTTGTGGCATCATATAATTAAACACAAACTATCTCCTCAAGCGTCCCGTACCGCTCTCATAAAAAACACAAAATAATTGCAATTGCTTCGCCTCTAAGCTCTTTAGTTCTATTGTCCTTTAATATCAATCCACAATTCATATCACTGAACCAAGATATTCCTCAATTGTTTGAACCAATTCAGAATCCTGCCAACGGTTGGTTCAAATTGCTCACACAAGAGGAGGGTGAATTTTACAATGTACCATGTGCGGATGTCACCCAGGATTTGCTCAAAGTCAAGAGCCAAATGCGGGTAAACATGATTTATGACCATATTACAAGTATCCTTAATTATATTAAAATGACAATTTTGTATATGCTTTGGCATAGAAATCCTCGCAAAGGAAGCCGCTCTCGATGCGCAGCGAATCGGCAGTGGCGGCCCAAACCAAGAAGGACTTGATACGCGCCACGGATTTCAACTTTATTAAAGTGCTGGGCAAAGGATCCTTTGGCAAGGTTTATTATGCTTAAGTAGCATAATAAAAATTTTAAGTTTAACGTGTTCATAACTTGCACGCAGGTGATGCTGGCCGAACGCAAGGGCAGTGAGGAATTGTATGCGATAAAAATACTCAAAAAGGACGTCATCATACAGGACGATGATGTGGAGTGCACCATGATTGAGAAGCGTGTGCTGGCGCTGGGCGAGAAGCCGCCATTTTTGGTGCAATTGCACTCATGCTTTCAGACAATGGTGCGTATGGCCACAGCACTGCAGCTCAGCCTAAAAGCAGGCAGCACTTTTTATATTTTATGTCATTTCAGGATCGTTTGTTTTTCGTCATGGAGTACGTGAATGGCGGCGATTTGATGTTTCAAATCCAACAGTTCGGAAAATTCAAAGAACCAGTTGCTGTGTAAGTTCGCCGCTGCTGTTCTCATATGGTCCAATCCCTTTCAAGCGCAACACTCCAAAGAACCACTCAAAGGAGCGCGTTGGTTCTTTGACTGTGCGCTGGTTCTTTGACAGTGTCTTTTTTATAGTATCCCGTAGAAATGAGATTTTTTGTGGAGCACATTTGTACGCCGTTTGTGTGTATACTTTCAGTTTCTATGCGGCCGAAATTGCTGCCGGGCTCTTCTTTTTGCACAGCAAGGGCATTCTGTATCGTGATTTAAAGCTGGACAATGTGCTTTTGGACGCCGATGGTCATGTGAAAATTGCCGATTTCGGCATGTGCAAGGAGCACATCGTGGGCGAGAAAACGACGAAAACCTTTTGCGGCACACCGGACTACATAGCGCCAGAGGTAAGACTACAAAGGACGAGTATTATCCTGCCTCAATTGGCATGTGTGCATTCACAGTGTTTTGTATTCTTGTGATTTGCAAATTCAAAATAAGAAGTAAATTAATCCTTGTGTGTATTCATATTTCAATTTTTTATTTTTTTTTGTATTTGCACAAATTTAGATAATCCTTTATCAACCCTACGGCAAGTCCGTGGACTGGTGGGCGTACGGTGTATTGCTCTACGAAATGTTGGTCGGGCAGCCACCTTTTGATGGTGAAGATGAGGAGGAGCTATTTGCCTCCATCACGGACCACAATGTTTCCTATCCGAAAAGTTTGAGCAAGGAGGCTAAGGATGCATGCAAAGGAGTGAGTTTAAATTTATGTTACTTAAGGATGTTCTAGCTACAACTTCTATCATAATCAATAATAAATTGCCGCGTTGAACCATCCTTCGGTTCTGGAGACTTATCATTGGAAGTATTTCTGCATTATTTTTTAACACTGCAGTTGTCCTCTACCATTATTAAGTTATTTAAGCAATCATCTACCCACCTTTTTGTGGTATTTTAATCTAATTGACTATGGGTTCAAGGACATACTTGTAGCTTTGTCCCTCTTGACTCCCTTCCCATACCATAACCATGCTAATCTCTGTTCTGTTATGAGACGATTCACGTTTTATCCTTTTATAGGACGTTCAAGTACAGTATAAAATCCACACCGTGGTATCACAATCGGCCATTTGGTGTGCTCAAGTGTGCTTTTGGCAAACTAGGATGCCACTCCTACCTACCTATCTACAGTATAAAATCTTTATCTGTCCATTGCACCAATTAGTTTTGACTGGTCCGTTCATCTTTTGTGAAACTTGTCTCGATTAATTGATATATTATATTATGATTCTAAGAATCCTTACCTCTCACATCCATAAGTGAGGACTTTTCTTCTAAGTCCTCATATTTTGGTTATTGTTAGCTTCCCCTTTCTATATTTTGCATTGCAATATACGGACATTGGCAAGTCTTATATTCCACCAGTAAATCGACAGTCGCTTTTTGGTTCTTCCTTTTTAATTGACAGGCGTTCACACACTTTGCCCTTTCATTTTCGTACTCTCTCCTTAACAATCTTCTGTCTTCCCGCTTCAATTAAATGAAATTTTTTTGTTCTGTTATTTGCAGTTCCTCACCAAGCAACCCAACAAGCGTCTTGGTTGCAGTGCCACAGGCGAAGAGGATGTGCGCTTGCATCCCTTCTTCCGGCGCATTGATTGGGAGAAAATTGAAAATCGCGAAGTGCAACCGCCGTTCAAACCAAAAATCGTGAGTATGCTTATAGAACAAGTTTCCAATCAGCTCTGCTGTCAATTTTTAATTCAACGGTAATTGTAATTATTACACAACTCTACTCCTCTACCCCCTCCCCTATCCTACCTTATCGTCCTGTGTTTATTTATTTACAAACTGTGCACAGAAACATCGCAAGGATGTGTCCAACTTCGATAAGCAATTCACATCAGAGAAAACAGACTTGACGCCAACAGATAAAGTATTCATGATGAATTTGGACCAAACGGAGTTCGTGGGTTTCTCCTTCATGAATCCGGAGTACGTGTCCATGGCATCCGTGTAAGCGGTGGCCGGTGGACGCTCAAGCCAGTGCAACAACAGGCGTCTCCACACGATGGGAGGAGATGTGCGAATGTAATGTGAATGAAACTCGTTTGGAGCAATCTTTCAGTTAGTTTATAAAGCAAAAGTTAATTTTAAATTTTCAAAAGACAACATTCTTAATTTTTATTATTAATATAAATTTTTATTAATTTCGAAAAAAGGCAATATTAATATTAAAAATAATTAATTTTAAATATTTAAAGTAATTTCGAAAAATTCATTTTAAACATTTCAATAAATCACTTAGAAATGGTATTAAATTTTTTAATATTTTTAACAATAATTATTTATAAGTTAGAAAAATATTTTTCATTTCAAATTAAAGAAAAATATTAACAAAATGAGAAAAAAAACTTAATTCGTACTATTAATAAATTATTTAAATATATTTGAACATTACTTTATATTTCAAACAAAATTATTTGTGTCTAATTTATTTTTAATTTATTTAAAAAAATTTGTTTCATTCTTTAATTATTTAGTTTTTTTCTATAAAATGTTTCATTGTTTTAAAGAACAATTTTTTTAAGTTTATATTTATATTATCTATTATTAATTATTATTATTTATATTATTCTTTAATTATAAAAAACAAATTTAGTTTAAAACAGAATAATTAAAATTAATTAAAACAAATTTAATTTTAAAAAATATTTATAATTTAAAAAAAAGGGAAAAAACAACTCATCTTCTGTCATATTTTGTGAAACGAAACGCAGCAGGCACAATAATGGAGCAGCCTAAAAGTAGGCAAACATTTTTGAGGCATACAAACAATGATTCTATCTATATTCCTGGAAATAAATAAATGAATAAATGTAAACTCATCGTTACCATCTTTCCGTGGAGTTAGAACCCCATCCTCAATGACAATTTAACAATTCGGGACTAGACCCCTTTCCACTTTCTGATTCTTCACATTTTCCAGTCGACTTCGACACCCGTCTATTAAGCTCTTGATCTTCCATGACTTTTGAAGCATGTATGAATGTACTTCAGGAGTAATTTTTACAGTCGTATATGGCCAGATATAGAGAAGGATATCTACTGCAGTCGAGTCAACATACATATTTTTATTTTTATGTATTTTAGTTACATTTTTGTTGTGCTTGTTAACCGCCCCCAAGACCAGAGACTAAGCCTACTGCACTATAAAGAAAATTCGTTTCGTTTTGCAGAATACTGGCATGTTTCTATCAAAGCCCTTAGAAGCCAGAGTTTTTGGGAACTTAAGCAAATGGTTTCAATATCAACTTTTATGTTTAAATAATTGATGCAGATCGACTAAAGTTTTTGGCTAAATTGTGAAACAGTTTTGTGAGTAAAAAAGCACAGTTTGCAATGTATTAAACAATAAAAAGTTTATTTTTAACGTCATGAACTAAGTATAAGGCGCTAAGAATGAAGGCGTAGAATTTTAGTTTTAAAAAACATGTTTATTTATTGTGTGAATTAATTAATTAATTTATGTCAACATTAATTGATTAATTAAACAACCTGCAAGGTTTACTTTTGTGTGCTTTTCCACATCTTTTATGTAAGATTTCCAATAAAAAACCATTTCTTTCCAATAAAAGAAGGCATTTCTTTCCAATAGCTTCCAGTGCTTTCCAATTTGTGATTTTTTCTTTCCAATACCTTCCAGTGTTTTCCAATTTGTAAATTTTTATTCATTACCAAAAAGACTCACTTGGCTATTGGATTTTTATATATGAAGTGTTCTGCTTAACTGAAACTTAATGAACCCTGACTAAAGACCAGCGATACACAAAGCTCCCCACTTTTGTGAAAGCTACTTAGAGCTTACCACATGTGGCGGTTCAGCAACTTCAATGCATATATAAATATATATGTATAAGCCTGCTATAGATAAATACGGTCGATTCACCAGTGTCTCCTTCTTCAATGTAGCTACTTTTTAAGCAACTAAACTAATGATATTCACTTAATTACACTAAACGCTGTTTTGCGTTCCTATTTAGAACAGTGATGCCAAGACCCATTTCAAAGGTTTGCGCAGTGACTAAGAAACTTTTCTTATAAAAGTTTTAACTTTGAAAGAACATTTCCAACTTTTTCGCAACCCGAACTTAGTGGCTCTTCCAGTATTTCCATGAGCCACTAAACAGAACCGTGAATCGAACCAGATTTCTATATGAAGCAACAAAAAATATGAAGATAAACACACTACAAAGTAAGCATAAACAAATTAAACACGTCGCTCCCCTTCTTTGCTATGTTATACAAAATTCTCACTCCCTGACAGTCTTCTTGATCCCTTACTTCCTCTATAGGGAAGAACAAAACTTTCTAATGATGTTTGCGGTAGCAAAACATTTGAAAAAATAGAATATTTAAATTGATCGAATAAATGACCATATAGAGAGGTAAAAACAGAAAGTTAATACAAACTCGACTTGGCTAAAGAATTAACATATTCCTATACAATTATATACGTAGCGACAAAGTTAGTCAACCTTTATAAAGGAATTAAGAAACTTCTACAACAACTTATATACAAATATCGACTTGTCTGAATTTCCTAAAAAAGTTTAGGGTAGAAACCCCATTAAATATTAAATAATTTATGCAACAAAGGAAAAATAAAGTATTGATCGTTCTCGCTATTTGTCTTTCTTTGGGATCTAACCTTGATTGAAAAATTCCTCACATAGAAAGCTCATTTTTCTAGGTAAAGAATTCTTTTCCTACATGAAGAAGAGAGCTTTTTATGTACCAAATTATTCGATCACAAGTACTAAAAGTCGAACTCTGTTCTGTATTCGCTAACACCAGTTCATTTTGGAAGCTTTGGATTGCCTTATTATGCTATGCTATCAAAGTTACTTTCCATGTAGAAAATATTCAGTTTATGTTCTATTTTCCTTTATATGTATACTTATTTTTTTTATGTTTAACTTTAAACATTAAGCTGTCTTCATTGTGATCACTTGAGAATTTCCTAAGAAATATTTCTTGAAATTAACTGCTAAAAAATATATAGAATAAGAGTTTATCTAATGAATAAATGCCAAATTCAAGAAATTAATTTGGTGCTACATAAAAAATAATTATATTTATTTAACTAAAAAAAAGAATACATATAGAAAGCTTAAACGTTGCTCGATTGAAATGTTAGCCCCTGCATTAAACAATCGACCAGTAACGTTTAACTATATTTAAACTTAAGGTTCAATGTTTAATTAAGAAAAAAATGTTAAATAACTAAAAACCACTTATTAATAAACTAAAAAAATATTTAAGAGCATTTGAAAATATAAAAAAATTATTTAAATAATCGTCTTAAGAAAACATAAACTGAACCGTAAAAAAATTGAGACAGTATAAAAACATAAACACATTAAAACACAATTATGATTAAATGCAAACTCACTACATATAATCATAAATAAAAGTAAACAAAAACATAATGAAATCTAAACATAAACACACTACAAAACACATAAACAAAGTAAACACACACAAAATAAAATATGAGCGTAAACACAACACAAAATAAATATAAAGAAAGTAAAAAACATACAAAATAAAAACATAACAAAACACACCACAAAATAAACATAAACAACCAAAACATGCAAACATAAACATAAAAACAATAAAAAACAAATACACTACAGAATGAACATAATCAGAGTAAACATACACCAAATAATGTCTAAACATAAACACAATACCAAATAAACATAAACAAATTACAACATTATCAAAGAAAACACAAAATAAAATATGAACATAAACACACAGAAAATTAAACATAAACAAATTACAGCATAATCAAAGAAAACACACAAAAAGTAAAATATGAACATAAACCCACGGCAAATTAAACATAAACAAACAAAACATAATAACATAACAAATAACATATAAAACAACACAAAAATACACTACAAAATAAACCTAATCAAAGTAAACAAACACTAAATAAAACATGAACATAAAACCACTACAAAATAAACATAATCAGAGTAAACATGCATAAAATACAATATAAACTTAAACATACTACCAAATAAACATAATCAGAGTAAACACACATAAAATAAAATATAAACATAAACACACCACAAAATAAACATAAACCAATTGCAACATAATCAAAGAAAACACACACAAAATAAAATATGAACATAAAACCACTACAAAATAAACATAATCAGAGTAAACACACATAAAATAAAATATAAACATAAACACACTACAAAGTAAACATAAACAAATTACAGTATAATCAAAGAAAACACACAAAATTAAATATGAACATCAACACACGGCAAATTAAACATAAAAAATCAAAACATAAAAACATAAACAAATAACATATAAAACAACACAAAAATACACTACAAAATAAACCTAATCAAACACAAAATAAAACATGAACATAAAACCACTACAAAAAAAACATAATCAGAGTAAATATACAAAAAATACAATATAAACATAAACACACTACCAAATAAATATACACAAATTACAACATAATCAAAGTAAACGCACTCACAATAAAATATGAACATAAACACACGGCAAATTAAGCATAAACAAACAAAACATAAAAACATAAACATATAAAATATGAAACAATAAAAAATACACTGCAAAATAAGCATACTCAGAGTAAATACCAACAAAATAAAATATAAACATAAACACACTACAAAATAAACATAATCAGAGTAAACAAGCATAAAATACAATATAACAAACACACTACCAAATAAACATAAACAAATTAAAACATAATCCAAGAAAGCACACACAAAATAAAATATGAACATAAAACCACGGCAAATTCAACATAAACAATATAACATATGAAACAATAAAAAACTACACTGCAAAATAAACATAATCAGAGTAAACATACATAAAATACAATATGAACATAAACACACTACCAAATAAACATAAACAAATTAAAACATAATCAAAGTTAACACACACATAATAAAAGAAAAACATAAGAAAATTACATAATAAATATTTTCAAATTAAACATATAAACATAAACACAAACACTTACCAATACTATATCAAAAAAATATGAACTAGGTATAAAAAAAAATTTACATAAACATAAAAAACACACTCACGAAAGTATGCTAAATGAATGTTTGCAAAATCTTGAAGAAAACATAAACTTTTTATTAATTTATGCCTTCGAATAATTGAAATAATTGAAATAATCGAAATTTTGAATATTAGCGAAAATTTATTCAAAGCAGAGTCTCAATGTACCATATTAAAATATTGACTATACGAGTATATAATAATAAAAACGTTAAACACGAAAATTGTAGAGATGCCGATTTTAAGCACTTCAGTTCAGGACTGACGAAGTTCCTCAGTTAGTACGCCCCTATACTGCTGAGTTTCTGCATAAACCACCAAAACAGTGCTTTCAAAAAAAGAGGAATATTCTTAACTCCTTTTGAGGACCATATTCAGGTCGTACAAGTCTCAGTTGGAGATATATAAGGTTAATTCATCAGTATTTGATTTAACAGGTTAACGCACTAGAAGACCTGTGTTTTGAAACATTAACTGTTGGAATATATTTGAATATTTATATCAGCAAAAAACTGATGGATTTTTGATATGAACAATCTTTCAGAAACTGTGACGGTCTGACTTCATATCAAATATAAAAGAATTAATTAAATTCTGAGAGAACCAATGTTGGATACTGCCATCTACAACGCAATTCTTGTTCCGATATGAATCCTTGTTCCGGAATGAATATATTTAATTTATTTCAAACATATATATGTTTCCCTTGATGAGATAATTTCAAAGATTTCGAGTCAGATTCCTGTCTTCACCTGCCATAAAATCGACATCTCTTATTTTAGTAAAAAAAAAATATATTTACTCTCTAATTGTTGTAGTCCTCTGAGGTAATAAATATTTAATAAAGATTTTGAGAATATAGAAATAAATACATTATAATAAATATATTATAACTATAAAGCGAGAAGGATTTAAAATTATGCGTATATACGAGTATAAGAAAAACTTCAAGAAAATTATTTAACATAATTTCCAAAACAAAGTCTCGAGACAATCCTATCAAAGAAACGTATAACACTATCAGTACGCTAACTGCAGTGCACACCGAACGGAAGTGCATTTGGTACGGCCACCTGCATAGTTTAATATTGAACTGTTGCATGTGCACCACATTTCTCACTTACAGAGCATGTGGTGAAAAAAAAACACCAACTAATGCAGCGATTCCCAACTCAAATCCACCTCTCTTAAGTCTTTACAACAACCAATCACATTGGTGAGTCTTGTGGAGTGACCCAGAAGGTAATGGCATGGTGAACACATTAGTTATGTGGTGAACACTGAACACATTAGATATTGGTGTTTCTTCTGAAGTGACCCAGAAGGTAATGGCATGGTGAACATATTACATATGTGGAGCTTACGTCATAATTTATGTCAAAATCAGCTGCTAATGTAAAGAAAATGCTGTATAAAAAAAGGAGGTTACCAGAAAATCAAAGTCTTTGTGGTGGTTTCTTCCTCCTGTTTTGACAGCACGCTTCTCAGCGATCAGCATACAGTACAACAGATGAGAATTTTTCGGAACTCTTTGCTGGAGGTCCTGCAACTGAGTGCCTACTACTTAACAACTGATGAGGAGTTATTTAGTACTGCTTGAATTTGACTTAGAGTGAAATGTTAAATAAATACTTCAGGAATTGATAAAAATTTGCATATATAGAATGAACGCAGTTGAGCAAATATTTTACAGTAACTCAAACAAATTTGTAGCCACAAAACATTAGTCAACAGGTTGACTAAATTGTGTGAAACTGCTCAGTTGCTGAGTACCGCTTAGAGGCGTGACTACATGCACTATTAATGTTGTGGAGAAATACTCGTATGTTCCAATTGTGAGGCCATTTTGTTGGTTGTTGTTATTATTATTGAGATCTGCGTCTATATATATTTGGGAGTCGTTGTTTTAACTTACATATGAGAAATCCTAAAGGCAAATTTGAAACGCTGATAGCTACAAAGGAATTATTAATGAATATTTATGTGAAAAATCCTAAAAAATTAAATAAATAATAATAAATAAATAAAAAATTTTATTAAAAATGTAATTTTAGCGAGCTATGGTAATATTCTCTGATACTCGGATGTATAAGGACTTGATTGATAACAACCAACTTATAAAATCCTACTTTCGAATAATATAAAAAATTCATAAAAATACAAAAAAAAATTAAAAACTTGGAAAAAAATTTACAAAAAAAAATATAATTAATAAAAATAAACATAAAGATTCTCTTGAGAAACTAAATTTAAAAACTAAAAAACTATAAATTTAATCTAGCAAATGATCTATTTTATTACTCTCGTATAGGCTGTAGCAAAGCTAAATACTCATGAATCTTGAAAAGAGTTACTGTATTTAAAGAGAATTAGTACCTATCACCGAAATTGAAGCATTTATTCAATATTTATTGTATCAATATCAATAAAAGATACAAAAAACTAAAAATAATTATGAAAAGGATTGTAAAGAGTTTGTACGCTTATGGGAAATGTTTCCATTGGAGGTGTACCAGTGCACCCGTGTAAAGTGAGCAAACTGTTTATAATACTTTAAAGAAACAAACTTTAATAATATATAAACTTTCTTTAAGGGTACCGAACAAGTTCAACCGAAGTACTCAAAATTGCTCTAAAAACTTAAATGAAGACACTCACATTTACACTATGATGTACTCACATTGAAAACGATGAAGGAAAATTTTAAATAAATGAAATTTATCAAATTAAAAAAATTAAAATTTCATTGCAATATTATATAAAAAGCGTACTTAAGTCTGTTTAATGTATTTCCGCAACAAAAAACAACCTACTGTATTGATAAATGATATTTACTTATATAAAAATATTAAATAAAATGTTTTTTCTATTACAAAAAAAAAATTTCAAATAAAAATTATATATACATATATTAAAAAATATAAAAAAAAATTTTATTAAATTTTTAATAGCTTAGACAATTTATTATTATTATAATATGGTATTTCTTTAGAAACATTTTTAAAATACATTACATTAAATAATATAAAATTTTTAATTGTACTCATATGTGTGTTATTTCATTACAATTTAACATAAATTATCGATGTATACACAAATACTATTATATTAAAAAATATATAATTATATATAAAGAAAAACAAAACCCAAACAAACAAAAACTTAGCATACTACAACAAACTCTTTGAAATGAATAGTGAAAAAAGAATAAACTCTAACTAGATACCACCTTATGAGATAATTTACATTTTAACTATACTTACGGTTAACTTTAAATTTAAAAAAAAAATATATATATATATATATATAAATTTAACTGAAACTCATTCAAAACTTATTTGCTCACGCACGCACACACACACACCCACTCAGTGAGTGCTGCGTATGTGAAACATAAATATACATAAATACATGCCTACTTATACACAAACACACACAAATATTTATCAAATAAAAGAACTCTTCAACAAAAAAAATTGTTATTTATTTCAACTAAAAGGACTCAATCAGTGAATTATTACCGCAATTTTTATTTTATGTATTTACGCATTGCTCTGAATTAAGTTTAGTTTGATCAGCTGCCTTCGCTTATGTCTGACAACTTTTCTTGCTTCTACCTTTAAAAGAAATTCACCTTGGAGCCGCTAAAACTACTATAGCCGCGACAGACATACTACTGTTATATTTCACCGGTGTATTTAAATAGTACTCACCACTAAAGTATCATTCTGCAAACTTAACGGAGCGCATCATAATATAACAACGAACGATTGAAGGCACTGCTGTTATATGTATGTGGCCTGTAAGTTTAAATAGTATTCACTGCCATAGCCTCATTATGCAAACTTAACAGAACACAAAATACAACTTAACAGTGCCCGATTGAACGCAGTTATATGCGACCTGTATTTTTAAATAGTTTTCAGCACTGTTAATCAGTTACGAAGCTCAAATATCGAAGCCTCAAATTTCGAAAGTAAAATGTTACAGCCTCTTTTTGCAAACTTAACAGAATAAAATATAACTTAACAGGTCACTATTGAAAGCACCGCTGTTATATGCGACGTGTATATTGATGTGTTAACATCTATAGCGGCGTGTAGGGACTAAATCTACAAAGTCAATACGTGCAAACAACACACAGAGTCATTTCTTCTGCGACTGCGAAAACAAAGATTTTCTGCGACTGCGAAAACGAAGATTTTCTCCGACTGCGAAAACGCAGATTTTCTGCGAATCAAGATTTTATGAAGCAAGTCTGGAATTGATTCGAATCAGCGAGCGCAACAACAATTTCATGAGAAATATTTCCTTCACAGACATCGGCACGAGCAAATAGCAAAACCTGTCCGGTATATTCTGTGTTAAAAAGAAGTAATTGGAAATTCTATGAAAAAAAATAAAATTTAAATCAATAAACTATTTTTTTTTATTATCCAATGTAACATTTACTAATGTGTTCATAGAAATCGAACAGGTACCGTGTAACAAAAAGGTGTTAACACATCGCCCGTGAGTTCGAACACTCATTGGTTTTTTTAAATAGTATTCTCCGCTGTTAATCAGTTATGAAACTCAAATTAGAAGCCTCATTATACAAACTTAACAGAGCACAACATAACTTAGCAGGACGTGCACCGCTTTTATATGTGACCTGTGTATTTATTCACCACCGTGAACCAGTTACGAAAGTCAAATGTTATAGCGTCATTATGCAAACTTAACAAAATACAGTATAACTTAACAGGTCACTATTCAGCGCAACGTTGTTATATAGCTACGTGTATATTTAAATAGTATTCACCACTGTCAACCAATTACGAATGTCAAATATCACAGCCTCATTCTGCAAACTTAACAGAACACAGCATAGCTTAACAGGGTTCTATTGAACGCACCGCTGATATATGTGATCTGTGTAATTATTCACCACCGTGAACCAGTTACGAAAGTCAAATCAAAAAGCCTCATTTTGCAAACTTAACAGAACACAGAATAGAAGTTAATGGATCTTGATTAAACGAATATGGTGCTTACATAAACTTTAAAGTTTGATGCACCCTAAATCAGCACTTTTTGTTCTTTATTTTTTTGTTAATTATTAAAATAAAAGAATAATTATATTAATAAACTGTAAATAAAAATTAGTTTCTCATTGAAAATCAATGCACCTCAAAGAAATTATCTGTTAGTCTATAGTCACGTAACATAAATACAGTGTAACTTAACAGACTCGCTAAATGTTAAATTATATTATGTTAGATCATCTGTTTGCCAACGAGCTCTGTTAGCTCGGTATGAATTTCTACTTGTTGATTCTAACGTTGCAGCTGGAAGGGAACATTTGGTTATACCCAAATACGATATTTGATTATACCCAGCTCGCCATACACCACCAAATATATCCAGGAAAATAAGCATTTCCCACGTACACCTGTTGATATTACCATAGGAAGGAGCTTTGTTATAAAAAATTGTTGTTTTTCGAATCGAAAATTTTTTTCTTACACCAGTCCGGGCAAAATGTAATATGTTAAAATTCATGATCGAATTTCACAGTCTGGTAATTGTCTTTGAATATGCTTTTCCTTTTCGACTTTAGTATATGTAATTATCAATTGTTACTTAATAGGTATATTAGTAGCACCTTAAGAAAAAGTAAAATGCTTAGAAATAATGTTTATGCCGAGAAGTATGCTACGTAAAGTTTATCTCTCTCACTCTCCTCCCAGTCACATGCTTGCTCTCTTCTGTTGAGTCACCTAGAAAATAAAACCCTAAAAACAAATCATAGGATGCACATGTACTCGTAATGATTTAAAGGGGTATGCTTGTTATCATTATTAAATTAGCATATCGGCAGGCGTTTAACTTCTCGCTTATCTTATCACTTCAGATAGACCGTTATCAAAACAGTCAGCAAATCAAGTGACTTTCGATTGATAGAGAGGCAAATTACTTAATCGCCATACAGGAACAACAGTTGACTGACAAATGTGAAAGCGAGAAAACGTGCGCGTACGCCTTCGATTTGATATATTTTTGCTACGCTTAAAAGTATGCAAACGATAACGGAAACTTATGATATCAATCTGGAGAATTGCGAGCGTGGCAGGCGAACTGATTGTGTTTATGTTCTTTACGCCTTCATCGTGCCTTGGTTTGCACTTTTCGGACTATTCGCGAACTTTTTAAATGCCATTGTGTTCATGCGGGCGAAAATGACACCCTCGGCATTCTCGTACCTCGCTGCGCTCTCCTGGATAGACTGCATATCCTGCGTACTCATAATGATGACGGCCTTCGCACGCAGCATCTTCTGCAAAAACACTGTCTGGCTGACCTATGACTTTCAGTGGCAGACACCATTGTTCGGCATCACCACGGGGGCGGCCAATTTGATATTGGCCTGTGTCAGCTGTGATCGTCTCATATACTTGTGGTACGGCATACCGAATGGCACGCACCGTTTCTGTCGACGGCAAACAGCAAGACGCCTGATCACCGCGGTCATACTCATCTCGGTTATAATAAATACACCGTATTTCTTCGTGTTTACAGTGAATGACGAAGGTCTGGTCCAGACGACTCCGTTTTATTACTCCAAGTGAGTTGCTGTTAGATTATTGCATTATTCGCCATCCAAGGAGGTTAGAGACGGGAAAATAAAACTTGTATATATTCAATGGATTGAAAGAGAAACGCAATAATACTGTGCGCTGTGCTTGTAGGTGAAAATAAGCAATGAAGTGCCTACAAATATACTAGAAAGACAGAAGATTGATTTTCAGACAGTATCCTCAGTTTCACCTTCATTGCTTATCGGCAATTAGAAACACTAACGCCATCTAGCGACATCAGATATCATGATAGATTGTTGATGAAATTTCTATATGGATAAAAAAGTTTCAAGTGTACGTCTCTAACCTCCTTATATAACCTCACATGTATATAACTAGCATCCTTGGTATTGTTTATTCTTGGACGAAATTTATATCAGTCCCATTTTTAGTATATTCTATTCACAGAAATTTTAGTTATATAAGGAGAGAAAAACATCCTTTACAGGACATTTCAAAGACTTAATCATAAACATTTTAATTACAATATTTTCCTGATAGTTCGTTCTAGCAATGATCTCTCTAACGATATAAATGTTCAGCTCAATGCCTCGTTTGAATAATACCTTTGCTCTTTCCAAGAATTGAAGACTGACCAGTGGCTTAGCTGCGAACGAAGAGGGCCCCCCCCCCGCGAAAATCTCAATGGGGCCCCCTTTGTTATTTTGTTATGGTGGTCCTAAGATTGAGCAAGGCCTGCAGACCCTTTACTAAACCACTGAGACTGACATAGGCATATTACATACAAAATATATTATTTACAAAATCCTGCCTATCTGAAGGGAACATTATAATTGCGTACTCCTTCACTGCTTAGTGAAAATATTGTCCTTCATAAACTGACTGTGGATATATACAAAATTTGTTTAGTTATGAGGGTTTCAGTTCATTGGACCGTCTAACGTAACCATTTGGAAGAGTAACTTAATTAGTTCCATTGTACCATGATGTACACGTAATTGTCTCTCTAGGAATAACTTTCATTATCATCCTTTTCAATCCTTGTCTCGACAATACTTCATACATCCATTTATTCTTTGACTAGTTACTATAAAATGCTTAATTGGCTGACATTTATACTGCTCGCAGTTCTGCCAGCGCTATTCCTACTCATTGGCAATGCAGCTATAATCATAGCGTTCCGACGATGGACCAAACAAAGCGAAATCTGCCGTAAACATTGCAGCTTAAGTCAACGAACCACACAGAAAAGATTCCAGGTAAGTACTTAAAGAAGTTTGAGGCAAGCATGTGAAACAAGACTGTTGTGGGCTCATGGTCCAATGGCGCAAGGTCTGTGACTAATTCGATGGATATGTCACGAAGGAGTGATTGAGACAAATATATACTTAGATGAGTCTAATTGTAAATCAATCCCATTAAATAAAATAGGTTGGACTCGGAAATGAAGTTAAATCTTTCTATTGGAGTGGTATTTCAGTACTATTCAAATTCAAGGGATTACTTACTACAAAGCAGAGTATATTTGTCTCTGTCCCATCTTCTCATATACATATATCAAAACCTGTGTACTGACAAGATATATATAATCGCTCTTCACTCAAAGTGAAAGAGAATGGATCCTTAATCACGAAAAAAAATCTCCAACCTTCGAGTGAAGAGCGAATTGATATATCTTAATATATTGTCTTTGCTTCGAAAGAGGCAAGAAGTTAAGGGGGCATGCCATCGCTTGTTCATTGTGGTCTCCTCGTGTTGTCTCTAAACTACTTGAATGAGAATCTAAGCAATTCTCTAGCAAAATTCGTATAAAATTGTCCCTTTTTTAAAATATTCCATATTCATATCACCACTTCGTTTACTCCTTCCCTTAGCATCAGATGAGACTCACCATCACCATTATGGTAGTGATCACGTTGTACCTGATTGGTGAATTGCCAGCTCACGTCACCTCGCGTAAAAGTGCACTCAATTTGCTCTTCAAAGGCGACATGTCCAATGTGAATTTCCGCAGCATGGAGCGTTTGGAGGTGCTATGCATAACCCTGAACTCTATTCAGCTGAGCCTGAATATAATCATCTATGCTGCCATAAATCCCTCCTTCAAAACGGAGTTCTTCATTGGTCTACGCGATATATCGGATGTCTGTTGTAATATTTTTGGTATCAGCGCCATATTGCATTGTTGGGGTGTGTGCCGATCCAGAGAGTGCTTAGTCAGACAAGAGAGTGAACGACCGCGTCATCAGCAAAGAGATAGCACTAGCGATATTTGGCATGTGGAGGTGGATAACGCTTGTGCGCAGATTGTTGCCGACATGATGTCATTTAAGCACAACAAGAAAACGTCGCTTATTCCACATGGTTGTAGAACCCAAACCCTTGGCTTGGATAGGGCCGAACCATTGAAAGCCACTTATTTTTGGAGGCGTTCAAAGTCGATGGCGGTATGTGTTCATGACAATGTGGCCATGGAAGTGGAGGAACCATTGACGGCGGCAGACGAAAGAGTTAGAGACCGAATAAAAAGACATTCAGTGGCTATATAAAATAAAGTATATCTCTAATCCATCATTTGTATAAAGAAAAACACACAAAATCATAAAAAAAAACACAATTTTATTGCAGCTACCCACTTAAAACTATCTCCTAACTTAATCATCATCATTGTCAGCTTAAAAGAAGTGTATTTGACTTAGGTCATATTTGGTCAGCAGACGTTCCCATTCGTTCCTCGCAAACTGTCTGCCCAAATTCATATCATATTCGAATATTTTCATTATTGGATCAGAACGTAACACTTTCACTATTTTTATATCGACCGTTTGCAATTCGGTACTGTTCTGCTCCTCCTCGATTGAAATTATATCTTCGGAGGATGGTCTCATGGATGGCGGTTGCGATTTCAACATCCCTTGCTCTGTGTTCGGATCCAATCGACTGTAGGAGAATGCAGAGCACTGTATATCGGTGGAGCACACGAGCAATAAAATACAAGCCAAATATGCTAACAACATTGCAGTAATAAACTATAATACGACACGACCCCGAAACTGTTTCGTTGAAATTTCAATTTCTTACTGATGCAGCTGTTTTGAGACCTTTTAAGTGGGGCACATTCACACATTTTTATAAATAGCAGCTTGTTTCTTAAAGCAAACAAAACTATTTAAGTAAACACAGAACCAATGCGTAAACTCTCTAGAGGCTCCAATCTAATGCGTTGAAACGTTCGCATTCTAACAACGAATGAATACGCCAGTCTCATTTAAGCGTCTTCTATACAGAAGCGAAATTAAGCCTGAATTTCAGTTTTAATATCCCAAAGGTAACAAAACTCGAAGCGGAATAGTTCACAATAAGCAAGAAATTCAATCGGTGAAGATGGTAACACCGCAGATTGCTTAATTGAAAGAAAATAACGATAATTAAAGTGTTACACAGGACGCACTTATAAGGTGGTTGCAGGGAACGTAACTCTTCTTCTTGATCATTTTCTACGTTCTTTAAGTTTTTTTAGCGATCAACTTTTTTCGCATAATTCACAATCCACCTGACAGTCAAATTAAATGAATTTGTTGTTTTGTAGCCTTGCGGCCATCTTATTAGTGCTCCCTGCTGTTACCCGTTATGGGTTACTATTTAGAGTAATCCAATAAAAAAAACGTTTTATTTAATCTTTAATTTTATTTATTAAAACTAATACGAAAATATTTAGAAGATTTAGTGTGTTTTGCGTCTTATCGATTCCAAGGAAAAATCAAGAATGATTAATGTCAGCGGCGCCATATTTGTATTTGTTTTTAGTACTTCACTAGGGTTGCCAAATTTCAAGTGTTTTTATTTAGGGATTATTTTATGTGTATTTGACTGCCACACCGTAAAGTACACAAGGAGGGGAAATTATTAGAGTTATAAACTGAACCTTACAATTAAAAAATGATAAGTCTGGTTAAGGAAGCTATGGGGGAAAATATTTTGCATTGCTTCCCTATCAAAATTATTATTATTATTATTATTATTATTTACAATCAGCATTATATTTTAACAGCTATTTATACAAGAGATCAAGAAAAGTAAATTATTAATTGCAATCTGGATTGTGTTTTAGATTTCAAATTGATGGTTGATTCTAATTTTTGTATGAACGTATATGTTTAATTGAAAGTTCCTGCAATTTATTGTGATATTTATGTATTTTGAAAGAAATATTTAAACTTTCGGAAGCCCATTCACTCAAATGTCAAATAAGACAAGCACATTATTCGTGCTGCTCCAGTTGTTGCTTAAATATTTGAAAATATTAAAAATAGGTTATATCGATATATTCCATAAAAATGTATATTATGGGTTCGAACAAATGTATTTTGCACTGGCTCCCAATAGTTCGGATCGGCCATATTAAATATTATTTTGTGTGAAAGTTATACATTCATATCTTAAATTATTTATTTATTTAAGAGAGAATTTGATTAGTGAGTTCACCACCTGCTGGACAGAGTACCATCTGATTGGACAGAGTACAATATCTGAAGAATCAGGTTCGATTTCTACTTCGAGTTTAAAAGGGAACAACATTTTGAAAGCCTGCAATTTAACAGGTTCGGGAAATTCTTCCTTTTAATCAAATTTTTATTGACAACACGTTTAGAGTTGATCAATTCGTCACATCTTAAACTAATTTGCTTTAACTTCAAAAACATATTTAATTCTATTCATGCAAACAAGGCAATAAAAGGTAAAACACTTCAAACGTGCATGATAATAGAATATATTATTATTATGGAATTTATAATGAATTTATATTTCTCCAAACTGTATCGCGAATGCAACCCTGCGTGTATTAAGTTTCCATGCAATTCCGCTGTGCAATTATAATGACCATTCACAATAAGTTAATTATTTGTCAATTTAGCCATAAAGAAAATGAAAATTTGTTCTGAACATTGGTCCTTGTTTATTTATATTTAATAAATTAAAGCAAAGTGGATTGAAAAGAATTCTGTGTGGTGCTCATGGATTACTAATAAGCAGATTATCATTATTAACCCAGAAGAAAATTAAATCCGATCATAATGGAGCAACTTTCGGGTGTGATGATTATTATCATCATAGGCGGTGGCGTGCTGACCTTTGTGATGCTGTTTATCTTTGCAAAGAGACAAATAATGCGTTTCACGCTAAGGAGTCGCCGGGGACCACATGTGCCCGTAGGCAATGATGCTAAAAAAGTGAGTATATGGAAAATAAAATGTATTAAAATATGTGTGTGTGTAAAACTTGCTTCGATTGCAGACACTTCGTCGCGAAATAGAACGTCGTTTGGACTGCATACAGAAAATTACACAGGAACCAAAATTGCTGTGGACGGACGAGAAATACATACTGAAGCCGGATCAGACACTACCACCATACTACTATCGTATGCAGGCGGTGGATGATGTGAAAATATTGGGTATACTCCTCTCATGCTTTTAAAACTTTTCTGTGTTCATAATTAATTGACTTATTTCAGAGAAGGAAATTGAGAAGGGCGATGGCAGCACAAGACATGCCTATGATAGCCTGCGCGCCTTTTTGCTGACCACCTTGTCGGCCACACTCAATGGTTCTGGCCAGCGTATGATACATCAGTTCTGTGATATGTACGAGCATGCTCGGCATGATCCAAATGAATTCAGTAATGAGGAGTATGAGGCGTATCATCGTCTTTTGCTGAAGCTTATTGATGCGTAAGTCAAATAATTTTATTGACTAGTAAATTTGTAATTTAATTTAATTACTAACTCCTTTAATAGTGCAAAACAGTTGAAATCTTTTACAAACTCGCGTAGAACATCACCAGCGCGTACACCAAAGAAGCAGACAAAAATGCATTCGTTGCTCGATCCTTCTCGTCTGCGACCACCCCCAATGGGAGCTGCACTTGACAGTGGCATGAAAATACCACCCAGCAGTGAATTGACCGCAGGCCAACAATCCAAAGTTAACTTAACCCTCGGCCTGCAGGGACGTGAACTGGACACGTCCGAGATTGCATGCAACCCACTGCATTTACAGCCGCCAGTCGATCGTGATATTATCATACGTAATCGCATCAAAACACCCACACTCGATGACGAGGAAGACGTTGTTGATGCTATGGGCAACCCGAATGCCGACGACAATGAGATTATGAGCATATCCTCGGTGCAATTGCATGGCAATTCGAGTGTTGTTTGATTGTTTGGGCATTCAACACAAATACGAGATATTGGCAGCCTATTCAAGCAATGACTATCTGAATGTAGCGGAACGACAGAAATGGATATTGTATAATTTATTATGACGTGTGCTTTTAGTGAAGTCTTGAAATGGTTTTGACAAGAAACGCTGCATAATATGCTGAGGAGTGTAAATATTGCGAGGAATTTATTTAGAAAATAATTTATAAGCTATAGTAGCGTACTCGTATATGTAACACTACTTT
This sequence comes from Clusia tigrina, assembly GCA_920105625.2. Taxonomy (NCBI): domain Eukaryota; kingdom Metazoa; phylum Arthropoda; class Insecta; order Diptera; family Clusiidae; genus Clusia; species Clusia tigrina. The sequence continues at coordinate 19,581,820 of OV050030.1, forward strand.
TTTGATAATGGCTCATCCACCTAAAAGTCCAGATGTATGCCGCTGTCTTAAGTAGCTACGTATATTCTGTTGTCATCTCGGAAGGTATAATCTGTGAAATACTAAGGAAATGTCAGTGGTGTGCTTGAAAACTTGTTCCCGCTATTTCCTTGTATTGGTCATGGGTTTGAATCAATTAAAGGCATTGGTGAAGGAAGTGATACATACATTGCGAAAAGCACTGTTTGAATCTGAACTTTGTTAGCCAGATATATGCATATATACATAAATATCTCTGCACTGTTAATAAGGTGGATTTGGGCACATTCTTCAGATAAGCAATTAGCTATATAGAACTATTATATAAATACTCTTTAAAGTAGATGATTCATAATAGGCTAGTTAGCAATACAAAATACTCATTAATATATATAAAGTATAAAATATTACAACCAATTATGTAGCAATATTATATTATCTTCAAAGATGAATTAAGAAGTAAACAACAAATTGTGGTATTTCTATATAACCTACTATAACTGATTAAAAATCGATGATAGTTGATAGTTAATTGAGTAATAGATTTCTACGAGCTTGTAACGGGAATCACTCAGAATATAACAGCCTCCCTATACATCTCTCTTTCTTGGCAGAAAAAACAATAAAAACATGGCCCAGCAAGGCTACTCTTTCATTTACTCTCAGTTTTTGGCATTTTTGACAAAGGAACAATAAACGACAACCGGAAGCTGCTACCTCGTTTGTAAGCCATATTGAAAAATTGATCTTGCATTGCGATTTGTGGATTGTCAATTGTGAACGCTGGGCAACTAAAATACACGCACACCCATTTTATTGATTAAATCATCATCTTGATACACGTTCTCAATATACACCGGCATTTAAAGTAAAGTTGAAGTCACAATTACCGAGAAAAAAATGTATGGAAATCAAATTATTTACATACGTATATAGTTGAAAGTATTCAAGTTAATTTTTATATTATGTTTTCAATTACAAGTAATATTATCTGATAGTTCCATATACAAACAACACGCTTTCATTGCGCAAAGCCGTTATAAGAGTGTACTTCGTCAAGCAGTTGAGATATCGGAAAAACTTGAATTTTTTAATTCTATTTCTGCTTATATCGATTCGTATTTACGCTTAAAACCTCTTTTTATTGCTGTATTCATACACGGTTGCTTACATATTTGTGTTTAAAAGGACGTGCTTTCGCAATGCCCTTCGGGGCCACCAAACTTGGGGATAATAGGTTCGCCCTTTTATCTCCAACGCAAAAAGCAAAAAGGAAGAAACAAGATTCGACACCGTTGGACCTATTTCCAGAATTACTAGTTGCCAAGAAGGATGACCCCAAATATTTAATTATGAAATCGCTGGATGACAACAAACCGCTCACATCCCTTTCGTGCTTCGCAGTTTATAAAGGTATCAATACAATTAGCAAAGAAGGCAAACAAATTTCAGAGCTCCGCAACGGCAGTCTGTTGCTATTAGTCAAAAACAAAACTAATTGCTGAAAATTTGTTTTCTGCCAAGTCGCTGCCTGGTGCTGTCCAAATAAACGTCAGTCTTCACAACAGCCTTAATTCCGTTAAAGGAACTATATACGCCCCATTCCTCTGCCAGCTCTCGGGAAACGAGATAGTTGAGGGCCTCAAAGACCAAGGAGTCTCATCTATTTTTAAGTTTACACGATTTTTTGATGGCTCACCCAAACCTACCGGCGCGATATTGTTAATTTTTGATAAATACAACCTACCCGAGAGAATTGAAGTTGCCTGGAGAACCCTTGATGTCCGCCCGTATTACCCTAATCCAATCCGCTGCAAAGTCTGTCAATTACTGGGTCACACTGCCGCAATTCCCCAGCTTGTGCAACGTGCAATCTTTCCCCTGACCACTCTTCGCCCACTGATTGCATAAGAGTTTTGTGCGCCAACTGTGCTGGTGATCACCCTTCGTCTTCCATTGTTTGTCCGAAATATCAGCAATCAAAAGAAATCCTGAAAATCCAAATGCGGTATGCGTGATGCAGTCATAAAATACAAAAATCAGCTCCCTCCCTACTCCTAATGAAAATTCTTTTACCAGCGTAACTAAAATGTCAACCCTCAACATCAATGAAATAACTCCTAAATACAAAACCAAAACCTTCAACCTCCAATATTACCTTATCAAAACCAAGTACTCATAACAAGACTGATACCTCAAAAAAATCAACTCTAATTTCCTCCCTTCTACCTTCCTCTATCTCTTCACTCTCTCCCGTCTCCACCCCACTATCCAGTTCTAATTCCATCCCCCCTTTTCCCTCTAAAACCAATTACTTCTCCGTCTTCACTATTTCGCAAGATCCTCTCCTCCTCCCTGACGCACATAGCTTACTTTCACCCTCATCGAAAAAACAATAGCGTATTCATGGTCTACATTTTATGTAACCACATAACTCTCTTACACATACGAGTACTCATATACTCTTTTTCTATCTTTTCAGTATGACCTCTTTCCTTCAGAACGGATATTTTAATAATCATAAGCCCTCGGTTGTGCTGTTAAATGAAACTCACCTCGCCCACAATGTTTCAGCTCATACCCCAAAGCCTACATTGGACATTTCTACAATCCCCCTCACATTACTACTAGCAGACAGGGAATTGCCATTCTTGTGAAGAGAAACTTACCTCACATTACCCTTCCCCACCCCCAATCCAATATACCCTCCCTAGCCATAGAAATCCAAACTCCCATCAAAATCTCAGTTATCTGTGCCTATTCCCCGCGCAACCATTCTTTCTAAACTACAGATTTCAGTAATCTTCTTGCCCCTGGACCTAATCCTTTCATACTGGCAGGTGACTTTACTGCTTTGAGCCCTCTGTGGGGTTCGGCTTCAGCTAATTCTAGGGGGCGTATCATTGAAGACGCCATCCTAATCTCCAACAGCAGAATTCTTAACGATGGGTCTCCTACTCATTCTTCCACTCATGCAACCTTTACCCATATTGATCTCCCTCTCTCTCTGTTCCGCATCCCTCTTCTCCAGAGTGTCTTGGTACCGCATAGACGACCTGCACGGTAGCGATCATTTTCCCATCCTCACTAAAATTCCCTCTTCCCGCCCTACATCCCTATTCAGATCCAGAATTCGCTTTAAAACTGACTTGGCCGACTGGGATAAGTTCGAACAAGACTGCATAATTCAATCCAACTCCCTCCCCATTTCTCCAAACGTTAATCAGGAATCCTCCAGAATCTAAAGAATCATCCGTTCCGCTGCTAATCAATCCATCCCTCAATCCTCCTCCAAACCAGTCAATCCAGCACCCTTATGGTGGAACGGTCAACTTTTGACACTAAGACAACGCAAACAACTGGCATGGCATGAATGGAAGCGCACTCGTATTCCTTTTCAAATCTTAACCGGCGATATTTCGCCGCAAAGCCAAAGCTGCTAAACTTCTCTGGTTCCAAAAATTTACCAGCGAAATCAATGCCTCTTCTTCCACAAGAAAAATCTGGGCTGACATAAAAAGGCTGTCTGGTTTATCATCTTCCTTCCCCATTTCTTCCCTTAACTCCTCTCGTGACAATCTACTGTATCCACAAGATATAGCCCTAGAATTCGGCTCTAATTTCTCCAACGCTTCCTCCGATCCCAGCTTCCCACCTGAATTCTCCTCTAGTAAACTTTCTCTGCTCTCCTCCACCCGCTATCCGCCTTCGCACCTGTCTCCATCGGCCAAGTAGTTAGATGCTGATTTACCCGAATTCCATTCTGCACTCTCAGCAGTCAAAGGTAAAACACCTGGGATTGATAAAATATCTTACCCCATCATTAAACACCTCCCTCCCTTCCTCCTCTCCCGTCTTCTCAATCATTATAATAACATCTTCAGTACTAGCAACTACCCCATTCTTGGGAAGATAAGCGCTGTCATTCCCATTTTAAAACCTGGTAAACCTCCGTGCGAAGTTAGTAGCTACCAGCCTATATCTCTTCTGCCCTGTCTAGGTAAATGAATGGAGAAAATCATTGCTACCAGGCTCTCCTGGTACGTCCACACAAACAAACTTATTCACCATAACCAGGTTGCATTCAAGCAGGGGCAGGGAACGATTGACGCCCTCTTGCACCTGGATCACTTTGCTTCTGACGCATTGTCCTGCAAAAATTACATATCGTTGCTCTCGTTAGACTTTCTAAAAGCGTTTGTTCCACAAAATGGGAAAGTTGCCACAGAATAATTCTTATAATGTCGTGGTTAATAACATTGCAGAGGTTATTCTTCACAAGAGTCAGAATTTGGTAATCAAAAGTAGAAGTCGCCTTAAAAAGTTTACTTTTGGAAAATTTCAGTCTGTACGAAAATTTTTGAATTTTCAGTGTACCACATTTACACCGATATGTGCAGAATCTGCCAAGTTGGAATGTCTCTCAGTTCTTAAATTCTGTCCTCTATTCTTTCATGCAACAATTTTTTAATTACATAGAAATTGTCCATCTCTTGAACATCTAAGAGTCTTTCTAGTGGTGTTACAATCTCTGGACCATCTTAGTCTTTAAAGGGGACTATCAATATCTTGATCATCTCCGAGTCAGAGGTCTTACAATCTTTTGATCATCTTTCGAGTCTTTCTAGGGGTCTTACAATTTCTTGATCATCTCCGAGTCAGGGACCTTCCAATCGCTTGATCATCTTTCGAGTCTTTCTAGGGGTTTTACAATCTCTTGATCATCTTTCGAGTCTTTCTAGGGGTCTTACAATTTCTTGATCATCTTTCGAGTCTTTCTAGGGGTCTTACAATTTCTTGATCATCTCTGAGTCAGGGACCTTCCAATCGCTTGATCATCTTTCGAGTCTTTCTAGGGGTTTTACAATCTCTTGATCATCTTTCGAGTCTTTCTAGGGGTCTTACAATTTCTTGATCATCTTTCAAGTCTTCCTAGGGGTTTTACAATCTCTTGATCATCTTTCGAGTCTTTCTAGGGGTCTTACAGTTTCTTGATCATATCGAGTCTTTCTAGGGGTTTTACAATCTCTTGATCATCTCCGAGTCTTTCTAAGGGTCTTACAATTTCTTGATCATTCCGAGTCAGGGTCTTCCAATCTCTTGATCATCTTTCGAGTCTTTCTAGGGGTTTTACAATCTCTTGATCAGATCCGAGACTTTCTAGGAGTTTTACAATCTCCGAGTCAGGGGTCGTCCAATCTCTTGATCATCTTTTGAGTCTTTCTAGGGTCTTACAATCTTTTGATCATCTTTCGAGTCTTTCTAGGGGTCTTACAATTTCTTGATCATCTCGAGAATCTTTCTAGGGGTTGTACAATTTCTTGATCATCTCCGATTCAGGGGTCTTCCAATCTCATCTTTCGAGTCTTTCTAGGGGTTTTGTCTCTTGATCATCTCCGACTTTCCAGGGATTTTATAATCTCTTGATCATCTCCGAGTCATTCTAGGAGCCCTGAACAAGTTAGTTCATATTAAAATTTGACAGTTCCCATGAAAATAAATTATTTTGTTGCATGGATTTGGGAGTAGTCTCCAGAGTAATGCCAAAGAAAGTTGAATTTGGCAGTGATAGACAGGATGAAGCATTCTACTTAGGGAAATGGTAGTATGGGAAATTATTGTGAATTTGACTTCCTCTTTACTCTCTCTTAACCAAATTTCTAAATTTCGATGGCATCACTATTCGCATCAGGTCGGATTGGTTCACGATAATCCTGTTTTCTTGCAAATCACGAAAATTCTGTGCAATTGCATTTCTATGAAGGAAGACTTTTAAAAGTTATTTCAGTTAAGTATCTTATTACAGCTTCATAAGTTTTGTATTTGAGGTAAAAATGAAAGAGTTACTTCTCCAGATCACAAATTTTCTTTCATCTTTAAGAAAGAATGAAGTCTTGGTCTGAAAATTAAATTTCATCTTTGACCTTGCCTATTAAGCCGACGGTGGTTTCTCTGGCTGCAATGGCGATCCATATTCAATTTACTCAGATGGGCTTCTAAATATATAGATAAACAACACTTCTAATTTGAAAAATATAATGAATGCATCATAAAATGGCAACACACACAAATACTTGCAATACACGTAAATAAATATAAATCTTAAAATTAAATATATGATAATAATATGAAATGAATATTTTGATCAAAAAGTCATCGCCTGTTCCAGGTGCGTTTTTAATCATTTGTCCTGCAGTTTGGATAAAAACTCCATCAGAAACTGATGGCGTGCCGTAATTTCAACGAGTGTGCGACTTGTGAGCTTACTACGAATGCGCTTAAAAAGATCCTCACGATTGCGTGAGCCGAGCTTCATTTCGATTAAAATAGCTTTGTCTTCATCCCGCGTCCAAGCGGGTGGTGTCGTAGAACAAGAAGGCATATTGTCCGCTGCGTATGTGGAAGAAGGTGTAACACTGCACTCAGTACTGGCAGCTTTTGTGCTTGTGGACGCAGCATTGTCCTCCTGCTCGGGACAAACGGTCACAATATCGAATTTGCAATCCTCATCGCTATCGACATAGCTGGACGAAATGACAGACTGACCGTCTGGCATTACGGAGCCGGCATGCCTATCGGAGTTGGGCGGCATGTCTACGTCACTTTCGGCCAGAGAAGACGGTGGCAAATATGTTCCAGTGACTTCGGAATGCTCTGGTAAATATTCCAAATCGTCGGTGCTTTCCAGTTTGCTGACTAAATGCGGATTGTATGCTTCAGTTTCGCTAGTATCTGCTTGCTCCGAGCACAGTGAGTCCTTAACACGAGCCACTATGGCAAGACGCTCCTTGGAATCGATTTCAGATTCACCCTCCTCTTCGATGAGTGATTTCAGCTTTTTTGCACACGCAATGGCGGAATTGGGCTCATGTATCACCACCATCGGTTGCATGAGGATACGCGGTCTCAGAGAGCCAACGGGCGACCTACTCTTCTTTGTGGGCGATGATTTACGCTTCTCACGCAACTGAGTGCAAGTGATCATGGTGGCGGCAGGCACCGGCGCTGTATCATTAGGAGAATTGCATAGTATTGGAGCAGTGGGCAAGGGGCCGGCTAAACAAGCAGGCAACAATTGTTTCCTTGGTGATATCTTTCCCTCCTCATTGAAGTTTAACGAGGTTTTCTTTACGTTACAATTGTGTGGCGGCTGCTGCTGCTGGTTACTGCCGCCCGCCAGATTGTTTGGCGTACTGGTGGCAGCAGAAAAGTAGGCTGTGCTGTAATAGCTGGGATTGAGGCGTATGGCATGTGCGCGCAAAGCTGCCTGATCGCAGGTCTCCACAGACGAGCTGCTATCTTCCTCGCCGGCGGTGGTGTCGATAATAAGAGCTAAATATAAGGTTACAAATGAAATACCTTCCTAGGAATACAAGAAATACTTTTCTTACTCTTGGTCAAGTCGTCCTCTTCTGATTTTTCATTGTCGTCACTATTGCACTCTGCTAAGGCCGCCTTGGCTGCTGCTGCGGCTGCTGACGCTGCTAAACGTTTCTCGCCATACTCTCGTATGCCGTGAACACAGTCAGCACTCCTGTTGTCTGTGTCGCAGTTGCCAACATTAGTGTCCTGATAATTGGACGCCATAAAGGAGAGCTTGGCCGGCAGCGTCACTTTGGTGCCATAGAAGATGCGACCATTGATGTACTGTTATGAGAAAGAGAATGTGAAAAATAATGTGAATAAATGGTCATTGGGAAATTTGCCTGTACGTACTCTCAGTTGGCAGCTTTGCTGTTGCTCATTTGTGGGCGAATCCAACAAATCCGTCACGGTCTCCAGAAATTCGCCGCTTTGATTGTTTTCCACTTCCTTCACATTGATGTGTTCCGGTGCGGAAAAGAGCCTGAAAAACGACGGTATAGTTAGAAAGTGGCGAGAGTTAAATTAAATAAAACTAATAAATCTAGCACCGACCTCTCCGGTGGAGTTTCCTGGGGAAATTGCTGCAAGAACCAATCGATTAGGAATTGATTTCCCTTCAAGAGCGGTAATATTTTTGCCTCTATCTTTTTGATAGTCACGTCGGAATCCTCTGCCAATTCGTTAAGACAATTGTATATTTTGCGTATTTGCGCTGGTTGCTTATTGAAGTACACATTCAGTTTGTTGATGAACGTGGTCGCATTGTTAATCATGAAGTGCTCAAAGAATTTGCCAATTTCCGCCGCTTCAGACGGTAATAAAAATGTTAGGAAGACCTGAGCCAGCTCGGGATGATCAGGTAAAAATAGTTTCTCTAATTTCTATAAGAAAATTTAAAAAAATTTTGCATATGATAAACGCCGCAATGCACGCCCACAATAAATAAACTCACATAATACAAATCGGCCACTTTTTCATGGCTAGGATCAAAGGATTTAAGTATATAGTTGAATTTTTTGCAGTCTTCTGGTCGATTAGAAGCTTTGAACACTTCCTCGACTTTTTCATAGAAATTGAAAGCGTAAACTACAAAAAGAGAGGGGATGGTTTAACAAAAATAGGGCTAACACAAGACTATTTCCACTTACTTGCATCCTTGCGATTAGCATCTTCTGCTGTGTCCGGCATTAACATGTGCCGTAAATTCTCCTCCTGGCGATTAGTCTTCTTGCTGCGTGCGCCAGTGGCCGACTCGTCTTCCAGCATTTGTTGCATGCTGGAGCGGGTGCGTTTTCCCAGTATACTATTCGGAAAATGGGAGCAGACATTGGCAGCGCCGTTACTATTGGCGGGGCTAGCACTGTTATTAGTGGCACCTCCCGCAGGCGTTAACGCCGCATTTCGACAAAACATTTTCAAGTCTTTGAGTAAATTGGTGTACAGTTCCAGCGCTTTGAAACGGCAATAGTAGCGCTGTACCAGCGGCGTGTGCTGATACAGACACTGTTCGGTTTGTATGTTCAAGCGATAGGCTTTAAACAGATCCTGGTAGCGCTTCTTTAAATTACACTTTTGACGATATTTCAAGGCTGTGCTATGGTCACGTTTGGTTACTTTACAGTGAACTAAAGAGTAAAAGCGTTTCCTATAACCGAGTCTACATGGTTTTTTGTTCTGCTCTCTCGGTGATGCTGCTACATCCAGCGACGTCTTACTCTGTTCACGTTTGTCCAATTCATAGAAGTCGGTTAGTTTACGTTGTGATGACGAATTTTTCGAGGTTTCATCAACTTCTATTATTGGCAGCAAAGTTTGTGAGCCAATATCATAATTGAACGTGATGGGCGGTGAAGAGGGTTTCTGGGCGGGTAGCGGCGTGCTTTGTTGCACCGGCGTCCTGTCCGCAATTTGACTGGTGTTAATGATGTTCAAATTGCTTACATTGTTCAGCGATTCGGTGTAGCTACTTGTTAGGGTGGGTGTTACTCCCACATCTGCATTTTGACCTGGTACCGCACCTGAACCAAATACGTAGTTGACATTGACTGTTAACGCAGTTGGCTTCTTACTTTTGCCGGACTTTTCTTTCGGCCGCTTACTCTTTGAGCTCTTTCTAGACGTCGTCGGAGTGTTTTCACTCACACTGACAGCAACATTTTCCGGCAAATTATCCGGCACAGCAAAATCTTCACCCACAGCCTCGCGCACAAATTCCAAGTAAGAGTTGCGTGCCTGTTCGGACACAGTTACATCAGGTGTGGTTGTAGGTTCCTTGGTAGTTGTATTTTGTTTCTGTTTATACGCAACCAATTAGAATATAGAAAATCAGATATAACAGAAAAAAAAATTCATGTAAAAAAGTAAAAAACAACGTCATTTCAAAACTTTCTTCTATTTAATAAGTATTCCCAAACAATTATTGCCAATAAAGTACATGAACTTATTAAGAATAATTTTATATGAAAGCAAACAAATCACCAATAATTTCTTTCATAATCAATCAAGAAAAAAAAACCGAATAAGTCAACAAATTAAATTGTAAAATGACAATTGTGAACATCCGCCGAAATCAATTTATGTAATTCACAATGAATGTATTCATTAATTATGGTTGGAAAACCTACGAATTGATAACTGTTGAAGCAGGGTAGCTAAGCCAGAGTGAAAATAGCAGCTGTATTATCAGTTTCTCCTAATGATATAGTTGAGTAGAACCTTCTTCTACATACTACCAGATTTTAACTTACAACAATTTCTACCGGGTCCCTAGATATCACCTCATATTTTCCACGGAATCCTAATTCCGTAAGAAAAGTACTTTTAGCAGTCCTACCCTATTTGCGGCATTGGCAACCCTGCAAACGCCAGTATCAGTTCACAATAGTTTTTAGAGACAACTGGAAATTGTCTGTGATTAGGAATTCTTCAATCAATTAAATGTTTTGATTTTAATTAATATATTGCATATATAAATAGCACAAAATAATAAAATTTCAGATTCAACAAAGTGAAGTGAATTTATATATAAAATACTGCTGTGGGTCAATATCAAAGCTATCGAAACCATTGTTTCCATTTTGCAATACGGAAAAAGTGCCAACGTCACACAAACGAACACATTTCGCTAAATTAGTCGTCAGCAGTCTCTACCAAACAAACTCCAAAAATGAGTTCTAAAGTGACATTCAAGATTACACTGACTTCCGATCCCAAATTGCCGTTCAAGGTGTTAAGTGTGCCAGAAGCGACACCCTTCACGGCTGTGCTGAAATTTGCGGCCGAGGAATTCAAAGTGCCAGCGGCCACCAGCGCTATTATCACAGACGACGGCATCGGCATCAGTCCACAGCAAACGGCAGGCAATGTTTTCCTGAAGCATGGAGCGGAGTTGCGACTAATACCGAGAGATCGTGTGGGCGCCATCAGTAGTTCCATGTGAATGCCTCGCAATATTAGCTCATAATTAACATACTCTGTAATTATATACCCTACAATCAGTCACTGGGTACATATAGCATATACAACTTATGCGTATGTTCTGTAATTTTGTATTAAATTTTACTTACTGAAATTCTGAATTCCGTTTATATAATTTTTTTTAAATATTAATTGTAATTCTTTGTTGTATAATTTGAGACAAGAATTTTTATATACATTTTCTGAGATTAGAGAAAATCTATTTCAAAACTGCGTTAAATGAGAATAAACTTGTCGCACACACAAGAAACAAAAATTGTTTGTTCACATTATTTTGGCAAGAAAGACTTGGCCCATAATTAACGTCCCAATTTAACCATTTCGAATAAAGAAACAACCTCAAAAGCAAGACTTACCTTTTCAACGTACTTCTGCCAGGCCAGTGGTAAGTCCTTAAAGCACTGGATCGGTGGCAGTACCACATTGTTCTCAAAGCCCAGCAATTTATGCTCAACTGGTGGCGCACACTCGTGCTCAAAGAAATACTAAAAATTGAAAGGTTTATTTCCACTTGTTAATCAACTAGTAAAACCAGCAATTAATTCCGTACCTTTATGGGATTGTAGTATTTCGCCTCCTTCAGCATTTTGACATGATCCCAAATACGTCGCTTCGTCTTGCCAAAAACGGTATCCTTGCTAAGGCGATCGCATGCCACCACTATGGGGAAAGCCTTCTTAGAGATGACTTCGCCCGTTTCCCGTATACGGGTCATGTGCTTTTCCAAACCAGATGCAATGAGTTGCGTTTCAGCAGGCGAAAACACATGAAAGGGGGTCACTTTGGGCGTGAATGGTATGCGTGGGAGGTACTGAGGATACATGAACACCTGACTGTTCAATATGAGATCCATGACACGTGGATGAAAACGCGAAATTTGCCGAGTATTACGATTGCTGCAGAGTTACACAACATTAATAAAAACATAGGAATATGAGAGCATTTAAACGAATTAAAAACAACTTACGTCTGCTGAATCTCTTTGTGCATAAAACTGCAAGTGGGGAAAAGGAAAATTAGCTATGTTGCTTTCATAGAATAGTAATTAATAGTGAACCTACTTCATCATCTCCCTATTCTCCTCATTATCTTCACTCAATTCCTGTTCCCATTTCGTAATTAAGTCCACAGCTGCATTTAAGTTCCATGCTCTGAATGAAGCTTCATTCAGCGCCTTCGATTGCAATTCGAGCAGCATATCTTTGGGCTTTGACGACAACTTCCAAAAGTCTGGATGACTGTACGTTTGCAAGAAGCTTTGTGTGAGCATTTGCACGTGTATGCGTAGTTGCTGGTGGAGAATTTCATTTTGTTCCTGTGTAAGGCCAATAGGCAACTGCGGCAGTGGTTCCAGTTTGATGTTAGCCTTGCTGATCTGCTTCAAATTCTCAAACTTGTCCATATACTCGGAGTATATGTGTTTCTTAATCGAAATGTACCCAACCGTGAAGTTAGTATCATATGGAACGCTATACCGTGTATCGGAATGCTTAGATTGTTTCTTAACCGGCACTTGTTCTTCAGGATTTTTCAGTGTGATACTCTCCGAGAGCATATCGCCGTTGGCGATAACCCGAGCTAGTTGGTAACAGTTCGGTTGGCCTGGGATAGGCACAGCAATTATTTCCGGATTAGTGTTTAGAGCCGAATCCTGAATTATCACAGTTTTGTTGGAAGCATTCCCAATGGGATAGGCAGTTGGTATGGGTATAGTTGGAGGAGGTCCATTCAAGCTTTCCATACTTGCCACATTAGTAGTGGGTGCTGATAACAGTTCTGTGCTAAAGGAATAATCATTGTGGGTGATATTTGTTGACGATATAGTTGCATCCGAAACGCAAACTTGATGCTGCTCTACGTGCAAAATTTGCTGTTGAGCACTAAAGTTAATTCGTTGTGTCATTTGTGGAGATTCTTGGGTGTTAGGTATGGTTTTGCCAGCAGAATCAGTCTGTTTGTTCGGGGATGTATGCGGTGTGTTCAACACTTCGTCCACACAGTTGTATATACACTTTGGGGGATTATCAAAGTCCACGCTTTCTATTGAAACGCCGCCTCCCTTCAGCACATCATACAATTCCGACATTAATGCATTCAACTCTTCTTTTGGAATGTTCACATTTCGCAACTCCTCCGCGTCCACTATAAACAAAAATCGTATTTTACAATATACGCTGACGGAAAATTTCACAAATTGTATATTACTTGGTATATTTTCAGCCACATACTCCGGATCGTTGATGGGATCATCATCGTCGCCGGCTGAATTGGTATCTGAACACACACACGGGGAAAAGTTAGCTAAAAGTTGTATACAAAATTACTTGATAATAAACATACTTAGCGGTTTCGATATATCAGTTAAAAATTGCATCCAGTCCTGATCGGTAGCTGTCCAATCCACATCTTGCACTTCAAATTGCTCCACATCGGGTGGAACAAATTCCGATTGCAGATCCTCGATAGTGGTCTGCTGTAGACAGAATTTGGAACGAGTACGCGCTGCAATGCGCAAATCTTCCTGAGCCTGCTTCTCTTTATCGAGTGGCAACTTAAAGCAACCATCTGCGCTGAATTTTACAGGTGATTCTTCATAGTCCGTTGTGTTCAGCGGAGTTTGTGGCGTACGCGGATTCGATTCCAAATCGGAAGTTGTAGTATTGTGATCATCGTCAGACTATAAAATCAAGTAGTTTTAAAAGTAACTGCAAACCGCTGACAACAATTCTAGCTTACAATGAAATCATCCTCCTTAAATGTATACTCCTCATCGTCCTCATCCGAGTGCAACTCATCATGTATGAGTGCTGCTATTTCCGAACTCGGCGAACTCAGCAGTGGGGGCAATTTCATGTTGGGTGTCTTATTTAACTCCCGCGCCTTTGCTCGCGTCAGTTTAGGCACCGAGGGCGTATCAGTTATAATTATAGCCCGTTGGTCCGTTGCCTCTATCCGCTCGCGAGCCACTTCATCCTCTGCTTTGAGTGTTACCAGAGCAAGCACGTGCTCATTTTTAACAAATTTCTTAAAAAATATTAAATAATTTCATAACTTTCTCCCTATATTGTATTTCCACCCACCTGTAGCAGCTTTCGCATCTCATCGTCGCTCAATGAATTCACTTCTGCCACTTTTCGAAGTTTCTTCTCAATTGCAATGGCATCTTCCATATTGCAGTCTTCGAATTCTGATTCCAAATCACTATCGCTAAATTTTACAATTTCACAGCGTTTTCTTTTAATAAAGCAACATTTAAAAATACCGCGCAGCAATACAAAAAATCAAAACAAACCTTTTACGGGCTCTGCCCACGCCAGCAGCACTGCTCGCGCTACGTTCGGAGCCACTGTTGCTGCAATTACTATTGTTTGTTTGGCCTGCTTCATTGCTCCTCTGCTTCTTAGCGCTTCCACTTACGTTGGGCATTGTGATACCGTTGAGTTCAGTTCATCTAATTATAATTATACTCACTTTACAATAATTGCAAGCTTATTACATTTCCAATATATATTTGAGAACAGCACAAACAAGGAATCGGCTTCTGCGTCTGGGAATTTTTGTAAAATGTCACTTCAAAACAAACCATTCACAATAAATTTCCCCCCACACATGCCTGTTGTTGAACACACTCCTGTACTGACGTAATAAACAGAGGTAGTAGCCACACCGAAAATGTATGCTTTAGATTTGTCAACAGTTGGAAATAAATGATAACAAGAATCGATAAATGTGTGTTTTAGAATTGGATATATCGTTATCATTCTTTCATATATTTATAGCAGAGAATACAGAGAAATGACTCTTGTTTTGCGCATACTTAAACATGTGCAAAACTGTATTAAAGTGGCTGATTTTCTTCAGAGCCTATAAACAAAAACTTTTTTTTTTAAACGTCAGAATATTTGAGGTTTAGTATCACTTCTCTGTGTTTTCTGATATATAGTGTACGAATATAGCGATAGTAGCGACTTCAAATCTGTATTCTTTAGTTGTCAAAAGTTGGAACTAATTGATAATAAGAAGAGCTAATGTGCATGGTAGAATTTGATATATGGATATTACTCTTCCATATATTTATAGTGTGCGAAAATAAATTCTATAAAACATCTCAAATAAATATTAAAAAATGTATCTTATTATATTATCTTATATTTATGATCTTTATAATTTTGGAATATAATTTATTCCTAGAAATCGACTTGTGAAACACTCCAACAGTTATTTTGTTCTCTTAAATGCAAGCAGCGACATTGCAAAATGTAGTAATTTGTTATGTGAAAACATATTCAATTCAATTCTCGCTATCAAATCAATAATTCATTTGTATATTTGCGAAGGTTCAGTTTTATTTGATATGTGAATTTTGCTCTCTAAAAATTAAATTCTTGGCAATATAATATATAAAAACGCATGCTGTGAAATTATAACTTTATTTTATTTAATTTGCAGAACGCACATGAAATTTCAATATGAAGCGGAACCAATGTGTTCAAAGCCTCATTCAATTTTTTAAACTACATTTTCCTATTGAACAGTTATTTCGTAAGTGTTTCTCTGCTGATCATCAGTTTTTATCAGTTTTCGTTTGAGTCGATATTTCAAGAATATATTTTCTTGATGCATGTATGTTTTGAAACAATAAATAAGGAATTTAAATAATCAATTTCAGTTTTGTCGCGAAAGAAAGTTTAAATTACCCTTAACAAGTCATCGAAGTTCAACTCGGTTGACAAACCTGTCAAAATATCTCTCCTTTTGATAAGGCAACTTTACTCTGCAGACTACCTGTTGAATTTCGCAGTAAAAAATTATATTAAATATAATTAAAATCTGTATAAAAAATAATAAGCATATCCTTTAAAATTAAATGAATTTATTTTAATAAATAATAAAACATATATTAAAAATATGAATATTTTTAAAACATATAAAAAATATGTTATTAATATACCTTACACTATATTCAGTTATGTTCATTAACCGAACACTATTTAGTGTTTCCATATAATATAAATACAGTTAATTAAGGGGGAGGTAAAGGTTCAACTAGGACCGTCGAGCCAAAAACGATGATGATGATGATGTTCATTTAATTTGAATTCCATTTCCCCCTTGAAATGACATTCCCAGAATGCATTTATTAGATGGCAAGGGAAAATCAATCTTCTCTATCGTGTTTTACGTTCGTTAATTTTTTTTATTTTTTAGCGATCATTTTTTTTCACCTAACTAATAATTGAACTTAATGAAGTTGTTATGGTTGTAGACTACTGGTAGCTTTTCGTCCACCTTATTATGCTCCCTTTAGTCTCATGTAATTTAATAAGCTGCATATCGAGATTTCCTTTGGTTTTGACAATTCACTTGGGAACAATTTACTGATGCAAAAATATTGTAGCTTCCAATACACACTTATATTATATTATATATATTATATTATTATATTATATTATATTATATATTCTTTTCTTAATTTATTAGGTTTTATTTAAATCACACTTTCAAATTCAAATTTAAAATTAAATCTGTTTTAGGTCGTCAACAGCCATCAGCTGTTTTTGCCTATCTGACAATTCAATTTAGGGAATTTGTTGTTGTTGTAGACTTGTTGTAGTCTTGCGGCCACTTTTTTCCACCAGCAACAGCCACAATTCCATTTAGGTGCAAAAAGTTGATCACTAAAAAATTCTAAAAAATAACCGAACGTAAAAACGAGGAAGAAGAAGTTGATTTTCTCTTGCAATCACCGAATAAGTGTGCCGTGTTCATTTCGTTCTCAAACAAATATTAGACTGGAAACAATGTGCACTAAAAAGGTGACCGCAAGGCTCTACAACAACAACAATTTCCAGATTTTAGTTTGTCAGTGGCGTGAAAAAGTTCTCGTTTTAGACAAGTTAAAATAAGAAGCGCAACAATACACTACAGAAATCGCAAGAGCCCATGCAGACACAAAGGTTCAAACGCATTCAAAATGTATACCTGCAAATATGCATACAAATAGACAGCAGCACCCATTTCCAATGTCAGCAAAGGTGCATCATTTATAGCAATAATTCTTGTGAAAATACTCCCAATGTTGAATATACGTAGAAGCGCAACAACATAAGAGTATTTTCAATGAAGTATTCTTTTTTTATTTTATAACATTGTACAAAATTTTTAATTATATTTTATTTTTAGTAATTATTATATCTCAACTATTTACAAACTATTAATTGTATATTTCAAATTTTGTTTGTTTACAAAACTTACGCAAATAAAAGTTACGAATAAAAAATGAGGAAAGGTTAAAACCAGGACAAGAAGAACAATTCTCCCTTGCGACTACCTTTTAAGCGGCCCCGACACGTTACTGCATTGCTTACATCAACCTCATGTGTGTGTGCAGTATCTCTGCACCGACACGTTACTGCATACTCTTCAATCATTCATTTTTCTTTCACTCTGTGTTTGCGGACGACAATGTCAGACCCGGATATAATAATTAATAAAAAAAGCAACGAAAAAAGAGAATTTGGATGAAAAATTGGTACAGAAAAAGGAATGAGTTTACTCATCAAAATTTAGCGATAAATTCAATAAATTTTATGAGAAATTTTTTTTCTCCGCTTTCCGCAATGACGTCCGCACGGTATGAAATTCTGCTTCGAATGAATGCATGTTCAGTCACGGAAATACACATTACGTATTGACTGAACACACCGCATGCAGTAACACTGCGGCCATCGTGCCAGTAACTGGCTGCCAGTTGAGAATACATATTATTTTCGAAATTTCGAAATTTTGCTGCCAGTGGCCACGGTGGCCACACGTGCCAGTGCAAGTTCATTTATAAAATATCATCGTAGGGAAAGGTTCTCCCTACAGTAGCGTTTTTATAAGTTAGAGCCCGTTTTGCAACTGTTTTTTTAAGGTGCGCCCATACATTTTCAATGGGGTTCATATCAGGGCTTTATGCTGGTGTGTCTATGACTATATATATGCAATGATATAGGAGTTTTATTTAAGCATTATTTAATTTTAGTTTATTAGTTTCTTTTTTCGTACCATTTAGGGTGCCTTTTGGTATGGCGCATACGAAGCACAGTTATTTTGGTATTAGTACTTTCATATCAGGGCTTTATGCTGGTGTGTCTATGCCTATATATATGCAATTATATAGGAGTTTTATTTAAACATTATTTACTTTTAGTTTATTAGTTTCTTTTTTCGTACCATTTAGGGTGCCTTTTTGTATGGCGCATACGAAGCACAGTTATTTTGGTATTAGTACTTTCATATCAGGGCTTTATGCTGGTGTGTCTATGCCTATATATATGCAATTATATAGGAGTTTTATTTAAACATTATTTACTTTTAGTTTATTAGTTTCTTTTTTCGTACCATTTAGGGTGCCTTTTGGTATGGCGCATACGAAGCACAGTTATTTTGGTATTAGTACTTTTTTATTGTTTTCAAACTATTATACACTTTTTTCTTATTTGTAGTACCAAAATGTCCAACTCTTACATTACAACAAAAAATTTTGTGAAAATAATTTTTTTAGTTTGTGTTTTTGTAGCATTTTTTAAATTCAAGAGTACTTTTTTATTTCTCTTTCGTGCATCAGTGATTCAGAGTATGAAATTGACATTTACTGGCCGCTTGTGTCAAAAATTTACTGGCTCTGAAATTTCGTTGCCAGTAGCGCCGCCAGTAGCAAATGTGTGAGATTATTGGTGAAAATCTTTGAAGGTATTGAGTTTTTCGAACTTGCGCTGGCACGTGTAGCGTCGGGGTTACGTACTGCATGGCTTCAGTTATTGTATGTGAGACGCATACATAGCTATTTCACTAACTTATCTTTACGATTCTGGACATCATACAGTAACGTGTCGGGGCCGCTTTAGATGAGCCCTGACTGGACCTATTGGACTCGAAGCGGTGCCAGTATTTGAAAATTAAACGGAGAACATTTATGAAAAGTTACCTGAGACAGTTTTTCTTTGCCCAAGTATTAACTGCACAGCACACATTTACTTCGCATATTAACTTTTGACCGCTAATGCGGGAAAATTGGTTCAACTATATATGTTCTTGCAGTCACCACGCAAGTAAATTCACCTTGACTAAAAGAATAACCACCGTGAATTGGCATTTCACCACACTTGTGATTCACTGTGAATGGTGCTGAGGTGCACATTTATCATTTTAATTTAGCAGCTGAAGGAAAGTGCGGCATCCGAAACGCTTTTATCGTTTGGCGTTGGGCAGAGTTTTTTTTAAAGTAGATTAAATTAGTTATTATTAAATTATTTGAAAGCAGCGACCAAAATGGACACAGTAGAGCCAAAAGATTTTGTGCTGTACTCCATTTTGAGCTTCGTGGTTATAGAGAACCTGCTCGAGGCGTACATCTCCTTTCGCCAAGTAAGTACCAATTAGGTATCGATACAATGCGCCCAAGGGTGAGAGGGTGAGCGCAGTTGTATCTATGTGGTTAGAGCAGCGAATGGATCAGGAAGTAAAAACGCTAATCTCACCATGCTGGGTGAGGAGGTTGAAGCCCTGCCTGATGCTGGGCGAGTTTGTGTGTACAAGGCAAACTTTTAAATGCCATTGGGGCATTTATTTTCGGCTTGTTGATTTAACCCACGTCATACTATTAAACGTATATGTGTGTGAAGCCGGTGGGCTCCGACTTTGGCTTTTTTATAATGCTCAATTATATTTAGTAACGCATGGGATCCTACTCAAACTTACGTGCTCTTAATTTTATTTTTGCCAGGTTAAAGTCTACAAAACCGCTTTGACCGTGCCCAAGGAATTGAAGGGTGTCATGAGTGATGAAACATTCCATAAGGCACGCATTTATGGTTTAGATCGGGAGAATTTTGGCATTTTCAAATTGGCGCTTATGGACATTGTCGTTCTGTGCTTGGAGCTCTATTTCGGCGTTATAGCTATTTTCTGGCAAATTGCGGTGGACATAGTAGAGAAGTGCAATGGTGATGCCAACAATGAGATTGTGGTCAGTTGTGTGTTTGTAACGGTCGTCAGTATATGCAGCCTCTTCAAGGATATGCCATTCAAAATATACAAGACTTTCGTATTGGAGCAGAAGCACGGTTTCAATAATCAGACTCCAGGCTTCTTTGCTTGGGACCAAGTGAAAGGGTTCATAGTGAGTGAAGTCATCCTGACACCGATCGTTGCAGCCATTATATTCATTGTGCAGCGTGGTGGCGATAAGTTCTTTATTTGGTTGTGGATGTTCACTGGTGCCACTTCCCTGGTGTTGTTGACCATTTATCCTATCTTTATTGCGCCCTTGTTCGACAAGTACACGCCCCTAGAAGCGGGTCCATTACGTAAATCAATCGAGGACTTGGCTGCATCGCTCAAGTTTCCTTTAACAAAGCTGTACGTTGTTGAAGGCTCCAAACGATCTTCGCACAGCAATGCCTACTTTTACGGCCTGTGGAATTCAAAACGTATCGTTCTCTTCGACACACTGCTGCTTAACAAAGGCAAAGCCGATGAGACTGAACTCAAAGAAGAAGAAAAGGGGAAAGGTTGCACCGACGAAGAAGTGTTGGCCGTGCTTGGACACGAGTTGGGCCACTGGAAGCTGGGACATGTTACCAAGAATATACTTATCATGCAATTGCATCTCTTGTTGATGTTCACCGTCTTCGGCAATTGCTTCAGCTATCCACCCTTCTATGAGGCCATTGGTTTCGCACCTGGCACTCGCCCCATTCTGGTTGGCATGCTGATCGTGCTCACTTACGTTATGTCGCCGTACAACGCTTTGGTCAACTTTGCCATGGCTGTGCTTTCACGTCGCTATGAGTACCAGGCCGATGAGTTCGCACATTCACTTGGCTTCTCCGAACAACTCGGCCATGCTTTGATAAAGCTAAACTTGGACAATTTGGGCTTCCCCGTCTACGATTGGTTGTACTCCACTTGGAATCATTCACATCCTACTTTATTGCAGCGTTTGGATCGTCTCATGGAACTGGATGCAAATGAACATAAGAAGAAGTGATCAGAAACCGAAATGATTGCTTCAGTGGGCGGCTGAGGTCCCGCGGGTAAGCAGTAGGTGACAGATGTGCTGTACTGCTTCATTAATATACATTCTCTGTGCTAGTCCCTTTCCGACTATTATACTCTGTAATTATATATTGTATACTTATATTTACAGAAATAAAGTAAACTTTTTAAGTTCACCTTTTCTATTCTTAACATAATTCCGTTGTTTCTTTGCATATGGGAACAAGTTTTGAATCACCAGTTAAGATTTGTCGAACACACTCCTCTGTGGATAGGCATTAACACCCACGCTTCGAGCTGCTAGAAACTGGTATTTCCAGTCGTCCACTCTGAACCAGGTAGTTCGGTTTACGTGCGTCTTTGGACGCGTTCTAATAAATTGTGGTACCAAAAACATGGCTTCATTCTTGAGTAGTTAATCCACATTTATGGAGATATTTTTACAATTCGTGGTAACTGTACAGTGCAAACCATGGTTGCATCCCAACCCATCCACAAAGTGTCTTCCACTGAAGAGCTGTGCGATTTACTATCCAACTCATAAAGCGCAAACGTCATCTTTTTAGATCGTGAAAGAAATACAACTTCACAATGAAGCTTTTTCTATCGAACGGTAGATGGCGCTATTAACCGGCGAGCGCCCTCTACTTGGCGTTAGCTAAGCATGACTTGCCAGGTACATTTGATTCTGCGCCTCCTTCACGAATCACAAAAGTGATGCCTGGCGTTTTCGTCAGGGAGTCAATGAGCATTCTATGATTAGAATGGCTGGTGGCATTTTTTTCCACCAAAGACAGTCAACTTAAAATTCACATTCAAATCGTGATTTGAGATGGCCACTCACGCACATAATGAGCTGGACATTTTGGAAGCCAAGCCCACTATTCAAACATGTTTAAAACTTAGAAACATACAAAATTCTTGAACCAAATTTTATGGGAATAAGTACTCGTATGTACTCGTATATACGCTACAACGCCATGGCCAAGAAATGGGGTCGTTCATATTTGAGGCCCGCCGCCCTACTATATAATCAACTTTGGGTATCCCATTGAAAATGACCGCAGATATGCTTCTAATGAAGATATATGAATAAAATGTACATCGCCATGGTGCAAGTCGCAGGCAGATGTATGGGTAAAGGTGAAATTTCCTCTTTGGTGCCAATCACCGAATTCCGCGTGTATCTGTCTGCTACTCAGCGGAGCTGCTATACAGGAATCGTTGCAAACTTCGACTTTTAGGTCCTGCAGCATATCGATATCGATTGTAAGTTATTAAACGCTCCTTCAGTATCTAAAGAAGCCGCCATAGTGAACTGTTTGAACGAAAGGGATCTTTCTATTATCCGCACGATCTCGTATAGGACTGTTTCGGTAGATTTGCACTTGAGGGAAGCATGTTGAGCCTTTGAGAAGTGGTTGGTTTCCCTTCAGCCTTTCTCTGTTATAAGTATCCAGGATATGCCCAAGCGTTTCCAATACAAACGACGCTTTAGGAAGGACACGCCTTTTCCTGTTCGATTTTGGGATAAAGATGACCCTCCACGATTGCGGCTCACAGTTGAGTGACATGCAGCTCCCGAAGACAAACCAAAGCCAGTTAACTATTTCCATTCCCAATTACTGCAGCATGATTGAGAAGATACAGTCTGATACTGGCCTCGTGCATGGGGAGAGGCTGGTGCGCATAATGTTTTCTCCCTGGAAACTATCTTATGGGCGACTTTCTTAGCTCTATCACTGCGTAGGCTGGGTTTAGTCTCCGTGAAGTCCGTAATATAATTAAACATCAGGAGTAAAAGTAGCCCCATTACTGAGTCTATAGCCGTACGCTACGGACAAGCACCGGGGGCGAGTGCTTTGGTGAGGACCTTACTAAACCTGTCTTTTAAGATTTACTCTTAGCGCATGCATTCCCTGTATGGCTGCCATACCCTGATCATGTAATAATCGTTGAAGAATCTTCCAGTTTCATTTCTTAACTCATTGAGGGTCTGGCTTTCTCAAGCGTCGGACGGGAGAGGAAGTTTCAAACGCTTTAAATAAGCTCTTCGGTTCCGCTTCTCCCCTCCAGCTCGGCTATGGATCTAGTAACAACATAACTGAGCGATGTCGCCAATTTTATGGGTTCGTTCGAAATCAAAATAAAATAACTTAGAACTTTGCTACCAATCCCAATAGTTTCAGACTATAACCTTTATTTTCAACACCTTTGATGTATTGCTAAAAATCTTTGAATAGAAATATATGAATCCAATTCTCACCGAACGGGTCCTTCAATAAAACGGACCTCAAAAAAACTGCAATCGATTCGGCAGATCTACTTATTTTGAAATTTTTGTAGGAACACCAACGATTTTACTTGGCTAGTTGGAATTTGTTCCCATATTTGATTCAGTGGTCGATGAAACAGTGAGGCCAAGTTAGATATTCTACGGTTTGTGGATAGAATAAAATGTTTTATATTAACAAATACAACTTATAGGATAATGGATTTTACCAGTGCTGCCAACTTTTTCAACAACTCCAATTCAGGCACTTGGATATTATTTTCCCAATCTGGGAATTGAACGAGATGATATAAAAAACGAAAAACGGCAGAGACTTCAAACAAAATTTAAGAAAACTCATCTATAAATGAAGAAGCTCGTCTTTAGCATAAACTACTCTGACGAAAGATGCTCCTTTGGACCGGCCTCACTCTTCAGGTGTACACAAGAGAGGCTTCTTTAATAGAAAGTAACACTGCTCTCAGGAATTGTGTTCAACTCTCTTTAGTATTCCAATGAGTGTTCCAAACTCTACTTAGATTTGCTTTAAATTATTTGCTTGATGACTTTGATTCCAGTTTGGATCTGCCACGACTGGCCCCGTTTATTGCCTCACACCTTCACAGTTAAGTGCGGTCCAATCGCTGCTCCAATAGCCCTTGCATAACAACAAATTCCAATTCCAAGTTCAATCTGGCAACTGTTGCTGAGAGGATCCTGTGCATCGCCAGGCTGCTCAAAAACATAACTTGGATTGTGCTGATGAGCCGAATTGAAGGAGCATCAGTATTGGATATTGAAATCCTTCCTTGGAATTTAGAGAGATCAATGCATTAAAACCGTCCTCACTCAGTGTAAACAATCCGCAATTGTTTCTGATTGCTTCAGAAATATTGGAAAGCCAATTCCTGTAAGTTCCGACCAAGCATTGTGAAGGATCGCTGCACTTTGGAACTGAACACCACAAAAGCAACACATGGAATTATATAAATGTGGCAAGGAATCCGTAAGATCTGCTTAAATGGGTGAACTAAAGTGAGTTGCGGCACGGATCCAGTAACTATGCCACGTAGTTACTTCCTTCAAATGCGATTGGAAATTTCGGAATTGTGGTTGGGTCCACATCACATACATGGAGATACTTCAATTCGAACGTAGTACTGGCTGATGATGCCAACATTTCCAACTGCCAGATTCTATCTCTCTTTAGGTGTACCAAGACTGATAGCGAAACCATGACAATTCTGGCCTTTGGTGAAATAGAAGATTACAGTACAAATATGACGAGTACAGCAGCAGAAAATCTAAGAATCTAGAAAGCTGCTGGACACAATTGAATCCAACCGCATTTTCCATTTTATGAATCAGGTTGAAGAAATGTACGAGAGAGGAACGAATAAAAGATAAAGAGCAGAGCAAATTATGAGCTATCCAAAGCGGTATTTTGGGAACTCGTAGCAACAGTAGCTTCTTTCTACAGGCGCACCAGTCCTGGAGATCTGTTCGTGTCTGATTTATTTTTAGCATCATTTCAGTTTCGTGTGCGAGTAGTTCCAAGACCATTCATTGTCATCAGTGGCGTTAGGTAGCGATTGGTGCATAGAAGTGCATGGTTTAGGAGTCTCTCCTGCAGTAAGATTCTCTTTCACTCTTTGGTGTCCGTATTGAGCGTACACATTTCCATAAGAATGGAAGCAACGTAATCCTCTCCCGTGTCTCTGTTTATGCATACTTGCATCAAACATTTCCAGCAGAGTTGTGTCAATGACCCAGTTAGGTTGATCCACGCCTATAGATAGATTCCGAGAAATGAAACGCAGCAGTTTGGGTTTCCACCAGAGTTACACATGAAATATGCTTGGGGCCCTTATGGAATGAGGTCAATTAAAACATCTCTGGTTATTTGCTGAATATCGTATAATTTTCATTTTATTACACGTATGATTACATAGAAGAGAAATCGAAGAAGGCCGAAAGTTTGAAGAACTTGGAACCCAGTTAAACTGTGGCACACTGAACTCCAACACTTGCAACAACTCGAGAAACTACTCCAACCCGCAAGCAGCTTTTAATGCATCATCATCCTCTTGCAATTTTTCAAGAGGAAATGACATTAAAAGGAATTCAGGGGCATATACGCCACTTGTATATAAGTTAATTTCCTTACAATCCAGAGTAGCGTCCCACACTGTCCCCGACATAAAGTTTTTCTTACATAAAGTTATTGTAAAATCATCGCCTGCAACATCGATAAGCCCCCATGGAAAGGAGTCAATTTCGTTGCCATTGCAATTTACAAATAACTCAATCGGGTTGTCCTCATTTGCTTTTTCTAATACAAACCGAATTCCGTTCTTGAAAAAAGTCGCCTCCCTTTTTGAGAGAGCAGAAGCAGCTAGGAGCGACAATAAAGCTAAGAAGAATATGCTTCGGTTCGACATGATGAAATAGATTTTGTTTCAATTGAAGACTGTTGATTAATTGGCAGTTGTGGTGCGCATTTTATACAATTTGGGCACTGTTTTTGTCCACTTAATAAATGGTCTATTGACGTCAACGAGAGAAACACTCATGGTGCAAGGCGTTTTTTTTTAAATATTATCAATTGTTTATAGAAACAATGCACCAAATGTAAAAACAAAGGTTCTGTTGTGTTCCAGAATTTAGAGCGAAGAAAATAGCAAAGTTTTGAATTGCTCTCAAGGTTTCGAATGACGCAAAAGTTCTTCAAGCTGACAGGTGTTTTTAAATTATTATCAATTGTTTATAGAAACAATGGACCAAATGTAAAAACAAAGGTTCTGTTGTGTTCCACAATTCAGAGCGGAGAAAATAATAACTTTCTGAATTGCTCTCAAGGTTTCGAATGACGCAAAACGCCGCACGTGTCGATTAACTTTCATACGCTGATCCCTTGAAAGGCCAACAACGGTGCACTAAATTTGGGCGGCTGAGCTGTTTTGCAACTACCAGAAGGAGGCGTGGCAGGTAAGGATATACAGTTTGTCAAGAAAGTGTTTTGACAATGTAAAAAATTGGTGAATTTGATTTCTCCCCTTCACAAGTATTTCTTTATTGTCCGGATTAATTTCTTTGATTCATTTCATTTAATCAATGTATTTACTAAAGAACAGTAACAAAAAAATTAATATTGAAATTAAGATACAAAAAACATAACGAAACCAAAAATAGGCAAACAATTTGCTGTCAAGAAAGTGTTTTTACAATTCCCTTTCGAACTAATTTATCAGCGCAATGCATTCGCCGTTATCAAGTCGACGCTTCGCTATGCTTTGTGCGCAGTTTAGACGCAAATTGATCGAAAATAGTTGTTCTTCGCTCATCGAATGCAGCATTTCTAGCAAACTTATTGTGAATTTAAGATGACTGCTGAAAGAACGGCATTTGATATGACTCAATTGCTTTACTATAGCCACCGCATCCGCAAAAGTGTCCAGGAATTGTCCGAGATGCTTTCTTTGACCAGACAAACTATTTTTATTTTAAATCGCGTAAAAATGTCTGTTGCCAAAACCGTCGAACCTCCGTTCGCACAAAATATCAGATAGAACAGAACGCATTTTGGTAAGGAAAGTAGGCGAACATCCGCAGATTTCTACGAGAAGCCTTTCAAGTTTACTCAAAGAAGATTGGAATTCCGCGGTTACCTTTGAAACAGTAAGGCAGCGCCTGATATGGTACCAGTATATGTCAAGAGTTGCTCGGAAAAACCAATGCTTTCCACACAATACATTGAAAAGCGATTCTCTTTCACTGGGATGTGTTTTGCCAAACTGAATGTCTATTGGGACGACGCTGTATGTTGCGATGGGACCCAAATCATGCTTTACTATAATGGTGGCCCTAACAGAGTGTGGCGACAACCGTTAAACGCATTGGAGAATCGAAATATATTACAATCCAATATTTAAATTCGGCAAAGTTTCTGTCATGGTAGCGGGGTGCACATCCAGTAAAGGAGTAGGAGAACTAGATTTCGTAGAGAATAAAAATGATGCAATACAATATTTGGATATTTTCGAACGATATTTGGTAACCAGCGCAGACTATTGTGGGTTCAATATTGATATCAATCCGCAATTCAAATATAACCAAGATAATGACCCAAAACATAGGGCGCATATGGCAAGGATGTGGGTACTTCATAATTACAAAAAAGTGTTAGATACGCCACCCCAGAGTCCACACTTGAACCCTATTGAAAACTTGTGGGAACTTTTAAGAAAGAAGGCGGCGAGAGGCAACCAAAAGGTGGAGCAGCGCTCAAAACGGCAATTCTAGAGGAATGAAATAAAATATCAAGCAAATACGATGTGCAGAAGTTGATTTATTCCCTGAGGAGAATACTACAAGTCGTGATAGATGCTGAAGGGGGCCATACAAAGTATTACACGCTTTATAGTCAAAATTTTATTTTCTTTTTTTTATTTTTATAAATAAGTTCTGATTTGTGAAAACACTTTCTTGACAGCAAATTTTTTGACCACTTTTCGTTTTTGTGGTATTTTGTGTCTTAATTTTAATAATCGTTTTTTTGTTGTCACTGTTCATTAGAAGATACATTAATTAAGTGAAATGAACTAAAAAAATTAATCAAAACAAAAAAGAAGTACTATATTATGTACGGAGAAAATCTAACTGACGAATTTTTTACCTTGCCTAAACACTTTCTTCACAAACTGTGTATATCAATAAGTAAATAGTCTGTTCTTTCTATAGCACATCCACCTTCAATTTGTCGCCCTTAACTTATCCTCTGGTGACGTCCTTAACCTCAGCATGATTTCTTGGGAACTATACTATACTTACCACTGATAAACAATATCACATAATTTTTTTGCTAACATTTTTTCTCTTTTTACGTTGTAATTACACTCTCCTCTGGCCTCATCCCCTTCATAAGAACGCGCTGAAGCCATCACCAATCACTTACTTTTTTAGTGAATTCGAAGTGATCGAAACTGAAATGGAGAATTTGCCCGTATATATTTTGAGTATAATGTAACTTTTGGGGAGTACTACAGATTACGAGGGTAGGTCAATAAGTCCTCAAACACTATAGACAAATATTTTATTTTGAATGGATTTATTTTTTGATTTCATGTTCCCCTTTCATGGTAACCGTTTATGTTCTATTCGGAAATTATTAGGACCATGAAGAATATTACAAATGAAAACACTCTTTAACGACATTCATACATATCGATATATCGAGTAAAGCAACCTTTTTGAAGTTGAATTTGAGACGTCGGACGTTGTGCTGTGATTGCGATATTCAAGACCGCCTGTCCATCTGTGGCCACTTTTTTCCATACCATTGGAGATATCTTAATGAAAATTTGCAAAAGTATGGTCTGGTGGAATAAAACAGAACCAGATTGCTATATGAGTCCATTTGGGTAACGACCACGTCTATCTCCCATATATGCGACTTCTTAAAATGACTATAACTTCGGGTAAATTCATGTATAGAGACGCATTGTGGCGTCAGTTCTACTAAACATACGTTCATAATTTAAGAGATTTGTAGACGAAATTAATGCGAAGCAGCATGTGGACATTATAAATTCATCTCCAGGAGATTGTGCTGATCACAGAAAGGACACGTCCAGTCTCCATATAAGGGTATTTCGGGACTATATTACCATGACTATGCTCATATTGATGATATATGAATTTGCAGTAATGTTTTTAGTTGGCGTTTGTGATGTGTGGAAGACAATATCGATAGCGGACAACATACTTTTGGCGAATGTTGCAGTGTAAAATATTTAACCGAAAACAAATCAACATATCGAAGTAGTACAGAGTAGGTTCAAAGATATATTCTAGACCTGCACGACTTTTTCTTGTACTCTTCAATTGGCGTCTGTAATGAGTACGCTAAATATTGTTCATATTTTTGCTAAATCCTTCTTTTCAGTGTTTGGACTTGTTTCCTTCAATACTTCACACTTCTGTTCTTCATAACACGGTTGTTGTGGCTCATAACATGCCACATCGCTGTACACTTGCAGCAATTCAATAATAATTCTGTTTCAACGTTCTCCGCCATCCGATACGTTTGGTTGCAGCAAGTTTTTGATTGAAATGCAACTGTACGTCAAAGAGCCTTCAATAATCAATCCAACTCATTTGGATTTTGGCCCATGCTGGCTTCAAGCATTGCCTCACTCACCCAAGCAAAATTCTATGTCAATCAGATTGACCGTGTATTGGGAGCTTAATGCGGTAAACAACTGCGTAGGTCTAAATCTACCAACAACACACACGACGCGAGTAGAATGGAGCAGTAGTTCCCAAAGTATGGGTCGCGACCCACCAGTGGGTCGCGAGAAAATATTGAGTGGGCCCAGAAATGTGGGACGGATTAGAACCTTGTTTAGCTGCACACAACCGAAAGCGCAAATACTACCTCTGTGTTTTTAAAATCTCCGCCCCCCAACATTCCATTGCATTTGAATGTGCAATATTAGCCTGCTTATTTGTAAGTAGCGAGTTACGATACCCACCCTGACACCAACAACACTCACGCCACCTTATTTTGTCTGCTAATATTCTCTTGTATTCATTTATTCATAGGAAATGCAAGAACACACACACATATGTATGTATGTAAAAGCTTAGGAAAGTAAGACAAACAACAACCTATCATAGATTACCAATATATATATATGTATATATTCTCGCACACACTATACGCGCATTACAAAGGTAACTGCGAGCAGATAGTGCATTTTTCAGAAGACCCCTCCATATCTTCTTACTGGGAAAAACGTGATCCCAATATACAGTTAGCTTTATTTATTAGGATTAGAATTTATTTCGCAACATATGTAAATATAACATACTTATGAAACATAAGAATACCCTACAAAATAATATGTATCTAACCGCTTTCAAATTCAAAGTACGTTTTAATTGTTACGCCACGAAACTCTAAATTCTACTCCCATGTTTAGCGTCAGCTGTAGCAAATTTTATTTTCTCACCATAGCATGGCCGCTATACATTGTGTTGTTATTGTTTCACACGGATAGGGAAAAAAATGGATATTTTTCAACAGCTGATGAGGAAGAAGAAGAGTTGCGTATCTATTTTAATCTATGAACCTATAGCCGCCAGTCTGTTACACAGAAACGTACACTATATGACATAACAACAAACTTAAACGGTCATTCTGTTACGCAGAATCACATTCCAATTGACAAACACCAAACTGCAACGGTAAAACAAAGAAACAAATAGCAATAACAACAAAACATATGCCACTCGCTGCATAGAAACAAAATGTATACACTTGTGACATGATCTTGGTTGATAGATAGACTCAGTAATGACAAAACATCATTAATCATTTGATTGTGAACGACGGAACACGTGTAAATTTCTACTTGACTAATAAATTGTCTTACTAATACGAAAATTGTCGTACTAATTTCTACTTAAATAATAAGTCGTGATTGCTAGTCGGACGTCTTTTATTTTTGTGTGGTTTCGATTTCTTTACCGTATGTATTTTTTACCGAGCACCATTGTAACCTTTTTAAAAACAATTATTAACATTTGAAGATAATCATGGACAAGTGGTTGAAACGCGGATCAAAAACTTCATCGCCGCCGCCAGTTAATGACGAACAAAGTAAGGAAAACCAAGAAGATGCTCTGTTACGTCACAAAATTGGCACTGAATCTGACTTTCAAGCTACCTCAACGAGTACACATGAAACGAAGCGCCGGAAAGTTGTACGAAAATATGACTCAGAATATTTGAAATTAGGATTCACTTGGAATCATGACGCGTTAGATCCGCGTCCTCAATGCGTGATTTGCTTCGAAATTTTAGCGAATGAAAGTTTACGTCCAAGTAAGTTAACGCGTCATATAGAAACTAAGCATTCTCATTTAAAAAACAAGCAAGTAGACTTTTTTCAAAGAAAATTGTTGGATATGAAATCTTCAAAAAATATTGTTTCACATTTCATTAATATTAATGAAAATGCTGTACATGCCTCGTACCTCATAAGCTTGAGAATTGCCAGAGTGGGAAAACCTCATGCAATTGGCGAAGACTTAGTCTTACCATCGATTAAAGATGCTGTTGGAGCAATGTTTGGCGAAAAAGAAGTAAAAGCATCGAACGCATACCTCTATCCAATAACACTGTTGCACGACGAATTGACGAAATGGCTGAGTGGGCAGAAGATGAAATATTACGAAGAGTAGTTGGTAGTAAATACTACACTGTACAACTAGATGAGTCTACCGACGTTCAAGGCCTGTCTCAACTACTTGTTTTTGTGCGTTATATATGGAAAAACGACGTGCATGAAGATATCTTGTTCTGTAAGCCAATTAGTCGTGGAACGAGCGAAGAAATTTTCAGTTCAATTGATTCGTATATAAAAGGAAAAGGGTTGGAATGGAAGAACTGTGTCGGTATATGCACTGACGGAGCGCGGGCTATGTGCGGGAAAAATAGCAGTGTGGTTACAAGAGTTCTTGAAAAAAGTCCCTTTGTTTTGTGGACTCATTGTAGTCTTCACAGAGAAGCACTGGTTTCAAAAGCATTATCCGATGATTTAAAAACTGTGCTAAATACAGCTGTAAAAATTGTAAATTACAACAAAACAAGGCCCTTACAAGCACGTTTGTTTCAGAAGCTGTGTGAAGAAATGGGTAGTCTTCATACATCTATTCTTCTCCATACGGAGATACGTTGGTTATCCAGGGGAAAGGTACTGACACGATTGGTGGAACTACGGCATGAAGTATCAATATACTTAGAAGGAAAAACCGAATATATTGAACATCTACAGGACGCAGAAGTTAACATATTTGGCGGATATTTTTTCCAAGTTAAACGAACTTAACTTGTATCTGCAAGGTTCAAACGAATCCGACATTTTTGCAGTTCACGACAAAATTCGAGCGTTCATGAAAAAGCTACTTTTGTGGGAGAGTTGTATTAAGAACGGTAAATATGATTGTTTTGAAACACTTGAAACCTTAATTGTAGAAAACCAAGCGCAGCCAAAGATGAACGTACTTTCTGCAATTGCCGCACATTTATCATTGTTAAGAAATAACTTTGACACCTATTTCGGGGAAGAGATGAAAAAGCTCGAAAAGTCGAATTGGATATGTAACCCATTTCAGGACCAACTACCAACTAATATGTCGACAAAAGCAAGTGAAGAGGTCATTGATTTATCGGAAGATACATTACTGAAAAATACTTTCAATCGCAAGCAATTAACGAAATTCTGGATCTCGGTTGCTGGGAAGTATCCTTGCCTGTTCGATGAAGCTATCAAAGTCCTCCTCCCCTTTACTACCTCATACCTATGTGAGGCCGGATTTTCAGCTATGGTCAATATAAAAACTAAATACCGACACAAATTGGACGTATCAAACTCACTGCGACTAAAAGTTACTAATATTGAAATTGATGCTAAAAATATAATGACAAAAAATAGAACACAAATACATCCTTCCCATTGAAATAAACTGTTTGTAGGCTATTTTAGTATTAAATAACAAAATATTAATATATTTAAGTTTTTTTTCCTCATTGATATTGCAAACTGGTATTACCAGTATTTATGTCCTCTATTTCTAAAGCAGCCAATAGGTGAGTCGCAAATTTTTAAGTTTTTGTTAGATGGGTCGGAATCCAGTAATCTTTGGGAACCACTGGAATAGAGCCAAGGTAATTGCTTAAATTAGAAAATACAACCACAGCGTAAAGGCAATGGCGAAATACCAACAACAAAAACAATAGAACAGACACGAATGTGAGAATAAGAAAGAACGACAGAACGATCGCTGCGCGCTGAACCAGCAAGTACAGAGCACAAAGAAGAGAGCGAGAAATTGTTAATATTTAAACCAAGGCATACTTTTTGCTCACTGATGCAAACACAGTTTTAACATTTCAATATTTCAAACTTTTTTCTCAGCTGACACGACCTAAAGAACAACAACTCCTGTGAAGTGGTGAATGATCAGTGTCCAAATCATATATTTTTAGAATTTAGATTTGCCTCTCCTTGGCCGTTATCCTCCGGCCGTGAGACTCGGTGCCATTCGAGGCTCAACTGGTTCTACGGGTAGCAAACATAATCGCTCTAAGGGTCAAGTGATTGTACCATGTCCAGTCCACAATGTGACATTCCGCACCAAACCGTCTGCGCCCGGGTGCACTTCAATAACACGAGCCATAATTCAAAGTGTTGGAGGTGTCGCTTCATTTTTAATGACGACTAAATCGCCATTCTTCATATTTTGTCGAGCCTCTCTCCATTTGTGACGCTGCTGTAATTCATGTAGGTAGCTGTCGCTCCATAATTTCCAGAATCTCTGGGCCATTTGTTGCCGCTCTTGCCAATAGGTTAGACAGTTCTCCGGCCGTGCTGACGGAACTTTCTCTCATAGAGCTGGGACCAAGCATTCACCGATCAACAAATGCCCAAGTTTTATAGCATTAAGGTCTTGTGGATTGGCGCTCTGTGCGCATAATGGGCGCGAGTTGAGGATAGCATGCATGCGGCTCAGCTCCCTCTCTGCTCCTACAAAATTTGTCCCATTATCGCTCCAGAGAATCGAAAAATGACTGTAGCGAGATATAAAACGTAGGAAGGCCAACATAAACGCATTCGTGGTTAAGTCTGACACAAATTCCAAATGTACTGCCTTCGACACCATGCAAACAAAGACAGCTATGTAAGCCTTTATAACAACCCTTCCTCTCCGCCGGTCAGGTCTTACTAGTATGGGACCTTCATAATCCACCCCGGCATACAGAAATGGGCGTGCAGGACGTACACGCCAACTTGGGAGCTCTGCCAACATTTGCTCGCTCATTTTAGCTCTTAGTTTTTCGCATGTAATGCACTCTTTAATTAGCTTTTCAACAAGTGGCCGTGAACTTATAATCCAATAACGTTGTCTTAATCTGGATATGAGCTGCTGTGCCCCGCAAGGCGATAAGTTAAGGAGCATCGAAAGTGCCAAGAACCAGGCCCAGCGCCCCTTTCCCGGTAATTTAGTAGGATTACACCGCTCGATTGGTAAGTCCGCATTCTGCAATCGACCATGCATACGCAATAAACCGTCTTGCACGAATGGGGTCAGTGCTCCTATTGCATTCGACAGACGCGGTCTTTTGGCTGACATATTGTTCTCGCCGTTCTGCTGCAATGCTTGGGTATCGGTTTTGAAATGGTCAGATTGCTCCTGCTTAATCCAATGTGCTAATGATTCATCCTGTTCACTGACAATCACATGATCTTTATCCTCCCTTCGTAATGGCGTTTTACAATTGCTTATAAATCCACGTATCCAAGCTGTCACCCGAAGTAACCGATTAAGAGATGAGTAGCGATACAATAGCGATTGTCGATTTTTGCTAATTGCGCTGACACTCTCGACCAATTGTACTTGATAAGATTTTTGACCACGGAACTGGCGCCCTCCGGCCATTGCTACTATTGCACGTGATCATCTAGTTACGTGGGTATATTCCCTGGTAGGCTTGGCCATGTAGACTTTGAATTTTGGAGAAAGGCGGGACCATGCCACCATAGCGTAGAGTCAATCAACTCACTTATGGATATCCCTCTAGAAATGAGATCGGCTGGATTATT
This sequence comes from Clusia tigrina, assembly GCA_920105625.2. Classification (NCBI taxonomy): domain Eukaryota; kingdom Metazoa; phylum Arthropoda; class Insecta; order Diptera; family Clusiidae; genus Clusia; species Clusia tigrina. Next base: position 19,616,665 of record OV050030.1, read on the forward strand.
GTCAGTGGGCACATATCGCCATTCGCACGCCTTCGACCTTTCCTCGATTTGTTGTACCCGATTAGCTGTGAATTGCTTAAGGGTACCAATGTCGCGATTTAACCAGCACAAGAAGCATCCGTTGACATAGGTTCAATAAATCATTTTCTGTGTCCGCACCGACCAAGCCATCGTCCATATACAAATTCTCAATTACAGCTCTAGAAGCCAGAGGCCATCTGGTCATATTATCTCTGGCACACCGTTGCATTGCTCTTGCTGCGCAAAAAGGAGCTGAAGCCATTCAAAATGTCACTCCTGTGAGCCAGTATTCAGCGATGTTACCCACATCATCTGGCCATAAAATTCGTGGAAGGCCCCAATTCATTGGTGCTCTCCTGACTTGAGAAAACATTTGCTTTATGTCCACCGAGACGCTGAAAGCATGCAAACGAAATCCCCAAATCAAATCAAATATATCCCTCTGCAATTTGGGACCAATCATCTGCACATCATTCAAGGACATTCCTGTATCAGTTTTGCGTGATGCATCAAATACCACGCGAAATTTCCTTAACACAGCGTGGTGTGGGTTATAATAGACTGATCCTTCAGGTGCCCTAGCCGCTGGCTGCATCCACCCCTTCGATAAATATTCGTTTATAAATGCATAGTACTTGTCTTTCAATTCGGAGTCCCGCTTGCATCGTTGTTCTAATCATAAAAAACGCTGCAGTGCCATTGCTCGATTGGAACAATGCGGTTCCAGTCTGCGCGAACTGGGATTTGTAATACATGACGTTCAGCCTGTGGATCAAAATGATGCCTATTTAGGAATTGTGCTGCTCTACAGTCCAGTGCGCTTGATCGCTAGGGAATCCCTCACTTTCGAAGAAACCTTTCATTAACATGTACAGGCGGCGATTCTCCGCCCCTTCACAGCTCTCGGCAGTAATTGCGCCAACCAGTGCACCTGCACCAGCTAATGTTTCTCCAAGCACTAGCCAACCCAATCATGTTTGTTGCGCATAAATCCGGATGCCAGTTGCCGCATATTTTTTTGCATCAGTTGAGCTCAAACGCTCACACCCAATAGGCCCTGAATTGGTGCTGGATAACAGAATTTTGGGTCCGCTAGTTGAGCCGAAATATCACTTGGCACAAGCTGTTTCTCTAACTACCTTTGGGGAAGCAAGGTTTTGCCCAATATGGACTGTACTACTAAACAGGCGATGATTAACAGAGGCTCATTACCATAAATAGACATCTCGTGTCCCGAAATAGATTTATCGCATATTCGAGCTTTCGCACCAGTTGCGGCCAGGATGCTGGATGTTGTTCGATGAGTGGAGATATGAAGCTGTGTTACAAATTGTTGGCTGATTAAATTTACTTGTGCCCTAGTGTCACATATAACCCGCCTTTGAACAGCTTCTCCACTATGCGTCAAAAAATGTACCTGGGCCATGGCCAGTAATGCAAGTGTAGATCAAGCATTTTCTGTGATTGTGAAGACGATTTCATAAGGTTGGTTTGTGCTGAAGAAACAGAGGTGGCGAAAACCCCGAGACTGGTTTCATCTTTGCTCCTTATTTATTATCGCTCTTTTATTGGAGGGTCGTCAGCGGCTGCAACCAATACAGGTGTTCCCATTAGTCTCAATGCTGCACTGTTAACAGATATGTTCGTGGACAAAGAATGCTATTGTGAGGCTCCTGTGAGCAGGGAGGGCATCGGCTCATTACGCAATTTCGTGCCATGTGTCCGCGGCGTAGGCATTTATGGCATAGTCCTAGTTCATTAAGTCGTAGAATTTTATCACCGCGACTCACATGTCCAATGCCTGGACACCTATGAAAAGCATGATTGCCAGAGCAGTTTTGATATGGATTATAGATAGTTGCCGGTGGGGCTGTAGATCTTGCCTGATAACGCATTGGGAGATTGTTCACTCTGCGCCCCTAATCATTCGCCGTAGTCTGCATTCCCTTTGTATTACCACGACCTAGCACTCCGCTAGATCTCCGTTCCAACCAGCTGAAGGAGTCCCTTTGTAAGCTTGGTATACGATCTGTTGGCCGAGCCATTTCCCATTGGTTGCGAGAGAGACTGTCCAGGCGGGGGACTCAAGAAAATTCAAGACTACCAAATCACTCTGCTCCTCAGAGGATAATTTTCTTGCCAGCATACGCATACTATTTCGCGTATTATCAAGCATATTCCGAATCAGATTATAATCTGCTCTCTGCCAGACAGGCAAATCGAAAATCGCTGAACAATGTGCTGTGTGACACAAATACTCGTTATCAAATGGTGTGCATGTGTCCCTCGCATCTACAAAACTGTCTTCCCGCAGAGGCCAAAACCCCAATACCCTGGCTTCATACCCTAGATTACCCTGTGATGAATATACGCGTGGCTCCTTTAAAGATATTTTTTGTCGCAGTATCGCGCGAACTTTCACAAATGCATCTTCAATGCGCTTGTATAGTGATAGATCTGGTTTTTGTAAAGTAGTATGTCGCTCTTGCCGCTGCAACAATGTGTCCTCAACTCTTTTCCACGCAGACATCAATATTTCCAAGCGCGCTTTTATAACCTCAACGTTATCAACCGTTTCCATTGCTGGTGTTGCCCAGTCCAATTGACGTTGGATTTGAGCAGCCGCCATATTAACATCAATGCACATTTCACAAGATTATCCAATATCGCTTGATGTAGTCACGTCTATATTATCACTGGCTGGCATTCCTCCTTCTGCTGTGATATTGATTGCTGCCTCTGAGGTTTCGATCGTATGTCCGGTTTGTCGCGCTCGTCTTGTAAAACAAATTCGCTCTAGTCGCTCAGTTAGTACCTGTACTATTCGTTCTAACCGCCTTTCTTCGCTCTAGTGACCTTTTCACTTTATCGTCTCCCGGAGCGGTATCAGTGCCTTCGCTCTTTTCGCAGTCTTTGCTTTAGGCATTTGTAGTTAAAATTGCTGAATAAATTGCTCTGGAATGAAAAAATAACCATTAATAAACTGGGGGAATATGCTCGTATACTATATGCTCCTTCACTGTTATTTTCTATTCTATAACACAACTAAATAAGGTGTCCTTTCAAACTTGAATGGTGCAGTGACGAAACGGCCACACTGCTTATCCCCTTTTGCTGACCCTATATGGTATAAGCAAAGACAATATACTATAAGACGTTACATTGCTCTCTTCACTCAGCGAAATGAGTTAAAAAACCGTGGCTGCCTATTGGACCAAAACCCGAAGTGTGCTCGGCAATGCAAAGGCAAAACATGTCGATACACATTCTGTTGTTTGCGTTCCATATGAGCGTGTGTGTTCACTACATGTGCGAATGTTTGTATGCTTGCTTTCATGTTTACGGCATGCATATGGGTGTATGGATATGAATGCAAAAATGTTATTTATTTATTTGATGGATTTGGAATGAAAACGAATTTCAATCATAGCAATCGAAGACGAGGCATTATAACTAATTATGGGAATATTTTTTAAATTTATATTGTAAATTAGTAAAAAAAGAAAAAATTGGTGTATAAAATTAATAAATAATAATATGTATTTATTTAATTTATTGTTTTATCCCCAAAAAAGCCACCATCGAATTGCACAGCAAAACTTCATGGCTGCACCAGAAGAAGACTAAAAGTTATTTTTTGGGGAATGTTATGTACAAAATTATAGACATTTTAGTTAACTCCAAAATCGCAAAATAGCATGAGTGTCAATGGTTTGCTCGTTGGTCTATAGTTTTTGTGGCTTAGGGTTCGAGCCCCAGCAAAATGCTGTGTTTTATCTTTTTTTTTTATGTATATTTATAATCATTTTTATAAATAGTAGTAAAAGTATTTTACTATCTTCCATAAATTAACCAGTATTATATCATTTTAGTGGACCAAAACTAGAGCAGAATTATTTCATGCCTGTTATAGAAGATGGAGCAATATGGAATTCAACCTTGACAAATCATATACATCCACACATGCATATGAATGAATGTACATATGTATGCACATATTTGTCTTCTGATCATTTGTCAGGTAGCGAATTGTGCCATAGAAAGAATGAAATGAAATGAAAATAAAGCGCCTTTTTGTCTCGATTGGAGTTTTTGTTGTATGATGTGCGGTGTGGCTTCTTTAAATATACATAAAGTGAAGCAGAATTAGAATTCAATTTGTCATGAAATTTTGGATAAGTGAATATTTTCAGTATGGACAAATATCAGCACAATTTACTCTTCAGCATGTGATCAAACATATTTTGAGTCTATCCGAAGAAAGTATAATTATGCACAAAAAACCAATTATGATAAAATTAGTGTTAATAATTTAATATTCTTATGTTCGTCTGTTGCCTATTCCATCAGAAAATTTATCTAAATAATTTTTAGATTAAGGGTACAATCAACAAAATCAAGGTTTTAAACGATTTTTTTTACTTTGTCAGATCAGCTTGAAATACTGTAATCACATTTTATAACAAATTAAACCACTTGTACGTACATGAATATGTGCATATGAACACTGATTTTCCGCATTTACATAGTATATGATGTTCATGTTTGAAGTAAATTTTATGAACTTCAATATCTACTATTAAGTGCTTATCTTCTTTTTATAAATTGATTTACAAAGTTTTGTAAATAAACCCGTTTACAATACAATAACCTATATATAAACATTTATTTCCTATGGAAAAATGTAGTTCAACCATGATTGTGTTCCAACGCATAGTAAACCACTTCATAATCTAAAATTATCATAATCAAAAATTATAGTATTTAAAAATCCAAGAAATTTTAAATTTATATTAGGATAAATAATGTTTAGTAAAAGAATTTGTAATATAAGTTGCGTCTTTTTGCCAATTATATTTGACATTCACTTCCAAAAATGTCTACATGATGTGTGCAGAGCTTACCCAAGTCGACTTGCTTGCATGTTTTTTCACAAACGCCATTCGAAATACTACAACCGGTAACACAATCGCTTTGACGTGGAGACTTGAGTTATGGAAACTAATAAAAATGTGCAAAAACTTCTTACTGCTTCGTGCTTCTTTATCGTGTGAACTTGTCTTTGGATGTGTATCCACTTACATATATAGAAAATACTTTGAATCAAATAATCTGTCTTGACCTACATTCGTGAATAGTATTTGGGACTTCTTTTTAGTTCTATTTTTGTAATTATTTTCTGTCTAAGTTCTATGCAACAGCATGTTTTTTTTATATTTTATAATAATCTACATTTAATTATATTAATTTAAGTTAATTTTTATTTTGTAAATAATGTATTATAAAATAAATATAAAAAATTTAATTCATCTGCAAAATTCTTCCTTTTCCTACCTTAACAATAAAATCCAATCAAACAATTTATTTAATATACATAGCATATACGGAAAAACAAAAACTTCCTAAAATTGCACATATTCATTGACGAACGAAATGTTTGATTGGATTAGATTTTGTGAAATTTACGAACTTCTTCAGACGAATTGCGCAAAAGCATCAAAAAACCAACAAAAACAAAAGTATTGAAATCGTAGAAAACTAAGGCAGTTTCATGCGCACATAAATTAATGTAAGTGAGTTAAGAAACATCGTTATGACTATTTTTAGAAGATATAAATTTCTTTGCTGTAATGATCTGCTATAGCAGCAGCAATTGAATGTGGTTTAGTAAAATTATTTAGTACCGGATAATTTATGCTAAAGTAGAAACTATTCTTATTAATTTTTATAGAAACAATAATTTCAAAAAAAGGATGAACAATTAAAAAAATATAAAAATAAACACATTTCTCAGCGGACTTGAACCCGGCATCATAAAATTGATAGACCAACGCTTTATCACTTGCACTATCGATCTTTATAAAAGATCCATAAAGATGCATATTTATTTTATATTGTCAAGTGTTCTAATATGCACGCATTATGCTTTGTCATGACATGGCAAATCTTTCTTATACGCAAAAGCACAAATGCTTTGTTTTAAGCCCCACTTTCCGTATAAAAAACATTTGCCATACAGAAAATTCATTCTTGTGTATTTCACCCCAGCCACACAGAACAGAAAATAAAAATTTGATTTCAAATTAGTCGCTTCTGCTGTGAGCACACACAAAAACACACACACTAAATTATTCATACGAATGCAATTCAACAATAGCCATGTGTGTGACTGCCGATGGATACATATTGACGACTGCTTCGTGAAATTGCCGATCTGAATTCCAATGTGGTTGCCAGCCATGAAGCAATAAACACAGATGGCGCATTCCTCTCTTCAAAAAAATTGTCTACTGCGCATATACATACGTCATCAGAGCGCACAACTGCTTGTATGTTATGAAAACTGTATGAGATTTGTGGTGGCAATTAAAAAATATGATGGTTATTTTTTATTTTTAATAAAATAAAACGAAAAATCATAGAATTTTTTTTAAATATAATTTAATTTATTATTTTTTTATATTTTCTTTTTCTCGAACTGGATATGTCTATAAGCTCCTGGTTTAATTTTCTTATTTTGAAATACATTCGAGATCTAAAAAAAAGGGTTTTTACTTTTTTGTCACATTCAATATGATCAGCCTGTTGTACGTGAGATTTTATGAAGCCGTCTTTAATTAGCAAGCCTTGTCTATTGTTTTCTTCAAAAATATTTTCAAGGGCTTGTATGTGTTCCATAGTTTTTGGAGTCGGTTTTGATAGTCCGCCCTCAGACAAATGGTCAACCCACGAATACGATGAACATTTTTCGTTATTTTCTACGGCAATTTCTGGAACCACATCTTTTAATCTATGGCAAATATAGCCCGCTAGATTTTCCAGGCCATCGTATTGCATATCCGTCAGCTCTTGCTCGACTTGTTCGTCGGTGTTTGCAGCAACATCTAAAACTGCAAATATTTTGCCTGCAATAAGAAATATTACAACACCAATAGACAAACTGTTAACAAAAATTGCATAATACCAGTTAGCGACTTTCCCGACATTTCCAAGTCTGGCGTATCGTCCTTTTCTACATTTCCACCATCGGATATGATACCATCATTTAGTCCAAGAATGTAAGACCTTAAACGATATTCCAGGTTATATTTATATATTTTGCAGTCTTTCTCTGTTTTTTCTTTTAAAGTCTTCAATTCAGCTGCTTCTTTTTTTCCGGTTTCCTTTAAGGCATAATTTTCGTTACGCAGGAAATCGCTGAAAGTTAACATAATTATTAAAGCCAAACAAATCATATATGTCATATTTAACTTACATTTCCTTTTTTAAGCATTCAATTTTTTCTTCCTGATGGATCTCTGATTCTGAGGAAAACTGAAGCTCCGTGACAGCTGAAATTTCCATTGGCTGCACTGATGGTTCATTTACATCTACTAAGCAATAATTGTAAAGTATAGTTACTATAATATTGAGCGTTGAAACATTTCTTACCGTCCAGTGAAACAGATTCTGAATCGTTTTGTTTCATAAGCATTACAATAATTTTTTTGTTTTCCCGCTTTTGGATGCGCTGTCCACGGCCCTTATCATCTTCGTCCGTAGGAGAAGCTTTACGGACAGAAGGCACAGCACCGCGCTTCAAAAAACGTTTTTTGGTAAATCCTTATGAAGGATTCGTAAAATTTATACACTTCATTTTTATACATATATAGCAACTTATTACTTACCCATTTCATATTGCAAATTGTTTTCGAAGTCCTCTGGTTTAAAATGTTCCATACATACGCGCGAAGTTTTTGGATTCATTTTATTTTTCCGGCAACAAACACTTATCCATTGCTTTAATAACTTTGGATCTGCCGGAAAGTTAAATAAACTGATTGTACACGGTTTTTTTCTATTATTGTTGCAACAATTTTTCACTGCACACCACATTTTATGTTTTAATTAAAACGATTTGTTTTTAAATAACGACTTTTTTCCTTTCACAATAAACCACGAATGTAAAATAACAAACCACAATGGTCTCTGTCTAAGTCACACAATCAGCTGAGTGAGAGTAACAAAACTAACGGACCTGCGCAATGCGTAATCTGTTCTTATTCATTCATGGTTGCCAGCAATTTCAATATGTTGATTCTCACTCAAGAGAGCAATGTAACGTCTTATAGTATATTGTCTTTGGTATAAGTTAGCAACACACGTGTTGCATGTCATTGGCGCCATGCGCTTGCGCAGCAGTGCAAAGCATAGCACATAATAAGCTGCAACAGCGTATGCGTAGACACGGTAGACGGTGATGGTTCTCGGTGCCAGAGGAATTGGCACGACATGTGTTGAATTTTGTTGGCGCCCAGCACAGCCGTGACACGCTGCCCCGAAACGCCGCCTCGCAGCACTGTCGCCATGCGGTTGTCGGTGGCATATGGGACAGGAATCACAAAATTGGGAAAACCTAACCTACACAAAGCGCCCCTATATATGCAAATTGAATACACTTGGCCCGATACATATGAACATGAAGTCAATTCGTCGGATTCGCCGTACAAATTCCCCAGTGCTGCTACCATATCTATTAACGACTTGTAGAACTTAAAATTTATTCTGCTATTCTATTTCGAATGACAGCTTCAACGCAATTTATGAAATATAGTTTGGAAGTGCGACGCCATCTCACCTTCTGCAAGTACGTATAGCTGCTCCCTATTTGATGCGAATTTGACGTAATCTACGCTGCTCACGACTTCATGCGAATTTGTCAACGTTGCCTTGACAGTTTTGAGCTAATGTGGCGGAATTCTCGGAATCGCTTAAAATAATTTATGTTCCATTCCATTTACGCACACCCAAATAAGACAAAACAAAGGAAAACCCCATTTAAGTGCAGCCAATGCTTTGCTCCTTTTTTCACACAATTTACGCACTCGCTCTTGTTAAAATTATCACTATTTTTCGCAATTAAAGTTGAATCTGATTCCTTACTTTGATATTAAATAAATGATGCCGGTAAATTTAGAATTTAATTCACGCTCATGCAGAATTAACTTCGTTTTACTCCAATAGCTCATTTAGCAAATGGACTGTATTACGATTCGTCTCGAAGGACCAAATGTTCAAATCATATCTTTTTATAATTTAGATTTATAATTTTTTTAAATTAAACAAGTGATCTGCTACCGGCAAGCGCTGCTTCTCAACTGCCTCTCCTTGGCCGCTGTCGTGTCGATGCTACTGATCGTTCTACATGCGCGAACAATCAGCAATGGTGGAGCTGCCAGCCACCACAGGCTATATCCATCAACAAGGGACGTCGAATAACAGCAACAACGACATTAGACACAGAATAGTAGAGGGAATGCAGGAAAACGCTGAAGGTGGCCTAGGGGGAAATAGTTGCAACAACAGCAACAGTCATAAGAATGGAAGAAACATATATCAGTATAGCAATAGGCAGAGTTGGCAACTAGACGAAACAGAACTTTGAACGAAGAACGGTTCACGTACAACAACAGCACTAGACACTGAATAGGAAATACAGAAAAGCGTTGAAGTGGACCCCAGGGCGAATTTCAAGCACTGAAGCTGGCTTATAAACGGCTTTCACCGATTCTACTGATAATTTTACTCCAGACAGAAGACTAGTCTAAGGCATTCTACTGAGACTTTATACCAAACATAAGAGCAGTCGAAGGCTACAACCGATTCTATTGCGACTAGTAGAATAGAATAGTAGAATATAGAATAGTAGATAAGACTTCCACCTATTCTTCTACTTCAGACATAACAGCAGTCTAAGGTTTTCACCGATTGTCCTAGAATCAACACCAAACACGGAAAAGAAACTCAATGCACGCCTTCTTGGACATATAGCGAGACCAGATGCATATGATTTAATTATAATCCTATTGGAATTAGACATAATATTATCTAAGGAATATACAAATAACTCGGTTCTATGTAATAACTAAACTCCGTTGTTAACTTTAATTAGGTAAACATTTTCAGTAACTGACTCCGGGAACTGGCTGAGCTAATTCTAGTAAAGGCCTTCTGAGTCTTTACTAGAATTAGTATACACTCCGAACCGTATGCTTTGCGTGGCTTGTTTTGAGAAGACCACTGCAATTTTTGGTGATTTGTAAGTTGCTTGAGGAGGGGGAACACTGACAGAAGTTGAAAGGAAGACTGAACCAAATTGTGAGTATAATTTTGTATCAGCTTTTGATTGAAGGGAACACTCAACTGGGTCAGGAATGAATATTGATGTGTTTTTAGTTGGAATTCAGTGAATTCGTTGCTGGTATGGGTGTTTCCTTTAAATATTTTTCTTATTATATTGCAGTATAACTAAATATATATACAAGGGGTTTGGGGAGTGAGTGCCAGCAAGTAAGGCCTTCGACTCGAAGAGGAAAAGATTTAGAAAAAAGCATTTTAGAGGCCAAGCCCGTGGCAGGATTCGAATCCACGGCCATCGGTGGCCGGCATTTCTTGAAACATAAGGGAACGAGTTCAAAGGGCGGAAATCTGCCACGGGCTGGACAGTTTGTAAATAACATTTAATAAATCCGTTAATGTGTAAATAAATAAAACAATTAATCTCTTCAGTTTTAGTTCTAATATTTATTTTTTTTATATTATTAATTTTTGAAAACTTTTTTTTATTACAGCAATTTACTTTTTTTATTATTTCAATAGACAAAATGTGATCATTATTTTATGAATTCGCATAAATTAATTATTTTACGTGCTTTTTACTCCAATTTATTCTGCCTCTGTTTTAGATTTAAAGTTTTTGTTTCAAGTAAATATCGAAATATTCAAATACGTTATTAGAGAGTGCAAAATGAATGAAATTCTAGGTAGTTTCTTTTTAGTTCTTAAGCCTTTTTTTTGTAGAAAGCGTAAAAAAAGTGAATGTAAGTAAAATCGATTTTTCGAGCAGAGTTGGTTTGCTTCGATCATAGTGATATGGTTTTGGGGTTTGTATTGGTAGAGCAGCGATCCCGAAACAAATTGGTAGAATTTCACTTAGGAATAAAATTTTCAATAGGCCTAAACTCAGTTTAGCTAAACGATACTTAAATAAGTTGGGAAACGATAGCACCGTTCTGTGTATTAAATTTGTTTTCCCTTTTAAACACATTTTTGTATAAGAGAGAGGGAGAGAAAAACCATTCAAATTTAAAGAAAGTTAAACAAAACGCAAGATTACAAGATTAAAAATTTATACGGGGGCTTCCTTGGTTAGGTTTGATATTGAGGTTTATTTGTTTGTTTGTTTTGTTTTGCTTAAAACTGAGTTCAATGGAACGAACGCATTAAATCGGAGTGACGAATAAATATTCAAGTTTATATTTCAGTAAGTTTGTTCTTCATAATTTATCATTTAAATATGCTTTCTAGAGCAGCAAACAACACATTGAAGTTGTATCCTTTTAACACTTAAGATTCTTAGTAAATCGTGTATAGTGAAAAACATTTTCGAGTATTTGTTCTTGTATAGTTTTTATTTTTAAAATATATATTTAAGGTAGCCTTCTCTCACTATTTTAGTATTATATTTTTTTTTTGTTTAAAATTAGCTAAGAAAAAAAATGAATTAAGCTAAAAACGTACAAAAAAAAAATAATTGTTTTTATAATAAAAAGAGAAAATATAATTTTCTAAACGAAATGAGACGAGTTAGTATGGCACGGAGTAAGTTGTCTTTAATTTATAATTGAACTAAACTAGGAGAATCTCATAAACGTCTCCAGAAAAACATACAATATAATAAACAACTGAGGCTTGTTTTCAACTTCAAATCAAGTCGCTCCGAAATCTCCAACATTTCATCATAATTTTCTCAAAGGAGTATTCCGAGTTAAGTGGAGAATTGTGTGAACTTAAACGTAAGTCGAGAATCATAGCTTAAAGGCTAGTTAGCTGTGAAGTGGAGAAAATGTTCACCCCCACCAAAAATAATGGTAATGTCCCACTGACTCTCAAAATGTGTGATAATGAATCCTCTTAAAATGTTTATGTAGGAGTCCTGAAATGTGTTGGCTATTGGATATTTGTTGGGCTCTTGGCTATTGGCTATTAAGCTGAGAATCATCGTCAAAATTTTCAACATCTGAATAGTTCTCAAGTGGAGACAAAGCTCACTCTCACTTTATATCTAACTGACGATCTTGGAACTCGCAAAGAGCATCAACTGACCTCCACCATGATATGCACTGATTTTTACAGGGATACTGAGTATATGAACTAATGTTGACATTGGCTTGGAGAACTACAATAAATATGAGGTCGAGAATCATAAGTACAGTAAGTAAAATCAGGACATTCTAAACCTACACAAAATTGGGAAAGCATTGAATCTCAACCTAGAATATAAGGTGTGAATCATGGTGGTCTCAATTTGGAAACCACATTAGTTCTTAAGTAGAATTGGAGCTCATTGTCTATTTATTATCAACTGTAATGATCAACTACATTAAAGGACTTGACTATCTTCAACCGTTTAACCAGATCCTGATTCTCAAATTAAAAACGATTCCGAGGAGATATGTTTATTCAGCATTGTGAGAAACACATTAGATATCAAGTTGATAACGAATGTGTTCTCAAAGTCCTCAAATAATCAAAATTGTACACACACACATCGAAAGCATTGTGCGGAGGTTGTAGAAGGAAGAAAGAAAAGGACGAGAAAGAAATTATGTGAAACTGTGGTCTATATTGGCACCGATTGATAAGTTTCGGAAACAAAAATGTGGACAACGAATCCACCCACTGTGCGAGTGTGGACATATCTTTTTTTGAATTTGAACTCGCTTGCTTCCGATGTTGTTGGCGGTCATTTTCATAATATTTTCATCATCATTATCATCACATTAATCAATAGCCTCTTTGCAAAAGCTCACAATTTCCGATCTTCTTATTTATTATATTATATTTTGTTAAATTTTATTGTTTAATTTAAGTTTTCCCATTTATTATTCAATTTCTTTGAAGATTTTTTTCAGTATCGAATTTAAAATTAATTTCCTTTCACTACACAGCTTTCTCTGTTATAAGCATCCAGTATATGCCCAAGCGTTTAAAATACAAACGACGCCTTAGGAAGGACACGTCTTTTTCTGTCCGATTTTGGGACCTCCACGATTGCGGCTCACAGTTGAGTGACATGCAGCTCCCGAAGACAAGCCAAAGCCAGTTAACTATTTCAATTCCCAATCATTGCAGCATGATTGAGAAGATACAGTATGATACTGGCCTCGTGCTTGGGGAGAGGCTGGTGCGCATAATGTTCTCTCCCTGGAGACTATCTTATGAGCGACTTTCTTAGCTCTATCACTGCGTAGGCTGGGTTTAGTCTCAGTGAAGTCCGTAATATAATTAGACATAAGGAGTAAAAGTAGCCCCATTACTGTGTCTATAGCCGTACGCTCCGGACTGTCCACAAGCACCGGGGGCGAGTGCTTTTTGGGGGGGATCTTACTAAGCCTTGCAGCCTCTACGACATCTTGATTCGATGTACAGAAAGTCTTTTAAGATTTACTCTTAGCGCATGCAGTCCCTGCATGGCTGCCATACCCTGATCATGTAATAATCGGTGAAGAATTTTCCAGTTTCATTTCTTAACTCATATCAAATAAGTATTCCACCATTGAAGGTCTGGCTTTCTCATGCGTCGGACGGGAGATGAATTTTCAAACGCTTTAAATAAGGTCTTCGGTTCCGCTTCTCTCCTCCAGCTCGGCTATGGATCTAATAACAACATAACTGAGCGATGTCGTCAATTTTATGGGTTGGTTCGAAATCAAAATAAAATAACTTAGAACTTTGCTACCAATCCCAATAGTCTCAGACTATAACCTTTATTTTGAACACCTTTGATGTATTGCTAAAAATCTTTGAATAGAAATATATGAATCCAATTCTCACCGAAGGGGCCCTTCAATAAAACGGACCTCAAAAAAAACTGCAATCGATTCGGCAGCTCTTCTTATTTTGAAATTTGTGTAGGAACACCAACAATTTTACTTGGCTAGTTGGAATTTGTTCCCATATTTGATTCAGTGGTCGATGAAACAGAGAGGCCAAGTTAGATATTCTACGTTTTGTGGATAGGATAAAATCTTTTATATTAACAAATATAACTTTTTGGAGAATGCATTTTACCAGTGCTGCCAACTTTTTCAACAACTCAATTTCAGGCACTTGAATATTACTTTCCCAATCTGGGAATTGAACGAGATAATCTAAAAAACGAAAAACGGCAGAGGCTTCAAACAAAATTTAAGAAAACTCATCTATAAATGAATAAGCTCGTCTTTAGCATAAACTACTCTGACGAAAGATGCTCCTTTGGACCGGCCTCACTCTTCAGGTGTACACAAGAGAGGCTTCTTTAATAGAAAGTAACACTGCTCTCAGGAATTGTGTTCAACTCTCTTTAGTATTCCAATGAGTGTTCCAAACTCTACTTAGATTTGCTCTAAATTATTTGCTTGATGACTTTGATTCCAGTTTAGATCTGTCACGACTGGCCCCGTTTATTGCCTCACACCTTCACAGTTAAGTGCGGTCCAATCGCTGCTCCAATATGCCGTGCATGACAACAAATTGCAATTCCAAGTTCAATCTGGCAACTGGTGCTGAGAGGATCCTGTGCACCTCCAGGCTGCTCAAAAACATAACTTGGATTGTGCTGATGAGACGAATTGAAGGAGCATCAGTATTGGATATTGAAAGCTGTAAGGAGCAAATTTTTGGCGTAAATTTGCCCCTACATATTTAGTTTTGCCATAACGCCCCAAACGTGTATATTTAAAATAGGGGCCAAGTGCTTAAACAACCAACCCTAAAATATACACGTTAATAGTCCTAAGACTTTGGCACCTCCCACCTGCATTGCTAAAAAGCACATACACAACCGCCATCATATTTAGTGCAGCAGCCATCATACAAGTGAGTCTAAGACACCTCCCACCATAGTAATGCTACCAACAACAAGTGTTATACTCTGCATTGGGAGGACAGAAGACACAGCCACAATTAAGTCAGACAGTGGAACCCTGTGATAAGCGACGAAAAAACATGCAACGAAGTCAACAACGCAAGATAACACAGGATAATATCACAG
Source organism: Clusia tigrina (assembly GCA_920105625.2). NCBI lineage: Eukaryota > Metazoa > Arthropoda > Insecta > Diptera > Clusiidae > Clusia > Clusia tigrina. The sequence continues at coordinate 19,631,762 of OV050030.1, forward strand.
AAACAATTCTGCAACCGGCTGACCACAGTTAAAATAATATGAATGTACAACCATAGTGCCCAACGCACTGATATGAACTTACAACAACAGTGCCTAACACAATGTTAGAAACTTACAAGAGATCGCAACAGAAGTTGCCGACTGCATTAGTTCGGAAAATTAACCCACTAACAACACCCAAAAACGAAGGCCAAGCACAAAGTGGAACACGACAGACCGATCGCTAAGCACACCAACAGGCCGGACAAAGCATAAAGAGGAGAAGCAAAATTAAATATCCAATATTTAATATTTTTAGCTATTTTATGCCATCGATAAAAAAGTATCAACAAAGTGCTGAAGGTGGCCGAAGGACAAATAGCAACAACAACAAACAACACAAGGAACAACAACAAGGTAAATCATCACAACAACCACACAATATTGAAGGTGGCCCAAGGGCAAAACCTTACAAGAACAACAGCGAGAAAAAAACAACAATGTGCTGAAGGTGGCCCAAGGTCAAATTCAAACAAGAAGAACAATGCGGGAAACCGTAGCAACATGCCACAACAAACTACAGTTCCCGCACAACAACAACTATTGGATGATCTACACTAAACCTGGAGCATAAAAGCAGGAGCAACTGGCAACCCAGTCTCTTTCTTTCATTCGGCGTCAGGCAGACAAGACACACTCCGATCCAGCAGCAGCAAAACTCCAAGGTAAAGTATACTTTTACACAAGACTAGACTTACTCCAACGCTAAGACCGCCCCACGAGTTTAAGGCTCTACCGATTCTCGTGGTGACTTATACTAACGCTAAGACCGCCCCACGAGTTTATGGTTCTACCGATTCTCGTGGTGACTTATACTAACGCTAAGACCGCCCCACGAGTTTATGGTTCTACCGATTCTCGTGGAGACTAATACGTACGTACAGAACCGCGAGTTTATGGTCCTACCGATTCTCGCGGAGACTAGCACTGCCAACAGCGACCACACAGACGAGGCTCCAAGCGACTAGCAAGTCCAATTATTTAAGTGAATTAAATTAGCAGAGTAAAATCATTTAATTCTAATAAATTAATATAAATTAAATATAAATTAAATTATAAACAATTGTAATTAAGTAAATGAATTAAATAAACCACATATAAGTACACACCGGCTTTTAACATTAATTTCTGTATACGACCCCTGGAACCCGCTGAGTTTTACCCCAGCCGAAATAGAGTCGTTACAAAGCCTTCCTTGGAATTTAGAGAGATCAATGCATTAATACCGTCCTCACTCAGTACAAACAATCCGCAAATGTTTCTGATTGCATCAGAAATTTTGGTAAGTCAATCTTTGCAATGTCCGATCAGTCATTGTGAGGGCACGATGCACTTTGGAACTGAACACCACACAAAGCAACGCATGGAATTATATAAATGTGGCAAGGAATCCGTAAGATTTGTTTAAATGGATGAACTAAAATGAGGTGGGGCACGGATCCAGTAACTATGCCACGAAATTACTTCCTTCAAATGCGATTGGAAATTTCGGAATTGTGGTTGGGTCCACATCACATACATGGAGATACTTCAATTCGAACGTAGTACTGGCTGATGATGCCAACATTTCCAACTGTCAGAATCTCTCTTTAGGTGTCCAATACTGATTGCGGAACAATGCCCACAATTCTTGCCTTTGGTGAAGATTACAGTACAAATATGACGAGTACAGCGGCAGAAATTCTAAGAATCTAGAAAGATGTTGGACACAATTGAATCCAACCACATTTTCCATTATATGAATCAGGTTGAAGAAATGTGCGAGAGAGGAACGAATAAAAGATAAAGAGCAAAGCAAATTATGAGCTATCCAAAGCGGTATTTTGGGAACTCGTAGCAACAGTAGCTTCTTTCTACAGGCGCACCAGTCCTGGAGATCGGCTCATGTCTGATTTATTTTTAGCATCATCTCAGCTTCGTGTGCGAGTAGTTCCAAGACCATTCATTGTCATCAGTGGCGTTAGGTAGCGATTGGTGCATAGAAGTGCATGGTTTAGGCGTCTCTCCTGCAGTAAGATTCTCTTTCACTCTTTGGTGTCCATATTGAGGTGACACATTTCCATTAGAGTGGAAGAAACGTATTCCTCTTCCGTGTCTCTATTTATGAATACTTTCATCAAACATCTCCAGCAGAGTTGCGTCGATGATCCAGTTAGGTTGATCCACGCCTATAGATAGATTCAGATTCCACCAGAGCTACAAATGAAATATGCCTGGGGCCCTTATGGAATGAAGTCAATTAAAGCATCTCTGGTTATTTGCTGAATATCGTATAATTTTCATTTTATTACACGTATGATTACATAGAAGAGAAATCGAAGAAGTCCGAAAGTTTGAAGAACTTGGAACCCAGTTAAACTGTGGCACACTGAACTCCAACACTTGCAGCAACTCGAGAAACTACTCCAACCCGCAAGCAGTCTTTAATTCGTCATCATCCTCTTTCAATTTTTCAATAATAAATGACGCAAAAACGACTTTACCGAATATCTTTTCTGGGCTGTCTCTACGTAAGCCAATTTCCGTTCCCACCCGTGTATCGTCCCACACTATATCCGTAGAAAACTTTTCCTTACATAAAGTTATTGTAAAAGTATCGCCTGGAACATCGATAAACACCCATAAAAAGGACACAATTGTCTTGGAATCGCTCTCTACTTCTACCGTGATCGGGTGTAAATTTTGTCGTTTTTCTAATACAATTCGCATTCCGTTCTTGAAAAAAGTCGCCTCCCTTTTTGAGAGAGCAGGAGCAGCTAGGAGCGACAATAAAGCTAAGAAGAATATACTTCGGTGCGACATGATGAAATAGATTTAGTTTCAATTGAAGACTGTTGATTAATTGGCAGTTGTGGTGCGCATTTTATACAATTAGGGCACTGTTTTTGTCCACTTCATAAATGGTCTATTGACGTCAACGAGAAAAACACTCATGCTGAAAGGCAGTTTTAAATTATTATCAATTGTTTATAAAAACAATGCTCCAAATGTAAAAACAAAGTTTCTGTTGTGTTCCACAATTCAGTGCGAAGAAAATAACAAATTTTTGAACTCTCAAGGTTTCGAATGACGCAAAACGCCGCACGTGTCGATTAACTTTTATACGCTGAACGGTGAAAAAACGGTGTACTAAATTTGGGCGGCTGAGCTGTTTTGCAACTACCAGAAGGAGGCGTGGCAGGTAAGGATATACAGTTAGTCAAGAAAGTGTTTTTACAAGGTGACAAATTGGTGAATTTGATTTCTCCCCTTCACAAGTATTTCTTTATTGTTCGGATTAATTTCTTTCATTCATTTCATTTAATCAATGTATTTACTAAAGAACAGTAACAAAAAAATAAATATTGAAATTAAGATACAAAAAACATAACGGAACCAAAAATAGGCAAAAAATTTGCTGTCAAGAAAGTGTTTTTACAATTCCCTTTCGAACTAATTTAGCAGAGCAATGTATTCGCCGTTGTCAGGTTGACGCTTCACCATGCTTTGTGCGCAGTTTAGACGCAAATTGATCGAAAATAGTTGTTCTCTGCATCCGAAAGTGTCCAAGAATTGTCCGAGATGTTTTCTTTGACCAGACAAACTATTTTTATTTTAAATCGCGTAAAAAAGTCTGTTTGCCAAAACCGTCGCACTTCCGTTCGCACAAAATATCAGATAGAACAGATCGCATTTTGGTAAGGAAAGTAGGCGAACATCCGCAGATTTCTACGAGAAGGCTTTCAAGTTTACTCAAAGAAGATTGGGACTCCGCGGTTACCTTCGAAACAGTAAGGCAGCGCCTGATATGGTACCAGGATATGTCAAGAGTTGCTCGGAAAAACCAATGCTTTCAACACAATACATTGAAAAGCGATTCTCTTTCGCTGGGATGTGTTTTACCAAACTGAATGTCTATTGGGATGACGCTGTATGTTGCGATGGGACCAGATCATGCTTTACTCTAATGGTGGCCCCAACAGAGTGTGGCGACAACCGTTAAACGCATTGGAAAATCGAAATATATTACAATCCAATATTTAAATTCGGCAAAGTTTCTGTCATGGTAGCGGGGTGCGCATCCAGTAAAGGAGTAGGAGAACTAGATTTCGTAGAGAATAAAAATGATGCCACACAATATTTGGATATTTTCGAACGATATTTAGTAAACAGCGCAGACTATTGTGGGTTCAATATTGACAACAATCGGCAATTCAAATATAACCAAGATAATGACCCAAAACATAGGGCGCATATGGGAAGGATGTTAGATACGGCACCCCAGAGTCCACACTTGAACCGCATTGAAAATTTATTGGAACTTTTAAGAAAAAAGGCGGCGAGAGGCAACCAAAAGGTGGAGCAGAGCTCAAAAGGGCAATTCTAGAGGAATGAAATAAAATATCAAGCAAATACGATGTGCAGAAGTTGATTTCTTCTTTCCATAGCACATCCACCTTCAATTTGTCGCTCTTAACAGATCCTCTGGTGACGTCCTTAACCTCAGCATGATTTCTTGTGAACTATTTTATACTTACCACTGATAAACAATATCATATAAATTTTTTGCTATCATTTTCTCTCGTTCTATGTTGTAATTACACACTCCTCTGCCCTCATCCCCTTCATAAGAACGCGCTGAAGCCATCACCAATCGCTTACTTTTTTAGTGAATTCGAAGTGATCGAAACTGAAATGGAGAATTTGCCCGTATATCTTTTGAGTATAATGTAACTTTTGGGGAGTACACAGATTACGAGGGTAGCTCAATAAGTCCTCAAACACTATAGACAAATATTTTATTTTGAATGGATTTATTTTTTGATTTAATGTTCCCCTTCCTTGGTAACCGTTTATGTTCTATTCGGAAACTATTAGGACCATGAAGAATATTACAAATGGAAATACTCTTTAATGACATTCATACATATCGATATATGGAGTAGAGCAACCTTTTTGAAGTTGAATTTGAGACATCGGACGTTGTCGTGTGATTGCGATATTCAAGACCGTCTGTCCATCTGTGGCCACTTTTTCCCATACCATTGGAGATAGCATAATGAAAATTTGCGAGAGTATGGCCTGGAGAATAAAACAGAACCAGATTGCTATATGAGGCCATTTGGGTAACGACCACGTCTATCTCCCATATATGCGACTTCTTAAAATGACTATAACTTCGTGTAAATTCATGGTATAGTGACGCATTTTGGCATCAGTTCTACTAAACACACGTTCATAATTTGAGAGATTTGTAGACGAAATTAATGCGAAGCAGCATGTGGACATTATAAAATCATCTCCAGGAGATTGTGCTGATCACAGAAAGGACACGTCCAGTCTCCATATAAGGGTATTTCGGGACTATATTACCATAACTATGCTCATATTGATGATATATGAATTTGCAGTAATGTTTTTAGTTGGCGTTTGTGATGTGTGGAAGACAATATCGATAGCGGAGAACATACTTTTGGCGAATGTTGCAGTGTAAAATATTTAACCGAAAACAAATCAACATATCGAAGTAGTGCAGAGTAGGACCAAAGAAACATTCTAGACCTGCACGACTTTTTCTTGTACGCTTCAATTGGCGTCTGTAATGAGTACCCAAAATATTGTTCATATTTTTGCTAAATCCTTCTTTTCAGTGTTTGGACTTGTTTCCTTCAATACTTCACACTTCTGTTCTTCATAATACGGTTGTTGTGGCACATAACTTGCCACATCGCTGTACACTTCCTGGAATTCAATAATAATTCTGTTTCAACATTCTCCGCCATCCGATACGTTCGGTTTCAGCAAGTTTTTGATTGAAATGCAACTGTACGTCAAAGAGCCTTCAATAATCAATCCAACTCATTGGGATTTTGGCCCATGCTGGCTTCAAGCATTGCCTCACTCACCCAAGTAAAATTCTATGTCAATCAGATTGACCGTGGATTGGGCGCTTAATGCGGTGAAGAATTGCGTAGGTCTAAATCTACCAACAACATACACGACGCGAGTATAATAGAGCCAAGGCAATAAAATACAACCACAGCAATGGCGAAATACCAACAACAAAAACAATAGAACAGACAGGAATGTGAGAAGAAGAAAGAACGACAGAACGATCGCTGCGCGTGCAACTAGCAAGTACAGAGCACAAAGAAGACAGCGAGAAATTGTTAATATTTAAACCAAGGCATACTTTTTGCTCACTGATGCAAACACAATTTTAACATTTAAATTTTCAAACTTTTTTTCTCAGCTGACAAGACCTAAAGAATAACAACAACTCCAATGAAGTGGTGAATGATCAGTGTCCAAATCATATATTTTTAGAATTTAGATTTATAATTTTTTTAAGTGCAGCTAGTATATTTTTCCTAAGTGTAGCTAGTATATCTTTTAAGGCATTGAATTTCAAATCCATTTAGGATTACAATAAGAAATTTGTTTTAAGAAATTTTATTTATTTTTATACTATATAAAATTTGACATTTTTATTTAAATGTTTAATATATGAATTTTTGTTTATTAGACTGCTGTAATAGCGTTGCCATTAGCGACATTCTTATACTTATGAACATAGTTTTTAAAATATTTATCTAGTTTGTACGATATTATAATGATAATTATAACTAAAAATATAACTACGTAGGATTCTGGAATCAATGGGTAGGTAATCTCTGTTGATAGCTGGTTGTTATTTACTGTTTTTACCATTTTTGGAGCGCCTCGATCATCCGTATTGTCTCGTCTTCGATTGTTTTTTTGTTGTTATAGTCCTCGATAGTTGGAGTGCCAGTTTTTCTGATCATACGCCAAGTTATTCGCATGCATGCGATTTTATTTTTTTCTTCTATTTCTGATTTGATTTTTAATCACGTCGATTCGCTTCCAGTTGATTGTGGCTTCATTACACGGTGGTGGGTTGTCGTTTTTTACTATTGCTAGTAAATGGGCCAGTTGGCGTTTCTGTTGTGTTAACAAACCTCCTATCTTCTTTTTATTGCTTTCACTTTGTGGGATTGTTGTTTTTTCTAGGTCCTTTCGTTTTTCTTGCCGTTTCTTATATTCCTCAATCGTGAGTGGCAGTGGTCCGACCTTTATTGCTGGTTTTGGGGTGTATACTGGTGCTGGAGCAGTTGGTATCGATAAATGTTCTGGCACGTATTCTTCCATTTATTTGTTTTTCAGTTGAAAATGTTTGGCTGCTTGTCGGTTCGGCAATTGCAGGATTTGTCGCAGGATTATTGGCTGCCTTTCAGGTCCCAGGTCAGTTGCAGGAACGGTTGCAGGATTATTGGCTGCCTTTCAGGCCCCAGGTCAGTTGCAGGATCGCCATGTAGGGTAATATAAAGTTACGCTGGCAGGATCGGCTAACGCATCGATTGCAGGTTTCACACAACGTATGAATGCAATGATATACAGAAACCTAGTGCGAAGCGGAATGTCGCCCTCAGTAGAGATTGTAATTGGCAGAGTTTGCCGTTGGTTACGCTATTGTTTGGTGCTGTTCTGTAACTAAGCCTAGTTAAGAGCACCGAGAGAAGAAATGAGAAATCTAATGCAGGATTGCAGTTTTAGAAGTTCAGATTAATTCTGGTTTATTTGGTGGCTCGCTGGCCCTTTTATATTATTGAATTCTTATTGTTTTCTTATTCTAACTAACATAAAATATATCTATCTTATTTCCACTAGTTACAAATCATATTCCCGAAATTTGTCTCAAGTATCGGATTACCGATATTATTCATTGACGAATCATCGTCTTTATTTATATTAATAATTTTGAGTGCAAGTTCAGGGCTAAAGTCACTGCACTGTCCAATATGCATACGCTGCAATATAGGCAGCGTGTGTTATTGCACCACCAAAATGCTTGTCTAGCGTATTTGGGTATTGAGTGCAATTGCGCACGTTGCGCTATTGTCAGTTTCTTTGCATATGCGACTTGCTGCTGTGCTTATGACGATGTGTCGAGGTCAGTGTACACTTGCGTGGTACACTACAATATACTCGTATACTATATGCTCCTTCACTGTTATTTTCTATACTATAACACAACTAAATAAGGCGCCCTTTCAAACTTGAATGGTGCAGTGACGAAACGGCCACACTGCTTATCCCCTTTTGCTGACCCTATATGGTATAAGTTAGCAATACACGTGTTGCATGTCATTGGCGCCATGCGCTTGCGCAGCAGTGCAAAGCATAGCACATAATATGCTGCAACAGCGTATGCGTAGACACGGTAGACGGTGATGGTTCTCGGTGCCGGAGGAATTGGCAAGACATGTATTGAATGTTGTTGGCGCCAAGCGCAGCCGTGAGACGCTGCCGCGAAACGCCGCCTCGCAGCACTGTCGCCATGCGCTTGTCGGTGGCATATGGGACAGGAATCACTGAATTGGGAAAGCCTAACCTACACAAAGCGCCTCTATATATACAATATGAATACACTTGGCCCGATATATACATATGAACATGAAATCAATTCGTCGGACTCGCCGTACAAATTCCCCAGTGCTGCTACCATATCTATTAACGACTTGTAGAACTTAAAATTTATTCTGCTATTCTATTTCGAATGACAGCTTCAACGCAATTTATAAAATATAGTTTGGAAGTGCGACGCCATATCACCTTCTGCAAATACGTATAGCTGCTCCTTATTTGATGCGAATTTGACGTAATCTACGCTGCTCACGACTTCATGCGAATTTGTCAACGTTGCCTTGACAGTTTTGAGCTAATGTGGCGGAATTCTCGGAATCCCTTAAAATAATTTATGTTCCATTCCATTTACGCCCACCCAAATAAGACAAAACAAAGGAAAACCCCATTTAAGTGCAGCCAATGCTTTGCTCCTTTTTTCACACAATTTACGCACTCGCTCTTGTTAAAATTATCACTATTTTTCGCAAAAGTTGAATCTGATTCCTTACTTTGATATTAAATAAATGATGCCGGTAAATTTAGAATTTAATTCACACTCATGCAGAATTAACTTCGTTTTACTCCAATAGCTCATTTAGCAAATGGACTGTATTACGATTCGTCTCGAAGGACCAAATGTTCAAATCATATCTTTTTATAATTTAGATTTATAATTTTTTTAAATTAAACAAGTGATCTGCTACCGGCAAGCGCTGCTTCTCAACTGCCTCTCCTTGGCCGCTGTCGTGTCGATGCTACTGATCGTTCTACATGCGCGAACAATCAGCAATGGTGGAGCTGCCAGCCACCACAGGCTATATCCAACAACAAGGGACGTCGAATAACAGCAACAACGACATTAGACACAGAATAGTAGAGGGAATACAGGAAAACGCTGATGGTGGCCTAGGGGGAAATAGTTGCAACAACAACAACAGTCATAAGAATGGCAAAAACATATATCAGTATAGCAATAGGCGGAGTTGGCAACTAGGCGAAACAGAACTTTGAACGGAGAACGGTTCACGTACTACAACAGCACTAGACACTGAATAGGAAATACAGAAAAGCGTTGAAGTGGACCCCAGGGCGAATTTCAAGCACTGAAGCTGGCTTATAAACGGCTTTCACCGATTCTACTGATAATTTTACTCCAGACAGAAGACTAGTCTAAGGCATTCTACTGAGACTTTATTCCAAACATAAGAGCAGTCGAAGGCTACAACCGATTCTATTGCGACTAGTAGAATAGAATAGTAGAATATAGAATAGTAGATAAGACTTCCACCTATTCTTCTACTTCAGACATAACAGCAGTCTAAGGTTTTCACCGATTGTCCTAGAATCAACACCAAACACGGAAAAGAAACTCAATGCACGCCTTCTTGGACATATAGCGAGACCAGATGCATATGATTTAATTATAATCCTATTGGAATTAGATATAATATTATAACTATAAGGAATATACAAATAACTCGGTTCTATGTAATAACTAAACTCCGTTGTTAACTTTAATTAGGTAAACATTTTCTTTAACTGACTCCGGGAACTTGCTGAGCTTACACCAGCCTTCTGAGTCTTTACTAGAATTAGTATATGCTCCGAACCATATGTTTTGCATGGCTTGTTTTGAGAAGACCACTGCAATTTTTGGTGATTTGTAAGTTGCTTGAGGAGGGGGAACACTGACAGAAGTTGAAAGGAAGACTCAACCAATGTGTGAGTATAAATTTGTATCAGCTTTTGATTGAAGGGAACACTCAACTGGGTCAGGAATGAAAAATGATGTGCTTTTAGTTGGAATTCAGTGAATTCGTTGCTGGTATGGGTGTTTCCTTTAAATATTTTTCTTATTATATTGCAGTATAACTAAATATATATACAAGGGGTTTGGGGAGTGAGTGCCAGCAAGTAAGGCCTTCGACTCGAAGAGGAAAAGATTTAGAAAAAAGCATTTTTGACACCAAGCCCGTGGCAGGATTCGAACCCACGGTCATCGGTGGCCGGCATTTCCTTTAAACATAAGGCAACGAGTTCAAAGGGCGGAAAGCTGCCACGGGCTGGACATTTTCTAAATAACATTTTATAAATCCGTTAATGTGTAAATAAATAAAACAATTAATCTCTTCAGTTTTAGTTCTAATATTTATTTTTTTATATTGTTAATTTTTGAAAACTTTTTTTCTTACAGCAATTTACTTTTTTTTATTATTTCAATAGACAAAATGTGATAATTATTTTATGAATTCGCATAAATTAATTATTTTACGTGCTTTTTACTCCAATTTATTCTGCTTCTGTTTTAGATTTAAAGCTGTTGTTTCGAGTAAACATCGAAATATTCAAATACGTTATTAAAGAGTGCAAAATGAATGAAATTCCAGGTAGTTTCATTTTAGTTCTTAAGCCTTTTTTTGTAGAAAGCGTAATAAAAGTGAATATAAATAAAATCGATTTTTCGAGCAGAGTTTGTTTGCTTCGATCATAGTGATATGGTTTTGGGGTTTGTATTGGTAGAGCAGCGATCCCGAAACAAATTGGTAGAATTTCACTTAGGAATAAAATTTTCAATAGGCCTAAACTCAGTTTATCTAAACGATAGTCAAATAACTTGGAAACGATAGCACCGTTCTGTGTATTAAATTTGTTTTCCCTTTTAAACACATTTTTGTATAAGAGAGAGGGAGAGAAAAACCATTCAAATTTAAAGAAAGTTAAAACAAAACGCAAGATTACAAGATTAAAAATTTATACGGGGGCTTCCTTGGTTAGGTTTGATATTGAGTTTTATTTGCTTGTTTGTGTACAAAATGCTGGGCTTGACAATTTGGGAGCACCTTCAAATTCCCTGATTCTGACCCTAGATTCACAAAGGGTTTGTAAAAATTGTTGAATTCAAAACGCACTGAGTTTAAATTTATGTTATAATTGTTTCTTTATTTGTCTCTACAACTAATTTAGCTTTAATGGAAATTTATGCTAAAAAAAATGTATAAGTACTTTTACTATTCTTATCTGGTGAGCTCTTCTCAATTCGAGCAATCGCAGCTATAGATTTTTCTGAACCAAAACTACTAAAAACTTTACATCAACTCAGTTTAGGCTATTCCAGCCGCTCTTAAGAAAGAGAAAAATACTATTTGGACATTAAACAACAACAACAACGCTGAAAGTAACAGAAACGAACCATAGCCGATATTGTTGCTTCTTGCATTGCGTATTACAGATTTCCATATGTACGTAATGTAGGCCAAATGATGGATGTAAGTATGACCTTTCATATCCCCTGCATTGATGCTGCGGACATTTGTGAAGTAGATTATTTAAAAACGAATTGTATATAGCGAATCCTGCAGTACACAAATATGTATGTTTTGTTTGTCCTGTGACCGAACAATTTGTTTTGCTTAAAACTGAGTTCAATTGAACGAACGCATTGATACGGAGTGCCGAATAAATGTTCAGGTTTATATTTCAGTAAGTTTGTTCTCTATAATTTAACATTTAAATATGCTTTCTAGAGCAGCAAACAACACATAGAATTAGTATTCTTTTAACACTTAAGATTCTTAGTAAATCGTGTATAGAGAAAAACATTTTCGAGTATTTTTTCTTGTATAGTTTTTATTTTTAAAATATATGTTTAAGGTAGCTTTCTCTCACTATTTTAGTATTATATTTTTAGTGTTTTTTGTTGTTTAAATTTACCTAAGCAAAAAAAATGAATTGAGCTAAAAATTAACAAAAAAAAATAATAATTTTATATTAAAAAGAGAAAATATAATTTAATAAACGAAATGAGGCAACGAGTTAGGATTCCACGGAGTAAGTTGTCCTTCATTTATAATTGAACTAAACTAGGAGAATCTCATAAACGTCTCCAGAAAAACATACAATACAATAAACAACTGAGGCCTGTTTTCAACTTCAAATCAAGTCGCTCCGAAATCTCCAGCATTTCATCATAATTTTCTCAAAGGAGTATTCCGAGTTAAGTGGAGAATTGTGTGAACTTAACCGTAAGTCGAGAATCATAGCTTAAAGGTTAGTTAGCTGTGAAGTGGAGAAAACGTTCGACCTCCACCAAAAATTAGGGTAATGTCTCAGTGACTCTCAAAGTGTGTGATAATGAGTCCTCTTAAAATGTTTATGTAGGAGTCCTGAAATGTGTTGGCTATTGGACATTTGATGGGCTCTTGGCTATTGGCTATTAAGCTGAGAATCATCGTCAAAACTTTCAACATCTGAATAGTTCTGAAGTAGAGACAAAGCTCACTCTCACTTTATGTCTAACTGACAATCTTGGAACTCGCAAAGAGCATCAACTGACCTCCACCATGATATGCACTGATTTTTACAGGGATACTGAGTATATGAACTAATGTTGACATTGGCTTCTAGAACTACAATGAATATGAGGACGAGAATCATAAGTAAAGTAAGTAAAATCAGGACATTCTAAACCTACACAAAATTGGGAAAGCATTGAATCTCAGCCTAGAATATAAGGTGTGAATCATAGTGGTCTCAGTTTGGAAACCACATTAGTTCTTAAGTAGAAGTAGAAGCTCATTGTCAACTTATTATCAACTGTAATGCTCAACTACAATAAAGGATTTGACTATCTTCAACCGTTTAACCCGATCCTGATTCTCAAATTAAAAACGATTCCGAGGAGATATGTTTATTCAGCATTGTGAGAAACACATTAGATATCAAGTTGATAACGAATGTGTTCTCAAAGTCCTCAAATAATCAAAATTGTACGCACACACATCGAAAGCATAGTGCGGAGGTTGTAAAAAGAAGACAGAACAGGACGAGAAAGAAAATATGTGAAACAGTGGGCTACATTGGCACCGATTGATGTGGACAACGAATCGACACACTGTGCAAGTGTGGAAATTTTTTTTTTATTTTGAACTCGCTTGCTTCCGATGTTGTTGGCGGTCATTTTCATAATATTTTCATCATCATTATCATCACATTAATCAATAGCCTCTTTGTAAAAGCTCACAATTTCCGATCTTCTTATTTATTATATTAGATTTTCTTTAATTTTACTGTTTAATTTAAATTTTCCTATTTAATATTCAATTTATGTGAAGATTTTTAAGAATTCGTAGCAACAGTGGCTTAGGTATTTTAGGAACTCGTAGTGGCTTCTTTCTACAGGCGTACCAATCCTGGAGATCGGCTCGTGTCTGATCTATTTTTAGCATCATCTCAGTTTCATGTGCAAGCAGTTCCAAGACCATTCATTGCCATCAGTGGCGTTAAGTAGCGATTGGTGCATAGAAGTGCATGGTTTAGGTGTCTCTCCTGGAGTAAGATTCTCTTTCACTCTTTGGTGTCCATATTGAAGTGACACATTTCCATTAGAGTGGAAGAAACGTACTCCTCTCCCATGTCTCTGTTTATGCATACTTGCATCAAACATCTCCAGCAGAGTTGTGTCAATGATCCAGTTAGGTTGATCCACGCCTATAGATAGATTCAGAGAAAATGATACGCAGCAGTTTGGGTTTCCACCAGAGTTACACATGAAATATGCCTGGGGCCCTTATGGAATGAAGTCAATTGAAACATCTTTGGTTATTTGCTGAATATCGTATAATTTTCATTTTATTACACGTATGATTACATAGAAGAGAAATCGAAGAAGTCCGAAAGTTTGAAGAACTTGGAACCCAGTTAAACTGTGGCGCACTGAACTCCAACACTTGCATCAACTCGAGAAATGCCTACAACCCGCAAGTAGTTTTTAATTCATCATCATCGTCTTTCAATTCATCAAGAAAAAATACTTCTAATTCGTATTGCATTCCTATACCTTGTGGGTTGTCCGAAAGTAAGATAATTTCCTTTCCCAACAGTGTATCGTTCCACACTGCCTTCTGATGAAAGTTTTTCTTGCATAAAGTTATTGGAAAATCATTGCCTGCAAAATCGACGAACTCCCATTGAAAGGACACAATTTTGTCCAAATTCCAATTATTTACTTCTACCATGATCGGGTCGTCCTTTTGTCGTTGTTCTAATACAATTCGCATTCCGTTCTTGAAAAAAGTCGCCTCTCTTTTTGAGAGAGCAGAAGCGGCTAGGAGCGACAATAAAGCAAGGAAGAATATGCTTCGGTGTGACATGATGAAAAAGATTTAGTTTCAATTGACTAATTGGCAGTTGTGGTGCGCATTTTATACAATTTGGGCACTGTTTTTGTCCACTTAATAAATGGTCAATTGACGTCAATGAGAAAAACACTCATGCTGACAGGCGTTTTTTAAATATTATCAATTGTTTATAGAAACAATGCACCAAATATACAAACAAAGGTTCTGTTGTGTTCCACAATTCAGAGCGGAGAAAATAACAAATTTTTGAATTGCTCTCAAGGTTTCGAATGACGCAAAAGTTCTTCAAGCTGACAGGCGGTTTTAAATTATTATCAATTCTTTATAAAAACAATGGACCAAATGTAAAAACAAAGGTTCTGTTGTGTTCCACAATTTAGTGCGAAGAAACTAATAACTTTCTGAATTGCTCTCAAGGTTACGAATGACGCAAAACGCCGCACGTGTCGATTAACTTTCATACGCTGAACCCTTCAAAGACCAAAAACGGTGTACTAAATTTGGGCGGCTGAGCTGTTTTGCAACTACCAGAAGGAGGCGTGGCAGGCAAGGATATACAGTTTGTCAAGAAAGTGTTTTGACAATGTAAAAAATTGGTGAATTTGATTTCTCCCCTTCACAAGTATTTCTTTATTGTTTGGATTAATTTATTTGATTCATTTCATTTAATCAATGTATTTACTAAAGAACAGTAACAAAAAAATTAATATTGAAAGTAAGATACAAAAAACATAACGAAACCAAAAATAAGCAAACAATTTGCTGTCAAGAAAGTGTTTTTACAATTCCCTTTCGAACTAATTTATCAGCGCAATGCATTCGCCGTTATCAGGTTGACGCTTCACCATGCTTTGTGCGCAGTTTAGACGCTAATTGATCGAAAATAGTTGTTCTCTGCATCCGAAAGTGTCCAAGAATTGTCCGAGATGTTTTCTTTGACCAGACAAACTATTTTTATTTTAAATCGCGTAAAAAAGTCTGTTTGCCAAAACCGTCGCACTTCCGTTCGCACAAAATATCAGATAGAACAGAACGCATTTTGGTAAGGAAAGTAGGCGAACATCCGCAGATTTCTACGAGAAGCCTTTCAAGTTTACTCAAAGAAGATTGGGATTCCGCGATTACCTTCGAAACAGTAAGGCAGCGCCTGATATAGTACCAGTAGATGTCAAGAGTTGCTCGGATAAACCAATGCTTTCAACACAATACATTGAAAAGCGATTGTCTTTCGCTGGGATGTATTTTGCCAAACTGAATGTCTATTGGGATGACGCTGTATGTTGCGATGGGACCAAAATCATGCTTTACCATAAAAGGTCCACTTTGTGGGAAGACAACCGTTAAACGCATTGGAAAATCGAAATATATTACAATCCAATATTTAAATTCGGCAAAGTTTCTGTCATGGTATCGGGGTGCACATCCAGTAAAGGAGTAGGAGAACTATATTTCATAGAGAATAAAATGGATGCACAACAATATTTGGATATTTTCGAACGATATTTGGTAAACAGCGCAGACTATTGTGGGTTCAATAGTGACAACAATCCGCAATTCAAATATATCCAAGATAATGACCCAAAACATAGGGCGAATATGGTAAGGATGTGGGTACTTTATAATTACAAAAAAGTGTTAGATACGCCACCCCAGAGTCCACACTTGAACCCCATTGAAAACTTGTGGGAACTTTTAAGAAAAAAGGCGGCGAGAGGCAACCAAAAAGTGGAGCAGAGCTCAAAACGGCAATACTAGAGGATTGAAATAAAATATCAAGCAAATACGATGTGCAGAAGTTGATTTATTCCCTGAGAAGGATACTACAAGTCGTGATAGATGCTGAAGGGGGCCATACAAAGTATTACACGCTTTATAGTCCTAATTTTCTTTTCTTTCTATTATTTTTATAAATAAGTTCTGATTTTAAAAAACACTTTCTTGACAGCAAATTTTTCGACCACTTTTTGTTTTTGTTGTTTTTTGTGTCTTAATTTTAATAATCGTTCTTTTGTTTTTACTGTTCATTAGTAAATACATTAATTAAGTGAAATGAATTAAAATAATTAATAAAAACAATAAGGAAGTACTATATTATGTACGGAGAAAATCTAACTGACGAATTTTTAACCTTGCCTGAACTTTCTTGACAAACTGTGCATATCAATAAGTAAATAGTCTGTTCTTTCTATAGCACATCCACCTTCAATTTGTCGCCCTTAACTTATCCTCTGGTGACGTCCTTAACCTCAGCATGATTTCTTGTGAACTATTTTATACTTACCACTGATAAACAATATCATATAATTTTTTTGCTATCATTTTCTCTCGTTCTATGTTGTAATTACACACTCCTCTGCCCTCATCCCCTTCATAAGAACGCGCTGAAGCCATCACCAATCACTTACTTTTTTAGTGAATTCGAAGTGATCGAAACTGAAATGGAGAATTTGCCCGTATATCTTTTGAGTATAATGTAACTTTTGGGGAGTACACAGATTACGAGGGTAGCTCAATAAGTCCTCAAACACTATAGACAAATATTTTAGTTTGAATGGATTTATTTTTTGATTTCATGTTCCCCTTCCTTGGTAACCGTTTATGTTCTATTCGGAAACTATTAGGACCATGAAGAATATTACAAATGCAAATACTCTTTAATGACATTCATACATATCGATATATCGAGTAGAGCAACCTTTTTGAAGTTGAATTTGAGACATCGGACGTTGTCGTGTGCTTGCGATATTCAAGACCGTCTGTCCATCTGTGGCCACTTTTTTCCATACCATTGGAGATATCTTAATGAAAATTTGCAAAAGTATGGTCTGGGGGAATAAAACAGATTGCTATATGAGTCCATTTGGGTAACGACCACGTCTATCTCCCATATATGCAACTTTTTGAAATGACTATAACTTCGGGTAAATTCATGGTATAGTGACGCATTTTGGCGTCAGTTCTACTAAACATACGTTCATAATTTAAGATATTTGTAGACGAAATTAATGCGAAGCAGTATGTGGACATTATAAAATCATCTCCAGGAGATTGTGCTGATCACAGAAAGGACACGTCCAGTCTCCATATAAGGGCATTTCGGGACTATATTACCATAATTATGCTCATATTGATGATATATGAATTTGCAGTAATGTTTTTAGTTGGCGTTTGTGATGTGTGGAAGACAATGTCGAAAGCGGACAACATACTTTTGGCGAATGTTGCAGTGTATTTTAAAATATCCAAATGTACTGCCTTAGACACCATGCAAACAAAGACAGCTATGTAAGCCTTTATAACAACCCTTCCTCTCCGCCGGTCAGGTCTTACTAGTATGGGACCGGCATAATCCACCCCGGCATACGGAAATGGGCGTGCAGGACGTACACGCCAACTTGGGAGCGCACCCATCATTTTTGCTCTTAGTTTTTCGCATGTAATGCAGTCTTTAATTAGCGTTTCAGCAACTGGCCGCGCACTTATAATCCAATAACGTTGTCTTAATCTGGATATGAGCTGTTGTGCCCCGCAAGGCGATAAGTTAAGGAGCATCGAAAGTGCCAATAACCAGGCCCAGCGCCCCTTTCCCGGTAATTTAGTAGGATTACACCGCTCGATTGGTAAGTCCGCATTCTGCAATCGACCATGCATACGCAATAAACCGTCTTGCACGAATGGGGTCAGTGCTCCTATTGCATTCGACAAACGCGGTCTTTTGGCTGACATATTGTTCTCGCCGTTCTGCTGCAATGCTTGGGTATCGGTTTTGAAATGGTCATATTGCTCCTGCTTAATCCAATGAGATAATGATTCATCCAGTTCACTGACACGCTGATGATCTTTACCCTCCCTTCGTAATGGCGTTTTACAATTGCTTATAAATCTACGTATCCAAGCTGTCACCCGAATTAACCGATTAAGAGATGAGTAGCGCTACAAGAGCGATTGTCGATTTTTGCTAATTGCGCTGACACTCTCGACCAGTTGCACTTGACAAGATTTTTGACCACGGAAGTGGCGCCCTCCGGCCATTGCCACTGTTGCAGTTTTCGCTCGACGACATTCGTTCTGCACTTGATCATTTAGGTACGTGGGTATATTCTCTGGAAGGCTTGGCCATGTAGACTTTGAATTTTGGAGAAAGGCAGGACCATGCCACCATAGCGTAGAGTCAATCAACTCATTTATGGCTATCCCTCTAGAAATGAGATCGGCTGGATTATTGTCAGGGGGCACATATCGCCATTCTCACGCCTTCGACCTTTCCTTGATTTGTTGTACCCGATTTGCTGTGAATTGCTTAAGGGTACCAATGTCGCGATTTAACCAGCACAAGACCACCACAGAATTGGACCAGCAGATGACGTAATTTATTTGTATGTTATGCTCATCCTCGCAATCGGCTTGAGCACGGTGCATCAATTCAATGAGTAAGGTGGCAGCACGTGGCTCGAGGCGCGGTACGGTCTCAGTTTTTAATGGCGCAACCCTAGATTTGGCCAGTACCAGTCGAGATATGGGTTCTTTCTCGCTTATTATGACCATATATACTGCTGCTCCAAACGCTCGAGTTGATACATCTGCAAAGCCATGTAGAACCACCTTGAAATGTCGCGCGTAGCCAAACCAGCGTGTTATGCGGAGACGCTTGAATTGTGGGATTTCAGAGAATATCTTTTGCCATGCACTGATCAGTATATCTGGCAATGCCGTATCCCACGTGTTTTTCACTTCCTAAATGCGTTGAAGCAGGATCTTCGCTCTAACCACAAACGGTGCCGCTAATCCCTCTGGATCATAAATCCGTGCTATGACACTTAAAAACCATCGCTTCGTCCAGGCGGAAGGGGGAACCGTTGGCAACGACTGTACCTGAAATGTGAGCTCATCAGTCGTGGTATCCCATCTGAGTCCCAGCAATGATGCCTCGGCATTCTCATTTATCAAAATCTCATTATTTATCTAGATTGAATCCAAATAGTTCAGAATTCTTTAAGAATTGGAACGCCATTTTGCAAGCTCGAATCCACCTACGGCTGAAAGTTCACGCATCCGTTGACATAGGTTCAATAAATCATTTTCTGTGTCCGCACCGACCAAGCCATCGTCCATATACAAATTCTTAATTACAGCTCTAGAAGCCAGAGGCCATCTGGTCATATTATCTCTGGTACACAGTTGCATTGCTCTTGCTGCGCAAAAAGGAGCTGAAGCCATTCCAAATGTCACTCCTGTGAGCCAGTATTCAGCGATGTTACCCGCATCATCTGGCCACAAAATTCGCTGGAGGCCCCAATTCATTGGCGCTATCCTGACTTGTGGAAACATTTGCTTAATGTCCACCGAGACGCTGAAAGCATGCAAACGAAATCCCCAAATCAGATCAAATAGATCCCTCTGCAATTTGGGGCCAATCATCTTCACATCATTCAAGGACATTCCTGTATCAGTTTTGCATGGTGCATCAAATACCACGCGAAATTTCCTTAACACAGCGTGGTGTGGGATATAGTAGACTGATCCTTCAGGTGCCCTATCCGCTGGCTGCATCCAGCCCTTCGATAAATATTCGTTCATAAATGCATGGTACTTGTCTTTCAATTCGGATTCCCGCTTGAATCGTTGTTCTAAACGGAGAAAACGCTGCAGTGCCATTGCCCGATTGGAACCAATGCGGTTCCAGTCTGCGCGAAGAGGGATTTGGAATACATGACGTTCAGCCTGTGGATCAAAATGATGCGTGTTTAGGAAATGTGTTTCACATTTTTGCTGCTCTACAGTCCAGTGCGCTTGATCTCTAGAGAATCCCTCAATTTCGAAGAAACCTTTCATTAACATGTGAAGGCACCGGCCCTCCGACCCTTTCGTACCAGTTGCGGCCAGGATGCTGGATGTTGTTCGATGAGTGGAGATGCTGTGTTTCTGTTGAGAAAGAACGCAGAGTCTTGGAATTCAGGTGTGCTTTATTCAACGACTTAGAAGCGAGAGAGATAATATATGTGGATAATGAAAGTAGGAAGTTAAGAATAAAGTAAATTAGGTAGGGTTGAGAGATGTTATATTTCTAACACCCTCACTTATTGAAATAGTTAATTATACAAAATAACAATTCATTTTTCAAGGAACAAATTTTTACGAAAAGTGTAAGAAGTGTACTCGTATGTCTAATTATTTTTCATTAATTTTTCAATACAATTTTTGATGCCCATTCTTTTGGCAGTATTTAATATTTTGTTGATAGATACTGCTTTGCTTAGGCAATCAGCTACCATTTGTTCAGTTGGGCCATAGTAAACTTCAAACATCCCAGCATTGATGTAGTCGCGTATAAAGTGGTGACGCACGTCAATGTGCTTTGACCTTGCACGGAAAGAATCTGTTTGAGCCAAGGCTAGCACTGATTGATTATCGCAGGCAATTTTGATAGGCCTCCGGTCGACCGCCGACTCGAACTCTTTGCCGAATTGTTGTAGCCAGATTGCTTCCTACACAGCTGACGACATCGCCATATACTTCGCGTCGGTACTCGACAGCGCAACGGTTGGTTGTCTTTTGCTGCCCCAGGATATTGCTCCACCACATAGCGTAAAGACATATGCAGTACAAGAGCGCCTCTTATCGATGTCGGACGCCCAGTCCGCGTCCGAGTAACCCACGAGACCTTCAGAGCCGCCATAAAAAAGTTTATAATTAACAGTGCCATTTAGGTACCTGAAAATTCGTTTAACAGCGGCCCAGTGGGGTTTTCCATGATTTGCGTTCAACCGACTAACAAATGCAATGTCAGGCCGCAAGCCCTGTGCTAGATATAACAGACTCCCTATGGCCTCCTGGTACGGTACGCTTACCAATTCTTCGTCGCAGTCGTTCAGCGATAACTTTTGGTTAATATCACTTGGCGTCGATATCGGCTTCGAATTTTCCATGCCGAATTGTTTCAGTATTTCGTGAGCGTATTTTTGCTGATCCAAGTAAACTCCTGCTGCACTATAAGTAATACTGAAACCAACACAAGTTTTCGCCACACCATGTACTTCATCTTAAATGTTGTGGTAAGTTGACGCACAAATTCATCACGAACTGCAGGGTCCTCCCAAAAAACGAGTATGTCGTCAACATATATGGCAACGATTAGTTTTGCGTCGTGTCTGAAGTAAACGCAGGGATCTGTTTTGGATTTCATTAAACCGAAATCTCGCAATGTTTTATCTAACAATAGGTTCCACTGTCGGCCACTTTGCTTTAGCCCGTAGATAGCTTTGCGTAATTTGCAAATTTTTCCGCTGTTTTCACCGCAGCCATCGGGCAGCTCTATAAAAATTTCTTCCGTCAAGTCGCTTTATAGGTGTGCAGTGACAGCGTCTAACTGATAAATTTTGAGCCCCAGTTTGACGGATAGAGCGATCAAATAGCGTATCGACGTGTAGCGCACTACAGGGGAGAAGGTTTCGCTGTAGTCTATCCCGAATTGCTGGGAACAACCTTTGGCAACAAGGCGAGTTTTATAGCGAATAACGTTACCTTTTTCGTCGCGTTTTGTGCGAAAAACCCACTTTGATTTAATCGCCTTTCGATTAACAGGCATATTGCATATAGCCCATGTTTGATTTTCGGCGAGAGAGCTTAACTCGCATTGCATAGCGGACTTCCAGCTTTCGCAGTCGGCGTTAGACAAAACTTCGTGCACAGTGAGTGGATCGTCACACGTGTCTCTTGTTGCTGCGAAATGCGTAACATAACCCTGACTGCCGAAGTCGCGCGGAACAGCAGGCCTCGTTGATTTTCGCAATGATTCTGGTATCGATATTTCAATGTCTGGAATGAACGTATCGTCTGTAGCATCGTCGAAAGTCTCTTCGCTTGCGTCTTCATCAAAGTCTTCGCTCTTTACAGCTTTGTGTTCTTCTTCCAATGCCCTCACTGAAGGTGAATCGTCTTCAACATCGACTGGAACAAATGAAACGATTCTGGGCTCGGTTTCCATGAAGACTACATCGCGGCTCGTTGTAATTTTCTTCGTTTGTGGATTAATACAACGGTACCCTTTTGTTAAGTCGCTATACCCAACAAACATCAGCTTCTGCGCCTTTGGATCCCATTTGTGTCTGCGTTGTTTAGGTATGACAACCATCACGGTAGATCCAAAAATTCGTATTCCATTTAAATCGACGTCACGACCTGTCCACAGTTTTTCCGGAATTTGCCCATTTAATGCTGAACTAGGTGAACGGTTTATAATATATACCGCCGTATTTACCGCCTCTCCCCAATACGATTTAGATAAGTCAGCATCAGATAACATGCATTTGGCACGTTCTACAAACATACGGTTGTATCGTTCGGCGACTCCGTTTTGCTGGGGAGTGTAAGCAGCTGATTTTTGTTGTAATATGCCGAACGAACGACAGAGCGAATCGAACTGCTCGCCGACAATTTCGGTCCCGTTGTCCGTGCGTATTACTTTAATGCTTTTATCGCACTGTTTTTCGGCATACCGCTTAAAGCTTTTGAAGCAATCGGCAACTTCGGATTTCTGTTTTATTAAATAGAGAAAAACTTTCCGGGAATAGTCATCCACAAAGGAGAGGAAATATCGCGAGCCTCCTAAAGAGGTTGTCTCCATTGGACCACATAGATCTGCATGGACAAGCTGAAGCAATTAATTAGTTCGTATTCCGACGCCTTTAAAGGGACCTCGTGATAGTTTGCCTTTGTGACAGGCCTCGCATTTGGCTAATATGCTTGCATCTCCATTAAAGTCGACTACATTACCCTTTTGTAAAACATTTAAGTCATTATAGTTCAATTGGCCAAGGCGACGATGCCACGTCACCACGTCCACTTTTGCATTGGCGAGCAAGCACGAAACCGATTCTACGCGAAACTTAAACACGCCGGCGGAACCGTTAGCTTCGGCGACAAGCTCGTTACTTCGATCGAATATTTGACATCGGCCTTTGTTAAAAGGAAAAAATTAATTCCCGTTTTCAAGTATTTGTGAAACTGATAGCAAATTAGAGGTTAGTTGAGGAACAAACAACACTTCTTTCATTTCGATTTCAGTACGTCCCAAGCAAAACTTGACATTGCCGATGCCTTCAACAGTCATTCTTTCGTTATTTGCAGTTATGATTTCTTGAATAGGGGACACGCGTAGGCAATTAAATTTGTTTTTATAGGGTGTCATGTGTCTGGATGCACCACTGTCGATGTACCACTCATTTTGATCTTGCTCGTTTTTATACGACACGTAAGCACTAAAGGCTACCTTCCGACCATTGGTATTGCTTAAGTTTTGGCGAAGTTTTTTATGCTCATTGCAATCTTTACTAAAATGGCCTTTTCGTCCACAATTATTGCACTTTAGATTTTGTTTGTTAAGTTTAGGGTATTTTTTCTTCACACTTAAAAATGCACTTCCACCGTTTGCTGTTTTTTCATAGTCTCCATCTAGCAGCTTCATTTTAATGTTTTCACCGGTAATTTTTGTTCCACTAGTTTCTATGCCCATTATGAACGGCTTAAAGTCATCGCTTAACCCCGCAAGCATTATGGCTCATAACCATTCGTCGCTTATATCGAAACCGATACATGAGAGCTTATTCGCGGTATTGACGAGCTGATTAACATAAATGGCCATTGATTCACAATTTTCAAGGCGCGCCGTGATCAGTTTTCGCAATAGACCGATTTTTCGCGTGAGTCCAGAATCTTCGTATACACGTTGAAGGGTTTGCCAAATGTTGGCCGCAGTTTTATGATTTTGTATATGAACGTATATAGATTCATTCACGGACAAGATAATTTTAGCACGCGCTCTACGCAACTTCTTCTCATCGGTTTCTTTCACAGGATCCGTAATGCAATTATGTAGATCGCTCAGCTCCAATATACTTTCCATGGCAAACTTCCACGTGTGGAAGTTTTCACTACGAAGCGAAGCTTTTTTATCGGGTGCGTGTCCGAACCGCACATCTTGTTTAATTTATTTACAACGAATGTATTTATTAAACACGCTACTTGCACAAACTTCTCGCTTTTAATAAAATAAGCAACATATGCTTTTATTTAAAAGGCTTAACCACGACACGTATCAAATCAGATTTGGCTACTTGCAGACGCGCTATTGAATGGGCCCATAACCTGCTGAGAAAGAACGCAGAGTCTTGGCATTCACGTGTGATTTATTCAACGACTTAGAAGCGAGAGAGATAATATACTCGTATGTGGATAATGAAAGTAGGAAGTTAAGAATAAAGTAAATTAGGTGGGGTTGCCAGAGTTATATTTTTAACAGTTTCAAATTGTTGGCTGGTGAAATTTACTTCTGCCCTAGTGTCACATATAACCCGCCTTTGAACAGCTTCTCCAATATGGTCAAAAAACGTACCTGGGCCGTGGCCAGTAATGCAAAGTGTAGATGAAGCATTTTCTGTGATTGTGAAGACGATTTCATAAGGTTGGTTTGTGCTGAAGAAACAGAGGTGGCGGAAACCCAGAGACTGGTTTCACCTTTGCGCCCTATTTGCTATTGCTCTTTTATTGGGGGGGTCGTCAGCGGCTGCAACCAATACAGGTGTTCCCATTGGTCTCGATGCTGCACTGTTAACAGATATGTTCGTGGACAAAGAATGCTATTGTGAGGCTCCTGGGAGCAGCGAGGACATCGGGTCATTACGCAATTTCGTGACATGTGTCCGCGGCGTAGGAAATTATGGCATAGTCCTAGTTCATTAAGTCGTAGAATTTTATCACCGCGACTCACATGTCCAATGCCTGGGCAACTATGAAAAGCATGATTACCAGAGCAGTTTTGACATGGATTATAGATAGTTGCCGGTTGGGCAGTAGATCTTGCCATGATAACTCATGGGGAGATTGTTCATTCTGCGCCCCTCATCATTCGCCGAAGTCTGCATTCACTTTGTATTACCACGACCTATCACTCCGCTAGATCTCCGTTCCAACCAGCTGAAGGAGTCTCTTTGTAAGCTTGGTATACGATCTGTTGGCCGAGCCATTTCCCATTGGCTGCGAGAGAAACTGTCCAGGCGGGACTCAAGAAAATTCAAGACTACCAAATCACTCTGCTCCTCAGAGTATAATTGTCTTGCCAGCATACGCATACTATGTCGCGTAGTACCAAGCATATTCCGAATCAGAGTATAATCTGCTCTCTGCCACACAGGATAATCGAAAATCACTGAACAATGTGCTGTGTGACACAAATACTCTTTATCAAATGATGTGCATGTGTCCCACACATCTACAAAACTGTCTTCTAGCAGAGGCCAAAACCCCAATACCCTGGCCGCGCCATCTTTTTCACATGCTTGCAATCGACGAAGTTTCTGCAGGTTCGTTAAATAATGATTCTGCATAGGGTTACCAGAAGTCTAGGAAAAAATAAGAGAACTCTTGACAAAAAAAAGAGAACAAAAAGAGGACTTTTTTAATTCAATAACATTTATTGTAAAGTAAAAACATAAAATAAAAATTTTTAAAATATTGCATATTCCATTTTTTTGTTTTAAAACATTTGTTGAAAAAGTAATAACATAAAATACAAATTAGTTAATAATAAATATAATAAATTTTATAATGAATATATTAAGTTTTCCTCATAAAGTAAATAAAAAACATCATACATCTACTAATTATTTCAAAAAGTTAAACAAAATAAAGGTTTAAATAAATGAGATCCAACAAAAAAAAGAGGACTTTCAATTTTCAAAAAAGAGAAAAAAAGATCTCGAGAAAAAAAGAGAACATGTCCTCTTTTAAAGAGATATGATGGCAACGCTAATTCTGCACAACCTCTGCAGCAAATACGTCTCGAAACTGGATCCACTCTTGATGGTCGCCACGGAATATTGGGAGCCGATCTGCAAGTGGCAAATCAGCATTCTGCGGCTGTGGTACGCCTGCTTCACAGCCTAGATGACCCTGTGATGAATATACGCGTGGCTCCTTTAAAGATATTTTTTGTCGCAGTTTCGCGGGAACTTGCAGAAATGCATCTTCAATGCGCTTGTATAATGATAGATCTCGATTTTGTAAAGTTGTATGTCGCTCTTGCCGCTGCAGCATACCAAATGTGTCCTCAACGCTTTTCCACGCTGACATCAATATTTCCAGGCACGCTTTTATAACCTCAACGTTATCAACCGTTTCTATTGCTGTTGTTACCCAGTCCAATTTACGTTTGATTTGAGCAGCCGCCATATTAACATCAATGCGCATTTCACAAGATGATCCAATATCGCTTGATATAGTCGCGTCTATATTATCACTGGCTGGCATTCCTCCTTCTGCTGTGATATTGACTGCTGCCTCTGAGGTTTCGATCGTATGTCCGGTTTGTCGCGCTCGTCTTGTACCTGTAAAACAAATTCGCTCTAATCAAATTCACTCTAGTCGTTCAGTTAGTACCTGAACTATTCGCTCTAACCGCCTCTCTTCGCTCTAGTGACCTTTTCACTTTATCGTCTCCCGGAGCGGTAGCAGTGCCAAAGAAGACAAAGAAAAGACATTCAATTCCCTCCATTTTTATTCACCGTTTCGACCATTTTTTTTGGTCGCACGTATAGTGTATGTGAATTTATTGTGTTTGTTGTAAAAATATTCCATATCCCTGTAGTGAAAATTATAGGCAGTCTTCAAAATCTACTACTAAATTTAATAGTAAAAAATCAAGTGGTTAATTTACTAGTTCAAAACTTATCTATAAGTTAACCAGTTACTGACTTCTGCGGCACTTCATTGCCGTGTATACCAAATTTTTCCTTCCTTGTCAATTTAATTAAAAAGGAAGTAAAGACAAACATTGGAATTTGAAGAAAAACAGTTATTTTTATAATTTCAAGCACTTTTTGTAATTCCTCAATTTAGATATAAATCTTCAAGCTAACGCGTGTTTTAAAATATCCGCAAAGTGTCCGTAAAGAAGAGTGGAAATGTGGCACCATGAATTAACATGCTGAATTAATGTCGAGTACACATTATTATATTATGTACATACATACATATACTCGTATATGAATTTTGCATATAATCTGAGTTTTACTAGTACTTTAACTAGTTGGTTTCACTGCTGGGATGTTGTCTAAAATAGCGAATATTCGGAGAAAAAAATCAGAAGAAATCAGGGCTACGTTTAAATTAAACTTTTAGGGGTCACTTCATTTGTATTTTAAAAACAACTGCGAAACTTCTAAAAAGAAAATAAAATAATAAATAAAAAAAAAATTGTATTATTTAATTTGGAATTGAAAACTCAAATGCTAACAAGTTCTTTTCATAAATTATAACTATTCTTAATGTAAAATCTGATCCAATTGCTTTCCATTTACACTTCTGTTCACTGTAAACGCACCATAGTAATCATAAGATGTAGAATATGTTGCGATCGTTGTTTTGGCGTCTACCGTCTGTAGGTTTGTTTTGCTCCTCTCCTTCTTTTGTTCCTTCCACTTGTCCGCTTTGCTGGTGAATGCGGCCAGGCTGAAACCTACCAGACGATTCTGAGGTACAGATGGCGCTGCCTCAGAATAGTAGAAATTCTAACGAAAGGTGACTGACCGCCTCGACCGCTGGAGCGGTCACTGATGGAATAGCGGAAGAGGCCGAGGAAATGAAAAAGATACGGTTTCAGGAAGGAGAAAGAAAAATGATATAAGGCAGTGGTAGAAAAAAAAACGAGAGAAGGTGTGAAGTGTTGAGGAAGAAAAGTTGTGTCGAACATTTTTGGTTGCCGCGCACGTTTAAATTTTGTGTTTTACTGTGAAGGTTTTTTTTTTGGAGCGAGAAAATTAAGATTTTTTATTTTGCATTTCGTGTCGGATTTTGCATGGATAGTCTCTCGTCTCGTCCGTGGTCCTGTTATTTATTCGGATATATTTAACGTGTGAAAGATTCCAATTCAAAAATTTTTTTTTGAATGCAATTACAATGTACATGTGTCGAAAATAAACGTTAAAATTTTGAATCAATTTAAAGTGTTAGTTTAGTTTAAAGAGTTGGCGTTAGAAAGTTTACCTTGATTATTGAGTGTGCTGACTAGATCCATAACCGCTTGTTTCCGGCCCATCCCATAAGAGGGATAACTTATTGTTCCGGCCCACCCCATTCGAGCATCGGAGGAAAAGGAGGCTGCCGCCCGCCCCTAGAGATAAGTATATATTTGTTAAGTATACGCGTGTATACATAGGTATTATTAAGTATTCACGTGTATGTAGGTATTATTAAGTATACGCGTATATATATGCTATTTATTTAAGTACAAGTAGAATGTTTAGTATGTTTAATTTTATGTTGAAAATGTTAGGCTAAGGCGGACAATATGGGGCGGGCTCGCTTGTCGTCGTAGAGGAGGATGTTAGAAAACATGGTGAGTCGAAGTTTTTTTTTTGTAGTGTTGTCCCACCCGATGCAGTGTGGCGGGTTAAGGACCACGACCATTGCGGTGAGCTAGCCGTGGCCACCACACTGCATCATTCTAGTGGTGCGGTAACAAATAATAATTATTTGGTTTTTGGACATAATATTATACTACTAATAACTAAAATAATTAATAAAAATTCATTTATTTTAAAATGGGGTCCGACTGCCCCAGTAGTACCCCAAGCGTGGCTAAATATGCATGGCCATGAACGAATGAAAGTGCACAGGGGACAGTAAAAATATTAGAATTTGAAACAGAAGGAGACAAAAATTAAGAAATTGACGGTCAAAAGAGAATTCAACGTTTCTACAGTATTCTCACAAATAACAACAGTTTCAATAATCTCAGAAAAATCTTCAAAATAGCACCTAAACGAATTAAGTTAACGGCTTTATGCTTTTATTTAAACAGAGGTAGTGTTTCTTTTTTTAATAATGTAGAAAACAATTTTTTATTTTGTCGAATTAATTTTTTTACTTAAACGTAACTGGAATATTTCGACTAATGACAAATTATCAAAGAAATTGTATGTTTTCAGTTATTTTGAGAAGTTAAGTGAATTGAGGAATGACGAAAGTTAGAGTTAAGGGGGGGGCACTGTATTTTTACCACTACATACATCAATTTTTTCAGTAGCAGAGCTCGCACAAATACATTCAAATTAAGTGTCTATTCTTGTATGTTCTTTGGCAGTGCCTTTAGCACTGTTCGCTCTTTTCGCAATCTTTGCTTTAGGTATTTGTAGTTGAAATTGCAGAATAAATTGCTCTGGAATGAAAAAATAACCATTAATAATCTGGGGGAATATGCTCGTATACTATATGCTCCTTCACTGTTATTTTCTATACTATAACACAACCAAATAAGGCGCCCTTTCAAACTTGAATGGTGCAGTGACGAAACGGCCACACTGCTTATCCCCTTTTGCTGACCCTATATGGTATAAGTTAGCAACACACGTGTTGCATGCCATTGGCGCCATGCGCTTGCGCAGCAGTGCAAAGCATAGCACATAATATGCTGCAACAGCGTATGCGTAGACACGGTAGACGGTGATGGTTCTCGGTGCCAGAGGAATTGGCAAGTCATGTGTTGAATGTTGTTGGCGCCAAGCGCAGCCGTGAGACGCTGCCCCGAAACGCCGCCTCGCAGCACTGTCGCCATGCGCTTGTCGACGGCATATGGGACAGGAATCACTAAATTGGGAAAACCTAACCTACACAAAGCGCCTCTATATATGCAATATGAATACACTTGGCCCGATATATACATATGAACATGAAATCAATTCGTCGGACTCACCGTACAAATTCCCCAGCGCTGCTACCCTATATTTTAACAATTTGTAGAACTTAAAATTTATTCTGCTATTCTATTTCGAATGACAGCTTCAACGCAATTTATAAAATATAGTTTGGAAGTGCGACGCCATATCACCTTCTGCAAATACGTTAGCTGCTCCTTATTTGATGCGAATTTGACGTAATCTACGCTGCTCACGACTTCATGCGAATTTGTCAACGTTGCCTTGACAGTTTTGAGCTAATGTGGCGGAATTCTCGGAATCGCTTAAAATAATTTATGTTCCATTCCATATACGCACAACCAAATAAGACAAAACAAAGGAAAACCCCATTTAAGTGCAGCCAATGCTTTGCTCCTTTTTTCACACAATTTACGCACTCGCTCTTGTTAAAATTATCACTATTTTTCGCAAAAGTTGAATCTGATTCCTTACTTTGATATCAAATAAATGATGCCGGTAAATTAAGAATTTAATTCACACTCATGCAGAATTAACTTCGTTTTACTCCAATAGCTCATTTAGCAAATGGACTGTATTACGATTCGTCTCGAAGGACCAAATGTTCTAATCATATATTTTTATAATTTAGATTTATACTTTTTTTAAATTAAGGAAGTGATCTGCTCCCGGCAAGCGCTGCTTCTCAACTGCCTCTCCTTGGCCGCTGTCGTGTCGATGCTACTGATCGTTCGTGTGTTGCCTTCGTGCAGTGTCGCGAAGCTTTTGCTACATGCGCGAACAATCAGCAATGGTGGAGCTGCCAGCCACCACAGGCTATATCCAACAACAAGGGACGTCGAATAACAGCAAAAACGACATTAGACACAGAATAGTAGAGGGAATGCAGGAAAACGCTGATGGTGGCCTAGGGGGAAATAGTTGCAACAACAACAACAGTCATAAGAATGGCAAAAACATATATCAGTATGGCAATAGGCGGATTTGGCAACTAGACGAAACAGAACTTTGAACGAAGAACGGTTCACGTACAACAACAGCACTAGACACTGAATAGGAAATAAAGAAAAGCGTTGAAGTGGACCCCAGGGCGAATTTCATGCACTGAAGCTGGCTTATAAACGGCTTTCACCGATTCTATTGATACTTTTACTCCAGACAGAAGAGTAGTCTAAGGCATTCTACTGAGACTTTATTCCAAACATAAGAGCAGTCGAACGCTTCTACCGATTCTATTGCGACTAGTAGTATAGAATAGAGGTATATAGAATTGTAATATAAGGCTTCCACCTATTCTCGTGAGCTTTTTACTTCAGACATAACAGCAATATAAGGTTTTCACCGAGTCTCCTCGAATCAACACCAAACACGGAAAAGAAACTCAACGCACGCTATCCTGGACATATAGCGAGATCAGATGCATATGATTTACTTATAAGCCTAGTGGAATTAGGCATAATATTATCTAAGGAATATACAAATAACTCGGTTCTATGCAATAACTAATCTCCGTTTCTTAAGTTTCCTTAGGTAAACATTTTCAGTAACTGACTCCGGGAACTGGCTGAGCTAATTCTAGTAAAGGCCTTCTGACCTTTACTAGAATTAGTATATGCTCCGAACCATATGCTTTGCATGGCTTGTTTTGAGAACACCACTGCACTTTTTAGGGATTTGTAAGTTGCTTGAAGACGGAGAACACTGTCAGAAGCTGAAAGGAAGACTCAACCAATGTGTGAGCATAATTTTGTATCAGCTTTTGATTGAAGGGAACACTCAACTGAGTAACGAATGAAAATTGATGAGTTTTTATGTTGGAATTCAGTTAATTCGTTGCTGGTATGGGAGTTGCCTTTACATATTTTTCTTATAATTATATTGCAGCATAACTAAATATATATACAAGGAGTTGGGGGAGTGAGTGCTAGCAACTAAGGCCTTCGACTCGAAGAGGAAAAGATTTAGAAAAAAGCATTTTTGAGACCAAGCCCGTGGCAGGATTCGAATCCACGGCCATCGGTGGCCGGCATTTCTTGAAACATAAGGGAACGATTTCAAAGGGCGGAAAGCTGCCACGGGCTGGACATTTTCTAAATAACATTTAATAAATCCGTTAATGTGTAAATAAATAAAACAATTAATCTCTTCAGTTTTAGTTATAATATTTATTTTTTTATATTATTAATTTTTGAAAACTTTTTTTTATTACAGCAATTTACTTTTTTATTATTTCAATAGAAGACTATAATGGAAGCGATCACTTAGAAGCTATAATGGAAGCGATCACCAATACATTAGGTTTTCCATTAAAAAAGTGCCAAGCAACCATGACCACAACATAAGTGGACGCGCGACTCGCAAGTGGAATGTATCAAAGTTAAATCCGGAAGTGCTACTTGCTGAGCTGGAGGCAAACATTCCATTAGACAGCCACGCCAGCGATGCTAATAGCAAGGTGAAGCAGACCATGCAGTGTATAGGGAGAGCCTGTACCAAAGCAATACCGAAAATGAGACCAAATAAACACAAGAAGGCCGTTTACTGGTGGACAGAGGAAATAGCTCAACTCAGACGGGTCTGTGTGCGGTGTAGAAGAAAATACACTAGGTCCAGGCTTGTTGGATCCGCATTTGCCGAAAGAGAAAATCTCCAAGCTGCTGGAAAACCTTCAAAACTGCTATTCGCACCAGCAAGGAGAAGAAATGGGAGGAGCTCCGAAACAACATAAACAACAATCCATGGGGACTGGGATATAAAGTCGTAATGAAAAAGCTTGGAGCAAGAACATCGGTACCCCAACTAGAAGACCATTCTATGGAAAACATAGTAAACGCTCTATTTCCTATACATGCCTTAAGAGAAGAATCGGAAGTGCTGGTCAAGGAAGTCCCACCTCCTTTCACGGAAGCCGAACTTAAAGCAGCCGCCATAACCCTACAGAGAAACAAAGCACCGGGTATCGACGGTATTCCAGCAGAAGTCCTAAAAATAGTGTCAAATAGCCATGCCCAAGTACTCCTCGATATGTACAATGCCTGCCTGACAGAAGGAATATTCCCAGACGTATGGAAAAGACAGCGGCTAGTGCTCATCAGCAAGGGAAAAGGAAGCCCTGAATCACCGTCAGCATATCGACCACTGTGTATGCTAGACACCGCGGGCAAACTTTTGGAGCGACTCCTCAAACTCCGAATAGCAGCAGCCATTGAAAACGCTGGGGGATTATCCACTCGACAACACGGTTTTCGATCAGGAAAGTCCACAATTGGCGCCGTAGAAGACGTTATAGAAAGTGTGCTAGCGGCACAGCAAGGAAATCTCTACTCCAGGCGAGTGGTACTCCTTGTTACATTAGACGTCAGAAACGCTTTCAACAGCGCTGGTGGGTGGATATGATCGAGGCACTTGAAAATCGTTTTCAGATACCAGCTTATCTGAAGAAGATAATCCGGAGCTACCTTAAATTTAGAATATTGATATACGAGACCAACAATGGCACCCGAAGCAAAACCATCACGTCAGGGGCAGCGCCAGGGTCCATCCTCGGACCGGACCTTTGCAATATAAGCTACGACGGCATTTTGCGCATAGAGATGCCAGATGACACTCATCTAGTCGGATACGCAGACGACATTGCGGCTTTCATCACCGCACGAGTTACATCCGCACTAACAACAACAACAACATCAATACCAACAGCAGCAGCTACATCAAATTCACTTTAAAATCATCCAGCATCAAATTCTTTGTAAAATCACCAATTTAAATTCGCAATAATCATCCAACTAGAATTCAATGTAAATTCATGAAATTCACTTCTTTAGAATAAGCATATTTTATGATATAAATACGTGTACTTTAAAATAATTTGTTCAATATAAAACTGATTGTGAAGTGGAAAGGTTCTTTCATTTCAACATCGTAACTCACGCGACTCGGGAGACGCCCAAAGATAGCTGAACCAGGTCATGATCAGAACCCAGAGGTGGCTCGATTCACATGGCTTGAAGTTGGCCACGGAAAAGACGGAACTGCTATTCCTCACGAGAAAGCACATTCCAATAGAAATCGACTTGAGAGTTTGCTCCGAGACCATCAGGACACAAAAGGTGATAAAGTACCTGGGAATTCAGCTTGACTCCAAGCTCACCTACTGGGCACAAATGCAAAATGCGACGGCGAAGGCAGCACGGGTAACGGCTTCTCTCAGCAGACTAATGGCAAACATTGGAGGACCGACATCCAGCAAGAGGAAACTTCTTATGATGACAACGCACTCCATTCTGCTGTATGGTAGCGAATTGTTGGCTGACAAGCTGAAGGTGCACGCCCGAAGAAAAGTTGTATCCCCCGAAGACAAGCTAAAGCCAGTTAACTATTTCCATTTCCAATCACTGCAGCATGATTGAGAAGATACGACCCTGGACACAATCTTATGGGCGACTTTCTTAGCTCTATCACAGCGTAGGCTGGGTTTAGTCTCCGTGAAGTCCGTAATATAATTAAACATAAGGATTAAAAGTAGCCCCATTACTGAGTCTGTAGCCGTACGCTCCGGATTGTTCACAAGCATCGGAGGCGAGTGCTTTTTGGTGAGGACCTTACTAAGCCTTGCAGTCTCATCGACATCTTGAATCGATGTACAGAAAGTCTTTTAAGATTTACTCTCAGCGCATGCAGTCCCTGCATGGCTGCCATACCCTGATCATGTATTAATCGGTGAAGAATTTTCCAGTTTCATTTCTTAACTCATATCAAATAAGTATTCCACCATTGAGGGTCTGGCTTTCTCATGCGTCGGACGGGGGAGGAAGTTTCAAAGAGATTTTATGACGCTCCAGTAAAAAGTTACAAGCATTTGATTGTTGCAAATTTTGATAGGTATTGGACGCACCGTATAGAAGTTAGGGCCATTTGAAAACACTACAATCGATTCGGCAGCTCTTCTTATTTTGAAATTTTTGTAGGAACACCAAAAATTTTACTTGGCTAAGTTGGAATTTGTTCCCATATTTGATTCAGTGGTTGATGAAACAGAGAGGCCAAGTTAGATATTCTACGGTTTGTGGATAGAATAAAATCTTTCATATTAACAAATATAACTTTTAGGAGAATGCATTTTACCAGTGCTGCCAACTTTTTGAACAACTCAAATTCAGGCACTTGGATATTATTTTCCCAAACTGGGAATTGAACGAGATAATCTAAAAAACGAAAAACGGCAGAGGCTTCAAACAAAATTTAAGAAAACTCATCTATAAATGAATAAGCTCGTCTTTAGCATAAACTACTCTGACGAAAGATGCTCCTTTGGACCGGCCTCACTCTTCAGGTGTACACAAGAGAGGCTTCTTTAATAGAAAGTAACACTGCTCTCAGGAATTGTGTTCAACTCTCTTTAATTTTCCTACTTAGAATTGCTTTAAATTATTTGCTTGATGGCTTTGATTCCAGTTTAGATCTGCCACGACTGGCCCCGTTTATTGCCTCACACCTTCACAGTTAAGTGCGGTCCAATCGCTGCACCAATATGCCTTGCATAACAACAAATTCCAATTCCAAGTGCAATCTGGCAACTGGTGCTGAGAGGATCCTGTGCACCTCCAGGCTGCTCAAAAACATAACTTGGATTGTGCTGATGAGCCGAATTGAAGGAGCATCAGTATTGGATATTGAAATCCTTCCCTGGAATTTAGAGAGATCAATGCATTAATACCGTCCTCACTCAGTATAAACAATCCGCAAATGTTTGTGATTGCTTCAGAAATATTGGTAAGTCAATTCCTGCAATTTCCGACCACTCATTGTGAAGGATCGCTGCACTTTGGAACTGTACACCACACAAAGCAAGGCATGGAATTATATAAATGTGGCAAGGAATCCGTAAGATCTGTTCAAATGGGTGAACTAAAATGAGGTGGGGTACGGATCCAGTAACTATGCCACGTAATTACTTCATTCAAATGCGATTGGAAATTTCGCATCACATACATGGAGATACTTCAAGTCGAACGTAGTACTGGCTGATGATGCCAACATTTCCAACTGCCAGAATCTATCTCTCTTTAGGTGTGCCAAGACTGATTGCGGAACAATGCCCACAATTCTTGCCTTTGGTGAAGATTACAGTACAAATATGACGAGTACAGCGGCAGAAATTCTAAGAATCTAGAAAGATGTTGGACACAATTGAATCCAACCACATTTTCCATTATATGAATCAGGTTGAAGAAATGTGCGAGAGAGGAACGAATAAAAGATAAAGAGCAAAGCAAATTATGAGCTATCCAAAGCGGTATTTTGGGAACTCGTAGCAACAGTAGCTTCTTTCTACAGGCGCACCAGTCCTGGAGATCGGTTCGTGTCTGATTTATTTTTAGCATCATTTCAGTTTCGTGTGCGAGTAGTTCCAAGACCATTCATTGCCATCAGTGGCGTTAAGTAGCGATTGGTGCATAGAAGTGCATGGTTTAGGCGTCTCTCCTGGAGTAAGATTCTCTTTCATTCTTTGGTGTCCATATTGAGGGTACACATTTCCATTAGAGTGGAAGAAACTTATTTCTCTCCCATGTCTCTGTTTATGAATACTTACATCAAACATCTCCAGTAGAGTTGTGTCAATGATCCAGTTAGGTTGATCCACGCTTTTAGATAGATTCAGAGAAATGAAACGCAGCAGTTTGAATTTCCATCAGAGTTACACATGAAATATGCCTGGGGCCCTTATGGAATGAAGTCAATTAAAACATCTCTGGTTATTTGCTGAATATCGTATAATTTTCATTTTATTACACGTATGATTACATAGAAGAGAAATCGAAGAAGTCCGAAAGTTTGAAGAACTTGGAACCCAGTTACGAGAAACTTCTACAACTCGCAATCATCTTTTAATGCATCATCATCCTCTTCAAATTGTACAAGAGGAAATGACACAAATACCGATTTCCAGTTTGTAAATTCTCGGCTGTCACATTGTAACATAATTTGATTATAAAGCAGTGTATCGATCCACCTTGCTTTCGGATTAAAGTTTTTCTTGCATAAAGTTATTGTAAAATCTTCGCATGCACCATCGACGAACTCCCATTGAAAGGACGCAAGTATATCCAAATCCCTATTAAGTACCTCTACCGTGATCGGATCGTCCTTTTGTCGTTTTTCTAATACAATTCGCATTCCGTTCTTGAAAAAAGTCGCCTCCCTTTTTGAGAGAGCAGAAGCAGCTAGGAGCGACAATAAAGCTAAGAAGAATATACTTCGGTGCGACATGACGAAATAGATTTAGTTTCAATTGAAGACTGTTGACTAATTGGCAGTTGTGGTGCGCATTTTATACAATTTGGGCACTGTTTTTGTCAACTTAATAAATGGTCTATTGACGTCAACGAGAGAAACACTCATGCTGAACGGCGTTTTTATAAATATTATCAATTGTTTATAGAAACAATGCACCAAATGTAGAAACAAAGGTTCTGTTGTGTTCCACAATTCAGAGCGGAGAAAATAACAAAGTTTTGAATTGCTCTCAAGGTTTCGAATGACGCAAAAGTTCTTCAAGCTGACAGGCGTTTTTAAATTATTATCAATTCTTTATAAAAACAATGGACCAAATGTAAAAACAAAGGTTCTGTTGTGTTCCACAATTTAGAGGAAAATAACAAAGTTTTGAATTGCTCTCAAGGTTTCGAATGACGCAAAAGTTCTTCAGGCTGACAGGCGTTTTTAAATTATTATCAATTCTTTATAAAAACAATGGACCAAATGTAAAAACAAAGGTTCTGTTGTGTTCCACAATTTAGAGGAAAATAACAAAGTTTTGAATTGCTCTCAAGGTTTCGAATGACGCAAAAGTTCTTCAAGCTGACAGGCGTTTTTAAATTATTATCAATTGTTTATAAAAACAATGGACCAAATGTAAAAACAAAGGTTCTGTTGTGTTCCACAATTCAGTGCGAAGAAAATAATAACTTTCTGAATTGCTCTCAAGGTTACGAATGACGCAAAACGCCGCACGTGTCGATCGACTTTTATACGCTGAACGCTTGTAAGGCCAAAAACGGTGTACTAAATTTGGGCGGCTGAGCTGTTTTGCAACTACCAGAAGGAGGCGTGGCAGGCAAGGATATACAGTTTGTCAAGAAAGTGTTTTGACAATGTAAAAAATTGGTGAATTTGATTTCTCCCCTTCACAAGTATTTCTTTATTGTCCGGATTAATTTCTTTGATTCATTTCATTTAATAAATGTATTTACTAAAGAACAGTAATAAAAAAATAAATATTGATATTAAGATACAAAAAACATAACGAAACCAAAAATAGGCAAACAATTTGCTGTCAAGAAAGTGTTTTTACAATTCCCTTTCGAACTAATTTAGCAGCGCAATGCATTCGCCGCTATCAGGTCCATGCTTCACCATGCTTTGTGCGCAGTTTAGACGCAAATTGATCGAAAATAGTTGTTCTTGGCTCATCGAATATAGTATTTCTTGCAATCTTATTGTGAATTTACGATGCCTGCTGAAAAAACGGCATTTGATATGACTCAATTGCTTTACTATAGCCACCGCATCCGCAAAAGTGTCCAGGAATTGTCCGAGATGTTTTCTTTGACCAGACAAACTATTTTTATTTTAAATCGCGTAAAAAAGTCTGTTGCCAAAACCATCGCACTTCCGTTCGCACAAAATATCAGATAGAACAGAATGCATTTTGGTAAGGAAAGTAGGCGAAAATCCGAAGATTTCTACGATAAGCCTTTTAAGTTTACTCAAAGAAGATTGGGATTCCGCGGTTACCTTCGAAACAGTAAGGCAGCGCCTGATAAAGCACCAGGATATGTCAAGAGTTGCTCGGAAAAACCAATGCTTTCCACACAATACATTGAAAAGCGATTCTCTTTCACTGGGATGTATTTTGCCAAACTGAATGTCTATTGGGATGACGCTGTATGTTGCGATGGGACTAAAATCATGCTTTACTATAATGGTGGCCCTAACAGCGTGTGGCGACAACCGTTAAACGCATTGGAGAATCGAAATATATTACAATCCAATATTTAAATTCGGCAAACTTTCTGTCATGGCATCGGGGAGTACATCCTGTAAAGGAGGAAGAGGACTATATTTCATAGAGAATAGAAATGATGCAATACAATATTTGGATATTTTCAAACGATATTTGGTAAACAGCGCAGACTATTGTGGGTTCAATATTGATAACAATCCGCAGTTCAAATATAACCAAGATAATGACCCAAAACATAGGGCGCATATGGTAAGGATGTGGGTACTTCATAATTACAAAAAAGTGTTAGATACGCCACCCCAGAATCCACACTTGAACCCCATTGAAAACTTGTGGGAACTTTTAAGAAAAAAGGCGGCGAGAGGCAACCAAAAGGTGGAGCAGCGCTCAAAACGGCAATTCTAGAGGAATGAAATAAAATATCAAGCAAATACGATGTGCAGAAGTTGATTTACTCCCTGAGGAGAATACTACAAGTCGTGACAGATGCTGAAGGGGGCCATACAAAGTATTACACGCTTTATAGTCCTAATTTTCTTTTCTTTCTTTAATTTTTATAAATAAGTTCTGATTTGTGAAAACACTTTCTTGACAGCAAATTTTTTGACCACTTTTCGTTTTTGTGGTATTTTGTGTCTTAATTTTAATAATCGTTTTTTTGTCGTCACTGTTCATTAGTAGATACATTAATTAAGTGAAATGAATTAAAACAATTAATAAAAACAATAAGGAAGTACTATATTATGTACGGAGAAAATTTAACTGACGAATTTCGTACCTTGCCTAAACACTTTCTTCACAAACTGTGCATATCAATAAGTAAATAGTCAGTTCTTTCCATAGCACATCCACCTTCAATTTGTCGCCCTTAACAAATCCTCTGGTGATGTCCTTAACCTGAGCATGATTTCTGTGAACTATTTTATACTACCACTGATAAACAATATCATATAATTTTTTGGAAACATTTTTTCTATTTTTATGTTGTAATTACACTCTCCTCTGCACTCATCCCCTTCATAAGAACGCGCTGAAGCCATCACCAATCACTTACTTTTTTAGTGAATTCGAAGTGATCGAAACTGAAATGGAGAATTTGCCCGTATATCTTTTGAGTATAATGTAACTTTTGGGGAGTACTACAGATTACGAGGGTAGGTCAATAAGTCCTCAAACACTATAGACAAATATTTTATTTTGAATGGATTTATTTTTTGATTTCATGTTCCCCTTCCTTGATAACCGTTTATGTTCTATTCGGAAACTATCAGGACCATGAAGAATATTACAAATGCAAATACTCTTTAACGACATTCATACAGATCGATATATGGAGTAGAGCAACCTTTTTGAAGTTGAATTTGAGACGTCGGACGTTGTGGTGTGATTGCGATATTCAAGACCGTCTGTCCATCTGTGGCCACTTTTTTCCATACCATTGGAGATATCTTCATGAAAATTTGCAAAAGTATGGCCTGGAGAATAAAACAGTACCAGATTGCTATATGAGTCCATTTGGGTAACGACCACGTCTATCTCCCATATATGCGCCT
This sequence comes from Clusia tigrina, assembly GCA_920105625.2. Classification (NCBI taxonomy): domain Eukaryota; kingdom Metazoa; phylum Arthropoda; class Insecta; order Diptera; family Clusiidae; genus Clusia; species Clusia tigrina. The sequence goes on from OV050030.1 coordinate 19,672,629, forward strand.
TCTTAAAATGACTATAACTTCGGGTAAATTCATGTATAGTGACGCATTGTGGCGTCAGTTCTACTAAACATACGTTCATAATTTAAGAGATTTGTAGACGAAATTAATGCGAAGCAGCATGTGGACATTATAAAATCATCTCCAGGAGATTGTGCTGATCACAGAAAGGACACGTCCAGTCTCCATATAAGGGTATTTCGGGACTATATTACCATAACTATGCTCATATTGATGATATATGAATTTGCAGTAATGTTTTTAGTTGGCGTTTGTGATGTGTGGAAGACAATATCGATAGCGGAGAACATACTTTTTGCGAATGTTGCAGTGTAAAATATTTAACCGAAAACAAATCAACATATCGAAGTAGTGCAGAGTAGGACCAAAGAAACATTCTAGACCTGCACGACTTTTTCTTGTACGCTTCAATTGGCGTCTGTAATTAGTACCCAAAATATTGTTCATATTTTTGCTAAATCCTTCTTTTCAGTGTTTGGACTTGTTTCCTTCAATACTTCACACTTCTGTTCTTCATAATACGGTTGTTGTGGCACATAACTTGCCACATCGCTGTACACTTCCAGCAATTCAATAATAATTCTGTTCAAACATTCTCCGCCATCCGATACGTTCGGTTGCAGCAAGTTTTTGATTGAAATGCACCTGTACGTCAAAGAGCCTTCAATAATCAATCCAACTCATTGGGATTTTGGCCCATGCTGGCTTCAAGCATTGCCTCACTCACCCAAGTAAAATTCTATGTCAATCAGATTGACCGTGTATTGGGAGCTTAATGCGGTGAAGAATTGCGTAGGTCTAAATCTACCAACAACATACACGACGCGAGTAGAATAGAGCCAAGGCAATTGCTTTATATAGAAAATACAACCACAGCGTAAAGGCAATGGCGAAATACCAACAACAAAAACAATAGAACAGACACGAATGTGAGAAGAAGAAAGAACGACAGAACGACCGTTGCGCGTGCAACTAGCAAGTACAGAGCACAAAGAAGAGAGCGAGAAATTGTTAATATTTAAACCAAGGCATACTTTTTGCTCACTGATGCAAACACAGTTTTAACATTTAAATATTTCAAACTTTTTTTCTCAGCTGACAAGACCTAAAGAATAACAACAACTCCAATGAAGTGGTGAATGATCAGTGTTCAAATCATAAATTTTTATAATTTAGATTTGCCTCTCCTTGGCCGTTATCCTCCGGCCTTGAGACTCGATGCCATTCGAGGCTCAACTGGTTCTACGGGTAGCAAACATAATCGCTCTATGGGTCGAGTGATTGTACCATGTCCAGTCCACAGTGTGACATTCCGCACCAAACCGTCTGAGCCCGGGTGCACTTCAATAACACGAGCCATAATTCAAAGTGTTGGAGGTGTCGCTTCATTTTTAATGACGACTAAATCGCCCTTCTTCATATTTTGTCGAGCCTCTCGCCATTTGGGACGCTGCTGTAATTCATGTAGGTAGCTGTCGCTCCATAATTTCCAGAATCTCTGGGCCATTTGTTGCCGCGGTTGCCAATAGGTTAGACAGTTCTCCGGCCGTGCTGACGGAACTTTCTCTCATAGAGCTGGGACCAAGGATTCACCGATCAACAAATGCCCAGGTGTTATAGCATTAAGGTCTTGTGGGTTGGCGCTCTGTGCGCATAGTGGGCGCGAGTTGAGGATAGCTCCGATTTCCGCGAGTAAGATCTGCATGGCTTCAACAGTCAATAAGCGTGCTCCCATGACACGACGTAAGTGGTATTTGACAGCCTTGACGGCAGCCTAACAAATGCCGCCCTAATAGATTGCCGACGGGGTGATGAAATGCCATTGTAATTGTCGCGATGACATTTTTCATATAAATCTGATGCCTGCCAAGTGAGCAGCATGCGGCTCAGCTCCCTCTCTGCTCCTACAATATTTGTCCCATTATCGCTCCAGAGAATCGAAAAATGACCGTAGCGAGATATAAAACGTATGAAGGCCAGCATAAACGCATTCGTGGTTGAGTCTGGCACAAATTCCAAATGTACTGCCTTCGACACCATGCAAACAAATACAGATATGTAAGCCTTTATAACAACCCTTCCTCTCCTCTTACTAGTATGGGACCGGCATAATCCACCCCGGCAAGCAGAAATGGGCGTGCAGGACGTACACGCCAACTTGGGAGCTCTCCCATCATTTGCTCGCTCATTTTTGCTCTTAGTTTTTCGCATGTAATGCAGTCTTTAATTAGCGTTTCAGCAAGTGGCCGTGAACTTATAATCCAATAACGTTGTCTTAATCTGGATATGAGCTGTTGTGCCCCGCAAGGCGATAAGTTAAGGTGCGTCGAAAGTGCCAATATCCAGGCCCAGCGCCCCTTTCCCGGTAATTTAGTAGGATTACACCGCTCGATTGGTAAGTCCGCATTCTGCAATCGACCATGCATACGCAATAAACCGTCTTGCACGAATGGGGTCAGTGCTCCTATAGCATTCGACAAACGCGGTCTTTTGGCTGACATATTGTTCTCGCCGTTCTGCTGCAATGCTTGGATATCGGTTTTGAAATGGTCATATTGCTCCTGCTTAATCCAATGAGATAATGATTCATCCAGTTCACTGACACTCAGATGATCTTTATTCTCCCTTCGTAATGGCGTTTTACAATTGCTTATAAATCTACGTATCCAAGCTGTCACCCGAATTAACCGATTTAGAGATGAGTAGCGATACAAGAGCGATTGTCGATTTTTCCTAATTGCGCTGACACTTTCGACCAATTGCACTTGACAAGATTTTTGACCACGGAACTGGCGCCCTCCGGCCATTGCCACTGTTGCAGTTTTCGCTCGACGACATTCGTTCTGCACTAGATCATCTAGGTACGTTGGTATATTCCCTGGTAGGCTTGGCCATGTAGACTTTGAATTTTGGAGAATGGCGGGACCATGCCACCATAACGTAGAGTCAATCAACTCACTTATGGATATCCCTCTAGAAATGAGATCGGCTGGATTATTGTCAGGGGGCACATATCGCCATTCTCACGCCTTCGACCTTTCCTTGATTTGTTGTACCCGATTTGCTGTGAATTGCTTAAGGGTACCAATGTCGCGATTTAACCAGCACAAGACCACCACAGAATTGGACCAGCAGATGACGTAATTTATTTGTATGTTATGCTCATCCTCGCAATCGGCTTGAGCACGGTGCATCAATTCAATGAGTAAGGTGGCAGCACGTGGCTCGAGGCGCGGTACGGTCTCAGTTTTTAATGGCGCAACCCTAGATTTGGCCAGTACCAGTCGAGATATGGGTTCTTTCTCGCTTATTATGACCATATATACTGCTGCTCCAAACGCTCGAGTTGATACATCTGCAAAGCCATGTAGAACCACCTTGAAATGTCGCGCGTAGCCAAACCAGCGTGTTATGCGGAGACGCTTGAATTGTGGGATTTCAGAGAATATCTTTTGCCATGCACTGATCAGTATATCTGGCAATGCCGTATCCCACGTGTTTTTCACTTCCTAAATGCGTTGAAGCAGGATCTTCGCTCTAACCACAAACGGTGCCGCTAATCCCTCTGGATCATAAATCCGTGCTATGACACTTAAAAACCATCGCTTCGTCCAGGCGGAAGGGGGAACCGTTGGCAACGACTGTACCTGAAATGTGAGCTCATCAGTCGTGGTATCCCATCTGAGTCCCAGCAATGATGCCTCGGCATTCTCATTTATCAAAATCTCATTATTTATCTAGATTGAATCCAAATAGTTCAGAATTCTTTAAGAATTGGAACGCCATTTTGCAAGCTCGAATCCACCTACGGCTGAAAGTTCACGCATCCGTTGACATAGGTTCAATAAATCATTTTCTGTGTCCGCACCGACCAAGCCATCGTCCATATACAAATTCTCAATTACAGCTCTAGAAGCCAGAGGCCATCTGGTCATATTATCTCTGGCACACCGTTGCATTGCTCTTGTTGCGCAAATAGGAGCTGAAGCCATTCAAAATGTCACTCCTGTGAGCCAGTATGTGCTTTATGTCCACCGAGACGCTGAAAGCATGCAAACGAAATCCCCAAATCAGATCAAATAGATCCCTCTGCAATGTGGGACCAATCATCTGCACATCATTCAAGGACAATCCAGTATCAGTTTTGCATGATGCATCAAATACCACGCGAAATTTCCTTAACACAGCGTGGTGTGGGAAATAATATACTGATCCTTCGGGTGCCCTAGCCGTTGGCTGCATCCATCCCTTCGATATTTGTCTTTCAATTCGGATTCCCGCTTGAATCGTTGTTCTAAACATAAAAAACGCTGCAGTGCCATTGCTCGATTGGAACCATAGCGGTTCCAGTCTGCGCGAAGTGGGATTTGTAATACATGACGTTCAGCCTGTGGATCAAAATGATGCGTATTTAGGAAATGTGTTTCATATTCTTGCTGCTCTACAGTCCAGTGCGCTTGATCGCTAGGGAATCCCTCACTTTCGAAGAAACCTTTCATTAACATGTCAAGGCGACGTTCCTCCGCCCCTTCACAGCTCTCGGCGGCAAGTGCGCCAACCAGTGCACCTGCACCAGCTAATGTTTCTCCAAGCACTAGCCAACCCACACGTGTTTGTTGCGCCCTGAGTCCGGATGCCAGTTGCCGCATATTTTTTACCCAATAGGCCCTGAATTGGAGCTGGATAACAGAATTTTGGGTCCGCTAGTTGAGCCGAAATATCACTTGGCACAAGTTGTTTCTCTAACTACCTTTGGGGAAGCAAGGTTTCGCCCAATATGGACTGTACTACTAAACAGGCTATGAATAACAGGCTCATAACCATAAATAGATATCACATGTCCCGAAATAGATTTATCGCATATTCGTGCTTTCGCACCAGATGCGGCCAGGATGCTGGATGTTGTTCGATGAGTGGAGATATGAAGCTATGTTACAAATTGTTGGCTGATGAAATTTACTCACCCCCTTTGAACAGCTTCTCCAATATGCGTCAAAAACCGTACCTGGGCCGTGGCCAGTAATGCAAGGTGTAGATCAAGCATGTTCTGTGATTGTGAAGACGATTTCATAAGGTTGGTTTGTGCTGAAGAAACAGAGGTGGCGAAAACCCCGAGACTGGTTTCATCTTTGCTCCTTATTTATTATCGCTCTTTTATTGGGGGGTCGTCAGCGGCTGCAACCAATACAGGTGTTCCCATTGGTCTCGATGCTGCACTGTTAATAGAGTTCGATGTATATGCTCGTAGACAAAAAATGCTATTGTGAGGCTCCTGTGAGCAGCGAGGGCATCGGCTCATTTCGCAATTTCGTGCCATGTGTCCGCGGCGTAGGCAATTATGGCATAGTCCTAGTTCATTAAGTCGTAGAATTTTATCAGCGCGACTTACATGTCCAATGCCTGGACACCTATGAAAAGCATAATTACCGGTGGGGCTTGCCTGATAACGCATTGGGAGATTGTTCATTCTGCGCCCCTCATCATTCGCCGAAGTCTGCATTCCGTTTGTATTACCACGACCAAGCAGTCCGCTAGATCTCCGTTCCAACCAGCTGAAGGAGTCTCTTTGTAAGCTTCGTATACGATCTGTTGGCCGAGCCATTTCCCATTGGCTGCGAGAGAGATCGTCCTGGCGGGACTTAAGAAAATTCAAGACAACCAAATCACTCTGCTCCTCAGAGGATAATTTTCTTGCCAGCATACGCATACTTTTTCGCGTAGTATTAAGCATATTCCGAATGAGAGTATAATCTGCTCTCTGCCACACAGGCAAATCGAAAGTCGCTGAACAATGAGCTGTGTGACACAAATACTCGTTATCAAATGGTGTGCATGTGTCCCTCGCATCTACAAAACTGTCTTCCCGCAGAGGCCAAAACCCCAATACCCTGGCTTCATAGCCTGGATTACCCTGTGATGAATATACGCGTGGCTTCATTAAAGATACTTTTTGTCGTAGTATCGCGCGAACTTGCACAAGTGCATCTTCAATGCACTTGTGTAATGATAGATCTGGGTTTTGTGAAGTTGTATGTCGGTCTTGCCGCTGCAACATACCAAATGTGTCCACAACTCTCTTCCACGTAGATATTAATTTTTCCAGGCGCGCTTTTATAACAAGAGTAAAGAGTGCAAAATGAATGAAATTCCAGGTAGTTTCATTTTAGTTCTTAAGCCTTTTTTTGTAGAAAGCGTAAATATGTAAATAAAATCGATTTTTCGAGCAGAGTTTTGGGGTTTGTATTGGTAGAGCAGCGATCACGAAACAAATTGGTAGAATTTCACTTAGGAATAAAATTTTCAATAGGCGTAAACTAAGCTTAGCTAAACGATAGTCAAATAACTTGGAAACGATAGCACCGTTATGAGTATTGAATTTGTTTTCACTTTTAAACTTATTTTTGGATAAGAGAGAGAGAGAGAGAGAAAAACCATTCAAATTTAAAGAAAGTTAAAACAAAACGCAAAATTACAAGATTAAAAATTTATACGTGTGCTTCCTTGGTTAGGTTTGATATTGAGTTTTATTTGCTTGTTTGTGTACAAAATGCCGGGCTTGACAATTTGGGAGCACCTTCAAATTCCCTGATTCTGACCCTAGATTCACAAAGGGTTTGTAAAAATTGTTGAATTCAAAACGCACTGAGTTTAAATTTATGTTATAATTGTTTCTTTATTTGTCACTAACAACCAATTTAACTTTATATATAAGTACTTTTACTATTCATATCTGGTGAGCTTTTCTCAATTCGAGCAATCGCAGCTATAGATTTTTCTGAACCAAAACTACTAAAAACTTTACATCAACTCAGTTTAGGCTATTCCAGCCGCTCTTATGGAAGAGAAAAATACTATTTGGACATTAAACAACAACAACAATGCTGAAGCTTATGAAAGTAACAGAAACGAACCATAACGGATATTGTTGCTTCTTGCATTGCGTATTACAGATTTACATATGTACGTAATGTAGGCCAAATGATGGATGTAAGTATGACCTTTCATATCCCCTGCATTGATGCTGCGGACATTTGTGAAGTAGATTATTTAAAAACGAATTGTATATAGCGAATCCTGCAGTACACAAATATGTTTTGTTTGTCCTGCGACCGGACAATTTGTTTTGCTTAAAACGGAGTTCAATTGAACGAACGCATTGATACGGAGTGCCGAATAAATGTTCAAGTTTATATTTAAGTAAGTTTGTTCTTCATAATTTAACATTTAAATATGCTTTCTAGAGCAGCAAACAACACATAGAAGTTGTATCCTTTTAACACTTAAGATTCTTAGTAAATCGTGTATAGTGAAAAACATTTTCGAGTATTAAGATTCATCTTTTGTTAGTATAATTTTTATTTTTAAAATATATATTTAAGGTAGCTTTCTCTCACTATTTTAGTATTATATTTTTAGTATTTTTTTGTTGTTTAAATTTAGCTAAGAAAAAAAATGAATTGAACTAAAAACGTACAAAAAAAACAATTGTTTTTATAGTAAAATGAGAAAATATAATTTAATAAACGAAGTGAGGCAACGAATTAGGATGGCACGGAGTAAGTTGTCCTTAATTTATAATTGAACTAAACTAGGATAATCTCATAAACGGCTGCAGAAAAACATACAATACAATAAACAACTGAGGCCTGTTTTCAACTTCAAATCAAGTCGCTCCGAAATCTCCAGCATTTCATCATAATTTTCTCAAAGGAGTATTCCGAGTTAAGTGGGGAATTGTGTGAACTTAAACGTGAGTCGAGAATCATAGCTTAAAGGCTAGTTAGCTGTGAAGTGGAGAAAATGCTCGACCTCCACCAAAAATAAGGGTAATGTCCCACTGACTCTCAAAGTGTGTGATAATGAGTCCTCTTAAAATGTTTATGCAGGAGTCCTGGAATGTGTTGGCTATTGGATATTTGTTGGGCTGTTGGTTATTAAGCTGAGAATCATTGTCAAAACTTTCAACATCTGAATAGTTCTCAAGTGGAGACAAAGCTCACTCTCACTTTATATCTAATTGACAATCTTGGAACTCGCAAAGAGCATCAACTGACCTCCACAATGATATGCGCTGATTTTTACAGGGATACTGAGTATATGAACTAATGTCGACATTGGCTTGGAGAACTACAATGAATATGAGGTCGAGAATCATAAGTATAGTAAGTAAAATCAGGACATTCTAAACCTACACAAAATTGGGAAAGCATTGGATCTCAACCTAGAATATAAGGTGTGAATCATGGTGGTCTCAATTTGGAAACCACATTAGTTCTTAAGTGGAATTAGAGCTCATTGTTAATTTATTATCAACTGTACTGCTCAACTACACCAAAGGACTTGGCTATCTTCAACCGTTCAACCTGATGCTGATTCTCAAATTAAAAACGATTCCGAGGAGATATGTTTATTCAGAATTGTGAGAAACACATTAGATATCAAGTTGATAACGAATGTGTTCTCAAAGTCCTCAAATAATCAAAATTGTACACACACACATCGAAAGCATTGTGCGGAGGTTGTAGAAGGAAGAAAGAACAGGACGAGAAAGAAATTATGTGAAACTGTGGTCTATATTGGCACCGATTGATAAGTTTCGGAAACAAAAATGTGGACAACGAATCCACCCTCTGTGCGAGTGTCGACATATCTTTTTTTGAATTTGACCTCACTTGCTTCCGATGTTGTTGGCGGTCATTTTCATAATATTTTCATCATCGTTATCATCACATTAATCAATAGCCTCTTTGTAAAAGCTCACAATTTCCGATCTTCTTATTTATTATATTATATTTTGTTAAATTTTACTGTTTAATTTAAACTTTCCCATTTAATATTAAATTTCTTTGAAGATTTTTTTCTGTGTCGAATTTAAAATTAATTTCCTTTCACTACACAGCTTTCTCTATTATAAGCATCCAGTATATGCCCAAGCGTTTAAAATACAAACGACGCCTTAGGAAGGACACGCCTTTTCCTGTTCGGTTTTGGGATAAAGATAACTCTCTACGAAGACAAGCCAAACCCAGTCAACTATTTCCATTCCCAATCACTGCAGCATGATTGAGAAGATACGATCTGATCCTGGCCACGTGCATGGGGAGATGCTGGTGCGCATAATGTTCTCTCCCTGGAAACTTTCTTATGGGCGACTTTCTTAGCTCTATCACTGCGTAGGCTGGGTTTAGTCTCCGTGAAGTCCGTAATATAATTAAACATAAGGAGTAAAAGTAGCCCCATTACTGAGTCTATAGCCGTACGCTCAGAGCTGCTCACAAGCACCGGGGGCGAGTGCTTTTGGTGAGGACCTTACTAAACCTTGCAGTCTCTACGATATCTTGAATCGATGTACAGAAAGTCTTTTAAGATTTACTCTCAGCGCATGCAGTCCTTGTATGGCTGCCATACCCTGATCATGTAATAATCGTTGAAGAATCTTCCAGTTTCATTTCGTAACTCATATCAAATAAGTATTCCACCATTGAGGGTCTGGCTTTCTCAAGCGTCGGACGGGAGAGGAAGTTTCAAACGCTTTAAATAAGGTCTTCGGTTCCGCTTCTCTACTCCAGCTCGGCTATGGATCTAATAACATAACTGGGCGATGTCGCCATAACTGGCGATATATAAATGTGGCAAGGAATCCGTAAGATCTTTTTAAATGGGTGAACTAAAATGAGTTGCGGCACGGATCCAGTAACTATGCCACGTAATTACTTCTTTCAAATGTGATTGGAAATTTCAGAATTGTGGTTGGGGTCCACATCACATACATGAAGATACTTCAAGTCGAACGTAGTACTGGCTGATGATGCCAACATTTCCAACTGCCAGAATCTATCTCTCTTTAGGTGTACCAAGACTGACTGCGGAACAATGCCCACAATTCTGGCCTTTGGTGATATAGAAGACTACAGGACAAATATGACGAGTACAGTGGCAGAAAATCTAAGAATCTAGAAAGATGTTGGACACAATTGAACCCAATCACATTTTTCATTTTATGAATCTGGTTGAAGAAATGTTCGATAGAGGGATGAATAAAAGATAAAGAGCAAAGTAAATTATGAGCTCCCCGAAACGGTATTTTAGGAATTCGTAGCAACAGTAGCTTCTTGGTACACCAATCCTGGAGATCGGTTCGTATCTGATTTATTTTTAGCATCATCTCAGTTTCGTGTGCGAGTAGTTCCAAGACTATTCATTGCCATCAGTGGCGTTAAGTAGCGATTGGTGTATAGAAGTCCATGGTTTAGGAGTCTCTCCTGCAGTAAAATTCTCTTTCACTCTTTGGTGTCCATATTGAGGGTACACATTTCCATTAGAGTAGAAGTAACGTACTCCTCTCCCATGTCTCTGTTTATGAATACTTACTTCAAACATTTCCAGCAGAGTTGTGTCAATGACCCAGTTAGGTTGATCCACGCCTATAGATAGATTCCGAGAAATGAAACGCAGCCGTTTGAATTTCCATTAGAGCTACACATGAAATATGCCTGGGGCCCTTATGGAATAAGGTCAATTAAAACATATCTGGTTATTTGCTGAATATCGCATAATTTTCATTTTATTACACGTATGATTACATAGAAGAGAAATCGAAGAAGTCCGAAAGTTTGAAGAACTTGGAACCCAGTTAAACTGCAGCACATTGAACTCCAACACTTGCAGCAACTCGAGAAACTCCTACAACTTGCAAGCAGCTTTTAATGCATCATCATCCTCTTGCAATTTTTCAATAATAAATGACGCAAAAACGACTTTACCGTCTCTCTTTTCTCTGCTGTCCCTACGTAAGCCAATTTCCGTTCCCACCAGTGTATCGTCCCACACTATATCCGGAGAAAGCTTTTCCTTACATAAAGTTATTGTAAAAGCATCGCCTGGAACATCGATAAACTTCCATCGAAAGAACACAATTGTTTCCAAATCTCTCTCTACTTCTACCGTGATCGGGTGGTCCTTTTGTCCTTGTTCTAATACAATTCGCATTCCGTTCTTGAAAAATGTCGCCTCCCTTTTTGAGAGAGCAGAAGCAGCTAGGAGCGACAACAAAGCTAAGAAGAATATACTTCGGTGCGACATGATGAAAGAGATTTAGTTTCAATTGAAGACTGTTGACTAATTGGCAGTTGTGGTGCGCATTTTATACAATTTGGGCACTGTTTTTGTCCACTTAATAAATGGTCAATTGACGTCAATGAGAAAAACACTCATGCTGACAGGCGTTTTTAAATTATTATCAATTGTTTATAAAAACAATGGACCAAATGTAAAAACAAAGGTTCTGTTGTGTTCCACAATTTAGAGGAAAATAACAAAGTTTTGAATTGCTCTCAAGGTTTCGAATAACGCAAAAGTTCTTCAGGCTGACAGGCGTTTTTAAATTATTATCAATTGTTTATAAAAACAATGGACCAAATGTAAAAACAAAGGTTCTGTTGTGTTCCACAATTTAGAGGAAAATAACAAAGTTTTGAATTGCTCTCAAGGTTTCGAATAACGCAAAAGTTCTTCAGGCTGACAGGCGTTTTTAAATTATTATCAATTGTTTATAGAAACAATGGACCAAATGTAAAAACAAAGGTTCTGTTGTGTTCCACAATTCAGAGCGGAGAAAATAATAACTTTCTGAATTGCTCTCAAGGTTACGAATGACGCAAAACGCCGCACGTGTCGATCGACTTTCATACGCTGATCCCTTGAAAGGCCAAAAACGGTGCACTAAATTTGGGCGGCTGAGCTGTTTTGCAACTACCAGAAGGAGGCGTGGCAGGTAAGGATATACAGTTAGTCAAGAAAGTGTTTTGACAATGTAAAAAATTGGTGAATTTGATTTCTCCACTTCACAAGTATTTCTTTATTGTCCGGATTAACTTCTTTGATTCATTTCATTTAATCAATGTATTTACTAAAGAACAGTAACGAAAAAATAAATATTGAAATTAAGATACAAAAAACATTGTTAAACTAAATTTAACAGCTGAATTTCAACAACGGTTCTTGTACCGGGTTGATTATAAAGTTGATACCAGGCACGTAAACCTTGGTATCGTTGAAAAAGGACCTAATGTCAACAGCGGTGCTTGTACCGAGTTGATGGTGGGTTTGACAACAGGCACATAAACCTTGGTGTCGGAGAAGGGGAATCAATCAATGTTAAGTTAAAATGAAAAGACTCACAGTTAACTCTTACTGATTGACTGACTTTTGGATGTGCCAATCGTGGGTATTTATTCATTTTCTATATACATATATTACATATAATTTGGCTATACATATTAGGTATTATTGAATTGACAGCATAACCATGAAATGTGCATTATTGACAAATTTGCAAGCTGGCCTTGAATTGAGTTTCTCAGCGTATTGCACTTGATATCATGTTTCATCCAGTGCAATGCCTTCGCTGATGTAGTATATATTGGAGTTTTTGTCAACAATGCAAATTCCATCGTTAAGCTGGCAAGGTTTGCTTAACACAAGCCTAATTGTATGCAAAAGAAGATGTTATGCATTAAAAGTGTGAATGTTACATACCTCCCAATGAGGTTTGCACATCAACTGTTAATGCAATTAACAAACATAACGAAACCAAAAATAGGCAAAAAATTTGCTGTCAAGAAAGAGTTTTTACAATTCCCTTTCGAACTAATTTAGCAGCGCAATGCATTCGCCGTTATCAGGTCGACGCTTCACCATGCTTTGTGCGCAGTTTAGACGCAAATTGATCGAAAATAGTTGTTCTTGGCTCATCGAATATAGTATTTCTTGCAATCTTATTGTGAATTTACGATGCCTGCTGAAAAAACGGCATTTGATATGACTCAATTGCTTTACTATAGCCACCGCATCCGCAAAAGTGTCCAGGAATTGTCCGAGATGTTTTCTTTGACCAGACAAACTATTTTTATTTTAAATCGCGTAAAAAAGTCTGTTGCCAAAACCATCGCACTTCCGTTCGCACAAAATATCAGATAGAACAGAATGCATTTTGGTAAGAAAAGTAGGCGAACATCAGCAGATTTCTACGAGAAGCCTTTCAAGCTTACTCAAAGGTGATTGGGATTCCGCGGTTACCTTCGAAACAGTAAGGCAGCGCCTGATATGGTACCAGTATATGTCAAGAGTTGCTCGGATAAACCAATGCTTTCAACACAATACATTGAAAAGCGATTGTCTTTCGCTGGGATGTATTTTGCCAAACTGAATGTCTATTGGGATGACGCTGTATGTTGCGATGGGACCAAAATCATGCTTTTCTATAATAGGTCCACTATGTGTGGCGACAACCGTTAAACGCATGGGAAAATCGAAATATATTACAATCCAATATTTAAATTCGGCAAAGTTTCTGTCATGGTATCGGGGTGCGCATCCAGTAAAGGAGTAGGAGAACTAGATTTCATAGAGAACAAAAATGATGCAATACAATATTTGGATATTTTCAAACGATATTTGGTAAACAGCGCAGACTATTGTGGGTTCAATATTGACAACAATCGGCAATTCAAATATAACCAAGATAATGACCAAAAACATAGGGCGCATATGGGAAGGATGTTAGATACGGCACCCCAGAGTCCACACTTGAACCGCATTGAAAATTTGTGCGAACTTTTAAGAAAAAAGGCGGCGAGAGGCAACCAAAAGGTGGAGCAGCGCTCAAAACGGCAATTCTAGAGGAATGAAATAAAATATCAAGCAAATACGATGTGCAGAAGTTGATTTATTCCCTGAGGAGAATACTACAAGACGTGATAGATGCTGAAGAGGGCCATACAAAGTATTACACGCTTTATAGTCCTAATTTTCTTTTCTTTCTTTAATTTTTATAAATAAGTTCTGATTTGTGAAAACACTTTCTTGACAGCAAATTTTTTGACCACTTTTCGTTTTTGTGGTATTTTGTGTCTTAATTTTAATAATCGTTTTTTTGTCGTCACTGTTCATTAGTAGATACATTAATTAAGTGAAATGAATTAAAACAATTAATAAAAACAATAAGGAAGTACTATATTATGTACGGAGAAAATTTAACTGACGAATTTTTTACCTTGCCTAAACACTTTCTTCACAAACTGTGCATATCAATAAGTAAATAGTCAGTCTTTCCATAGCACATCCACCTTCAATTTGTCGCCCTTAACTTATCCTCTGGTGACGTCCTTAACCTCAGCATGATTTCTTGTGAACTATTTTATACTTACCACTGATAAACAATATCATATAATTTTTTTGCTAACATTTTTTCTCTTTTTACGTTGTAATTACACTCTCCTCTGGCCTCATCCCCTTCATAAGAACGCGCTGAAGCCATCACCAATCACTTACTTTTTTAGTGAATTCGAAGTGATCGAAACTGAAATGGAGAATTTGCCCGTATATATTTTGAGTATAATGTAACTTTTGGGGAGTACTACAGATTACGAGGGTAGGTCAATAAGTCCTCAAACACTATAGACAAATATTTTATTTTGAATGGATTTATTTTTTGATTTCATGTTCCCCTTTCATGGTAACCGTTTATGTTCTATTCGGAAATTATTAGGACCATGAAGAATATTACAAATGAAAACACTCTTTAACGACATTCATACATATCGATATATCGAGTAAAGCAACCTTTTTGAAGTTGAATTTGAGACGTCGGACGTTGTGCTGTGATTGCGATATTCAAGACCGCCTGTCCATCTGTGGCCACTTTTTTCCATACCATTGGAGATATCTTAATGAAAATTTGCAAAAGTATGGTCTGGTGGAATAAAACAGAACCAGATTGCTATATGAGTCCATTTGGGTAACGACCACGTCTATCTCCCATATATGCGACTTCTTAAAATGACTATAACTTCGGGTAAATTCATGTATAGAGACGCATTGTGGCGTCAGTTCTACTAAACATACGTTCATAATTTAAGAGATTTGTAGACGAAATTAATGCGAAGCAGCATGTGGACATTATAAATTCATCTCCAGGAGATTGTGCTGATCACAGAAAGGACACGTCCAGTCTCCATATAAGGGTATTTCGGGACTATATTACCATGACTATGCTCATATTGATGATATATGAATTTGCAGTAATGTTTTTAGTTGGCGTTTGTGATGTGTGGAAGACAATATCGATAGCGGACAACATACTTTTGGCGAATGTTGCAGTGTAAAATATTTAACCGAAAACAAATCAACATATCGAAGTAGTACAGAGTAGGTTCAAAGATATATTCTAGACCTGCACGACTTTTTCTTGTACTCTTCAATTGGCGTCTGTAATGAGTACGCTAAATATTGTTCATATTTTTGCTAAATCCTTCTTTTCAGTGTTTGGACTTGTTTCCTTCAATACTTCACACTTCTGTTCTTCATAACACGGTTGTTGTGGCTCATAACATGCCACATCGCTGTACACTTGCAGCAATTCAATAATAATTCTGTTTCAACGTTCTCCGCCATCCAATACGTTTGGTTGCAGCAAGTTTTTGATTGAAATGCAACTGTACGTCAAAGAGCCTTCAATAATCAATCCAACTCATTTGGATTTTGGCCCATGCTGGCTTCAAGCATTGCCTCACTCACCCAAGCAAAATTCTATGTCAATCAGATTGACCGTGTATTGGGAGCTTAATGCGGTAAACAACTGCGTAGGTCTAAATCTACCAACAACACACACGACGCGAGTAGAATGGAGCAGTAGTTCCCAAAGTATGGGTCGCGACCCACCAGTGGGTCGCGAGAAAATATTGAGTGGGCCCAGAAATGTGGGACGGATTAGAACCTTGTTTAGCTGCACACAACCGAAAGCGCAAATACTACCTCTGTGTTTTTAAAATCTCCGCCCCCCAACATTCCATTGCATTTGAATGTGCAATATTAGCCTGCTTATTTGTAAGTAGCGAGTTACGATACCCACCCTGACACCAACAACACTCACGCCACCTTATTTTGTCTGCTAATATTCTCTTGTATTCATTTATTCATAGGAAATGCAAGAACACACACACATATGTATGTATGTAAAAGCTTAGGAAAGTAAGACAAACAACAACCTATCATAGATTACCAATATATATATATGTATATATTCTCGCACACACTATACGCGCATTACAAAGGTAACTGCGAGCAGATAGTGCATTTTTCAGAAGACCCCTCCATATCTTCTTACTGGGAAAAACGTGATCCCAATATACAGTTAGCTTTATTTATTAGGATTAGAATTTATTTCGCAACATATGTAAATATAACATACTTATGAAACATAAGAATACCCTACAAAATAATATGTATCTAACCGCTTTCAAATTCAAAGTACGTTTTAATTGTTACGCCACGAAACTCTAAATTCTACTCCCATGTTTAGCGTCAGCTGTAGCAAATTTTATTTTCTCACCATAGCATGGCCGCTATACATTGTGTTGTTATTGTTTCACACGGATAGGGAAAAAAATGGATATTTTTCAACAGCTGATGAGGAAGAAGAAGAGTTGCGTATCTATTTTAATCTATGAACCTATAGCCGCCAGTCTGTTACACAGAAACGTACACTATATGACATAACAACAAACTTAAACGGTCATTCTGTTACGCAGAATCACATTCCAATTGACAAACACCAAACTGCAACGGTAAAACAAAGAAACAAATAGCAATAACAACAAAACATATGCCACTCGCTGCATAGAAACAAAATGTATACACTTGTGACATGATCTTGGTTGATAGATAGACTCAGTAATGACAAAACATCATTAATCATTTGATTGTGAACGACGGAACACGTGTAAATTTCTACTTGACTAATAAATTGTCTTACTAATACGAAAATTGTCGTACTAATTTCTACTTAAATAATAAGTCGTGATTGCTAGTCGGACGTCTTTTATTTTTGTGTGGTTTCGATTTCTTTACCGTATGTATTTTTTACCGAGCACCATTGTAACCTTTTTAAAAACAATTATTAACATTTGAAGATAATCATGGACAAGTGGTTGAAACGCGGATCAAAAACTTCATCGCCGCCGCCAGTTAATGACGAACAAAGTAAGGAAAACCAAGAAGATGCTCTGTTACGTCACAAAATTGGCACTGAATCTGACTTTCAAGCTACCTCAACGAGTACACATGAAACGAAGCGCCGGAAAGTTGTACGAAAATATGACTCAGAATATTTGAAATTAGGATTCACTTGGAATCATGACGCGTTAGATCCGCGTCCTCAATGCGTGATTTGCTTCGAAATTTTAGCGAATGAAAGTTTACGTCCAAGTAAGTTAACGCGTCATATAGAAACTAAGCATTCTCATTTAAAAAACAAGCAAGTAGACTTTTTTCAAAGAAAATTGTTGGATATGAAATCTTCAAAAAATATTGTTTCACATTTCATTAATATTAATGAAAATGCTGTACATGCCTCGTACCTCATAAGCTTGAGAATTGCCAGAGTGGGAAAACCTCATGCAATTGGCGAAGACTTAGTCTTACCATCGATTAAAGATGCTGTTGGAGCAATGTTTGGCGAAAAAGAAGTAAAAGCATCGAACGCATACCTCTATCCAATAACACTGTTGCACGACGAATTGACGAAATGGCTGAGTGGGCAGAAGATGAAATATTACGAAGAGTAGTTGGTAGTAAATACTACACTGTACAACTAGATGAGTCTACCGACGTTCAAGGCCTGTCTCAACTACTTGTTTTTGTGCGTTATATATGGAAAAACGACGTGCATGAAGATATCTTGTTCTGTAAGCCAATTAGTCGTGGAACGAGCGAAGAAATTTTCAGTTCAATTGATTCGTATATAAAAGGAAAAGGGTTGGAATGGAAGAACTGTGTCGGTATATGCACTGACGGAGCGCGGGCTATGTGCGGGAAAAATAGCAGTGTGGTTACAAGAGTTCTTGAAAAAAGTCCCTTTGTTTTGTGGACTCATTGTAGTCTTCACAGAGAAGCACTGGTTTCAAAAGCATTATCCGATGATTTAAAAACTGTGCTAAATACAGCTGTAAAAATTGTAAATTACAACAAAACAAGGCCCTTACAAGCACGTTTGTTTCAGAAGCTGTGTGAAGAAATGGGTAGTCTTCATACATCTATTCTTCTCCATACGGAGATACGTTGGTTATCCAGGGGAAAGGTACTGACACGATTGGTGGAACTACGGCATGAAGTATCAATATACTTAGAAGGAAAAACCGAATATATTGAACATCTACAGGACGCAGAAGTTAACATATTTGGCGGATATTTTTTCCAAGTTAAACGAACTTAACTTGTATCTGCAAGGTTCAAACGAATCCGACATTTTTGCAGTTCACGACAAAATTCGAGCGTTCATGAAAAAGCTACTTTTGTGGGAGAGTTGTATTAAGAACGGTAAATATGATTGTTTTGAAACACTTGAAACCTTAATTGTAGAAAACCAAGCGCAGCCAAAGATGAACGTACTTTCTGCAATTGCCGCACATTTATCATTGTTAAGAAATAACTTTGACACCTATTTCGGGGAAGAGATGAAAAAGCTCGAAAAGTCGAATTGGATATGTAACCCATTTCAGGACCAACTACCAACTAATATGTCGACAAAAGCAAGTGAAGAGGTCATTGATTTATCGGAAGATACATTACTGAAAAATACTTTCAATCGCAAGCAATTAACGAAATTCTGGATCTCGGTTGCTGGGAAGTATCCTTGCCTGTTCGATGAAGCTATCAAAGTCCTCCTCCCCTTTACTACCTCATACCTATGTGAGGCCGGATTTTCAGCTATGGTCAATATAAAAACTAAATACCGACACAAATTGGACGTATCAAACTCACTGCGACTAAAAGTTACTAATATTGAAATTGATGCTAAAAATATAATGACAAAAAATAGAACACAAATACATCCTTCCCATTGAAATAAACTGTTTGTAGGCTATTTTAGTATTAAATAACAAAATATTAATATATTTAAGTTTTTTTTCCTCATTGATATTGCAAACTGGTATTACCAGTATTTATGTCCTCTATTTCTAAAGCAGCCAATAGGTGAGTCGCAAATTTTTAAGTTTTTGTTAGATGGGTCGGAATCCAGTAATCTTTGGGAACCACTGGAATAGAGCCAAGGTAATTGCTTAAATTAGAAAATACAACCACAGCGTAAAGGCAATGGCGAAATACCAACAACAAAAACAATAGAACAGACACGAATGTGAGAATAAGAAAGAACGACAGAACGATCGCTGCGCGCTGAACCAGCAAGTACAGAGCACAAAGAAGAGAGCGAGAAATTGTTAATATTTAAACCAAGGCATACTTTTTGCTCACTGATGCAAACACAGTTTTAACATTTCAATATTTCAAACTTTTTTCTCAGCTGACACGACCTAAAGAACAACAACTCCTGTGAAGTGGTGAATGATCAGTGTCCAAATCATATATTTTTAGAATTTAGATTTGCCTCTCCTTGGCCGTTATCCTCCGGCCGTGAGACTCGGTGCCATTCGAGGCTCAACTGGTTCTACGGGTAGCAAACATAATCGCTCTAAGGGTCAAGTGATTGTACCATGTCCAGTCCACAATGTGACATTCCGCACCAAACCGTCTGCGCCCGGGTGCACTTCAATAACACGAGCCATAATTCAAAGTGTTGGAGGTGTCGCTTCATTTTTAATGACGACTAAATCGCCATTCTTCATATTTTGTCGAGCCTCTCTCCATTTGTGACGCTGCTGTAATTCATGTAGGTAGCTGTCGCTCCATAATTTCCAGAATCTCTGGGCCATTTGTTGCCGCTCTTGCCAATAGGTTAGACAGTTCTCCGGCCGTGCTGACGGAACTTTCTCTCATAGAGCTGGGACCAAGCATTCACCGATCAACAAATGCCCAAGTTTTATAGCATTAAGGTCTTGTGGATTGGCGCTCTGTGCGCATAATGGGCGCGAGTTGAGGATAGCATGCATGCGGCTCAGCTCCCTCTCTGCTCCTACAAAATTTGTCCCATTATCGCTCCAGAGAATCGAAAAATGACTGTAGCGAGATATAAAACGTAGGAAGGCCAACATAAACGCATTCGTGGTTAAGTCTGACACAAATTCCAAATGTACTGCCTTCGACACCATGCAAACAAAGACAGCTATGTAAGCCTTTATAACAACCCTTCCTCTCCGCCGGTCAGGTCTTACTAGTATGGGACCTTCATAATCCACCCCGGCATACAGAAATGGGCGTGCAGGACGTACACGCCAACTTGGGAGCTCTGCCAACATTTGCTCGCTCATTTTAGCTCTTAGTTTTTCGCATGTAATGCACTCTTTAATTAGCTTTTCAACAAGTGGCCGTGAACTTATAATCCAATAACGTTGTCTTAATCTGGATATGAGCTGCTGTGCCCCGCAAGGCGATAAGTTAAGGAGCATCGAAAGTGCCAAGAACCAGGCCCAGCGCCCCTTTCCCGGTAATTTAGTAGGATTACACCGCTCGATTGGTAAGTCCGCATTCTGCAATCGACCATGCATACGCAATAAACCGTCTTGCACGAATGGGGTCAGTGCTCCTATTGCATTCGACAGACGCGGTCTTTTGGCTGACATATTGTTCTCGCCGTTCTGCTGCAATGCTTGGGTATCGGTTTTGAAATGGTCAGATTGCTCCTGCTTAATCCAATGTGCTAATGATTCATCCTGTTCACTGACAATCACATGATCTTTATCCTCCCTTCGTAATGGCGTTTTACAATTGCTTATAAATCCACGTATCCAAGCTGTCACCCGAAGTAACCGATTAAGAGATGAGTAGCGATACAATAGCGATTGTCGATTTTTGCTAATTGCGCTGACACTCTCGACCAATTGTACTTGATAAGATTTTTGACCACGGAACTGGCGCCCTCCGGCCATTGCTACTATTGCACGTGATCATCTAGTTACGTGGGTATATTCCCTGGTAGGCTTGGCCATGTAGACTTTGAATTTTGGAGAAAGGCGGGACCATGCCACCATAGCGTAGAGTCAATCAACTCACTTATGGATATCCCTCTAGAAATGAGATCGGCTGGATTATTGTCAGTGGGCACATATCGCCATTCGCACGCCTTCGACCTTTCCTCGATTTGTTGTACCCGATTAGCTGTGAATTGCTTAAGGGTACCAATGTCGCGATTTAACCAGCACAAGAAGCATCCGTTGACATAGGTTCAATAAATCATTTTCTGTGTCCGCACCGACCAAGCCATCGTCCATATACAAATTCTCAATTACAGCTCTAGAAGCCAGAGGCCATCTGGTCATATTATCTCTGGCACACCGTTGCATTGCTCTTGCTGCGCAAAAAGGAGCTGAAGCCATTCAAAATGTCACTCCTGTGAGCCAGTATTCAGCGATGTTACCCACATCATCTGGCCATAAAATTCGTGGAAGGCCCCAATTCATTGGTGCTCTCCTGACTTGAGAAAACATTTGCTTTATGTCCACCGAGACGCTGAAAGCATGCAAACGAAATCCCCAAATCAAATCAAATATATCCCTCTGCAATTTGGGACCAATCATCTGCACATCATTCAAGGACATTCCTGTATCAGTTTTGCGTGATGCATCAAATACCACGCGAAATTTCCTTAACACAGCGTGGTGTGGGTTATAATAGACTGATCCTTCAGGTGCCCTAGCCGCTGGCTGCATCCACCCCTTCGATAAATATTCGTTTATAAATGCATAGTACTTGTCTTTCAATTCGGAGTCCCGCTTGCATCGTTGTTCTAATCATAAAAAACGCTGCAGTGCCATTGCTCGATTGGAACAATGCGGTTCCAGTCTGCGCGAACTGGGATTTGTAATACATGACGTTCAGCCTGTGGATCAAAATGATGCCTATTTAGGAATTGTGCTGCTCTACAGTCCAGTGCGCTTGATCGCTAGGGAATCCCTCACTTTCGAAGAAACCTTTCATTAACATGTACAGGCGGCGATTCTCCGCCCCTTCACAGCTCTCGGCAGTAATTGCGCCAACCAGTGCACCTGCACCAGCTAATGTTTCTCCAAGCACTAGCCAACCCAATCATGTTTGTTGCGCATAAATCCGGATGCCAGTTGCCGCATATTTTTTTGCATCAGTTGAGCTCAAACGCTCACACCCAATAGGCCCTGAATTGGTGCTGGATAACAGAATTTTGGGTCCGCTAGTTGAGCCGAAATATCACTTGGCACAAGCTGTTTCTCTAACTACCTTTGGGGAAGCAAGGTTTTGCCCAATATGGACTGTACTACTAAACAGGCGATGATTAACAGAGGCTCATTACCATAAATAGACATCTCGTGTCCCGAAATAGATTTATCGCATATTCGAGCTTTCGCACCAGTTGCGGCCAGGATGCTGGATGTTGTTCGATGAGTGGAGATATGAAGCTGTGTTACAAATTGTTGGCTGATTAAATTTACTTGTGCCCTAGTGTCACATATAACCCGCCTTTGAACAGCTTCTCCACTATGCGTCAAAAAATGTACCTGGGCCATGGCCAGTAATGCAAGTGTAGATCAAGCATTTTCTGTGATTGTGAAGACGATTTCATAAGGTTGGTTTGTGCTGAAGAAACAGAGGTGGCGAAAACCCCGAGACTGGTTTCATCTTTGCTCCTTATTTATTATCGCTCTTTTATTGGAGGGTCGTCAGCGGCTGCAACCAATACAGGTGTTCCCATTAGTCTCAATGCTGCACTGTTAACAGATATGTTCGTGGACAAAGAATGCTATTGTGAGGCTCCTGTGAGCAGGGAGGGCATCGGCTCATTACGCAATTTCGTGCCATGTGTCCGCGGCGTAGGCATTTATGGCATAGTCCTAGTTCATTAAGTCGTAGAATTTTATCACCGCGACTCACATGTCCAATGCCTGGACACCTATGAAAAGCATGATTGCCAGAGCAGTTTTGATATGGATTATAGATAGTTGCCGGTGGGGCTGTAGATCTTGCCTGATAACGCATTGGGAGATTGTTCACTCTGCGCCCCTAATCATTCGCCGTAGTCTGCATTCCCTTTGTATTACCACGACCTAGCACTCCGCTAGATCTCCGTTCCAACCAGCTGAAGGAGTCCCTTTGTAAGCTTGGTATACGATCTGTTGGCCGAGCCATTTCCCATTGGTTGCGAGAGAGACTGTCCAGGCGGGGGACTCAAGAAAATTCAAGACTACCAAATCACTCTGCTCCTCAGAGGATAATTTTCTTGCCAGCATACGCATACTATTTCGCGTATTATCAAGCATATTCCGAATCAGATTATAATCTGCTCTCTGCCAGACAGGCAAATCGAAAATCGCTGAACAATGTGCTGTGTGACACAAATACTCGTTATCAAATGGTGTGCATGTGTCCCTCGCATCTACAAAACTGTCTTCCCGCAGAGGCCAAAACCCCAATACCCTGGCTTCATACCCTAGATTACCCTGTGATGAATATACGCGTGGCTCCTTTAAAGATATTTTTTGTCGCAGTATCGCGCGAACTTTCACAAATGCATCTTCAATGCGCTTGTATAGTGATAGATCTGGTTTTTGTAAAGTAGTATGTCGCTCTTGCCGCTGCAACAATGTGTCCTCAACTCTTTTCCACGCAGACATCAATATTTCCAAGCGCGCTTTTATAACCTCAACGTTATCAACCGTTTCCATTGCTGGTGTTGCCCAGTCCAATTGACGTTGGATTTGAGCAGCCGCCATATTAACATCAATGCACATTTCACAAGATTATCCAATATCGCTTGATGTAGTCACGTCTATATTATCACTGGCTGGCATTCCTCCTTCTGCTGTGATATTGATTGCTGCCTCTGAGGTTTCGATCGTATGTCCGGTTTGTCGCGCTCGTCTTGTAAAACAAATTCGCTCTAGTCGCTCAGTTAGTACCTGTACTATTCGTTCTAACCGCCTTTCTTCGCTCTAGTGACCTTTTCACTTTATCGTCTCCCGGAGCGGTATCAGTGCCTTCGCTCTTTTCGCAGTCTTTGCTTTAGGCATTTGTAGTTAAAATTGCTGAATAAATTGCTCTGGAATGAAAAAATAACCATTAATAAACTGGGGGAATATGCTCGTATACTATATGCTCCTTCACTGTTATTTTCTATTCTATAACACAACTAAATAAGGTGTCCTTTCAAACTTGAATGGTGCAGTGACGAAACGGCCACACTGCTTATCCCCTTTTGCTGACCCTATATGGTATAAGCAAAGACAATATACTATAAGACGTTACATTGCTCTCTTCACTCAGCGAAATGAGTTAAAAAACCGTGGCTGCCTATTGGACCAAAACCCGAAGTGTGCTCGGCAATGCAAAGGCAAAACATGTCGATACACATTCTGTTGTTTGCGTTCCATATGAGCGTGTGTGTTCACTACATGTGCGAATGTTTGTATGCTTGCTTTCATGTTTACGGCATGCATATGGGTGTATGGATATGAATGCAAAAATGTTATTTATTTATTTGATGGATTTGGAATGAAAACGAATTTCAATCATAGCAATCGAAGACGAGGCATTATAACTAATTATGGGAATATTTTTTAAATTTATATTGTAAATTAGTAAAAAAAGAAAAAATTGGTGTATAAAATTAATAAATAATAATATGTATTTATTTAATTTATTGTTTTATCCCCAAAAAAGCCACCATCGAATTGCACAGCAAAACTTCATGGCTGCACCAGAAGAAGACTAAAAGTTATTTTTTGGGGAATGTTATGTACAAAATTATAGACATTTTAGTTAACTCCAAAATCGCAAAATAGCATGAGTGTCAATGGTTTGCTCGTTGGTCTATAGTTTTTGTGGCTTAGGGTTCGAGCCCCAGCAAAATGCTGTGTTTTATCTTTTTTTTTTATGTATATTTATAATCATTTTTATAAATAGTAGTAAAAGTATTTTACTATCTTCCATAAATTAACCAGTATTATATCATTTTAGTGGACCAAAACTAGAGCAGAATTATTTCATGCCTGTTATAGAAGATGGAGCAATATGGAATTCAACCTTGACAAATCATATACATCCACACATGCATATGAATGAATGTACATATGTATGCACATATTTGTCTTCTGATCATTTGTCAGGTAGCGAATTGTGCCATAGAAAGAATGAAATGAAATGAAAATAAAGCGCCTTTTTGTCTCGATTGGAGTTTTTGTTGTATGATGTGCGGTGTGGCTTCTTTAAATATACATAAAGTGAAGCAGAATTAGAATTCAATTTGTCATGAAATTTTGGATAAGTGAATATTTTCAGTATGGACAAATATCAGCACAATTTACTCTTCAGCATGTGATCAAACATATTTTGAGTCTATCCGAAGAAAGTATAATTATGCACAAAAAACCAATTATGATAAAATTAGTGTTAATAATTTAATATTCTTATGTTCGTCTGTTGCCTATTCCATCAGAAAATTTATCTAAATAATTTTTAGATTAAGGGTACAATCAACAAAATCAAGGTTTTAAACGATTTTTTTTACTTTGTCAGATCAGCTTGAAATACTGTAATCACATTTTATAACAAATTAAACCACTTGTACGTACATGAATATGTGCATATGAACACTGATTTTCCGCATTTACATAGTATATGATGTTCATGTTTGAAGTAAATTTTATGAACTTCAATATCTACTATTAAGTGCTTATCTTCTTTTTATAAATTGATTTACAAAGTTTTGTAAATAAACCCGTTTACAATACAATAACCTATATATAAACATTTATTTCCTATGGAAAAATGTAGTTCAACCATGATTGTGTTCCAACGCATAGTAAACCACTTCATAATCTAAAATTATCATAATCAAAAATTATAGTATTTAAAAATCCAAGAAATTTTAAATTTATATTAGGATAAATAATGTTTAGTAAAAGAATTTGTAATATAAGTTGCGTCTTTTTGCCAATTATATTTGACATTCACTTCCAAAAATGTCTACATGATGTGTGCAGAGCTTACCCAAGTCGACTTGCTTGCATGTTTTTTCACAAACGCCATTCGAAATACTACAACCGGTAACACAATCGCTTTGACGTGGAGACTTGAGTTATGGAAACTAATAAAAATGTGCAAAAACTTCTTACTGCTTCGTGCTTCTTTATCGTGTGAACTTGTCTTTGGATGTGTATCCACTTACATATATAGAAAATACTTTGAATCAAATAATCTGTCTTGACCTACATTCGTGAATAGTATTTGGGACTTCTTTTTAGTTCTATTTTTGTAATTATTTTCTGTCTAAGTTCTATGCAACAGCATGTTTTTTTTATATTTTATAATAATCTACATTTAATTATATTAATTTAAGTTAATTTTTATTTTGTAAATAATGTATTATAAAATAAATATAAAAAATTTAATTCATCTGCAAAATTCTTCCTTTTCCTACCTTAACAATAAAATCCAATCAAACAATTTATTTAATATACATAGCATATACGGAAAAACAAAAACTTCCTAAAATTGCACATATTCATTGACGAACGAAATGTTTGATTGGATTAGATTTTGTGAAATTTACGAACTTCTTCAGACGAATTGCGCAAAAGCATCAAAAAACCAACAAAAACAAAAGTATTGAAATCGTAGAAAACTAAGGCAGTTTCATGCGCACATAAATTAATGTAAGTGAGTTAAGAAACATCGTTATGACTATTTTTAGAAGATATAAATTTCTTTGCTGTAATGATCTGCTATAGCAGCAGCAATTGAATGTGGTTTAGTAAAATTATTTAGTACCGGATAATTTATGCTAAAGTAGAAACTATTCTTATTAATTTTTATAGAAACAATAATTTCAAAAAAAGGATGAACAATTAAAAAAATATAAAAATAAACACATTTCTCAGCGGACTTGAACCCGGCATCATAAAATTGATAGACCAACGCTTTATCACTTGCACTATCGATCTTTATAAAAGATCCATAAAGATGCATATTTATTTTATATTGTCAAGTGTTCTAATATGCACGCATTATGCTTTGTCATGACATG
Source organism: Clusia tigrina (assembly GCA_920105625.2). Lineage (NCBI taxonomy): Eukaryota > Metazoa > Arthropoda > Insecta > Diptera > Clusiidae > Clusia > Clusia tigrina. Next base: position 19,699,654 of record OV050030.1, read on the forward strand.
GCAAATCTTTCTTATACGCAAAAGCACAAATGCTTTGTTTTAAGCCCCACTTTCCGTATAAAAAACATTTGCCATACAGAAAATTCATTCTTGTGTATTTCACCCCAGCCACACAGAACAGAAAATAAAAATTTGATTTCAAATTAGTCGCTTCTGCTGTGAGCACACACAAAAACACACACACTAAATTATTCATACGAATGCAATTCAACAATAGCCATGTGTGTGACTGCCGATGGATACATATTGACGACTGCTTCGTGAAATTGCCGATCTGAATTCCAATGTGGTTGCCAGCCATGAAGCAATAAACACAGATGGCGCATTCCTCTCTTCAAAAAAATTGTCTACTGCGCATATACATACGTCATCAGAGCGCACAACTGCTTGTATGTTATGAAAACTGTATGAGATTTGTGGTGGCAATTAAAAAATATGATGGTTATTTTTTATTTTTAATAAAATAAAACGAAAAATCATAGAATTTTTTTTAAATATAATTTAATTTATTATTTTTTTATATTTTCTTTTTCTCGAACTGGATATGTCTATAAGCTCCTGGTTTAATTTTCTTATTTTGAAATACATTCGAGATCTAAAAAAAAGGGTTTTTACTTTTTTGTCACATTCAATATGATCAGCCTGTTGTACGTGAGATTTTATGAAGCCGTCTTTAATTAGCAAGCCTTGTCTATTGTTTTCTTCAAAAATATTTTCAAGGGCTTGTATGTGTTCCATAGTTTTTGGAGTCGGTTTTGATAGTCCGCCCTCAGACAAATGGTCAACCCACGAATACGATGAACATTTTTCGTTATTTTCTACGGCAATTTCTGGAACCACATCTTTTAATCTATGGCAAATATAGCCCGCTAGATTTTCCAGGCCATCGTATTGCATATCCGTCAGCTCTTGCTCGACTTGTTCGTCGGTGTTTGCAGCAACATCTAAAACTGCAAATATTTTGCCTGCAATAAGAAATATTACAACACCAATAGACAAACTGTTAACAAAAATTGCATAATACCAGTTAGCGACTTTCCCGACATTTCCAAGTCTGGCGTATCGTCCTTTTCTACATTTCCACCATCGGATATGATACCATCATTTAGTCCAAGAATGTAAGACCTTAAACGATATTCCAGGTTATATTTATATATTTTGCAGTCTTTCTCTGTTTTTTCTTTTAAAGTCTTCAATTCAGCTGCTTCTTTTTTTCCGGTTTCCTTTAAGGCATAATTTTCGTTACGCAGGAAATCGCTGAAAGTTAACATAATTATTAAAGCCAAACAAATCATATATGTCATATTTAACTTACATTTCCTTTTTTAAGCATTCAATTTTTTCTTCCTGATGGATCTCTGATTCTGAGGAAAACTGAAGCTCCGTGACAGCTGAAATTTCCATTGGCTGCACTGATGGTTCATTTACATCTACTAAGCAATAATTGTAAAGTATAGTTACTATAATATTGAGCGTTGAAACATTTCTTACCGTCCAGTGAAACAGATTCTGAATCGTTTTGTTTCATAAGCATTACAATAATTTTTTTGTTTTCCCGCTTTTGGATGCGCTGTCCACGGCCCTTATCATCTTCGTCCGTAGGAGAAGCTTTACGGACAGAAGGCACAGCACCGCGCTTCAAAAAACGTTTTTTGGTAAATCCTTATGAAGGATTCGTAAAATTTATACACTTCATTTTTATACATATATAGCAACTTATTACTTACCCATTTCATATTGCAAATTGTTTTCGAAGTCCTCTGGTTTAAAATGTTCCATACATACGCGCGAAGTTTTTGGATTCATTTTATTTTTCCGGCAACAAACACTTATCCATTGCTTTAATAACTTTGGATCTGCCGGAAAGTTAAATAAACTGATTGTACACGGTTTTTTTCTATTATTGTTGCAACAATTTTTCACTGCACACCACATTTTATGTTTTAATTAAAACGATTTGTTTTTAAATAACGACTTTTTTCCTTTCACAATAAACCACGAATGTAAAATAACAAACCACAATGGTCTCTGTCTAAGTCACACAATCAGCTGAGTGAGAGTAACAAAACTAACGGACCTGCGCAATGCGTAATCTGTTCTTATTCATTCATGGTTGCCAGCAATTTCAATATGTTGATTCTCACTCAAGAGAGCAATGTAACGTCTTATAGTATATTGTCTTTGGTATAAGTTAGCAACACACGTGTTGCATGTCATTGGCGCCATGCGCTTGCGCAGCAGTGCAAAGCATAGCACATAATAAGCTGCAACAGCGTATGCGTAGACACGGTAGACGGTGATGGTTCTCGGTGCCAGAGGAATTGGCACGACATGTGTTGAATTTTGTTGGCGCCCAGCACAGCCGTGACACGCTGCCCCGAAACGCCGCCTCGCAGCACTGTCGCCATGCGGTTGTCGGTGGCATATGGGACAGGAATCACAAAATTGGGAAAACCTAACCTACACAAAGCGCCCCTATATATGCAAATTGAATACACTTGGCCCGATACATATGAACATGAAGTCAATTCGTCGGATTCGCCGTACAAATTCCCCAGTGCTGCTACCATATCTATTAACGACTTGTAGAACTTAAAATTTATTCTGCTATTCTATTTCGAATGACAGCTTCAACGCAATTTATGAAATATAGTTTGGAAGTGCGACGCCATCTCACCTTCTGCAAGTACGTATAGCTGCTCCCTATTTGATGCGAATTTGACGTAATCTACGCTGCTCACGACTTCATGCGAATTTGTCAACGTTGCCTTGACAGTTTTGAGCTAATGTGGCGGAATTCTCGGAATCGCTTAAAATAATTTATGTTCCATTCCATTTACGCACACCCAAATAAGACAAAACAAAGGAAAACCCCATTTAAGTGCAGCCAATGCTTTGCTCCTTTTTTCACACAATTTACGCACTCGCTCTTGTTAAAATTATCACTATTTTTCGCAATTAAAGTTGAATCTGATTCCTTACTTTGATATTAAATAAATGATGCCGGTAAATTTAGAATTTAATTCACGCTCATGCAGAATTAACTTCGTTTTACTCCAATAGCTCATTTAGCAAATGGACTGTATTACGATTCGTCTCGAAGGACCAAATGTTCAAATCATATCTTTTTATAATTTAGATTTATAATTTTTTTAAATTAAACAAGTGATCTGCTACCGGCAAGCGCTGCTTCTCAACTGCCTCTCCTTGGCCGCTGTCGTGTCGATGCTACTGATCGTTCTACATGCGCGAACAATCAGCAATGGTGGAGCTGCCAGCCACCACAGGCTATATCCAACAACAAGGGACGTCGAATAACAGCAACAACGACATTAGACACAGAATAGTAGAGGGAATACAGGAAAACGCTGATGGTGGCCTAGGGGGAAATAGTTGCAACAACAACAACAGTCATAAGAATGGCAAAAACATATATCAGTATAGCAATAGGCGGAGTTGGCAACTAGGCGAAACAGAACTTTGAACGGAGAACGGTTCACGTACTACAACAGCACTAGACACTGAATAGGAAATACAGAAAAGCGTTGAAGTGGACCCCAGGGCGAATTTCAAGCACTGAAGCTGGCTTATAAACGGCTTTCACCGATTCTACTGATAATTTTACTCCAGACAGAAGACTAGTCTAAGGCATTCTACTGAGACTTTATTCCAAACATAAGAGCAGTCGAAGGCTACAACCGATTCTATTGCGACTAGTAGAATAGAATAGTAGAATATAGAATAGTAGATAAGACTTCCACCTATTCTTCTACTTCAGACATAACAGCAGTCTAAGGTTTTCACCGATTGTCCTAGAATCAACACCAAACACGGAAAAGAAACTCAATGCACGCCTTCTTGGACATATAGCGAGACCAGATGCATATGATTTAATTATAATCCTATTGGAATTAGACATAATATTATCTAAGGAATATACAAATAACTCGGTTCTATGTAATAACTAAACTCCGTTGTTAACTTTAATTAGGTAAACATTTTCAGTAACTGACTCCGGGAACTGGCTGAGCTAATTCTAGTAAAGGCCTTCTGAGTCTTTACTAGAATTAGTATACACTCCGAACCATATGTTTTGCATGGCTTGTTTTGAGAAGACCACTGCAATTTTTGGTGATTTGTAAGTTGCTTGAGGAGGGGGAACACTGACAGAAGTTGAAAGGAAGACTGAACCAAATTGTGAGTATAATTTTGTATCAGCTTTTGATTGAAGGGAACACTCAACTGGGTCAGGAATGAATATTGATGTGTTTTTAGTTGGAATTCAGTGAATTCGTTGCTGGTATGGGTGTTTCCTTTAAATATTTTTCTTATTATATTGCAGTATAACTAAATATATATACAAGGGGTTTGGGGAGTGAGTGCCAGCAAGTAAGGCCTTCGACTCGAAGAGGAAAAGATTTAGAAAAAAGCATTTTAGAGGCCAAGCCCGTGGCAGGATTCGAATCCACGGCCATCGGTGGCCGGCATTTCTTGAAACATAAGGGAACGAGTTCAAAGGGCGGAAAGCTGCCACGGGCTGGACATTTTCTAAATAACATTTAATAAATCCGTTAATGTGTAAATAAATAAAACAATTAATCTCTTCAGTTTTAGTTATAATATTTATTTTTTTTATATTATTAATTTTTGAAAACTTTTTTTTATTACAGCAATTTACTTTTTTTATTATTTCAATAGACAAAATGTGATCATTATTTTATGAATTCGCATAAATTAATTATTTTACGTGCTTTTTACTCCAATTTATTCTGCCTCTGTTTTAGATTTAAAGTTTTTGTTTCAAGTAAATATCGAAATATTCAAATACGTTATTAGAGAGTGCAAAATGAATGAAATTCTAGGTAGTTTCTTTTTAGTTCTTAAGCCTTTTTTTTGTAGAAAGCGTAAAAAAAGTGAATGTAAGTAAAATCGATTTTTCGAGCAGAGTTGGTTTGCTTCGATCATAGTGATATGGTTTTGGGGTTTGTATTGGTAGAGCAGCGATCCCGAAACAAATTGGTAGAATTTCACTTAGGAATAAAATTTTCAATAGGCCTAAACTCAGTTTAGCTAAACGATACTTAAATAAGTTGGGAAACGATAGCACCGTTCTGTGTATTAAATTTGTTTTCCCTTTTAAACACATTTTTGTATAAGAGAGAGGGAGAGAAAAACCATTCAAATTTAAAGAAAGTTAAACAAAACGCAAGATTACAAGATTAAAAATTTATACGGGGGCTTCCTTGGTTAGGTTTGATATTGAGGTTTATTTGTTTGTTTGTTTTGTTTTGCTTAAAACTGAGTTCAATGGAACGAACGCATTAAATCGGAGTGACGAATAAATATTCAAGTTTATATTTCAGTAAGTTTGTTCTTCATAATTTATCATTTAAATATGCTTTCTAGAGCAGCAAACAACACATTGAAGTTGTATCCTTTTAACACTTAAGATTCTTAGTAAATCGTGTATAGTGAAAAACATTTTCGAGTATTTGTTCTTGTATAGTTTTTATTTTTAAAATATATATTTAAGGTAGCCTTCTCTCACTATTTTAGTATTATATTTTTTTTTTGTTTAAAATTAGCTAAGAAAAAAAATGAATTAAGCTAAAAACGTACAAAAAAAAAATAATTGTTTTTATAATAAAAAGAGAAAATATAATTTTCTAAACGAAATGAGACGAGTTAGTATGGCACGGAGTAAGTTGTCTTTAATTTATAATTGAACTAAACTAGGAGAATCTCATAAACGTCTCCAGAAAAACATACAATATAATAAACAACTGAGGCTTGTTTTCAACTTCAAATCAAGTCGCTCCGAAATCTCCAACATTTCATCATAATTTTCTCAAAGGAGTATTCCGAGTTAAGTGGAGAATTGTGTGAACTTAAACGTAAGTCGAGAATCATAGCTTAAAGGCTAGTTAGCTGTGAAGTGGAGAAAATGTTCACCCCCACCAAAAATAATGGTAATGTCCCACTGACTCTCAAAATGTGTGATAATGAATCCTCTTAAAATGTTTATGTAGGAGTCCTGAAATGTGTTGGCTATTGGATATTTGTTGGGCTCTTGGCTATTGGCTATTAAGCTGAGAATCATCGTCAAAATTTTCAACATCTGAATAGTTCTCAAGTGGAGACAAAGCTCACTCTCACTTTATATCTAACTGACGATCTTGGAACTCGCAAAGAGCATCAACTGACCTCCACCATGATATGCACTGATTTTTACAGGGATACTGAGTATATGAACTAATGTTGACATTGGCTTGGAGAACTACAATAAATATGAGGTCGAGAATCATAAGTACAGTAAGTAAAATCAGGACATTCTAAACCTACACAAAATTGGGAAAGCATTGAATCTCAACCTAGAATATAAGGTGTGAATCATGGTGGTCTCAATTTGGAAACCACATTAGTTCTTAAGTAGAATTGGAGCTCATTGTCTATTTATTATCAACTGTAATGATCAACTACATTAAAGGACTTGACTATCTTCAACCGTTTAACCAGATCCTGATTCTCAAATTAAAAACGATTCCGAGGAGATATGTTTATTCAGCATTGTGAGAAACACATTAGATATCAAGTTGATAACGAATGTGTTCTCAAAGTCCTCAAATAATCAAAATTGTACACACACACATCGAAAGCATTGTGCGGAGGTTGTAGAAGGAAGAAAGAAAAGGACGAGAAAGAAATTATGTGAAACTGTGGTCTATATTGGCACCGATTGATAAGTTTCGGAAACAAAAATGTGGACAACGAATCCACCCACTGTGCGAGTGTGGACATATCTTTTTTTGAATTTGAACTCGCTTGCTTCCGATGTTGTTGGCGGTCATTTTCATAATATTTTCATCATCATTATCATCACATTAATCAATAGCCTCTTTGCAAAAGCTCACAATTTCCGATCTTCTTATTTATTATATTATATTTTGTTAAATTTTATTGTTTAATTTAAGTTTTCCCATTTATTATTCAATTTCTTTGAAGATTTTTTTCAGTATCGAATTTAAAATTAATTTCCTTTCACTACACAGCTTTCTCTGTTATAAGCATCCAGTATATGCCCAAGCGTTTAAAATACAAACGACGCCTTAGGAAGGACACGTCTTTTTCTGTCCGATTTTGGGACCTCCACGATTGCGGCTCACAGTTGAGTGACATGCAGCTCCCGAAGACAAGCCAAAGCCAGTTAACTATTTCAATTCCCAATCATTGCAGCATGATTGAGAAGATACAGTATGATACTGGCCTCGTGCTTGGGGAGAGGCTGGTGCGCATAATGTTCTCTCCCTGGAGACTATCTTATGAGCGACTTTCTTAGCTCTATCACTGCGTAGGCTGGGTTTAGTCTCAGTGAAGTCCGTAATATAATTAGACATAAGGAGTAAAAGTAGCCCCATTACTGTGTCTATAGCCGTACGCTCCGGACTGTCCACAAGCACCGGGGGCGAGTGCTTTTTGGGGGGGATCTTACTAAGCCTTGCAGCCTCTACGACATCTTGATTCGATGTACAGAAAGTCTTTTAAGATTTACTCTTAGCGCATGCAGTCCCTGCATGGCTGCCATACCCTGATCATGTAATAATCGGTGAAGAATTTTCCAGTTTCATTTCTTAACTCATATCAAATAAGTATTCCACCATTGAAGGTCTGGCTTTCTCATGCGTCGGACGGGAGATGAATTTTCAAACGCTTTAAATAAGGTCTTCGGTTCCGCTTCTCTCCTCCAGCTCGGCTATGGATCTAATAACAACATAACTGAGCGATGTCGTCAATTTTATGGGTTGGTTCGAAATCAAAATAAAATAACTTAGAACTTTGCTACCAATCCCAATAGTCTCAGACTATAACCTTTATTTTGAACACCTTTGATGTATTGCTAAAAATCTTTGAATAGAAATATATGAATCCAATTCTCACCGAAGGGGCCCTTCAATAAAACGGACCTCAAAAAAAACTGCAATCGATTCGGCAGCTCTTCTTATTTTGAAATTTGTGTAGGAACACCAACAATTTTACTTGGCTAGTTGGAATTTGTTCCCATATTTGATTCAGTGGTCGATGAAACAGAGAGGCCAAGTTAGATATTCTACGTTTTGTGGATAGGATAAAATCTTTTATATTAACAAATATAACTTTTTGGAGAATGCATTTTACCAGTGCTGCCAACTTTTTCAACAACTCAATTTCAGGCACTTGAATATTACTTTCCCAATCTGGGAATTGAACGAGATAATCTAAAAAACGAAAAACGGCAGAGGCTTCAAACAAAATTTAAGAAAACTCATCTATAAATGAATAAGCTCGTCTTTAGCATAAACTACTCTGACGAAAGATGCTCCTTTGGACCGGCCTCACTCTTCAGGTGTACACAAGAGAGGCTTCTTTAATAGAAAGTAACACTGCTCTCAGGAATTGTGTTCAACTCTCTTTAGTATTCCAATGAGTGTTCCAAACTCTACTTAGATTTGCTCTAAATTATTTGCTTGATGACTTTGATTCCAGTTTAGATCTGTCACGACTGGCCCCGTTTATTGCCTCACACCTTCACAGTTAAGTGCGGTCCAATCGCTGCTCCAATATGCCGTGCATGACAACAAATTGCAATTCCAAGTTCAATCTGGCAACTGGTGCTGAGAGGATCCTGTGCACCTCCAGGCTGCTCAAAAACATAACTTGGATTGTGCTGATGAGACGAATTGAAGGAGCATCAGTATTGGATATTGAAAGCTGTAAGGAGCAAATTTTTGGCGTAAATTTGCCCCTACATATTTAGTTTTGCCATAACGCCCCAAACGTGTATATTTAAAATAGGGGCCAAGTGCTTAAACAACCAACCCTAAAATATACACGTTAATAGTCCTAAGACTTTGGCACCTCCCACCTGCATTGCTAAAAAGCACATACACAACCGCCATCATATTTAGTGCAGCAGCCATCATACAAGTGAGTCTAAGACACCTCCCACCATAGTAATGCTACCAACAACAAGTGTTATACTCTGCATTGGGAGGACAGAAGACACAGCCACAATTAAGTCAGACAGTGGAACCCTGTGATAAGCGACGAAAAAACATGCAACGAAGTCAACAACGCAAGATAACACAGGATAATATCACAGAAACAATTCTGCAACCGGCTGACCACAGTTAAAATAATATGAATGTACAACCATAGTGCCCAACGCACTGATATGAACTTACAACAACAGTGCCTAACACAATGTTAGAAACTTACAAGAGATCGCAACAGAAGTTGCCGACTGCATTAGTTCGGAAAATTAACCCACTAACAACACCCAAAAACGAAGGCCAAGCACAAAGTGGAACACGACAGACCGATCGCTAAGCACACCAACAGGCCGGACAAAGCATAAAGAGGAGAAGCAAAATTAAATATCCAATATTTAATATTTTTAGCTATTTTATGCCATCGATAAAAAAGTATCAACAAAGTGCTGAAGGTGGCCGAAGGACAAATAGCAACAACAACAAACAACACAAGGAACAACAACAAGGTAAATCATCACAACAACCACACAATATTGAAGGTGGCCCAAGGGCAAAACCTTACAAGAACAACAGCGAGAAAAAAACAACAATGTGCTGAAGGTGGCCCAAGGTCAAATTCAAACAAGAAGAACAATGCGGGAAACCGTAGCAACATGCCACAACAAACTACAGTTCCCGCACAACAACAACTATTGGATGATCTACACTAAACCTGGAGCATAAAAGCAGGAGCAACTGGCAACCCAGTCTCTTTCTTTCATTCGGCGTCAGGCAGACAAGACACACTCCGATCCAGCAGCAGCAAAACTCCAAGGTAAAGTATACTTTTACACAAGACTAGACTTACTCCAACGCTAAGACCGCCCCACGAGTTTAAGGCTCTACCGATTCTCGTGGTGACTTATACTAACGCTAAGACCGCCCCACGAGTTTATGGTTCTACCGATTCTCGTGGTGACTTATACTAACGCTAAGACCGCCCCACGAGTTTATGGTTCTACCGATTCTCGTGGAGACTAATACGTACGTACAGAACCGCGAGTTTATGGTCCTACCGATTCTCGCGGAGACTAGCACTGCCAACAGCGACCACACAGACGAGGCTCCAAGCGACTAGCAAGTCCAATTATTTAAGTGAATTAAATTAGCAGAGTAAAATCATTTAATTCTAATAAATTAATATAAATTAAATATAAATTAAATTATAAACAATTGTAATTAAGTAAATGAATTAAATAAACCACATATAAGTACACACCGGCTTTTAACATTAATTTCTGTATACGACCCCTGGAACCCGCTGAGTTTTACCCCAGCCGAAATAGAGTCGTTACAAAGCCTTCCTTGGAATTTAGAGAGATCAATGCATTAATACCGTCCTCACTCAGTACAAACAATCCGCAAATGTTTCTGATTGCATCAGAAATTTTGGTAAGTCAATCTTTGCAATGTCCGATCAGTCATTGTGAGGGCACGATGCACTTTGGAACTGAACACCACACAAAGCAACGCATGGAATTATATAAATGTGGCAAGGAATCCGTAAGATTTGTTTAAATGGATGAACTAAAATGAGGTGGGGCACGGATCCAGTAACTATGCCACGAAATTACTTCCTTCAAATGCGATTGGAAATTTCGGAATTGTGGTTGGGGTCCACATCACATACATGGAGATACTTCAATTCGAACGTAGTACTGGCTGATGATGCCAACATTTCCAACTGTCAGAATCTCTCTTTAGGTGTCCAATACTGATTGCGGAACAATGCCCACAATTCTTGCCTTTGGTGAAGATTACAGTACAAATATGACGAGTACAGCGGCAGAAATTCTAAGAATCTAGAAAGATGTTGGACACAATTGAATCCAACCACATTTTCCATTATATGAATCAGGTTGAAGAAATGTGCGAGAGAGGAACGAATAAAAGATAAAGAGCAAAGCAAATTATGAGCTATCCAAAGCGGTATTTTGGGAACTCGTAGCAACAGTAGCTTCTTTCTACAGGCGCACCAGTCCTGGAGATCGGCTCATGTCTGATTTATTTTTAGCATCATCTCAGCTTCGTGTGCGAGTAGTTCCAAGACCATTCATTGTCATCAGTGGCGTTAGGTAGCGATTGGTGCATAGAAGTGCATGGTTTAGGCGTCTCTCCTGCAGTAAGATTCTCTTTCACTCTTTGGTGTCCATATTGAGGTGACACATTTCCATTAGAGTGGAAGAAACGTATTCCTCTTCCGTGTCTCTATTTATGAATACTTTCATCAAACATCTCCAGCAGAGTTGCGTCGATGATCCAGTTAGGTTGATCCACGCCTATAGATAGATTCAGATTCCACCAGAGCTACAAATGAAATATGCCTGGGGCCCTTATGGAATGAAGTCAATTAAAGCATCTCTGGTTATTTGCTGAATATCGTATAATTTTCATTTTATTACACGTATGATTGCATAGAAGAGAAATCGAAGAAGTCCGAAAGTTTGAAGAACTTGGAACCCAGTTAAACTGTGGCACACTGAACTCCAACACTTGCAGCAACTCGAGAAACTACTCCAACCCGCAAGCAGTCTTTAATTCGTCATCATCCTCTTTCAATTTTTCAATAATAAATGACGCAAAAACGACTTTACCGAATATCTTTTCTGGGCTGTCTCTACGTAAGCCAATTTCCGTTCCCACCCGTGTATCGTCCCACACTATATCCGTAGAAAACTTTTCCTTACATAAAGTTATTGTAAAAGTATCGCCTGGAACATCGATAAACACCCATAAAAAGGACACAATTGTCTTGGAATCGCTCTCTACTTCTACCGTGATCGGGTGTAAATTTTGTCGTTTTTCTAATACAATTCGCATTCCGTTCTTGAAAAAAGTCGCCTCCCTTTTTGAGAGAGCAGGAGCAGCTAGGAGCGACAATAAAGCTAAGAAGAATATACTTCGGTGCGACATGATGAAATAGATTTAGTTTCAATTGAAGACTGTTGATTAATTGGCAGTTGTGGTGCGCATTTTATACAATTAGGGCACTGTTTTTGTCCACTTCATAAATGGTCTATTGACGTCAACGAGAAAAACACTCATGCTGAAAGGCAGTTTTAAATTATTATCAATTGTTTATAAAAACAATGCTCCAAATGTAAAAACAAAGTTTCTGTTGTGTTCCACAATTCAGTGCGAAGAAAATAACAAATTTTTGAACTCTCAAGGTTTCGAATGACGCAAAACGCCGCACGTGTCGATTAACTTTTATACGCTGAACGGTGAAAAAACGGTGTACTAAATTTGGGCGGCTGAGCTGTTTTGCAACTACCAGAAGGAGGCGTGGCAGGTAAGGATATACAGTTAGTCAAGAAAGTGTTTTTACAAGGTGACAAATTGGTGAATTTGATTTCTCCCCTTCACAAGTATTTCTTTATTGTTCGGATTAATTTCTTTCATTCATTTCATTTAATCAATGTATTTACTAAAGAACAGTAACAAAAAAATAAATATTGAAATTAAGATACAAAAAACATAACGGAACCAAAAATAGGCAAAAAATTTGCTGTCAAGAAAGTGTTTTTACAATTCCCTTTCGAACTAATTTAGCAGAGCAATGTATTCGCCGTTGTCAGGTTGACGCTTCACCATGCTTTGTGCGCAGTTTAGACGCAAATTGATCGAAAATAGTTGTTCTCTGCATCCGAAAGTGTCCAAGAATTGTCCGAGATGTTTTCTTTGACCAGACAAACTATTTTTATTTTAAATCGCGTAAAAAAGTCTGTTTGCCAAAACCGTCGCACTTCCGTTCGCACAAAATATCAGATAGAACAGATCGCATTTTGGTAAGGAAAGTAGGCGAACATCCGCAGATTTCTACGAGAAGGCTTTCAAGTTTACTCAAAGAAGATTGGGACTCCGCGGTTACCTTCGAAACAGTAAGGCAGCGCCTGATATGGTACCAGGATATGTCAAGAGTTGCTCGGAAAAACCAATGCTTTCAACACAATACATTGAAAAGCGATTCTCTTTCGCTGGGATGTGTTTTACCAAACTGAATGTCTATTGGGATGACGCTGTATGTTGCGATGGGACCAGATCATGCTTTACTCTAATGGTGGCCCCAACAGAGTGTGGCGACAACCGTTAAACGCATTGGAAAATCGAAATATATTACAATCCAATATTTAAATTCGGCAAAGTTTCTGTCATGGTAGCGGGGTGCGCATCCAGTAAAGGAGTAGGAGAACTAGATTTCGTAGAGAATAAAAATGATGCCACACAATATTTGGATATTTTCGAACGATATTTAGTAAACAGCGCAGACTATTGTGGGTTCAATATTGACAACAATCGGCAATTCAAATATAACCAAGATAATGACCCAAAACATAGGGCGCATATGGGAAGGATGTTAGATACGGCACCCCAGAGTCCACACTTGAACCGCATTGAAAATTTATTGGAACTTTTAAGAAAAAAGGCGGCGAGAGGCAACCAAAAGGTGGAGCAGAGCTCAAAAGGGCAATTCTAGAGGAATGAAATAAAATATCAAGCAAATACGATGTGCAGAAGTTGATTTATTCCCTGAGGAGAATACTACAAGTCGTGATAGATGCTGAAGGGGGCCATACAAAGTATTACACGCTTTATAGTCAAAATTTTATTTTCTTTTTTTTATTTTTATAAATAAGTTCTGATTTGTGAAAACACTTTCTTGACAGCAAATTTTTTGACCACTTTTCGTTTTTGTGGTATTTTGTGTCTTAATTTTAATAATCGTTTTTTTGTTGTCACTGTTCATTAGAAGATACATTAATTAAGTGAAATGAACTAAAAAAATTAATCAAAACAAAAAAGAAGTACTATATTATGTACGGAGAAAATCTAACTGACGAATTTTTTACCTTGCCTAAACACTTTCTTCACAAACTGTGTATATCAATAAGTAAATAGTCTGTTCTTTCTATAGCACATCCACCTTCAATTTGTCGCCCTTAACTTATCCTCTGGTGACGTCCTTAACCTCAGCATGATTTCTTGGGAACTATACTATACTTACCACTGATAAACAATATCACATAATTTTTTTGCTAACATTTTTTCTCTTTTTACGTTGTAATTACACTCTCCTCTGGCCTCATCCCCTTCATAAGAACGCGCTGAAGCCATCACCAATCGCTTACTTTTTTAGTGAATTCGAAGTGATCGAAACTGAAATGGAGAATTTGCCCGTATATCTTTTGAGTATAATGTAACTTTTGGGGAGTACACAGATTACGAGGGTAGCTCAATAAGTCCTCAAACACTATAGACAAATATTTTAGTTTGAATGGATTTATTTTTTGATTTCATGTTCCCCTTCCTTGGTAACCGTTTATGTTCTATTCGGAAACTATTAGGACCATGAAGAATATTACAAATGCAAATACTCTTTAATGACATTCATACATATCGATATATGGAGTAGAGCAACCTTTTTGAAGTTGAATTTGAGACATCGGACGTTGTCGTGTGATTGCGATATTCAAGACCGTCTGTCCATCTGTGGCCACTTTTTCCCATACCATTGGAGATAGCATAATGAAAATTTGCGAGAGTATGGCCTGGAGAATAAAACAGAACCAGATTGCTATATGAGGCCATTTGGGTAACGACCACGTCTATCTCCCATATATGCGACTTCTTAAAATGACTATAACTTCGTGTAAATTCATGGTATAGTGACGCATTTTGGCATCAGTTCTACTAAACACACGTTCATAATTTGAGAGATTTGTAGACGAAATTAATGCGAAGCAGCATGTGGACATTATAAAATCATCTCCAGGAGATTGTGCTGATCACAGAAAGGACACGTCCAGTCTCCATATAAGGGTATTTCGGGACTATATTACCATAACTATGCTCATATTGATGATATATGAATTTGCAGTAATGTTTTTAGTTGGCGTTTGTGATGTGTGGAAGACAATATCGATAGCGGAGAACATACTTTTTGCGAATGTTGCAGTGTAAAATATTTAACCGAAAACAAATCAACATATCGAAGTAGTGCAGAGTAGGACCAAAGAAACATTCTAGACCTGCACGACTTTTTCTTGTACGCTTCAATTGGCGTCTGTAATGAGTACCCAAAATATTGTTCATATTTTTGCTAAATCCTTCTTTTCAGTGTTTGGACTTGTTTCCTTCAATACTTCACACTTCTGTTCTTCATAATACGGTTGTTGTGGCACATAACTTGCCACATCGCTGTACACTTCCTGGAATTCAATAATAATTCTGTTTCAACATTCTCCGCCATCCGATACGTTCGGTTTCAGCAAGTTTTTGATTGAAATGCAACTGTACGTCAAAGAGCCTTCAATAATCAATCCAACTCATTGGGATTTTGGCCCATGCTGGCTTCAAGCATTGCCTCACTCACCCAAGTAAAATTCTATGTCAATCAGATTGACCGTGGATTGGGCGCTTAATGCGGTGAAGAATTGCGTAGGTCTAAATCTACCAACAACATACACGACGCGAGTATAATAGAGCCAAGGCAATAAAATACAACCACAGCAATGGCGAAATACCAACAACAAAAACAATAGAACAGACAGGAATGTGAGAAGAAGAAAGAACGACAGAACGATCGCTGCGCGTGCAACTAGCAAGTACAGAGCACAAAGAAGACAGCGAGAAATTGTTAATATTTAAACCAAGGCATACTTTTTGCTCACTGATGCAAACACAATTTTAACATTTAAATTTTCAAACTTTTTTTCTCAGCTGACAAGACCTAAAGAATAACAACAACTCCAATGAAGTGGTGAATGATCAGTGTCCAAATCATATATTTTTAGAATTTAGATTTATAATTTTTTTAAGTGCAGCTAGTATATTTTTCCTAAGTGTAGCTAGTATATCTTTTAAGGCATTGAATTTCAAATCCATTTAGGATTACAATAAGAAATTTGTTTTAAGAAATTTTATTTATTTTTATACTATATAAAATTTGACATTTTTATTTAAATGTTTAATATATGAATTTTTGTTTATTAGACTGCTGTAATAGCGTTGCCATTAGCGACATTCTTATACTTATGAACATAGTTTTTAAAATATTTATCTAGTTTGTACGATATTATAATGATAATTATAACTAAAAATATAACTACGTAGGATTCTGGAATCAATGGGTAGGTAATCTCTGTTGATAGCTGGTTGTTATTTACTGTTTTTACCATTTTTGGAGCGCCTCGATCATCCGTATTGTCTCGTCTTCGATTGTTTTTTTGTTGTTATAGTCCTCGATAGTTGGAGTGCCAGTTTTTCTGATCATACGCCAAGTTATTCGCATGCATGCGATTTTATTTTTTTCTTCTATTTCTGATTTGATTTTTAATCACGTCGATTCGCTTCCAGTTGATTGTGGCTTCATTACACGGTGGTGGGTTGTCGTTTTTTACTATTGCTAGTAAATGGGCCAGTTGGCGTTTCTGTTGTGTTAACAAACCTCCTATCTTCTTTTTATTGCTTTCACTTTGTGGGATTGTTGTTTTTTCTAGGTCCTTTCGTTTTTCTTGCCGTTTCTTATATTCCTCAATCGTGAGTGGCAGTGGTCCGACCTTTATTGCTGGTTTTGGGGTGTATACTGGTGCTGGAGCAGTTGGTATCGATAAATGTTCTGGCACGTATTCTTCCATTTATTTGTTTTTCAGTTGAAAATGTTTGGCTGCTTGTCGGTTCGGCAATTGCAGGATTTGTCGCAGGATTATTGGCTGCCTTTCAGGTCCCAGGTCAGTTGCAGGAACGGTTGCAGGATTATTGGCTGCCTTTCAGGCCCCAGGTCAGTTGCAGGATCGCCATGTAGGGTAATATAAAGTTACGCTGGCAGGATCGGCTAACGCATCGATTGCAGGTTTCACACAACGTATGAATGCAATGATATACAGAAACCTAGTGCGAAGCGGAATGTCGCCCTCAGTAGAGATTGTAATTGGCAGAGTTTGCCGTTGGTTACGCTATTGTTTGGTGCTGTTCTGTAACTAAGCCTAGTTAAGAGCACCGAGAGAAGAAATGAGAAATCTAATGCAGGATTGCAGTTTTAGAAGTTCAGATTAATTCTGGTTTATTTGGTGGCTCGCTGGCCCTTTTATATTATTGAATTCTTATTGTTTTCTTATTCTAACTAACATAAAATATATCTATCTTATTTCCACTAGTTACAAATCATATTCCCGAAATTTGTCTCAAGTATCGGATTACCGATATTATTCATTGACGAATCATCGTCTTTATTTATATTAATAATTTTGAGTGCAAGTTCAGGGCTAAAGTCACTGCACTGTCCAATATGCATACGCTGCAATATAGGCAGCGTGTGTTATTGCACCACCAAAATGCTTGTCTAGCGTATTTGGGTATTGAGTGCAATTGCGCACGTTGCGCTATTGTCAGTTTCTTTGCATATGCGACTTGCTGCTGTGCTTATGACGATGTGTCGAGGTCAGTGTACACTTGCGTGGTACACTACAATATACTCGTATACTATATGCTCCTTCACTGTTATTTTCTATACTATAACACAACTAAATAAGGCGCCCTTTCAAACTTGAATGGTGCAGTGACGAAACGGCCACACTGCTTATCCCCTTTTGCTGACCCTATATGGTATAAGTTAGCAATACACGTGTTGCATGTCATTGGCGCCATGCGCTTGCGCAGCAGTGCAAAGCATAGCACATAATATGCTGCAACAGCGTATGCGTAGACACGGTAGACGGTGATGGTTCTCGGTGCCGGAGGAATTGGCAAGACATGTATTGAATGTTGTTGGCGCCAAGCGCAGCCGTGAGACGCTGCCGCGAAACGCCGCCTCGCAGCACTGTCGCCATGCGCTTGTCGGTGGCATATGGGACAGGAATCACTGAATTGGGAAAGCCTAACCTACACAAAGCGCCTCTATATATACAATATGAATACACTTGGCCCGATATATACATATGAACATGAAATCAATTCGTCGGACTCGCCGTACAAATTCCCCAGTGCTGCTACCATATCTATTAACGACTTGTAGAACTTAAAATTTATTCTGCTATTCTATTTCGAATGACAGCTTCAACGCAATTTATAAAATATAGTTTGGAAGTGCGACGCCATATCACCTTCTGCAAATACGTATAGCTGCTCCTTATTTGATGCGAATTTGACGTAATCTACGCTGCTCACGACTTCATGCGAATTTGTCAACGTTGCCTTGACAGTTTTGAGCTAATGTGGCGGAATTCTCGGAATCCCTTAAAATAATTTATGTTCCATTCCATTTACGCCCACCCAAATAAGACAAAACAAAGGAAAACCCCATTTAAGTGCAGCCAATGCTTTGCTCCTTTTTTCACACAATTTACGCACTCGCTCTTGTTAAAATTATCACTATTTTTCGCAAAAGTTGAATCTGATTCCTTACTTTGATATTAAATAAATGATGCCGGTAAATTTAGAATTTAATTCACACTCATGCAGAATTAACTTCGTTTTACTCCAATAGCTCATTTAGCAAATGGACTGTATTACGATTCGTCTCGAAGGACCAAATGTTCAAATCATATCTTTTTATAATTTAGATTTATAATTTTTTTAAATTAAACAAGTGATCTGCTACCGGCAAGCGCTGCTTCTCAACTGCCTCTCCTTGGCCGCTGTCGTGTCGATGCTACTGATCGTTCTACATGCGCGAACAATCAGCAATGGTGGAGCTGCCAGCCACCACAGGCTATATCCAACAACAAGGGACGTCGAATAACAGCAACAACGACATTAGACACAGAATAGTAGAGGGAATACAGGAAAACGCTGATGGTGGCCTAGGGGGAAATAGTTGCAACAACAACAACAGTCATAAGAATGGCAAAAACATATATCAGTATAGCAATAGGCGGAGTTGGCAACTAGGCGAAACAGAACTTTGAACGGAGAACGGTTCACGTACTACAACAGCACTAGACACTGAATAGGAAATACAGAAAAGCGTTGAAGTGGACCCCAGGGCGAATTTCAAGCACTGAAGCTGGCTTATAAACGGCTTTCACCGATTCTACTGATAATTTTACTCCAGACAGAAGACTAGTCTAAGGCATTCTACTGAGACTTTATTCCAAACATAAGAGCAGTCGAAGGCTACAACCGATTCTATTGCGACTAGTAGAATAGAATAGTAGAATATAGAATAGTAGATAAGACTTCCACCTATTCTTCTACTTCAGACATAACAGCAGTCTAAGGTTTTCACCGATTGTCCTAGAATCAACACCAAACACGGAAAAGAAACTCAATGCACGCCTTCTTGGACATATAGCGAGACCAGATGCATATGATTTAATTATAATCCTATTGGAATTAGATATAATATTATAACTATAAGGAATATACAAATAACTCGGTTCTATGTAATAACTAAACTCCGTTGTTAACTTTAATTAGGTAAACATTTTCTTTAACTGACTCCGGGAACTTGCTGAGCTTACACCAGCCTTCTGAGTCTTTACTAGAATTAGTATATGCTCCGAACCATATGTTTTGCATGGCTTGTTTTGAGAAGACCACTGCAATTTTTGGTGATTTGTAAGTTGCTTGAGGAGGGGGAACACTGACAGAAGTTGAAAGGAAGACTCAACCAATGTGTGAGTATAAATTTGTATCAGCTTTTGATTGAAGGGAACACTCAACTGGGTCAGGAATGAAAAATGATGTGCTTTTAGTTGGAATTCAGTGAATTCGTTGCTGGTATGGGTGTTTCCTTTAAATATTTTTCTTATTATATTGCAGTATAACTAAATATATATACAAGGGGTTTGGGGAGTGAGTGCCAGCAAGTAAGGCCTTCGACTCGAAGAGGAAAAGATTTAGAAAAAAGCATTTTTGACACCAAGCCCGTGGCAGGATTCGAACCCACGGTCATCGGTGGCCGGCATTTCCTTTAAACATAAGGCAACGAGTTCAAAGGGCGGAAAGCTGCCACGGGCTGGACATTTTCTAAATAACATTTTATAAATCCGTTAATGTGTAAATAAATAAAACAATTAATCTCTTCAGTTTTAGTTCTAATATTTATTTTTTTATATTGTTAATTTTTGAAAACTTTTTTTCTTACAGCAATTTACTTTTTTTTATTATTTCAATAGACAAAATGTGATAATTATTTTATGAATTCGCATAAATTAATTATTTTACGTGCTTTTTACTCCAATTTATTCTGCTTCTGTTTTAGATTTAAAGCTGTTGTTTCGAGTAAACATCGAAATATTCAAATACGTTATTAAAGAGTGCAAAATGAATGAAATTCCAGGTAGTTTCATTTTAGTTCTTAAGCCTTTTTTTGTAGAAAGCGTAATAAAAGTGAATATAAATAAAATCGATTTTTCGAGCAGAGTTTGTTTGCTTCGATCATAGTGATATGGTTTTGGGGTTTGTATTGGTAGAGCAGCGATCCCGAAACAAATTGGTAGAATTTCACTTAGGAATAAAATTTTCAATAGGCCTAAACTCAGTTTATCTAAACGATAGTCAAATAACTTGGAAACGATAGCACCGTTCTGTGTATTAAATTTGTTTTCCCTTTTAAACACATTTTTGTATAAGAGAGAGGGAGAGAAAAACCATTCAAATTTAAAGAAAGTTAAACAAAACGCAAGATTACAAGATTAAAAATTTATACGGGGGCTTCCTTGGTTAGGTTTGATATTGAGTTTTATTTGCTTGTTTGTGTACAAAATGCTGGGCTTGACAATTTGGGAGCACCTTCAAATTCCCTGATTCTGACCCTAGATTCACAAAGGGTTTGTAAAAATTGTTGAATTCAAAACGCACTGAGTTTAAATTTATGTTATAATTGTTTCTTTATTTGTCTCTACAACTAATTTAGCTTTAATGGAAATTTATGCTAAAAAAAATGTATAAGTACTTTTACTATTCTTATCTGGTGAGCTCTTCTCAATTCGAGCAATCGCAGCTATAGATTTTTCTGAACCAAAACTACTAAAAACTTTACATCAACTCAGTTTAGGCTATTCCAGCCGCTCTTAAGAAAGAGAAAAATACTATTTGGACATTAAACAACAACAACAACGCTGAAAGTAACAGAAACGAACCATAGCCGATATTGTTGCTTCTTGCATTGCGTATTACAGATTTCCATATGTACGTAATGTAGGCCAAATGATGGATGTAAGTATGACCTTTCATATCCCCTGCATTGATGCTGCGGACATTTGTGAAGTAGATTATTTAAAAACGAATTGTATATAGCGAATCCTGCAGTACACAAATATGTATGTTTTGTTTGTCCTGTGACCGAACAATTTGTTTTGCTTAAAACTGAGTTCAATTGAACGAACGCATTGATACGGAGTGCCGAATAAATGTTCAGGTTTATATTTCAGTAAGTTTGTTCTCTATAATTTAACATTTAAATATGCTTTCTAGAGCAGCAAACAACACATAGAATTAGTATTCTTTTAACACTTAAGATTCTTAGTAAATCGTGTATAGAGAAAAACATTTTCGAGTATTTTTTCTTGTATAGTTTTTATTTTTAAAATATATGTTTAAGGTAGCTTTCTCTCACTATTTTAGTATTATATTTTTAGTGTTTTTTGTTGTTTAAATTTACCTAAGCAAAAAAAATGAATTGAGCTAAAAATTAACAAAAAAAAATAATAATTTTATATTAAAAAGAGAAAATATAATTTAATAAACGAAATGAGGCAACGAGTTAGGATTCCACGGAGTAAGTTGTCCTTCATTTATAATTGAACTAAACTAGGAGAATCTCATAAACGTCTCCAGAAAAACATACAATACAATAAACAACTGAGGCCTGTTTTCAACTTCAAATCAAGTCGCTCCGAAATCTCCAGCATTTCATCATAATTTTCTCAAAGGAGTATTCCGAGTTAAGTGGAGAATTGTGTGAACTTAACCGTAAGTCGAGAATCATAGCTTAAAGGTTAGTTAGCTGTGAAGTGGAGAAAACGTTCGACCTCCACCAAAAATTAGGGTAATGTCTCAGTGACTCTCAAAGTGTGTGATAATGAGTCCTCTTAAAATGTTTATGTAGGAGTCCT
Source organism: Clusia tigrina (assembly GCA_920105625.2). Classification (NCBI taxonomy): domain Eukaryota; kingdom Metazoa; phylum Arthropoda; class Insecta; order Diptera; family Clusiidae; genus Clusia; species Clusia tigrina. The sequence continues at coordinate 19,721,777 of OV050030.1, forward strand.
GAAATGTGTTGGCTATTGGACATTTGATGGGCTCTTGGCTATTGGCTATTAAGCTGAGAATCATCGTCAAAACTTTCAACATCTGAATAGTTCTGAAGTAGAGACAAAGCTCACTCTCACTTTATGTCTAACTGACAATCTTGGAACTCGCAAAGAGCATCAACTGACCTCCACCATGATATGCACTGATTTTTACAGGGATACTGAGTATATGAACTAATGTTGACATTGGCTTCTAGAACTACAATGAATATGAGGACGAGAATCATAAGTAAAGTAAGTAAAATCAGGACATTCTAAACCTACACAAAATTGGGAAAGCATTGAATCTCAGCCTAGAATATAAGGTGTGAATCATAGTGGTCTCAGTTTGGAAACCACATTAGTTCTTAAGTAGAAGTAGAAGCTCATTGTCAACTTATTATCAACTGTAATGCTCAACTACAATAAAGGATTTGACTATCTTCAACCGTTTAACCCGATCCTGATTCTCAAATTAAAAACGATTCCGAGGAGATATGTTTATTCAGCATTGTGAGAAACACATTAGATATCAAGTTGATAACGAATGTGTTCTCAAAGTCCTCAAATAATCAAAATTGTACGCACACACATCGAAAGCATAGTGCGGAGGTTGTAAAAAGAAGACAGAACAGGACGAGAAAGAAAATATGTGAAACAGTGGGCTACATTGGCACCGATTGATGTGGACAACGAATCGACACACTGTGCAAGTGTGGAAATTTTTTTTTTATTTTGAACTCGCTTGCTTCCGATGTTGTTGGCGGTCATTTTCATAATATTTTCATCATCATTATCATCACATTAATCAATAGCCTCTTTGTAAAAGCTCACAATTTCCGATCTTCTTATTTATTATATTAGATTTTCTTTAATTTTACTGTTTAATTTAAATTTTCCTATTTAATATTCAATTTATGTGAAGATTTTTAAGAATTCGTAGCAACAGTGGCTTAGGTATTTTAGGAACTCGTAGTGGCTTCTTTCTACAGGCGTACCAATCCTGGAGATCGGCTCGTGTCTGATCTATTTTTAGCATCATCTCAGTTTCATGTGCAAGCAGTTCCAAGACCATTCATTGCCATCAGTGGCGTTAAGTAGCGATTGGTGCATAGAAGTGCATGGTTTAGGTGTCTCTCCTGGAGTAAGATTCTCTTTCACTCTTTGGTGTCCATATTGAAGTGACACATTTCCATTAGAGTGGAAGAAACGTACTCCTCTCCCATGTCTCTGTTTATGCATACTTGCATCAAACATCTCCAGCAGAGTTGTGTCAATGATCCAGTTAGGTTGATCCACGCCTATAGATAGATTCAGAGAAAATGATACGCAGCAGTTTGGGTTTCCACCAGAGTTACACATGAAATATGCCTGGGGCCCTTATGGAATGAAGTCAATTGAAACATCTTTGGTTATTTGCTGAATATCGTATAATTTTCATTTTATTACACGTATGATTACATAGAAGAGAAATCGAAGAAGTCCGAAAGTTTGAAGAACTTGGAACCCAGTTAAACTGTGGCGCACTGAACTCCAACACTTGCATCAACTCGAGAAATGCCTACAACCCGCAAGTAGTTTTTAATTCATCATCATCGTCTTTCAATTCATCAAGAAAAAATACTTCTAATTCGTATTGCATTCCTATACCTTGTGGGTTGTCCGAAAGTAAGATAATTTCCTTTCCCAACAGTGTATCGTTCCACACTGCCTTCTGATGAAAGTTTTTCTTGCATAAAGTTATTGGAAAATCATTGCCTGCAAAATCGACGAACTCCCATTGAAAGGACACAATTTTGTCCAAATTCCAATTATTTACTTCTACCATGATCGGGTCGTCCTTTTGTCGTTGTTCTAATACAATTCGCATTCCGTTCTTGAAAAAAGTCGCCTCTCTTTTTGAGAGAGCAGAAGCGGCTAGGAGCGACAATAAAGCAAGGAAGAATATGCTTCGGTGTGACATGATGAAAAAGATTTAGTTTCAATTGACTAATTGGCAGTTGTGGTGCGCATTTTATACAATTTGGGCACTGTTTTTGTCCACTTAATAAATGGTCAATTGACGTCAATGAGAAAAACACTCATGCTGACAGGCGTTTTTTAAATATTATCAATTGTTTATAGAAACAATGCACCAAATATACAAACAAAGGTTCTGTTGTGTTCCACAATTCAGAGCGGAGAAAATAACAAATTTTTGAATTGCTCTCAAGGTTTCGAATGACGCAAAAGTTCTTCAAGCTGACAGGCGGTTTTAAATTATTATCAATTCTTTATAAAAACAATGGACCAAATGTAAAAACAAAGGTTCTGTTGTGTTCCACAATTTAGTGCGAAGAAACTAATAACTTTCTGAATTGCTCTCAAGGTTACGAATGACGCAAAACGCCGCACGTGTCGATTAACTTTCATACGCTGATCCCTTGAAAGGCCAAAAACGGTGCACTAAATTTGGGCGGCTGAGCTGTTTTGCAACTACCAGAAGGAGGCGTGGCAGGTAAGGATATACAGTTAGTCAAGAAAGTGTTTTGACAATGTAAAAAATTGGTGAATTTGATTTCTCCACTTCACAAGTATTTCTTTATTGTCCGGATTAACTTCTTTGATTCATTTCATTTAATCAATGTATTTACTAAAGAACAGTAACGAAAAAATAAATATTGAAATTAAGATACAAAAAACATTGTTAAACTAAATTTAACAGCTGAATTTCAACAACGGTTCTTGTACCGGGTTGATTATAAAGTTGATACCAGGCACGTAAACCTTGGTATCGTTGAAAAAGGACCTAATGTCAACAGCGGTGCTTGTACCGAGTTGATGGTGGGTTTGACAACAGGCACATAAACCTTGGTGTCGGAGAAGGGGAATCAATCAATGTTAAGTTAAAATGAAAAGACTCACAGTTAACTCTTACTGATTGACTGACTTTTGGATGTGCCAATCGTGGGTATTTATTCATTTTCTATATACATATATTACATATAATTTGGCTATACATATTAGGTATTATTGAATTGACAGCATAACCATGAAATGTGCATTATTGACAAATTTGCAAGCTGGCCTTGAATTGAGTTTCTCAGCGTATTGCACTTGATATCATGTTTCATCCAGTGCAATGCCTTCGCTGATGTAGTATATATTGGAGTTTTTGTCAACAATGCAAATTCCATCGTTAAGCTGGCAAGGTTTGCTTAACACAAGCCTAATTGTATGCAAAAGAAGATGTTATGCATTAAAAGTGTGAATGTTACATACCTCCCAATGAGGTTTGCACATCAACTGTTAATGCAATTAACAAACATAACGAAACCAAAAATAGGCAAAAAATTTGCTGTCAAGAAAGAGTTTTTACAATTCCCTTTCGAACTAATTTAGCAGCGCAATGCATTCGCCGTTATCAGGTCGACGCTTCGCTATGCTTTGTGCGCAGTTTAGAAGAAAATTGATCGAAAATAGTTGTTCTTCGCTCATCGAATGCAGCATTTTTAACTAAATTATTGTGAATTTAGGATGCCTGCTGAAAGAACGGCATTTGATATGACTCAATTGCTTTACTATAGCCACCGCAACCGAAAGTGTCCAAGAATTGTCCGAGATGTTTGCTTTGACCAGACAAACTATTTTTATTTTAAATCGTGTAAAAAAGGAAAATAGTCTGTTGCCAAAACCGTCGCACTTCCGTTCGCACAAAATATCAGATAGAACAGAACGCATTTTAGTAAGAAAAGTAGGCGAACATCAGCAGATTTCTACGAGAAGCCTTTCAAGCTTACTCAAAGGTGATTGGGATTCCGCGGTTACCTTCGAAACAGTAAGGCAGCGCCTGATATGGTACCAGTATATGTCAAGAGTTGCTCGGATAAACCAATGCTTTCAACACAATACATTGAAAAGCGATTGTCTTTCGCTGGGATGTATTTTGCCAAACTGAATGTCTATTGGGATGACGCTGTATGTTGCGATGGGACCAAAATCATGCTTTACCATAAAAGGTCCACTTTGTGGGAAGACAACCGTTAAACGCATTGGAAAATCGAAATATATTACAATCCAATATTTAAATTCGGCAAAGTTTCTGTCATGGTATCGGGGTGCACATCCAGTAAAGGAGTAGGAGAACTATATTTCATAGAGAATAAAATGGATGCACAACAATATTTGGATATTTTCGAACGATATTTGGTAAACAGCGCAGACTATTGTGGGTTCAATAGTGACAACAATCCGCAATTCAAATATATCCAAGATAATGACCCAAAACATAGGGCGAATATGGTAAGGATGTGGGTACTTTATAATTACAAAAAAGTGTTAGATACGCCACCCCAGAGTCCACACTTGAACCCCATTGAAAACTTGTGGGAACTTTTAAGAAAAAAGGCGGCGAGAGGCAACCAAAAAGTGGAGCAGAGCTCAAAACGGCAATACTAGAGGATTGAAATAAAATATCAAGCAAATACGATGTGCAGAAGTTGATTTATTCCCTGAGAAGGATACTACAAGTCGTGATAGATGCTGAAGGGGGCCATACAAAGTATTACACGCTTTATAGTCCTAATTTTCTTTTCTTTCTATTATTTTTATAAATAAGTTCTGATTTTAAAAAACACTTTCTTGACAGCAAATTTTTTGACCACTTTTCGTTTTTGTGGTATTTTGTGTCTTAATTTTAATAATCGTTTTTTTGTCGTCACTGTTCATTAGTAGATACATTAATTAAGTGAAATGAATTAAAACAATTAATAAAAACAATAAGGAAGTACTATATTATGTACGGAGAAAATTTAACTGACGAATTTCGTACCTTGCCTAAACACTTTCTTCACAAACTGTGCATATCAATAAGTAAATAGTCTGTTCTTTCTATAGCACATCCACCTTCAATTTGTCGCCCTTAACTTATCCTCTGGTGACGTCCTTAACCTCAGCATGATTTCTTGTGAACTATTTTATACTTACCACTGATAAACAATATCATATAATTTTTTTGCTATCATTTTCTCTCGTTCTATGTTGTAATTACACACTCCTCTGCCCTCATCCCCTTCATAAGAACGCGCTGAAGCCATCACCAATCACTTACTTTTTTAGTGAATTCGAAGTGATCGAAACTGAAATGGAGAATTTGCCCGTATATATTTTGAGTATAATGTAACTTTTGGGGAGTACACAGATTACGAGGGTAGCTCAATAAGTCCTCAAACACTATAGACAAATATTTTAGTTTGAATGGATTTATTTTTTGATTTCATGTTCCCCTTCCTTGGTAACCGTTTATGTTCTATTCGGAAACTATTAGGACCATGAAGAATATTACAAATGCAAATACTCTTTAATGACATTCATACATATCGATATATCGAGTAGAGCAACCTTTTTGAAGTTGAATTTGAGACATCGGACGTTGTCGTGTGCTTGCGATATTCAAGACCGTCTGTCCATCTGTGGCCACTTTTTTCCATACCATTGGAGATATCTTAATGAAAATTTGCAAAAGTATGGTCTGGGGGAATAAAACAGATTGCTATATGAGTCCATTTGGGTAACGACCACGTCTATCTCCCATATATGCAACTTTTTGAAATGACTATAACTTCGGGTAAATTCATGGTATAGTGACGCATTTTGGCGTCAGTTCTACTAAACATACGTTCATAATTTAAGATATTTGTAGACGAAATTAATGCGAAGCAGTATGTGGACATTATAAAATCATCTCCAGGAGATTGTGCTGATCACAGAAAGGACACGTCCAGTCTCCATATAAGGGCATTTCGGGACTATATTACCATAATTATGCTCATATTGATGATATATGAATTTGCAGTAATGTTTTTAGTTGGCGTTTGTGATGTGTGGAAGACAATGTCGAAAGCGGACAACATACTTTTGGCGAATGTTGCAGTGTATTTTAAAATATCCAAATGTACTGCCTTAGACACCATGCAAACAAAGACAGCTATGTAAGCCTTTATAACAACCCTTCCTCTCCGCCGGTCAGGTCTTACTAGTATGGGACCGGCATAATCCACCCCGGCATACGGAAATGGGCGTGCAGGACGTACACGCCAACTTGGGAGCGCACCCATCATTTTTGCTCTTAGTTTTTCGCATGTAATGCAGTCTTTAATTAGCGTTTCAGCAACTGGCCGCGCACTTATAATCCAATAACGTTGTCTTAATCTGGATATGAGCTGTTGTGCCCCGCAAGGCGATAAGTTAAGGAGCATCGAAAGTGCCAATAACCAGGCCCAGCGCCCCTTTCCCGGTAATTTAGTAGGATTACACCGCTCGATTGGTAAGTCCGCATTCTGCAATCGACCATGCATACGCAATAAACCGTCTTGCACGAATGGGGTCAGTGCTCCTATTGCATTCGACAAACGCGGTCTTTTGGCTGACATATTGTTCTCGCCGTTCTGCTGCAATGCTTGGGTATCGGTTTTGAAATGGTCATATTGCTCCTGCTTAATCCAATGAGATAATGATTCATCCAGTTCACTGACACGCTGATGATCTTTACCCTCCCTTCGTAATGGCGTTTTACAATTGCTTATAAATCTACGTATCCAAGCTGTCACCCGAATTAACCGATTAAGAGATGAGTAGCGCTACAAGAGCGATTGTCGATTTTTGCTAATTGCGCTGACACTCTCGACCAGTTGCACTTGACAAGATTTTTGACCACGGAAGTGGCGCCCTCCGGCCATTGCCACTGTTGCAGTTTTCGCTCGACGACATTCGTTCTGCACTTGATCATTTAGGTACGTGGGTATATTCTCTGGAAGGCTTGGCCATGTAGACTTTGAATTTTGGAGAAAGGCAGGACCATGCCACCATAGCGTAGAGTCAATCAACTCATTTATGGCTATCCCTCTAGAAACGACATAGAAAGCCATCGTCCATATACAAATTCTTAATTACAGCTCTAGAAGCCAGAGGCCATCTGGTCATATTATCTCTGGTACACAGTTGCATTGCTCTTGCTGCGCAAAAAGGAGCTGAAGCCATTCCAAATGTCACTCCTGTGAGCCAGTATTCAGCGATGTTACCCGCATCATCTGGCCACAAAATTCGCTGGAGGCCCCAATTCATTGGCGCTATCCTGACTTGTGGAAACATTTGCTTAATGTCCACCGAGACGCTGAAAGCATGCAAACGAAATCCCCAAATCAGATCAAATAGATCCCTCTGCAATTTGGGGCCAATCATCTTCACATCATTCAAGGACATTCCTGTATCAGTTTTGCATGGTGCATCAAATACCACGCGAAATTTCCTTAACACAGCGTGGTGTGGGATATAGTAGACTGATCCTTCAGGTGCCCTATCCGCTGGCTGCATCCAGCCCTTCGATAAATATTCGTTCATAAATGCATGGTACTTGTCTTTCAATTCGGATTCCCGCTTGAATCGTTGTTCTAAACGGAGAAAACGCTGCAGTGCCATTGCCCGATTGGAACCAATGCGGTTCCAGTCTGCGCGAAGAGGGATTTGGAATACATGACGTTCAGCCTGTGGATCAAAATGATGCGTGTTTAGGAAATGTGTTTCACATTTTTGCTGCTCTACAGTCCAGTGCGCTTGATCTCTAGAGAATCCCTCAATTTCGAAGAAACCTTTCATTAACATGTGAAGGCACCGGCCCTCCGACCCTTTCGTACCAGTTGCGGCCAGGATGCTGGATGTTGTTCGATGAGTGGAGATGCTGTGTTTCTGTTGAGAAAGAACGCAGAGTCTTGGAATTCAGGTGTGCTTTATTCAACGACTTAGAAGCGAGAGAGATAATATATGTGGATAATGAAAGTAGGAAGTTAAGAATAAAGTAAATTAGGTAGGGTTGAGAGATGTTATATTTCTAACACCCTCACTTATTGAAATAGTTAATTATACAAAATAACAATTCATTTTTCAAGGAACAAATTTTTACGAAAAGTGTAAGAAGTGTACTCGTATGTCTAATTATTTTTCATTAATTTTTCAATACAATTTTTGATGCCCATTCTTTTGGCAGTATTTAATATTTTGTTGATAGATACTGCTTTGCTTAGGCAATCAGCTACCATTTGTTCAGTTGGGCCATAGTAAACTTCAAACATCCCAGCATTGATGTAGTCGCGTATAAAGTGGTGACGCACGTCAATGTGCTTTGACCTTGCACGGAAAGAATCTGTTTGAGCCAAGGCTAGCACTGATTGATTATCGCAGGCAATTTTGATAGGCCTCCGGTCGACCGCCGACTCGAACTCTTTGCCGAATTGTTGTAGCCAGATTGCTTCCTACACAGCTGACGACATCGCCATATACTTCGCGTCGGTACTCGACAGCGCAACGGTTGGTTGTCTTTTGCTGCCCCAGGATATTGCTCCACCACATAGCGTAAAGACATATGCAGTACAAGAGCGCCTCTTATCGATGTCGGACGCCCAGTCCGCGTCCGAGTAACCCACGAGACCTTCAGAGCCGCCATAAAAAAGTTTATAATTAACAGTGCCATTTAGGTACCTGAAAATTCGTTTAACAGCGGCCCAGTGGGGTTTTCCATGATTTGCGTTCAACCGACTAACAAATGCAATGTCAGGCCGCAAGCCCTGTGCTAGATATAACAGACTCCCTATGGCCTCCTGGTACGGTACGCTTACCAATTCTTCGTCGCAGTCGTTCAGCGATAACTTTTGGTTAATATCACTTGGCGTCGATATCGGCTTCGAATTTTCCATGCCGAATTGTTTCAGTATTTCGTGAGCGTATTTTTGCTGATCCAAGTAAACTCCTGCTGCACTATAAGTAATACTGAAACCAACACAAGTTTTCGCCACACCATGTACTTCATCTTAAATGTTGTGGTAAGTTGACGCACAAATTCATCACGAACTGCAGGGTCCTCCCAAAAAACGAGTATGTCGTCAACATATATGGCAACGATTAGTTTTGCGTCGTGTCTGAAGTAAACGCAGGGATCTGTTTTGGATTTCATTAAACCGAAATCTCGCAATGTTTTATCTAACAATAGGTTCCACTGTCGGCCACTTTGCTTTAGCCCGTAGATAGCTTTGCGTAATTTGCAAATTTTTCCGCTGTTTTCACCGCAGCCATCGGGCAGCTCTATAAAAATTTCTTCCGTCAAGTCGCTTTATAGGTGTGCAGTGACAGCGTCTAACTGATAAATTTTGAGCCCCAGTTTGACGGATAGAGCGATCAAATAGCGTATCGACGTGTAGCGCACTACAGGGGAGAAGGTTTCGCTGTAGTCTATCCCGAATTGCTGGGAACAACCTTTGGCAACAAGGCGAGTTTTATAGCGAATAACGTTACCTTTTTCGTCGCGTTTTGTGCGAAAAACCCACTTTGATTTAATCGCCTTTCGATTAACAGGCATATTGCATATAGCCCATGTTTGATTTTCGGCGAGAGAGCTTAACTCGCATTGCATAGCGGACTTCCAGCTTTCGCAGTCGGCGTTAGACAAAACTTCGTGCACAGTGAGTGGATCGTCACACGTGTCTCTTGTTGCTGCGAAATGCGTAACATAACCCTGACTGCCGAAGTCGCGCGGAACAGCAGGCCTCGTTGATTTTCGCAATGATTCTGGTATCGATATTTCAATGTCTGGAATGAACGTATCGTCTGTAGCATCGTCGAAAGTCTCTTCGCTTGCGTCTTCATCAAAGTCTTCGCTCTTTACAGCTTTGTGTTCTTCTTCCAATGCCCTCACTGAAGGTGAATCGTCTTCAACATCGACTGGAACAAATGAAACGATTCTGGGCTCGGTTTCCATGAAGACTACATCGCGGCTCGTTGTAATTTTCTTCGTTTGTGGATTAATACAACGGTACCCTTTTGTTAAGTCGCTATACCCAACAAACATCAGCTTCTGCGCCTTTGGATCCCATTTGTGTCTGCGTTGTTTAGGTATGACAACCATCACGGTAGATCCAAAAATTCGTATTCCATTTAAATCGACGTCACGACCTGTCCACAGTTTTTCCGGAATTTGCCCATTTAATGCTGAACTAGGTGAACGGTTTATAATATATACCGCCGTATTTACCGCCTCTCCCCAATACGATTTAGATAAGTCAGCATCAGATAACATGCATTTGGCACGTTCTACAAACATACGGTTGTATCGTTCGGCGACTCCGTTTTGCTGGGGAGTGTAAGCAGCTGATTTTTGTTGTAATATGCCGAACGAACGACAGAGCGAATCGAACTGCTCGCCGACAATTTCGGTCCCGTTGTCCGTGCGTATTACTTTAATGCTTTTATCGCACTGTTTTTCGGCATACCGCTTAAAGCTTTTGAAGCAATCGGCAACTTCGGATTTCTGTTTTATTAAATAGAGAAAAACTTTCCGGGAATAGTCATCCACAAAGGAGAGGAAATATCGCGAGCCTCCTAAAGAGGTTGTCTCCATTGGACCACATAGATCTGCATGGACAAGCTGAAGCAATTAATTAGTTCGTATTCCGACGCCTTTAAAGGGACCTCGTGATAGTTTGCCTTTGTGACAGGCCTCGCATTTGGCTAATATGCTTGCATCTCCATTAAAGTCGACTACATTACCCTTTTGTAAAACATTTAAGTCATTATAGTTCAATTGGCCAAGGCGACGATGCCACGTCACCACGTCCACTTTTGCATTGGCGAGCAAGCACGAAACCGATTCTACGCGAAACTTAAACACGCCGGCGGAACCGTTAGCTTCGGCGACAAGCTCGTTACTTCGATCGAATATTTGACATCGGCCTTTGTTAAAAGGAAAAAATTAATTCCCGTTTTCAAGTATTTGTGAAACTGATAGCAAATTAGAGGTTAGTTGAGGAACAAACAACACTTCTTTCATTTCGATTTCAGTACGTCCCAAGCAAAACTTGACATTGCCGATGCCTTCAACAGTCATTCTTTCGTTATTTGCAGTTATGATTTCTTGAATAGGGGACACGCGTAGGCAATTAAATTTGTTTTTATAGGGTGTCATGTGTCTGGATGCACCACTGTCGATGTACCACTCATTTTGATCTTGCTCGTTTTTATACGACACGTAAGCACTAAAGGCTACCTTCCGACCATTGGTATTGCTTAAGTTTTGGCGAAGTTTTTTATGCTCATTGCAATCTTTACTAAAATGGCCTTTTCGTCCACAATTATTGCACTTTAGATTTTGTTTGTTAAGTTTAGGGTATTTTTTCTTCACACTTAAAAATGCACTTCCACCGTTTGCTGTTTTTTCATAGTCTCCATCTAGCAGCTTCATTTTAATGTTTTCACCGGTAATTTTTGTTCCACTAGTTTCTATGCCCATTATGAACGGCTTAAAGTCATCGCTTAACCCCGCAAGCATTATGGCTCATAACCATTCGTCGCTTATATCGAAACCGATACATGAGAGCTTATTCGCGGTATTGACGAGCTGATTAACATAAATGGCCATTGATTCACAATTTTCAAGGCGCGCCGTGATCAGTTTTCGCAATAGACCGATTTTTCGCGTGAGTCCAGAATCTTCGTATACACGTTGAAGGGTTTGCCAAATGTTGGCCGCAGTTTTATGATTTTGTATATGAACGTATATAGATTCATTCACGGACAAGATAATTTTAGCACGCGCTCTACGCAACTTCTTCTCATCGGTTTCTTTCACAGGATCCGTAATGCAATTATGTAGATCGCTCAGCTCCAATATACTTTCCATGGCAAACTTCCACGTGTGGAAGTTTTCACTACGAAGCGAAGCTTTTTTATCGGGTGCGTGTCCGAACCGCACATCTTGTTTAATTTATTTACAACGAATGTATTTATTAAACACGCTACTTGCACAAACTTCTCGCTTTTAATAAAATAAGCAACATATGCTTTTATTTAAAAGGCTTAACCACGACACGTATCAAATCAGATTTGGCTACTTGCAGACGCGCTATTGAATGGGCCCATAACCTGCTGAGAAAGAACGCAGAGTCTTGGCATTCACGTGTGATTTATTCAACGACTTAGAAGCGAGAGAGATAATATACTCGTATGTGGATAATGAAAGTAGGAAGTTAAGAATAAAGTAAATTAGGTGGGGTTGCCAGAGTTATATTTTTAACAGTTTCAAATTGTTGGCTGGTGAAATTTACTTCTGCCCTAGTGTCACATATAACCCGCCTTTGAACAGCTTCTCCAATATGGTCAAAAAACGTACCTGGGCCGTGGCCAGTAATGCAAAGTGTAGATGAAGCATTTTCTGTGATTGTGAAGACGATTTCATAAGGTTGGTTTGTGCTGAAGAAACAGAGGTGGCGGAAACCCAGAGACTGGTTTCACCTTTGCGCCCTATTTGCTATTGCTCTTTTATTGGGGGGGTCGTCAGCGGCTGCAACCAATACAGGTGTTCCCATTGGTCTCGATGCTGCACTGTTAACAGATATGTTCGTGGACAAAGAATGCTATTGTGAGGCTCCTGGGAGCAGCGAGGACATCGGGTCATTACGCAATTTCGTGACATGTGTCCGCGGCGTAGGAAATTATGGCATAGTCCTAGTTCATTAAGTCGTAGAATTTTATCACCGCGACTCACATGTCCAATGCCTGGGCAACTATGAAAAGCATGATTACCAGAGCAGTTTTGACATGGATTATAGATAGTTGCCGGTTGGGCAGTAGATCTTGCCATGATAACTCATGGGGAGATTGTTCATTCTGCGCCCCTCATCATTCGCCGAAGTCTGCATTCACTTTGTATTACCACGACCTATCACTCCGCTAGATCTCCGTTCCAACCAGCTGAAGGAGTCTCTTTGTAAGCTTGGTATACGATCTGTTGGCCGAGCCATTTCCCATTGGCTGCGAGAGAAACTGTCCAGGCGGGACTCAAGAAAATTCAAGACTACCAAATCACTCTGCTCCTCAGAGTATAATTGTCTTGCCAGCATACGCATACTATGTCGCGTAGTACCAAGCATATTCCGAATCAGAGTATAATCTGCTCTCTGCCACACAGGATAATCGAAAATCACTGAACAATGTGCTGTGTGACACAAATACTCTTTATCAAATGATGTGCATGTGTCCCACACATCTACAAAACTGTCTTCTAGCAGAGGCCAAAACCCCAATACCCTGGCCGCGCCATCTTTTTCACATGCTTGCAATCGACGAAGTTTCTGCAGGTTCGTTAAATAATGATTCTGCATAGGGTTACCAGAAGTCTAGGAAAAAATAAGAGAACTCTTGACAAAAAAAAGAGAACAAAAAGAGGACTTTTTTAATTCAATAACATTTATTGTAAAGTAAAAACATAAAATAAAAATTTTTAAAATATTGCATATTCCATTTTTTTGTTTTAAAACATTTGTTGAAAAAGTAATAACATAAAATACAAATTAGTTAATAATAAATATAATAAATTTTATAATGAATATATTAAGTTTTCCTCATAAAGTAAATAAAAAACATCATACATCTACTAATTATTTCAAAAAGTTAAACAAAATAAAGGTTTAAATAAATGAGATCCAACAAAAAAAAGAGGACTTTCAATTTTCAAAAAAGAGAAAAAAAGATCTCGAGAAAAAAAGAGAACATGTCCTCTTTTAAAGAGATATGATGGCAACGCTAATTCTGCACAACCTCTGCAGCAAATACGTCTCGAAACTGGATCCACTCTTGATGGTCGCCACGGAATATTGGGAGCCGATCTGCAAGTGGCAAATCAGCATTCTGCGGCTGTGGTACGCCTGCTTCACAGCCTAGATGACCCTGTGATGAATATACGCGTGGCTCCTTTAAAGATATTTTTTGTCGCAGTTTCGCGGGAACTTGCAGAAATGCATCTTCAATGCGCTTGTATAATGATAGATCTCGATTTTGTAAAGTTGTATGTCGCTCTTGCCGCTGCAGCATACCAAATGTGTCCTCAACGCTTTTCCACGCTGACATCAATATTTCCAGGCACGCTTTTATAACCTCAACGTTATCAACCGTTTCTATTGCTGTTGTTACCCAGTCCAATTTACGTTTGATTTGAGCAGCCGCCATATTAACATCAATGCGCATTTCACAAGATGATCCAATATCGCTTGATATAGTCGCGTCTATATTATCACTGGCTGGCATTCCTCCTTCTGCTGTGATATTGACTGCTGCCTCTGAGGTTTCGATCGTATGTCCGGTTTGTCGCGCTCGTCTTGTACCTGTAAAACAAATTCGCTCTAATCAAATTCACTCTAGTCGTTCAGTTAGTACCTGAACTATTCGCTCTAACCGCCTCTCTTCGCTCTAGTGACCTTTTCACTTTATCGTCTCCCGGAGCGGTAGCAGTGCCAAAGAAGACAAAGAAAAGACATTCAATTCCCTCCATTTTTATTCACCGTTTCGACCATTTTTTTTGGTCGCACGTATAGTGTATGTGAATTTATTGTGTTTGTTGTAAAAATATTCCATATCCCTGTAGTGAAAATTATAGGCAGTCTTCAAAATCTACTACTAAATTTAATAGTAAAAAATCAAGTGGTTAATTTACTAGTTCAAAACTTATTTATAAGTTAACCAGTTACTGACTTCTGCGGCACTTCATTGCCGTGTATACCAAATTTTTCCTTCCTTGTCAATTTAATTAAAAAGGAAGTAAAGACAAACATTGGAATTTGAAGAAAAACAGTTATTTTTATAATTTCAAGCACTTTTTGTAATTCCTCAATTTAGATATAAATCTTCAAGCTAACGCGTGTTTTAAAATATCCGCAAAGTGTCCGTAAAGAAGAGTGGAAATGTGGCACCATGAATTAACATGCTGAATTAATGTCGAGTACACATTATTATATTATGTACATACATACATATACTCGTATATGAATTTTGCATATAATCTGAGTTTTACTAGTACTTTAACTAGTTGGTTTCACTGCTGGGATGTTGTCTAAAATAGCGAATATTCGGAGAAAAAAATCAGAAGAAATCAGGGCTACGTTTAAATTAAACTTTTAGGGGTCACTTCATTTGTATTTTAAAAACAACTGCGAAACTTCTAAAAAGAAAATAAAATAATAAATAAAAAAAAAATTGTATTATTTAATTTGGAATTGAAAACTCAAATGCTAACAAGTTCTTTTCATAAATTATAACTATTCTTAATGTAAAATCTGATCCAATTGCTTTCCATTTACACTTCTGTTCACTGTAAACGCACCATAGTAATCATAAGATGTAGAATATGTTGCGATCGTTGTTTTGGCGTCTACCGTCTGTAGGTTTGTTTTGCTCCTCTCCTTCTTTTGTTCCTTCCACTTGTCCGCTTTGCTGGTGAATGCGGCCAGGCTGAAACCTACCAGACGATTCTGAGGTACAGATGGCGCTGCCTCAGAATAGTAGAAATTCTAACGAAAGGTGACTGACCGCCTCGACCGCTGGAGCGGTCACTGATGGAATAGCGGAAGAGGCCGAGGAAATGAAAAAGATACGGTTTCAGGAAGGAGAAAGAAAAATGATATAAGGCAGTGGTAGAAAAAAAAACGAGAGAAGGTGTGAAGTGTTGAGGAAGAAAAGTTGTGTCGAACATTTTTGGTTGCCGCGCACGTTTAAATTTTGTGTTTTACTGTGAAGGTTTTTTTTTTGGAGCGAGAAAATTAAGATTTTTTATTTTGCATTTCGTGTCGGATTTTGCATGGATAGTCTCTCGTCTCGTCCGTGGTCCTGTTATTTATTCGGATATATTTAACGTGTGAAAGATTCCAATTCAAAAATTTTTTTTTGAATGCAATTACAATGTACATGTGTCGAAAATAAACGTTAAAATTTTGAATCAATTTAAAGTGTTAGTTTAGTTTAAAGAGTTGGCGTTAGAAAGTTTACCTTGATTATTGAGTGTGCTGACTAGATCCATAACCGCTTGTTTCCGGCCCATCCCATAAGAGGGATAACTTATTGTTCCGGCCCACCCCATTCGAGCATCGGAGGAAAAGGAGGCTGCCGCCCGCCCCTAGAGATAAGTATATATTTGTTAAGTATACGCGTGTATACATAGGTATTATTAAGTATTCACGTGTATGTAGGTATTATTAAGTATACGCGTATATATATGCTATTTATTTAAGTACAAGTAGAATGTTTAGTATGTTTAATTTTATGTTGAAAATGTTAGGCTAAGGCGGACAATATGGGGCGGGCTCGCTTGTCGTCGTAGAGGAGGATGTTAGAAAACATGGTGAGTCGAAGTTTTTTTTTTGTAGTGTTGTCCCACCCGATGCAGTGTGGCGGGTTAAGGACCACGACCATTGCGGTGAGCTAGCCGTGGCCACCACACTGCATCATTCTAGTGGTGCGGTAACAAATAATAATTATTTGGTTTTTGGACATAATATTATACTACTAATAACTAAAATAATTAATAAAAATTCATTTATTTTAAAATGGGGTCCGACTGCCCCAGTAGTACCCCAAGCGTGGCTAAATATGCATGGCCATGAACGAATGAAAGTGCACAGGGGACAGTAAAAATATTAGAATTTGAAACAGAAGGAGACAAAAATTAAGAAATTGACGGTCAAAAGAGAATTCAACGTTTCTACAGTATTCTCACAAATAACAACAGTTTCAATAATCTCAGAAAAATCTTCAAAATAGCACCTAAACGAATTAAGTTAACGGCTTTATGCTTTTATTTAAACAGAGGTAGTGTTTCTTTTTTTAATAATGTAGAAAACAATTTTTTATTTTGTCGAATTAATTTTTTTACTTAAACGTAACTGGAATATTTCGACTAATGACAAATTATCAAAGAAATTGTATGTTTTCAGTTATTTTGAGAAGTTAAGTGAATTGAGGAATGACGAAAGTTAGAGTTAAGGGGGGGGCACTGTATTTTTACCACTACATACATCAATTTTTTCAGTAGCAGAGCTCGCACAAATACATTCAAATTAAGTGTCTATTCTTGTATGTTCTTTGGCAGTGCCTTTAGCACTGTTCGCTCTTTTCGCAATCTTTGCTTTAGGTATTTGTAGTTGAAATTGCAGAATAAATTGCTCTGGAATGAAAAAATAACCATTAATAATCTGGGGGAATATGCTCGTATACTATATGCTCCTTCACTGTTATTTTCTATACTATAACACAACCAAATAAGGCGCCCTTTCAAACTTGAATGGTGCAGTGACGAAACGGCCACACTGCTTATCCCCTTTTGCTGACCCTATATGGTATAAGTTAGCAACACACGTGTTGCATGCCATTGGCGCCATGCGCTTGCGCAGCAGTGCAAAGCATAGCACATAATATGCTGCAACAGCGTATGCGTAGACACGGTAGACGGTGATGGTTCTCGGTGCCAGAGGAATTGGCAAGTCATGTGTTGAATGTTGTTGGCGCCAAGCGCAGCCGTGAGACGCTGCCCCGAAACGCCGCCTCGCAGCACTGTCGCCATGCGCTTGTCGACGGCATATGGGACAGGAATCACTAAATTGGGAAAACCTAACCTACACAAAGCGCCTCTATATATGCAATATGAATACACTTGGCCCGATATATACATATGAACATGAAATCAATTCGTCGGACTCACCGTACAAATTCCCCAGCGCTGCTACCCTATATTTTAACAATTTGTAGAACTTAAAATTTATTCTGCTATTCTATTTCGAATGACAGCTTCAACGCAATTTATAAAATATAGTTTGGAAGTGCGACGCCATATCACCTTCTGCAAATACGTTAGCTGCTCCTTATTTGATGCGAATTTGACGTAATCTACGCTGCTCACGACTTCATGCGAATTTGTCAACGTTGCCTTGACAGTTTTGAGCTAATGTGGCGGAATTCTCGGAATCGCTTAAAATAATTTATGTTCCATTCCATATACGCACAACCAAATAAGACAAAACAAAGGAAAACCCCATTTAAGTGCAGCCAATGCTTTGCTCCTTTTTTCACACAATTTACGCACTCGCTCTTGTTAAAATTATCACTATTTTTCGCAAAAGTTGAATCTGATTCCTTACTTTGATATCAAATAAATGATGCCGGTAAATTAAGAATTTAATTCACACTCATGCAGAATTAACTTCGTTTTACTCCAATAGCTCATTTAGCAAATGGACTGTATTACGATTCGTCTCGAAGGACCAAATGTTCTAATCATATATTTTTATAATTTAGATTTATACTTTTTTTAAATTAAGGAAGTGATCTGCTCCCGGCAAGCGCTGCTTCTCAACTGCCTCTCCTTGGCCGCTGTCGTGTCGATGCTACTGATCGTTCGTGTGTTGCCTTCGTGCAGTGTCGCGAAGCTTTTGCTACATGCGCGAACAATCAGCAATGGTGGAGCTGCCAGCCACCACAGGCTATATCCAACAACAAGGGACGTCGAATAACAGCAAAAACGACATTAGACACAGAATAGTAGAGGGAATGCAGGAAAACGCTGATGGTGGCCTAGGGGGAAATAGTTGCAACAACAACAACAGTCATAAGAATGGCAAAAACATATATCAGTATGGCAATAGGCGGATTTGGCAACTAGACGAAACAGAACTTTGAACGAAGAACGGTTCACGTACAACAACAGCACTAGACACTGAATAGGAAATAAAGAAAAGCGTTGAAGTGGACCCCAGGGCGAATTTCATGCACTGAAGCTGGCTTATAAACGGCTTTCACCGATTCTATTGATACTTTTACTCCAGACAGAAGAGTAGTCTAAGGCATTCTACTGAGACTTTATTCCAAACATAAGAGCAGTCGAACGCTTCTACCGATTCTATTGCGACTAGTAGTATAGAATAGAGGTATATAGAATTGTAATATAAGGCTTCCACCTATTCTCGTGAGCTTTTTACTTCAGACATAACAGCAATATAAGGTTTTCACCGAGTCTCCTCGAATCAACACCAAACACGGAAAAGAAACTCAACGCACGCTATCCTGGACATATAGCGAGATCAGATGCATATGATTTACTTATAAGCCTAGTGGAATTAGGCATAATATTATCTAAGGAATATACAAATAACTCGGTTCTATGCAATAACTAATCTCCGTTTCTTAAGTTTCCTTAGGTAAACATTTTCAGTAACTGACTCCGGGAACTGGCTGAGCTAATTCTAGTAAAGGCCTTCTGACCTTTACTAGAATTAGTATATGCTCCGAACCATATGCTTTGCATGGCTTGTTTTGAGAACACCACTGCACTTTTTAGGGATTTGTAAGTTGCTTGAAGACGGAGAACACTGTCAGAAGCTGAAAGGAAGACTCAACCAATGTGTGAGCATAATTTTGTATCAGCTTTTGATTGAAGGGAACACTCAACTGAGTAACGAATGAAAATTGATGAGTTTTTATGTTGGAATTCAGTTAATTCGTTGCTGGTATGGGAGTTGCCTTTACATATTTTTCTTATAATTATATTGCAGCATAACTAAATATATATACAAGGAGTTGGGGGAGTGAGTGCTAGCAACTAAGGCCTTCGACTCGAAGAGGAAAAGATTTAGAAAAAAGCATTTTTGAGACCAAGCCCGTGGCAGGATTCGAATCCACGGCCATCGGTGGCCGGCATTTCTTGAAACATAAGGGAACGATTTCAAAGGGCGGAAAGCTGCCACGGGCTGGACATTTTCTAAATAACATTTAATAAATCCGTTAATGTGTAAATAAATAAAACAATTAATCTCTTCAGTTTTAGTTATAATATTTATTTTTTTATATTATTAATTTTTGAAAACTTTTTTTTATTACAGCAATTTACTTTTTTATTATTTCAATAGAAGACTATAATGGAAGCGATCACTTAGAAGCTATAATGGAAGCGATCACCAATACATTAGGTTTTCCATTAAAAAAGTGCCAAGCAACCATGACCACAACATAAGTGGACGCGCGACTCGCAAGTGGAATGTATCAAAGTTAAATCCGGAAGTGCTACTTGCTGAGCTGGAGGCAAACATTCCATTAGACAGCCACGCCAGCGATGCTAATAGCAAGGTGAAGCAGACCATGCAGTGTATAGGGAGAGCCTGTACCAAAGCAATACCGAAAATGAGACCAAATAAACACAAGAAGGCCGTTTACTGGTGGACAGAGGAAATAGCTCAACTCAGACGGGTCTGTGTGCGGTGTAGAAGAAAATACACTAGGTCCAGGCTTGTTGGATCCGCATTTGCCGAAAGAGAAAATCTCCAAGCTGCTGGAAAACCTTCAAAACTGCTATTCGCACCAGCAAGGAGAAGAAATGGGAGGAGCTCCGAAACAACATAAACAACAATCCATGGGGACTGGGATATAAAGTCGTAATGAAAAAGCTTGGAGCAAGAACATCGGTACCCCAACTAGAAGACCATTCTATGGAAAACATAGTAAACGCTCTATTTCCTATACATGCCTTAAGAGAAGAATCGGAAGTGCTGGTCAAGGAAGTCCCACCTCCTTTCACGGAAGCCGAACTTAAAGCAGCCGCCATAACCCTACAGAGAAACAAAGCACCGGGTATCGACGGTATTCCAGCAGAAGTCCTAAAAATAGTGTCAAATAGCCATGCCCAAGTACTCCTCGATATGTACAATGCCTGCCTGACAGAAGGAATATTCCCAGACGTATGGAAAAGACAGCGGCTAGTGCTCATCAGCAAGGGAAAAGGAAGCCCTGAATCACCGTCAGCATATCGACCACTGTGTATGCTAGACACCGCGGGCAAACTTTTGGAGCGACTCCTCAAACTCCGAATAGCAGCAGCCATTGAAAACGCTGGGGGATTATCCACTCGACAACACGGTTTTCGATCAGGAAAGTCCACAATTGGCGCCGTAGAAGACGTTATAGAAAGTGTGCTAGCGGCACAGCAAGGAAATCTCTACTCCAGGCGAGTGGTACTCCTTGTTACATTAGACGTCAGAAACGCTTTCAACAGCGCTGGTGGGTGGATATGATCGAGGCACTTGAAAATCGTTTTCAGATACCAGCTTATCTGAAGAAGATAATCCGGAGCTACCTTAAATTTAGAATATTGATATACGAGACCAACAATGGCACCCGAAGCAAAACCATCACGTCAGGGGCAGCGCCAGGGTCCATCCTCGGACCGGACCTTTGCAATATAAGCTACGACGGCATTTTGCGCATAGAGATGCCAGATGACACTCATCTAGTCGGATACGCAGACGACATTGCGGCTTTCATCACCGCACGAGTTACATCCGCACTAACAACAACAACAACATCAATACCAACAGCAGCAGCTACATCAAATTCACTTTAAAATCATCCAGCATCAAATTCTTTGTAAAATCACCAATTTAAATTCGCAATAATCATCCAACTAGAATTCAATGTAAATTCATGAAATTCACTTCTTTAGAATAAGCATATTTTATGATATAAATACGTGTACTTTAAAATAATTTGTTCAATATAAAACTGATTGTGAAGTGGAAAGGTTCTTTCATTTCAACATCGTAACTCACGCGACTCGGGAGACGCCCAAAGATAGCTGAACCAGGTCATGATCAGAACCCAGAGGTGGCTCGATTCACATGGCTTGAAGTTGGCCACGGAAAAGACGGAACTGCTATTCCTCACGAGAAAGCACATTCCAATAGAAATCGACTTGAGAGTTTGCTCCGAGACCATCAGGACACAAAAGGTGATAAAGTACCTGGGAATTCAGCTTGACTCCAAGCTCACCTACTGGGCACAAATGCAAAATGCGGCGGCGAAGGCAGCACGGGTAACGGCTTCTCTCAGCAGACTAATGGCAAACATTGGAGGACCGACATCCAGCAAGAGGAAACTTCTTATGATGACAACGCACTCCATTCTGCTGTATGGTAGCGAATTGTTGGCTGACAAGCTGAAGGTGCACGCCCGAAGAAAAGTTGTATCCCCCGAAGACAAGCTAAAGCCAGTTAACTATTTCCATTTCCAATCACTGCAGCATGATTGAGAAGATACGACCCTGGACACAATCTTATGGGCGACTTTCTTAGCTCTATCACAGCGTAGGCTGGGTTTAGTCTCCGTGAAGTCCGTAATATAATTAAACATAAGGATTAAAAGTAGCCCCATTACTGAGTCTGTAGCCGTACGCTCCGGATTGTTCACAAGCATCGGAGGCGAGTGCTTTTTGGTGAGGACCTTACTAAGCCTTGCAGTCTCATCGACATCTTGAATCGATGTACAGAAAGTCTTTTAAGATTTACTCTCAGCGCATGCAGTCCCTGCATGGCTGCCATACCCTGATCATGTATTAATCGGTGAAGAATTTTCCAGTTTCATTTCTTAACTCATATCAAATAAGTATTCCACCATTGAGGGTCTGGCTTTCTCATGCGTCGGACGGGGGAGGAAGTTTCAAAGAGATTTTATGACGCTCCAGTAAAAAGTTACAAGCATTTGATTGTTGCAAATTTTGATAGGTATTGGACGCACCGTATAGAAGTTAGGGCCATTTGAAAACACTACAATCGATTCGGCAGCTCTTCTTATTTTGAAATTTTTGTAGGAACACCAAAAATTTTACTTGGCTAAGTTGGAATTTGTTCCCATATTTGATTCAGTGGTTGATGAAACAGAGAGGCCAAGTTAGATATTCTACGGTTTGTGGATAGAATAAAATCTTTCATATTAACAAATATAACTTTTAGGAGAATGCATTTTACCAGTGCTGCCAACTTTTTGAACAACTCAAATTCAGGCACTTGGATATTATTTTCCCAAACTGGGAATTGAACGAGATAATCTAAAAAACGAAAAACGGCAGAGGCTTCAAACAAAATTTAAGAAAACTCATCTATAAATGAATAAGCTCGTCTTTAGCATAAACTACTCTGACGAAAGATGCTCCTTTGGACCGGCCTCACTCTTCAGGTGTACACAAGAGAGGCTTCTTTAATAGAAAGTAACACTGCTCTCAGGAATTGTGTTCAACTCTCTTTAATTTTCCTACTTAGAATTGCTTTAAATTATTTGCTTGATGGCTTTGATTCCAGTTTAGATCTGCCACGACTGGCCCCGTTTATTGCCTCACACCTTCACAGTTAAGTGCGGTCCAATCGCTGCACCAATATGCCTTGCATAACAACAAATTCCAATTCCAAGTGCAATCTGGCAACTGGTGCTGAGAGGATCCTGTGCACCTCCAGGCTGCTCAAAAACATAACTTGGATTGTGCTGATGAGCCGAATTGAAGGAGCATCAGTATTGGATATTGAAATCCTTCCCTGGAATTTAGAGAGATCAATGCATTAATACCGTCCTCACTCAGTATAAACAATCCGCAAATGTTTGTGATTGCTTCAGAAATATTGGTAAGTCAATTCCTGCAATTTCCGACCACTCATTGTGAAGGATCGCTGCACTTTGGAACTGTACACCACACAAAGCAAGGCATGGAATTATATAAATGTGGCAAGGAATCCGTAAGATCTGTTCAAATGGGTGAACTAAAATGAGGTGGGGTACGGATCCAGTAACTATGCCACGTAATTACTTCATTCAAATGCGATTGGAAATTTCGCATCACATACATGGAGATACTTCAAGTCGAACGTAGTACTGGCTGATGATGCCAACATTTCCAACTGCCAGAATCTATCTCTCTTTAGGTGTGCCAAGACTGATTGCGGAACAATGCCCACAATTCTTGCCTTTGGTGAAGATTACAGTACAAATATGACGAGTACAGCGGCAGAAATTCTAAGAATCTAGAAAGATGTTGGACACAATTGAATCCAACCACATTTTCCATTATATGAATCAGGTTGAAGAAATGTGCGAGAGAGGAACGAATAAAAGATAAAGAGCAAAGCAAATTATGAGCTATCCAAAGCGGTATTTTGGGAACTCGTAGCAACAGTAGCTTCTTTCTACAGGCGCACCAGTCCTGGAGATCGGTTCGTGTCTGATTTATTTTTAGCATCATTTCAGTTTCGTGTGCGAGTAGTTCCAAGACCATTCATTGCCATCAGTGGCGTTAAGTAGCGATTGGTGCATAGAAGTGCATGGTTTAGGCGTCTCTCCTGGAGTAAGATTCTCTTTCATTCTTTGGTGTCCATATTGAGGGTACACATTTCCATTAGAGTGGAAGAAACTTATTTCTCTCCCATGTCTCTGTTTATGAATACTTACATCAAACATCTCCAGTAGAGTTGTGTCAATGATCCAGTTAGGTTGATCCACGCTTTTAGATAGATTCAGAGAAATGAAACGCAGCAGTTTGAATTTCCATCAGAGTTACACATGAAATATGCCTGGGGCCCTTATGGAATGAAGTCAATTAAAACATCTCTGGTTATTTGCTGAATATCGTATAATTTTCATTTTATTACACGTATGATTACATAGAAGAGAAATCGAAGAAGTCCGAAAGTTTGAAGAACTTGGAACCCAGTTACGAGAAACTTCTACAACTCGCAATCATCTTTTAATGCATCATCATCCTCTTCAAATTGTACAAGAGGAAATGACACAAATACCGATTTCCAGTTTGTAAATTCTCGGCTGTCCGATTGTAACATAATTTGATTATAAAGCAGTGTATCGATCCACCTTGCTTTCGGATTAAAGTTTTTCTTGCATAAAGTTATTGTAAAATCTTCGCATGCACCATCGACGAACTCCCATTGAAAGGACGCAAGTATATCCAAATCCCTATTAAGTACCTCTACCGTGATCGGATCGTCCTTTTGTCGTTTTTCTAATACAATTCGCATTCCGTTCTTGAAAAAAGTCGCCTCCCTTTTTGAGAGAGCAGAAGCAGCTAGGAGCGACAATAAAGCTAAGAAGAATATACTTCGGTGCGACATGACGAAATAGATTTAGTTTCAATTGAATACTGTTGACTAATTGGCAGTTGTGGTGCGCATTTTATACAATTTGGGCACTGTTTTTGTCAACTTAATAAATGGTCTATTGACGTCAACGAGAGAAACACTCATGCTGAACGGCGTTTTTATAAATATTATCAATTGTTTATAGAAACAATGCACCAAATGTAGAAACAAAGGTTCTGTTGTGTTCCACAATTCAGAGCGGAGAAAATAACAAAGTTTTGAATTGCTCTCAAGGTTTCGAATGACGCAAAAGTTCTTCAAGCTGACAGGCGTTTTTAAATTATTATCAATTCTTTATAAAAACAATGGACCAAATGTAAAAACAAAGGTTCTGTTGTGTTCCACAATTTAGAGGAAAATAACAAAGTTTTGAATTGCTCTCAAGGTTTCGAATGACGCAAAAGTTCTTCAGGCTGACAGGCGTTTTTAAATTATTATCAATTCTTTATAAAAACAATGGACCAAATGTAAAAACAAAGGTTCTGTTGTGTTCCACAATTTAGAGGAAAATAACAAAGTTTTGAATTGCTCTCAAGGTTTCGAATGACGCAAAAGTTCTTCAAGCTGACAGGCGTTTTTAAATTATTATCAATTGTTTATAAAAACAATGGACCAAATGTAAAAACAAAGGTTCTGTTGTGTTCCACAATTCAGTGCGAAGAAAATAATAACTTTCTGAATTGCTCTCAAGGTTACGAATGACGCAAAACGCCGCACGTGTCGATCGACTTTTATACGCTGAACGCTTGTAAGGCCAAAAACGGTGTACTAAATTTGGGCGGCTGAGCTGTTTTGCAACTACCAGAAGGAGGCGTGGCAGGCAAGGATATACAGTTTGTCAAGAAAGTGTTTTGACAATGTAAAAAATTGGTGAATTTGATTTCTCCCCTTCACAAGTATTTCTTTATTGTCCGGATTAATTTCTTTGATTCATTTCATTTAATCAATGTATTTACTAAAGAACAGTAACAAAAAAATTAATATTGAAATTAAGATACAAAAAACATAACGAAACCAAAAATAGGCAAACAATTTGCTGTCAAGAAAGTGTTTTTACAATTCCCTTTCGAACTAATTTAGCAGCGCAATGCATTCGCCGCTATCAGGTCCATGCTTCACCATGCTTTGTGCGCAGTTTAGACGCAAATTGATCGAAAATAGTTGTTCTTGGCTCATCGAATATAGTATTTCTTGCAATCTTATTGTGAATTTACGATGCCTGCTGAAAAAACGGCATTTGATATGACTCAATTGCTTTACTATAGCCACCGCATCCGCAAAAGTGTCCAGGAATTGTCCGAGATGTTTTCTTTGACCAGACAAACTATTTTTATTTTAAATCGCGTAAAAAAGTCTGTTGCCAAAACCATCGCACTTCCGTTCGCACAAAATATCAGATAGAACAGAATGCATTTTGGTAAGGAAAGTAGGCGAAAATCCGAAGATTTCTACGATAAGCCTTTTAAGTTTACTCAAAGAAGATTGGGATTCCGCGGTTACCTTCGAAACAGTAAGGCAGCGCCTGATAAAGCACCAGGATATGTCAAGAGTTGCTCGGAAAAACCAATGCTTTCCACACAATACATTGAAAAGCGATTCTCTTTCACTGGGATGTATTTTGCCAAACTGAATGTCTATTGGGATGACGCTGTATGTTGCGATGGGACTAAAATCATGCTTTACTATAATGGTGGCCCTAACAGCGTGTGGCGACAACCGTTAAACGCATTGGAGAATCGAAATATATTACAATCCAATATTTAAATTCGGCAAACTTTCTGTCATGGCATCGGGGAGTACATCCTGTAAAGGAGGAAGAGGACTATATTTCATAGAGAATAGAAATGATGCAATACAATATTTGGATATTTTCAAACGATATTTGGTAAACAGCGCAGACTATTGTGGGTTCAATATTGATAACAATCCGCAGTTCAAATATAACCAAGATAATGACCCAAAACATAGGGCGCATATGGTAAGGATGTGGGTACTTCATAATTACAAAAAAGTGTTAGATACGCCACCCCAGAATCCACACTTGAACCCCATTGAAAACTTGTGGGAACTTTTAAGAAAAAAGGCGGCGAGAGGCAACCAAAAGGTGGAGCAGCGCTCAAAACGGCAATTCTAGAGGAATGAAATAAAATATCAAGCAAATACGATGTGCAGAAGTTGATTTACTCCCTGAGGAGAATACTACAAGTCGTGACAGATGCTGAAGGGGGCCATACAAAGTATTACACGCTTTATAGTCCTAATTTTCTTTTCTTTCTTTAATTTTTATAAATAAGTTCTGATTTGTGAAAACACTTTCTTGACAGCAAATTTTTTGACCACTTTTCGTTTTTGTGGTATTTTGTGTCTTAATTTTAATAATCGTTTTTTTGTCGTCACTGTTCATTAGTAGATACATTAATTAAGTGAAATGAATTAAAACAATTAATAAAAACAATAAGGAAGTACTATATTATGTACGGAGAAAATTTAACTGACGAATTTCGTACCTTGCCTAAACACTTTCTTCACAAACTGTGCATATCAATAAGTAAATAGTCAGTTCTTTCCATAGCACATCCACCTTCAATTTGTCGCCCTTAACAAATCCTCTGGTGATGTCCTTAACCTGAGCATGATTTCTGTGAACTATTTTATACTACCACTGATAAACAATATCATATAATTTTTTGGAAACATTTTTTCTATTTTTATGTTGTAATTACACTCTCCTCTGCACTCATCCCCTTCATAAGAACGCGCTGAAGCCATCACCAATCACTTACTTTTTTAGTGAATTCGAAGTGATCGAAACTGAAATGGAGAATTTGCCCGTATATCTTTTGAGTATAATGTAACTTTTGGGGAGTACTACAGATTACGAGGGTAGGTCAATAAGTCCTCAAACACTATAGACAAATATTTTATTTTGAATGGATTTATTTTTTGATTTCATGTTCCCCTTCCTTGATAACCGTTTATGTTCTATTCGGAAACTATCAGGACCATGAAGAATATTACAAATGCAAATACTCTTTAACGACATTCATACAGATCGATATATGGAGTAGAGCAACCTTTTTGAAGTTGAATTTGAGACGTCGGACGTTGTGGTGTGATTGCGATATTCAAGACCGTCTGTCCATCTGTGGCCACTTTTTTCCATACCATTGGAGATATCTTCATGAAAATTTGCAAAAGTATGGCCTGGAGAATAAAACAGTACCAGATTGCTATATGAGTCCATTTGGGTAACGACCACGTCTATCTCCCATATATGCGCCTTCTTAAAATGACTATAACTTCGGGTAAATTCATGTATAGTGACGCATTGTGGCGTCAGTTCTACTAAACATACGTTCATAATTTAAGAGATTTGTAGACGAAATTAATGCGAAGCAGCATGTGGACATTATAAAATCATCTCCAGGAGATTGTGCTGATCACAGAAAGGACACGTCCAGTCTCCATATAAGGGTATTTCGGGACTATATTACCATAACTATGCTCATATTGATGATATATGAATTTGCAGTAATGTTTTTAGTTGGCGTTTGTGATGTGTGGAAGACAATATCGATAGCGGAGAACATACTTTTTGCGAATGTTGCAGTGTAAAATATTTAACCGAAAACAAATCAACATATCGAAGTAGTGCAGAGTAGGACCAAAGAAACATTCTAGACCTGCACGACTTTTTCTTGTACGCTTCAATTGGCGTCTGTAATTAGTACCCAAAATATTGTTCATATTTTTGCTAAATCCTTCTTTTCAGTGTTTGGACTTGTTTCCTTCAATACTTCACACTTCTGTTCTTCATAATACGGTTGTTGTGGCACATAACTTGCCACATCGCTGTACACTTCCAGCAATTCAATAATAATTCTGTTCAAACATTCTCCGCCATCCGATACGTTCGGTTGCAGCAAGTTTTTGATTGAAATGCACCTGTACGTCAAAGAGCCTTCAATAATCAATCCAACTCATTGGGATTTTGGCCCATGCTGGCTTCAAGCATTGCCTCACTCACCCAAGTAAAATTCTATGTCAATCAGATTGACCGTGTATTGGGAGCTTAATGCGGTGAAGAATTGCGTAGGTCTAAATCTACCAACAACATACACGACGCGAGTAGAATAGAGCCAAGGCAATTGCTTTATATAGAAAATACAACCACAGCGTAAAGGCAATGGCGAAATACCAACAACAAAAACAATAGAACAGACACGAATGTGAGAAGAAGAAAGAACGACAGAACGACCGTTGCGCGTGCAACTAGCAAGTACAGAGCACAAAGAAGAGAGCGAGAAATTGTTAATATTTAAACCAAGGCATACTTTTTGCTCACTGATGCAAACACAGTTTTAACATTTAAATATTTCAAACTTTTTTTCTCAGCTGACAAGACCTAAAGAATAACAACAACTCCAATGAAGTGGTGAATGATCAGTGTTCAAATCATAAATTTTTATAATTTAGATTTGCCTCTCCTTGGCCGTTATCCTCCGGCCTTGAGACTCGATGCCATTCGAGGCTCAACTGGTTCTACGGGTAGCAAACATAATCGCTCTATGGGTCGAGTGATTGTACCATGTCCAGTCCACAGTGTGACATTCCGCACCAAACCGTCTGAGCCCGGGTGCACTTCAATAACACGAGCCATAATTCAAAGTGTTGGAGGTGTCGCTTCATTTTTAATGACGACTAAATCGCCCTTCTTCATATTTTGTCGAGCCTCTCGCCATTTGGGACGCTGCTGTAATTCATGTAGGTAGCTGTCGCTCCATAATTTCCAGAATCTCTGGGCCATTTGTTGCCGCGGTTGCCAATAGGTTAGACAGTTCTCCGGCCGTGCTGACGGAACTTTCTCTCATAGAGCTGGGACCAAGGATTCACCGATCAACAAATGCCCAGGTGTTATAGCATTAAGGTCTTGTGGGTTGGCGCTCTGTGCGCATAGTGGGCGCGAGTTGAGGATAGCTCCGATTTCCGCGAGTAAGATCTGCATGGCTTCAACAGTCAATAAGCGTGCTCCCATGACACGACGTAAGTGGTATTTGACAGCCTTGACGGCAGCCTAACAAATGCCGCCCTAATAGATTGCCGACGGGGTGATGAAATGCCATTGTAATTGTCGCGATGACATTTTTCATATAAATCTGATGCCTGCCAAGTGAGCAGCATGCGGCTCAGCTCCCTCTCTGCTCCTACAATATTTGTCCCATTATCGCTCCAGAGAATCGAAAAATGACCGTAGCGAGATATAAAACGTATGAAGGCCAGCATAAACGCATTCGTGGTTGAGTCTGGCACAAATTCCAAATGTACTGCCTTCGACACCATGCAAACAAATACAGATATGTAAGCCTTTATAACAACCCTTCCTCTCCTCTTACTAGTATGGGACCGGCATAATCCACCCCGGCAAGCAGAAATGGGCGTGCAGGACGTACACGCCAACTTGGGAGCTCTCCCATCATTTGCTCGCTCATTTTTGCTCTTAGTTTTTCGCATGTAATGCAGTCTTTAATTAGCGTTTCAGCAAGTGGCCGTGAACTTATAATCCAATAACGTTGTCTTAATCTGGATATGAGCTGTTGTGCCCCGCAAGGCGATAAGTTAAGGTGCGTCGAAAGTGCCAATATCCAGGCCCAGCGCCCCTTTCCCGGTAATTTAGTAGGATTACACCGCTCGATTGGTAAGTCCGCATTCTGCAATCGACCATGCATACGCAATAAACCGTCTTGCACGAATGGGGTCAGTGCTCCTATAGCATTCGACAAACGCGGTCTTTTGGCTGACATATTGTTCTCGCCGTTCTGCTGCAATGCTTGGATATCGGTTTTGAAATGGTCATATTGCTCCTGCTTAATCCAATGAGATAATGATTCATCCAGTTCACTGACACTCAGATGATCTTTATTCTCCCTTCGTAATGGCGTTTTACAATTGCTTATAAATCTACGTATCCAAGCTGTCACCCGAATTAACCGATTTAGAGATGAGTAGCGATACAAGAGCGATTGTCGATTTTTCCTAATTGCGCTGACACTTTCGACCAATTGCACTTGACAAGATTTTTGACCACGGAACTGGCGCCCTCCGGCCATTGCCACTGTTGCAGTTTTCGCTCGACGACATTCGTTCTGCACTAGATCATCTAGGTACGTTGGTATATTCCCTGGTAGGCTTGGCCATGTAGACTTTGAATTTTGGAGAATGGCGGGACCATGCCACCATAACGTAGAGTCAATCAACTCACTTATGGATATCCCTCTAGAAATGAGATCGGCTGGATTATTGTCAGGGGGCACATATCGCCATTCTCACGCCTTCGACCTTTCCTTGATTTGTTGTACCCGATTTGCTGTGAATTGCTTAAGGGTACCAATGTCGCGATTTAACCAGCACAAGACCACCACAGAATTGGACCAGCAGATGACGTAATTTATTTGTATGTTATGCTCATCCTCGCAATCGGCTTGAGCACGGTGCATCAATTCAATGAGTAAGGTGGCAGCACGTGGCTCGAGGCGCGGTACGGTCTCAGTTTTTAATGGCGCAACCCTAGATTTGGCCAGTACCAGTCGAGATATGGGTTCTTTCTCGCTTATTATGACCATATATACTGCTGCTCCAAACGCTCGAGTTGATACATCTGCAAAGCCATGTAGAACCACCTTGAAATGTCGCGCGTAGCCAAACCAGCGTGTTATGCGGAGACGCTTGAATTGTGGGATTTCAGAGAATATCTTTTGCCATTCACTGATCAGTATATCTGGCAATGCCGTATCCCACGTGTTTTTCACTTCCTAAATGCGTTGAAGCAGGATCTTCGCTCTAACCACAAACGGTGCCGCTAATCCCTCTGGATCATAAATCCGTGCTATGACACTTAAAAACCATCGCTTCGTCCAGGCGGAAGGGGGAACCGTTGGCAACGACTGTACCTGAAATGTGAGCTCATCAGTCGTGGTATCCCATCTGAGTCCCAGCAATGATGCCTCGGCATTCTCATTTATCAAAATCTCATTATTTATCTAGATTGAATCCAAATAGTTCAGAATTCTTTAAGAATTGGAACGCCATTTTGCAAGCTCGAATCCACCTACGGCTGAAAGTTCACGCATCCGTTGACATAGGTTCAATAAATCATTTTCTGTGTCCGCACCGACCAAGCCATCGTCCATATACAAATTCTCAATTACAGCTCTAGAAGCCAGAGGCCATCTGGTCATATTATCTCTGGCACACCGTTGCATTGCTCTTGTTGCGCAAATAGGAGCTGAAGCCATTCAAAATGTCACTCCTGTGAGCCAGTATGTGCTTTATGTCCACCGAGACGCTGAAAGCATGCAAACGAAATCCCCAAATCAGATCAAATAGATCCCTCTGCAATGTGGGACCAATCATCTGCACATCATTCAAGGACAATCCAGTATCAGTTTTGCATGATGCATCAAATACCACGCGAAATTTCCTTAACACAGCGTGGTGTGGGAAATAATATACTGATCCTTCGGGTGCCCTAGCCGTTGGCTGCATCCATCCCTTCGATATTTGTCTTTCAATTCGGATTCCCGCTTGAATCGTTGTTCTAAACATAAAAAACGCTGCAGTGCCATTGCTCGATTGGAACCATAGCGGTTCCAGTCTGCGCGAAGTGGGATTTGTAATACATGACGTTCAGCCTGTGGATCAAAATGATGCGTATTTAGGAAATGTGTTTCACATTCTTGCTGCTCTACAGTCCAGTGCGCTTGATCGCTAGGGAATCCCTCACTTTCGAAGAAACCTTTCATTAACATGTCAAGGCGACGTTCCTCCGCCCCTTCACAGCTCTCGGCGGCAAGTGCGCCAACCAGTGCACCTGCACCAGCTAATGTTTCTCCAAGCACTAGCCAACCCACACGTGTTTGTTGCGCCCTGAGTCCGGATGCCAGTTGCCGCATATTTTTTACCCAATAGGCCCTGAATTGGAGCTGGATAACAGAATTTTGGGTCCGCTAGTTGAGCCGAAATATCACTTGGCACAAGTTGTTTCTCTAACTACCTTTGGGGAAGCAAGGTTTCGCCCAATATGGACTGTACTACTAAACAGGCTATGAATAACAGGCTCATAACCATAAATAGATATCACATGTCCCGAAATAGATTTATCGCATATTCGTGCTTTCGCACCAGATGCGGCCAGGATGCTGGATGTTGTTCGATGAGTGGAGATATGAAGCTATGTTACAAATTGTTGGCTGATGAAATTTACTCACCCCCTTTGAACAGCTTCTCCAATATGCGTCAAAAACCGTACCTGGGCCGTGGCCAGTAATGCAAGGTGTAGATCAAGCATGTTCTGTGATTGTGAAGACGATTTCATAAGGTTGGTTTGTGCTGAAGAAACAGAGGTGGCGAAAACCCCGAGACTGGTTTCATCTTTGCTCCTTATTTATTATCGCTCTTTTATTGGGGGGTCGTCAGCGGCTGCAACCAATACAGGTGTTCCCATTGGTCTCGATGCTGCACTGTTAATAGAGTTCGATGTATATGCTCGTAGACAAAAAATGCTATTGTGAGGCTCCTGTGAGCAGCGAGGGCATCGGCTCATTTCGCAATTTCGTGCCATGTGTCCGCGGCGTAGGCAATTATGGCATAGTCCTAGTTCATTAAGTCGTAGAATTTTATCAGCGCGACTTACATGTCCAATGCCTGGACACCTATGAAAAGCATAATTACCGGTGGGGCTTGCCTGATAACGCATTGGGAGATTGTTCATTCTGCGCCCCTCATCATTCGCCGAAGTCTGCATTCCGTTTGTATTACCACGACCAAGCAGTCCGCTAGATCTCCGTTCCAACCAGCTGAAGGAGTCTCTTTGTAAGCTTCGTATACGATCTGTTGGCCGAGCCATTTCCCATTGGCTGCGAGAGAGATCGTCCTGGCGGGACTTAAGAAAATTCAAGACAACCAAATCACTCTGCTCCTCAGAGGATAATTTTCTTGCCAGCATACGCATACTTTTTCGCGTAGTATTAAGCATATTCCGAATGAGAGTATAATCTGCTCTCTGCCACACAGGCAAATCGAAAGTCGCTGAACAATGAGCTGTGTGACACAAATACTCGTTATCAAATGGTGTGCATGTGTCCCTCGCATCTACAAAACTGTCTTCCCGCAGAGGCCAAAACCCCAATACCCTGGCTTCATAGCCTGGATTACCCTGTGATGAATATACGCGTGGCTTCATTAAAGATACTTTTTGTCGTAGTATCGCGCGAACTTGCACAAGTGCATCTTCAATGCACTTGTGTAATGATAGATCTGGGTTTTGTGAAGTTGTATGTCGGTCTTGCCGCTGCAACATACCAAATGTGTCCACAACTCTCTTCCACGTAGATATTAATTTTTCCAGGCGCGCTTTTATAACAAGAGTAAAGAGTGCAAAATGAATGAAATTCCAGGTAGTTTCATTTTAGTTCTTAAGCCTTTTTTTGTAGAAAGCGTAAATATGTAAATAAAATCGATTTTTCGAGCAGAGTTTTGGGGTTTGTATTGGTAGAGCAGCGATCACGAAACAAATTGGTAGAATTTCACTTAGGAATAAAATTTTCAATAGGCGTAAACTAAGCTTAGCTAAACGGTAGTCAAATAACTTGGAAACGATAGCACCGTTATGAGTATTGAATTTGTTTTCACTTTTAAACTTATTTTTGGATAAGAGAGAGAGAGAGAGAGAAAAACCATTCAAATTTAAAGAAAGTTAAAACAAAACGCAAAATTACAAGATTAAAAATTTATACGTGTGCTTCCTTGGTTAGGTTTGATATTGAGTTTTATTTGCTTGTTTGTGTACAAAATGCCGGGCTTGACAATTTGGGAGCACCTTCAAATTCCCTGATTCTGACCCTAGATTCACAAAGGGTTTGTAAAAATTGTTGAATTCAAAACGCACTGAGTTTAAATTTATGTTATAATTGTTTCTTTATTTGTCACTAACAACCAATTTAACTTTATATATAAGTACTTTTACTATTCATATCTGGTGAGCTTTTCTCAATTCGAGCAATCGCAGCTATAGATTTTTCTGAACCAAAACTACTAAAAACTTTACATCAACTCAGTTTAGGCTATTCCAGCCGCTCTTATGGAAGAGAAAAATACTATTTGGACATTAAACAACAACAACAATGCTGAAGCTTATGAAAGTAACAGAAACGAACCATAACGGATATTGTTGCTTCTTGCATTGCGTATTACAGATTTACATATGTACGTAATGTAGGCCAAATGATGGATGTAAGTATGACCTTTCATATCCCCTGCATTGATGCTGCGGACATTTGTGAAGTAGATTATTTAAAAACGAATTGTATATAGCGAATCCTGCAGTACACAAATATGTTTTGTTTGTCCTGCGACCGGACAATTTGTTTTGCTTAAAACGGAGTTCAATTGAACGAACGCATTGATACGGAGTGCCGAATAAATGTTCAAGTTTATATTTAAGTAAGTTTGTTCTTCATAATTTAACATTTAAATATGCTTTCTAGAGCAGCAAACAACACATAGAAGTTGTATCCTTTTAACACTTAAGATTCTTAGTAAATCGTGTATAGTGAAAAACATTTTCGAGTATTAAGATTCATCTTTTGTTTGTATAGTTTTTATTTTGAAAATATATATTTAAGGTAGCTTTCTCTCACTATTTTAGTATTATATTTTTAGTATTTTTTTGTTGTTTAAATTTAGCTAAGAAAAAAAATGAATTGAACTAAAAACGTACAAAAAAAACAATTGTTTTTATAGTAAAATGAGAAAATATAATTTAATAAACGAAGTGAGGCAACGAATTAGGATGGCACGGAGTAAGTTGTCCTTAATTTATAATTGAACTAAACTAGGATAATCTCATAAACGGCTGCAGAAAAACATACAATACAATAAACAACTGAGGCCTGTTTTCAACTTCAAATCAAGTCGCTCCGAAATCTCCAGCATTTCATCATAATTTTCTCAAAGGAGTATTCCGAGTTAAGTGGGGAATTGTGTGAACTTAAACGTGAGTCGAGAATCATAGCTTAAAGGCTAGTTAGCTGTGAAGTGGAGAAAATGCTCGACCTCCACCAAAAATAAGGGTAATGTCCCACTGACTCTCAAAGTGTGTGATAATGAGTCCTCTTAAAATGTTTATGCAGGAGTCCTGGAATGTGTTGGCTATTGGATATTTGTTGGGCTGTTGGTTATTAAGCTGAGAATCATTGTCAAAACTTTCAACATCTGAATAGTTCTCAAGTGGAGACAAAGCTCACTCTCACTTTATATCTAATTGACAATCTTGGAACTCGCAAAGAGCATCAACTGACCTCCACAATGATATGCGCTGATTTTTACAGGGATACTGAGTATATGAACTAATGTCGACATTGGCTTGGAGAACTACAATGAATATGAGGTCGAGAATCATAAGTATAGTAAGTAAAATCAGGACATTCTAAACCTACACAAAATTGGGAAAGCATTGGATCTCAACCTAGAATATAAGGTGTGAATCATGGTGGTCTCAATTTGGAAACCACATTAGTTCTTAAGTGGAATTAGAGCTCATTGTTAATTTATTATCAACTGTACTGCTCAACTACACCAAAGGACTTGGCTATCTTCAACCGTTCAACCTGATGCTGATTCTCAAATTAAAAACGATTCCGAGGAGATATGTTTATTCAGAATTGTGAGAAACACATTAGATATCAAGTTGATAACGAATGTGTTCTCAAAGTCCTCAAATAATCAAAATTGTACACACACACATCGAAAGCATTGTGCGGAGGTTGTAGAAGGAAGAAAGAACAGGACGAGAAAGAAATTATGTGAAACTGTGGTCTATATTGGCACCGATTGATAAGTTTCGGAAACAAAAATGTGGACAACGAATCCACCCTCTGTGCGAGTGTCGACATATCTTTTTTTGAATTTGACCTCACTTGCTTCCGATGTTGTTGGCGGTCATTTTCATAATATTTTCATCATCGTTATCATCACATTAATCAATAGCCTCTTTGTAAAAGCTCACAATTTCCGATCTTCTTATTTATTATATTATATTTTGTTAAATTTTACTGTTTAATTTAAACTTTCCCATTTAATATTAAATTTCTTTGAAGATTTTTTTCTGTGTCGAATTTAAAATTAATTTCCTTTCACTACACAGCTTTCTCTATTATAAGCATCCAGTATATGCCCAAGCGTTTAAAATACAAACGACGCCTTAGGAAGGACACGCCTTTTCCTGTTCGGTTTTGGGATAAAGATAACTCTCTACGAAGACAAGCCAAACCCAGTCAACTATTTCCATTCCCAATCACTGCAGCATGATTGAGAAGATACGATCTGATCCTGGCCACGTGCATGGGGAGATGCTGGTGCGCATAATGTTCTCTCCCTGGAAACTTTCTTATGGGCGACTTTCTTAGCTCTATCACTGCGTAGGCTGGGTTTAGTCTCCGTGAAGTCCGTAATATAATTAAACATAAGGAGTAAAAGTAGCCCCATTACTGAGTCTATAGCCGTACGCTCAGAGCTGCTCACAAGCACCGGGGGCGAGTGCTTTTGGTGAGGACCTTACTAAACCTTGCAGTCTCTACGATATCTTGAATCGATGTACAGAAAGTCTTTTAAGATTTACTCTCAGCGCATGCAGTCCTTGTATGGCTGCCATACCCTGATCATGTAATAATCGTTGAAGAATCTTCCAGTTTCATTTCGTAACTCATATCAAATAAGTATTCCACCATTGAGGGTCTGGCTTTCTCAAGCGTCGGACGGGAGAGGAAGTTTCAAACGCTTTAAATAAGGTCTTCGGTTCCGCTTCTCTACTCCAGCTCGGCTATGGATCTAATAACATAACTGGGCGATGTCGCCATAACTGGCGATATATAAATGTGGCAAGGAATCCGTAAGATCTTTTTAAATGGGTGAACTAAAATGAGTTGCGGCACGGATCCAGTAACTATGCCACGTAATTACTTCTTTCAAATGTGATTGGAAATTTCAGAATTGTGGTTGGGGTCCACATCACATACATGAAGATACTTCAAGTCGAACGTAGTACTGGCTGATGATGCCAACATTTCCAACTGCCAGAATCTATCTCTCTTTAGGTGTACCAAGACTGACTGCGGAACAATGCCCACAATTCTGGCCTTTGGTGATATAGAAGACTACAGGACAAATATGACGAGTACAGTGGCAGAAAATCTAAGAATCTAGAAAGATGTTGGACACAATTGAACCCAATCACATTTTTCATTTTATGAATCTGGTTGAAGAAATGTTCGATAGAGGGATGAATAAAAGATAAAGAGCAAAGTAAATTATGAGCTCCCCGAAACGGTATTTTAGGAATTCGTAGCAACAGTAGCTTCTTGGTACACCAATCCTGGAGATCGGTTCGTATCTGATTTATTTTTAGCATCATCTCAGTTTCGTGTGCGAGTAGTTCCAAGACTATTCATTGCCATCAGTGGCGTTAAGTAGCGATTGGTGTATAGAAGTCCATGGTTTAGGAGTCTCTCCTGCAGTAAAATTCTCTTTCACTCTTTGGTGTCCATATTGAGGGTACACATTTCCATTAGAGTAGAAGTAACGTACTCCTCTCCCATGTCTCTGTTTATGAATACTTACTTCAAACATTTCCAGCAGAGTTGTGTCAATGACCCAGTTAGGTTGATCCACGCCTATAGATAGATTCCGAGAAATGAAACGCAGCCGTTTGAATTTCCATTAGAGCTACACATGAAATATGCCTGGGGCCCTTATGGAATAAGGTCAATTAAAACATATCTGGTTATTTGCTGAATATCGCATAATTTTCATTTTATTACACGTATGATTACATAGAAGAGAAATCGAAGAAGTCCGAAAGTTTGAAGAACTTGGAACCCAGTTAAACTGCAGCACATTGAACTCCAACACTTGCAGCAACTCGAGAAACTCCTACAACTTGCAAGCAGCTTTTAATGCATCATCATCCTCTTGCAATTTTTCAATAATAAATGACGCAAAAACGACTTTACCGTCTCTCTTTTCTCTGCTGTCCCTACGTAAGCCAATTTCCGTTCCCACCAGTGTATCGTCCCACACTATATCCGGAGAAAGCTTTTCCTTACATAAAGTTATTGTAAAAGCATCGCCTGGAACATCGATAAACTTCCATCGAAAGAACACAATTGTTTCCAAATCTCTCTCTACTTCTACCGTGATCGGGTGGTCCTTTTGTCCTTGTTCTAATACAATTCGCATTCCGTTCTTGAAAAATGTCGCCTCCCTTTTTGAGAGAGCAGAAGCAGCTAGGAGCGACAACAAAGCTAAGAAGAATATACTTCGGTGCGACATGATGAAAGAGATTTAGTTTCAATTGAAGACTGTTGACTAATTGGCAGTTGTGGTGCGCATTTTATACAATTTGGGCACTGTTTTTGTCCACTTAATAAATGGTCAATTGACGTCAATGAGAAAAACACTCATGCTGACAGGCGTTTTTAAATTATTATCAATTGTTTATAAAAACAATGGACCAAATGTAAAAACAAAGGTTCTGTTGTGTTCCACAATTTAGAGGAAAATAACAAAGTTTTGAATTGCTCTCAAGGTTTCGAATAACGCAAAAGTTCTTCAGGCTGACAGGCGTTTTTAAATTATTATCAATTGTTTATAAAAACAATGGACCAAATGTAAAAACAAAGGTTCTGTTGTGTTCCACAATTTAGTGCGAAGAAACTAATAACTTTCTGAATTGCTCTCAAGGTTACGAATGACGCAAAACGCCGCACGTGTCGATCGACTTTCATACGCTGATCCCTTGAAAGGCCAAAAACGGTGCACTAAATTTGGGCGGCTGAGCTGTTTTGCAACTACCAGAAGGAGGCGTGGCAGGTAAGGATATACAGTTAGTCAAGAAAGTGTTTTGACAATGTAAAAAATTGGTGAATTTGATTTCTCCACTTCACAAGTATTTCTTTATTGTCCGGATTAACTTCTTTGATTCATTTCATTTAATCAATGTATTTACTAAAGAACAGTAACGAAAAAATAAATATTGAAATTAAGATACAAAAAACATTGTTAAACTAAATTTAACAGCTGAATTTCAACAACGGTTCTTGTACCGGGTTGATTATAAAGTTGATACCAGGCACGTAAACCTTGGTATCGTTGAAAAAGGACCTAATGTCAACAGCGGTGCTTGTACCGAGTTGATGGTGGGTTTGACAACAGGCACATAAACCTTGGTGTCGGAGAAGGGGAATCAATCAATGTGAAGTTAAAATGAAAAGACTCACAGTTAACTCTTACTGATTGACTGACTTTTGGATGTGCCAATCGTGGGTATTTATTTATTTTCTATATACATATATTACATATAATTTGGCTATACATATTAGGTATTATTGAATTGACAGCATAACCATGAAATGTGCATTATTGACAAATTTGCAAGCTGGCCTTGAATTGAGTTTCTCAGCGTATTGCACTTGATATCATGTTTCATCCAGTGCAATGCCTTCGCTGATGTAGTATATATTGGAGTTTTTGTCAACAATGCAAATTCCATCGTTAAGCTGGCAAGGTTTGCTTAACACAAGCCTAATTGTATGCAAAAGAAGATGTTATGCATTAAAAGTGTGAATGTTACATACCTCCCAATGAGGTTTGCACATCAACTGTTAATGCAATTAACAAACATAACGAAACCAAAAATAGGCAAAAAATTTGCTGTCAAGAAAGAGTTTTTACAATTCCCTTTCGAACTAATTTAGCAGCGCAATGCATTCGCCGTTATCAGGTCGACGCTTCGCTATGCTTTGTGCGCAGTTTAGAAGAAAATTGATCGAAAATAGTTGTTCTTCGCTCATCGAATGCAGCATTTTTAACTAAATTATTGTGAATTTAGGATGCCTGCTGAAAGAACGGCATTTGATATGACTCAATTGCTTTACTATAGCCACCGCAACCGAAAGTGTCCAAGAATTGTCCGAGATGTTTGCTTTGACCAGACAAACTATTTTTATTTTAAATCGTGTAAAAAAGGAAAATAGTCTGTTGCCAAAACCGTCGCACTTCCGTTCGCACAAAATATCAGATAGAACAGAACGCATTTTAGTAAGAAAAGTAGGCGAACATCAGCAGATTTCTACGAGAAGCCTTTCAAGCTTACTCAAAGGTGATTGGGATTCCGCGGTTACCTTCGAAACAGTAAGGCAGCGCCTGATATGGTACCAGTATATGTCAAGAGTTGCTCGGATAAACCAATGCTTTCAACACAATACATTGAAAAGCGATTGTCTTTCGCTGGGATGTATTTTGCCAAACTGAATGTCTATTGGGATGACGCTGTATGTTGCGATGGGACCAAAATCATGCTTTTCTATAATAGGTCCACTATGTGTGGCGACAACCGTTAAACGCATGGGAAAATCGAAATATATTACAATCCAATATTTAAATTCGGCAAAGTTTCTGTCATGGTATCGGGGTGCGCATCCAGTAAAGGAGTAGGAGAACTAGATTTCATAGAGAACAAAAATGATGCAATACAATATTTGGATATTTTCAAACGATATTTGGTAAACAGCGCAGACTATTGTGGGTTCAATATTGACAACAATCGGCAATTCAAATATAACCAAGATAATGACCCAAAACATAGGGCGAATATGGTAAGGATGTGGGTACTTTATAATTACAAAAAAGTGTTAGATACGCCACCCCAGAGTCCACACTTGAACCCCATTGAAAACTTGTGGGAACTTTTAAGAAAAAAGGCGGCGAGAGGCAACCAAAAAGTGGAGCAGAGCTCAAAACGGCAATACTAGAGGATTGAAATAAAATATCAAGCAAATACGATGTGCAGAAGTTGATTTATTCCCTGAGAAGGATACTACAAGTCGTGATAGATGCTGAAGGGGGCCATACAAAGTATTACACGCTTTATAGTCCTAATTTTCTTTTCTTTCTATTATTTTTATAAATAAGTTCTGATTTTAAAAAACACTTTCTTGACAGCAAATTTTTCGACCACTTTTTGTTTTTGTTGTTTTTTGTGTCTTAATTTTAATAATCGTTCTTTTGTTTTTACTGTTCATTAGTAAATACATTAATTAAGTGAAATGAATTAAAACAATTAATAAAAACAATAAGGAAGTACTATATTATGTACGGAGAAAATCTAACTGACGAATTTTTAACCTT
Organism: Clusia tigrina; assembly: GCA_920105625.2. Classification (NCBI taxonomy): domain Eukaryota; kingdom Metazoa; phylum Arthropoda; class Insecta; order Diptera; family Clusiidae; genus Clusia; species Clusia tigrina. Next base: position 19,763,839 of record OV050030.1, read on the forward strand.
GCCTGAACTTTCTTGACAAACTGTGCATATCAATAAGTAAATAGTCTGTTCTTTCTATAGCACATCCACCTTCAATTTGTCGCCCTTAACTTATCCTCTGGTGACGTCCTTAACCTCAGCATGATTTCTTGTGAACTATTTTATACTTACCACTGATAAACAATATCATATAATTTTTTTGCTATCATTTTCTCTCGTTCTATGTTGTAATTACACACTCCTCTGCCCTCATCCCCTTCATAAGAACGCGCTGAAGCCATCACCAATCACTTACTTTTTTAGTGAATTCGAAGTGATCGAAACTGAAATGGAGAATTTGCCCGTATATCTTTTGAGTATAATGTAACTTTTGGGGAGTACACAGATTACGAGGGTAGCTCAATAAGTCCTCAAACACTATAGACAAATATTTTAGTTTGAATGGATTTATTTTTTGATTTCATGTTCCCCTTCCTTGGTAACCGTTTATGTTCTATTCGGAAACTATTAGGACCATGAAGAATATTACAAATGCAAATACTCTTTAATGACATTCATACATATCGATATATCGAGTAGAGCAACCTTTTTGAAGTTGAATTTGAGACATCGGACGTTGTCGTGTGCTTGCGATATTCAAGACCGTCTGTCCATCTGTGGCCACTTTTTTCCATACCATTGGAGATATCTTAATGAAAATTTGCAAAAGTATGGTCTGGGGGAATAAAACAGATTGCTATATGAGTCCATTTGGGTAACGACCACGTCTATCTCCCATATATGCAACTTTTTGAAATGACTATAACTTCGGGTAAATTCATGGTATAGTGACGCATTTTGGCGTCAGTTCTACTAAACATACGTTCATAATTTAAGATATTTGTAGACGAAATTAATGCGAAGCAGTATGTGGACATTATAAAATCATCTCCAGGAGATTGTGCTGATCACAGAAAGGACACGTCCAGTCTCCATATAAGGGCATTTCGGGACTATATTACCATAATTATGCTCATATTGATGATATATGAATTTGCAGTAATGTTTTTAGTTGGCGTTTGTGATGTGTGGAAGACAATGTCGAAAGCGGACAACATACTTTTGGCGAATGTTGCAGTGTATTTTAAAATATCCAAATGTACTGCCTTAGACACCATGCAAACAAAGACAGCTATGTAAGCCTTTATAACAACCCTTCCTCTCCGCCGGTCAGGTCTTACTAGTATGGGACCGGCATAATCCACCCCGGCATACGGAAATGGGCGTGCAGGACGTACACGCCAACTTGGGAGCGCACCCATCATTTTTGCTCTTAGTTTTTCGCATGTAATGCAGTCTTTAATTAGCGTTTCAGCAACTGGCCGCGCACTTATAATCCAATAACGTTGTCTTAATCTGGATATGAGCTGTTGTGCCCCGCAAGGCGATAAGTTAAGGAGCATCGAAAGTGCCAATAACCAGGCCCAGCGCCCCTTTCCCGGTAATTTAGTAGGATTACACCGCTCGATTGGTAAGTCCGCATTCTGCAATCGACCATGCATACGCAATAAACCGTCTTGCACGAATGGGGTCAGTGCTCCTATTGCATTCGACAAACGCGGTCTTTTGGCTGACATATTGTTCTCGCCGTTCTGCTGCAATGCTTGGGTATCGGTTTTGAAATGGTCATATTGCTCCTGCTTAATCCAATGAGATAATGATTCATCCAGTTCACTGACACGCTGATGATCTTTACCCTCCCTTCGTAATGGCGTTTTACAATTGCTTATAAATCTACGTATCCAAGCTGTCACCCGAATTAACCGATTAAGAGATGAGTAGCGCTACAAGAGCGATTGTCGATTTTTGCTAATTGCGCTGACACTCTCGACCAGTTGCACTTGACAAGATTTTTGACCACGGAAGTGGCGCCCTCCGGCCATTGCCACTGTTGCAGTTTTCGCTCGACGACATTCGTTCTGCACTTGATCATTTAGGTACGTGGGTATATTCTCTGGAAGGCTTGGCCATGTAGACTTTGAATTTTGGAGAAAGGCAGGACCATGCCACCATAGCGTAGAGTCAATCAACTCATTTATGGCTATCCCTCTAGAAACGACATAGAAAGCCATCGTCCATATACAAATTCTTAATTACAGCTCTAGAAGCCAGAGGCCATCTGGTCATATTATCTCTGGTACACAGTTGCATTGCTCTTGCTGCGCAAAAAGGAGCTGAAGCCATTCCAAATGTCACTCCTGTGAGCCAGTATTCAGCGATGTTACCCGCATCATCTGGCCACAAAATTCGCTGGAGGCCCCAATTCATTGGCGCTATCCTGACTTGTGGAAACATTTGCTTAATGTCCACCGAGACGCTGAAAGCATGCAAACGAAATCCCCAAATCAGATCAAATAGATCCCTCTGCAATTTGGGGCCAATCATCTTCACATCATTCAAGGACATTCCTGTATCAGTTTTGCATGGTGCATCAAATACCACGCGAAATTTCCTTAACACAGCGTGGTGTGGGATATAGTAGACTGATCCTTCAGGTGCCCTATCCGCTGGCTGCATCCAGCCCTTCGATAAATATTCGTTCATAAATGCATGGTACTTGTCTTTCAATTCGGATTCCCGCTTGAATCGTTGTTCTAAACGGAGAAAACGCTGCAGTGCCATTGCCCGATTGGAACCAATGCGGTTCCAGTCTGCGCGAAGAGGGATTTGGAATACATGACGTTCAGCCTGTGGATCAAAATGATGCGTGTTTAGGAAATGTGTTTCACATTTTTGCTGCTCTACAGTCCAGTGCGCTTGATCTCTAGAGAATCCCTCAATTTCGAAGAAACCTTTCATTAACATGTGAAGGCACCGGCCCTCCGACCCTTTCGTACCAGTTGCGGCCAGGATGCTGGATGTTGTTCGATGAGTGGAGATGCTGTGTTTCTGTTGAGAAAGAACGCAGAGTCTTGGAATTCAGGTGTGCTTTATTCAACGACTTAGAAGCGAGAGAGATAATATATGTGGATAATGAAAGTAGGAAGTTAAGAATAAAGTAAATTAGGTAGGGTTGAGAGATGTTATATTTCTAACACCCTCACTTATTGAAATAGTTAATTATACAAAATAACAATTCATTTTTCAAGGAACAAATTTTTACGAAAAGTGTAAGAAGTGTACTCGTATGTCTAATTATTTTTCATTAATTTTTCAATACAATTTTTGATGCCCATTCTTTTGGCAGTATTTAATATTTTGTTGATAGATACTGCTTTGCTTAGGCAATCAGCTACCATTTGTTCAGTTGGGCCATAGTAAACTTCAAACATCCCAGCATTGATGTAGTCGCGTATAAAGTGGTGACGCACGTCAATGTGCTTTGACCTTGCACGGAAAGAATCTGTTTGAGCCAAGGCTAGCACTGATTGATTATCGCAGGCAATTTTGATAGGCCTCCGGTCGACCGCCGACTCGAACTCTTTGCCGAATTGTTGTAGCCAGATTGCTTCCTACACAGCTGACGACATCGCCATATACTTCGCGTCGGTACTCGACAGCGCAACGGTTGGTTGTCTTTTGCTGCCCCAGGATATTGCTCCACCACATAGCGTAAAGACATATGCAGTACAAGAGCGCCTCTTATCGATGTCGGACGCCCAGTCCGCGTCCGAGTAACCCACGAGACCTTCAGAGCCGCCATAAAAAAGTTTATAATTAACAGTGCCATTTAGGTACCTGAAAATTCGTTTAACAGCGGCCCAGTGGGGTTTTCCATGATTTGCGTTCAACCGACTAACAAATGCAATGTCAGGCCGCAAGCCCTGTGCTAGATATAACAGACTCCCTATGGCCTCCTGGTACGGTACGCTTACCAATTCTTCGTCGCAGTCGTTCAGCGATAACTTTTGGTTAATATCACTTGGCGTCGATATCGGCTTCGAATTTTCCATGCCGAATTGTTTCAGTATTTCGTGAGCGTATTTTTGCTGATCCAAGTAAACTCCTGCTGCACTATAAGTAATACTGAAACCAACACAAGTTTTCGCCACACCATGTACTTCATCTTAAATGTTGTGGTAAGTTGACGCACAAATTCATCACGAACTGCAGGGTCCTCCCAAAAAACGAGTATGTCGTCAACATATATGGCAACGATTAGTTTTGCGTCGTGTCTGAAGTAAACGCAGGGATCTGTTTTGGATTTCATTAAACCGAAATCTCGCAATGTTTTATCTAACAATAGGTTCCACTGTCGGCCACTTTGCTTTAGCCCGTAGATAGCTTTGCGTAATTTGCAAATTTTTCCGCTGTTTTCACCGCAGCCATCGGGCAGCTCTATAAAAATTTCTTCCGTCAAGTCGCTTTATAGGTGTGCAGTGACAGCGTCTAACTGATAAATTTTGAGCCCCAGTTTGACGGATAGAGCGATCAAATAGCGTATCGACGTGTAGCGCACTACAGGGGAGAAGGTTTCGCTGTAGTCTATCCCGAATTGCTGGGAACAACCTTTGGCAACAAGGCGAGTTTTATAGCGAATAACGTTACCTTTTTCGTCGCGTTTTGTGCGAAAAACCCACTTTGATTTAATCGCCTTTCGATTAACAGGCATATTGCATATAGCCCATGTTTGATTTTCGGCGAGAGAGCTTAACTCGCATTGCATAGCGGACTTCCAGCTTTCGCAGTCGGCGTTAGACAAAACTTCGTGCACAGTGAGTGGATCGTCACACGTGTCTCTTGTTGCTGCGAAATGCGTAACATAACCCTGACTGCCGAAGTCGCGCGGAACAGCAGGCCTCGTTGATTTTCGCAATGATTCTGGTATCGATATTTCAATGTCTGGAACGAACGTATCGTCTGTAGCATCGTCGAAAGTCTCTTCGCTTGCGTCTTCATCAAAGTCTTCGCTCTTTACAGCTTTGTGTTCTTCTTCCAATGCCCTCACTGAAGGTGAATCGTCTTCAACATCGACTGGAACAAATGAAACGATTCTGGGCTCGGTTTCCATGAAGACTACATCGCGGCTCGTTGTAATTTTCTTCGTTTGTGGATTAATACAACGGTACCCTTTTGTTAAGTCGCTATACCCAACAAACATCAGCTTCTGCGCCTTTGGATCCCATTTGTGTCTGCGTTGTTTAGGTATGACAACCATCACGGTAGATCCAAAAATTCGTATTCCATTTAAATCGACGTCACGACCTGTCCACAGTTTTTCCGGAATTTGCCCATTTAATGCTGAACTAGGTGAACGGTTTATAATATATACCGCCGTATTTACCGCCTCTCCCCAATACGATTTAGATAAGTCAGCATCAGATAACATGCATTTGGCACGTTCTACAAACATACGGTTGTATCGTTCGGCGACTCCGTTTTGCTGGGGAGTGTAAGCAGCTGATTTTTGTTGTAATATGCCGAACGAACGACAGAGCGAATCGAACTGCTCGCCGACAATTTCGGTCCCGTTGTCCGTGCGTATTACTTTAATGCTTTTATCGCACTGTTTTTCGGCATACCGCTTAAAGCTTTTGAAGCAATCGGCAACTTCGGATTTCTGTTTTATTAAATAGAGAAAAACTTTCCGGGAATAGTCATCCACAAAGGAGAGGAAATATCGCGAGCCTCCTAAAGAGGTTGTCTCCATTGGACCACATAGATCTGCATGGACAAGCTGAAGCAATTAATTAGTTCGTATTCCGACGCCTTTAAAGGGACCTCGTGATAGTTTGCCTTTGTGACAGGCCTCGCATTTGGCTAATATGCTTGCATCTCCATTAAAGTCGACTACATTACCCTTTTGTAAAACATTTAAGTCATTATAGTTCAATTGGCCAAGGCGACGATGCCACGTCACCACGTCCACTTTTGCATTGGCGAGCAAGCACGAAACCGATTCTACGCGAAACTTAAACACGCCGGCGGAACCGTTAGCTTCGGCGACAAGCTCGTTACTTCGATCGAATATTTGACATCGGCCTTTGTTAAAAGGAAAAAATTAATTCCCGTTTTCAAGTATTTGTGAAACTGATAGCAAATTAGAGGTTAGTTGAGGAACAAACAACACTTCTTTCATTTCGATTTCAGTACGTCCCAAGCAAAACTTGACATTGCCGATGCCTTCAACAGTCATTCTTTCGTTATTTGCAGTTATGATTTCTTGAATAGGGGACACGCGTAGGCAATTAAATTTGTTTTTATAGGGTGTCATGTGTCTGGATGCACCACTGTCGATGTACCACTCATTTTGATCTTGCTCGTTTTTATACGACACGTAAGCACTAAAGGCTACCTTCCGACCATTGGTATTGCTTAAGTTTTGGCGAAGTTTTTTATGCTCATTGCAATCTTTACTAAAATGGCCTTTTCGTCCACAATTATTGCACTTTAGATTTTGTTTGTTAAGTTTAGGGTATTTTTTCTTCACACTTAAAAATGCACTTCCACCGTTTGCTGTTTTTTCATAGTCTCCATCTAGCAGCTTCATTTTAATGTTTTCACCGGTAATTTTTGTTCCACTAGTTTCTATGCCCATTATGAACGGCTTAAAGTCATCGCTTAACCCCGCAAGCATTATGGCTCATAACCATTCGTCGCTTATATCGAAACCGATACATGAGAGCTTATTCGCGGTATTGACGAGCTGATTAACATAAATGGCCATTGATTCACAATTTTCAAGGCGCGCCGTGATCAGTTTTCGCAATAGACCGATTTTTCGCGTGAGTCCAGAATCTTCGTATACACGTTGAAGGGTTTGCCAAATGTTGGCCGCAGTTTTATGATTTTGTATATGAACGTATATAGATTCATTCACGGACAAGATAATTTTAGCACGCGCTCTACGCAACTTCTTCTCATCGGTTTCTTTCACAGGATCCGTAATGCAATTATGTAGATCGCTCAGCTCCAATATACTTTCCATGGCAAACTTCCACGTGTGGAAGTTTTCACTACGAAGCGAAGCTTTTTTATCGGGTGCGTGTCCGAACCGCACATCTTGTTTAATTTATTTACAACGAATGTATTTATTAAACACGCTACTTGCACAAACTTCTCGCTTTTAATAAAATAAGCAACATATGCTTTTATTTAAAAGGCTTAACCACGACACGTATCAAATCAGATTTGGCTACTTGCAGACGCGCTATTGAATGGGCCCATAACCTGCTGAGAAAGAACGCAGAGTCTTGGCATTCACGTGTGATTTATTCAACGACTTAGAAGCGAGAGAGATAATATACTCGTATGTGGATAATGAAAGTAGGAAGTTAAGAATAAAGTAAATTAGGTGGGGTTGCCAGAGTTATATTTTTAACAGTTTCAAATTGTTGGCTGGTGAAATTTACTTCTGCCCTAGTGTCACATATAACCCGCCTTTGAACAGCTTCTCCAATATGGTCAAAAAACGTACCTGGGCCGTGGCCAGTAATGCAAAGTGTAGATGAAGCATTTTCTGTGATTGTGAAGACGATTTCATAAGGTTGGTTTGTGCTGAAGAAACAGAGGTGGCGGAAACCCAGAGACTGGTTTCACCTTTGCGCCCTATTTGCTATTGCTCTTTTATTGGGGGGGTCGTCAGCGGCTGCAACCAATACAGGTGTTCCCATTGGTCTCGATGCTGCACTGTTAACAGATATGTTCGTGGACAAAGAATGCTATTGTGAGGCTCCTGGGAGCAGCGAGGACATCGGGTCATTACGCAATTTCGTGACATGTGTCCGCGGCGTAGGAAATTATGGCATAGTCCTAGTTCATTAAGTCGTAGAATTTTATCACCGCGACTCACATGTCCAATGCCTGGGCAACTATGAAAAGCATGATTACCAGAGCAGTTTTGACATGGATTATAGATAGTTGCCGGTTGGGCAGTAGATCTTGCCATGATAACTCATGGGGAGATTGTTCATTCTGCGCCCCTCATCATTCGCCGAAGTCTGCATTCACTTTGTATTACCACGACCTATCACTCCGCTAGATCTCCGTTCCAACCAGCTGAAGGAGTCTCTTTGTAAGCTTGGTATACGATCTGTTGGCCGAGCCATTTCCCATTGGCTGCGAGAGAAACTGTCCAGGCGGGACTCAAGAAAATTCAAGACTACCAAATCACTCTGCTCCTCAGAGTATAATTGTCTTGCCAGCATACGCATACTATGTCGCGTAGTACCAAGCATATTCCGAATCAGAGTATAATCTGCTCTCTGCCACACAGGATAATCGAAAATCACTGAACAATGTGCTGTGTGACACAAATACTCTTTATCAAATGATGTGCATGTGTCCCACACATCTACAAAACTGTCTTCTAGCAGAGGCCAAAACCCCAATACCCTGGCCGCGCCATCTTTTTCACATGCTTGCAATCGACGAAGTTTCTGCAGGTTCGTTAAATAATGATTCTGCATAGGGTTACCAGAAGTCTAGGAAAAAATAAGAGAACTCTTGACAAAAAAAAGAGAACAAAAAGAGGACTTTTTTAATTCAATAACATTTATTGTAAAGTAAAAACATAAAATAAAAATTTTTAAAATATTGCATATTCCATTTTTTTGTTTTAAAACATTTGTTGAAAAAGTAATAACATAAAATACAAATTAGTTAATAATAAATATAATAAATTTTATAATGAATATATTAAGTTTTCCTCATAAAGTAAATAAAAAACATCATACATCTACTAATTATTTCAAAAAGTTAAACAAAATAAAGGTTTAAATAAATGAGATCCAACAAAAAAAAGAGGACTTTCAATTTTCAAAAAAGAGAAAAAAAGATCTCGAGAAAAAAAGAGAACATGTCCTCTTTTAAAGAGATATGATGGCAACGCTAATTCTGCACAACCTCTGCAGCAAATACGTCTCGAAACTGGATCCACTCTTGATGGTCGCCACGGAATATTGGGAGCCGATCTGTAAGTGGCAAATCAGCATTCTGCGGCTGTGGTACGCCTGCTTCACAGCCTAGATGACCCTGTGATGAATATACGCGTGGCTCCTTTAAAGATATTTTTTGTCGCAGTTTCGCGGGAACTTGCAGAAATGCATCTTCAATGCGCTTGTATAATGATAGATCTCGATTTTGTAAAGTTGTATGTCGCTCTTGCCGCTGCAGCATACCAAATGTGTCCTCAACGCTTTTCCACGCTGACATCAATATTTCCAGGCACGCTTTTATAACCTCAACGTTATCAACCGTTTCTATTGCTGTTGTTACCCAGTCCAATTTACGTTTGATTTGAGCAGCCGCCATATTAACATCAATGCGCATTTCACAAGATGATCCAATATCGCTTGATATAGTCGCGTCTATATTATCACTGGCTGGCATTCCTCCTTCTGCTGTGATATTGACTGCTGCCTCTGAGGTTTCGATCGTATGTCCGGTTTGTCGCGCTCGTCTTGTACCTGTAAAACAAATTCGCTCTAATCAAATTCACTCTAGTCGTTCAGTTAGTACCTGAACTATTCGCTCTAACCGCCTCTCTTCGCTCTAGTGACCTTTTCACTTTATCGTCTCCCGGAGCGGTAGCAGTGCCAAAGAAGACAAAGAAAAGACATTCAATTCCCTCCATTTTTATTCACCGTTTCGACCATTTTTTTTGGTCGCACGTATAGTGTATGTGAATTTATTGTGTTTGTTGTAAAAATATTCCATATCCCTGTAGTGAAAATTATAGGCAGTCTTCAAAATCTACTACTAAATTTAATAGTAAAAAATCAAGTGGTTAATTTACTAGTTCAAAACTTATCTATAAGTTAACCAGTTACTGACTTCTGCGGCACTTCATTGCCGTGTATACCAAATTTTTCCTTCCTTGTCAATTTAATTAAAAAGGAAGTAAAGACAAACATTGGAATTTGAAGAAAAACAGTTATTTTTATAATTTCAAGCACTTTTTGTAATTCCTCAATTTAGATATAAATCTTCAAGCTAACGCGTGTTTTAAAATATCCGCAAAGTGTCCGTAAAGAAGAGTGGAAATGTGGCACCATGAATTAACATGCTGAATTAATGTCGAGTACACATTATTATATTATGTACATACATACATATACTCGTATATGAATTTTGCATATAATCTGAGTTTTACTAGTACTTTAACTAGTTGGTTTCACTGCTGGGATGTTGTCTAAAATAGCGAATATTCGGAGAAAAAAATCAGAAGAAATCAGGGCTACGTTTAAATTAAACTTTTAGGGGTCACTTCATTTGTATTTTAAAAACAACTGCGAAACTTCTAAAAAGAAAATAAAATAATAAATAAAAAAAAAATTGTATTATTTAATTTGGAATTGAAAACTCAAATGCTAACAAGTTCTTTTCATAAATTATAACTATTCTTAATGTAAAATCTGATCCAATTGCTTTCCATTTACACTTCTGTTCACTGTAAACGCACCATAGTAATCATAAGATGTAGAATATGTTGCGATCGTTGTTTTGGCGTCTACCGTCTGTAGGTTTGTTTTGCTCCTCTCCTTCTTTTGTTCCTTCCACTTGTCCGCTTTGCTGGTGAATGCGGCCAGGCTGAAACCTACCAGACGATTCTGAGGTACAGATGGCGCTGCCTCAGAATAGTAGAAATTCTAACGAAAGGTGACTGACCGCCTCGACCGCTGGAGCGGTCACTGATGGAATAGCGGAAGAGGCCGAGGAAATGAAAAAGATACGGTTTCAGGAAGGAGAAAGAAAAATGATATAAGGCAGTGGTAGAAAAAAAAACGAGAGAAGGTGTGAAGTGTTGAGGAAGAAAAGTTGTGTCGAACATTTTTGGTTGCCGCGCACGTTTAAATTTTGTGTTTTACTGTGAAGGTTTTTTTTTTGGAGCGAGAAAATTAAGATTTTTTATTTTGCATTTCGTGTCGGATTTTGCATGGATAGTCTCTCGTCTCGTCCGTGGTCCTGTTATTTATTCGGATATATTTAACGTGTGAAAGATTCCAATTCAAAAATTTTTTTTTGAATGCAATTACAATGTACATGTGTCGAAAATAAACGTTAAAATTTTGAATCAATTTAAAGTGTTAGTTTAGTTTAAAGAGTTGGCGTTAGAAAGTTTACCTTGATTATTGAGTGTGCTGACTAGATCCATAACCGCTTGTTTCCGGCCCATCCCATAAGAGGGATAACTTATTGTTCCGGCCCACCCCATTCGAGCATCGGAGGAAAAGGAGGCTGCCGCCCGCCCCTAGAGATAAGTATATATTTGTTAAGTATACGCGTGTATACATAGGTATTATTAAGTATTCACGTGTATGTAGGTATTATTAAGTATACGCGTATATATATGCTATTTATTTAAGTACAAGTAGAATGTTTAGTATGTTTAATTTTATGTTGAAAATGTTAGGCTAAGGCGGACAATATGGGGCGGGCTCGCTTGTCGTCGTAGAGGAGGATGTTAGAAAACATGGTGAGTCGAAGTTTTTTTTTTGTAGTGTTGTCCCACCCGATGCAGTGTGGCGGGTTAAGGACCACGACCATTGCGGTGAGCTAGCCGTGGCCACCACACTGCATCATTCTAGTGGTGCGGTAACAAATAATAATTATTTGGTTTTTGGACATAATATTATACTACTAATAACTAAAATAATTAATAAAAATTCATTTATTTTAAAATGGGGTCCGACTGCCCCAGTAGTACCCCAAGCGTGGCTAAATATGCATGGCCATGAACGAATGAAAGTGCACAGGGGACAGTAAAAATATTAGAATTTGAAACAGAAGGAGACAAAAATTAAGAAATTGACGGTCAAAAGAGAATTCAACGTTTCTACAGTATTCTCACAAATAACAACAGTTTCAATAATCTCAGAAAAATCTTCAAAATAGCACCTAAACGAATTAAGTTAACGGCTTTATGCTTTTATTTAAACAGAGGTAGTGTTTCTTTTTTTAATAATGTAGAAAACAATTTTTTATTTTGTCGAATTAATTTTTTTACTTAAACGTAACTGGAATATTTCGACTAATGACAAATTATCAAAGAAATTGTATGTTTTCAGTTATTTTGAGAAGTTAAGTGAATTGAGGAATGACGAAAGTTAGAGTTAAGGGGGGGGCACTGTATTTTTACCACTACATACATCAATTTTTTCAGTAGCAGAGCTCGCACAAATACATTCAAATTAAGTGTCTATTCTTGTATGTTCTTTGGCAGTGCCTTTAGCACTGTTCGCTCTTTTCGCAATCTTTGCTTTAGGTATTTGTAGTTGAAATTGCAGAATAAATTGCTCTGGAATGAAAAAATAACCATTAATAATCTGGGGGAATATGCTCGTATACTATATGCTCCTTCACTGTTATTTTCTATACTATAACACAACCAAATAAGGCGCCCTTTCAAACTTGAATGGTGCAGTGACGAAACGGCCACACTGCTTATCCCCTTTTGCTGACCCTATATGGTATAAGTTAGCAACACACGTGTTGCATGCCATTGGCGCCATGCGCTTGCGCAGCAGTGCAAAGCATAGCACATAATATGCTGCAACAGCGTATGCGTAGACACGGTAGACGGTGATGGTTCTCGGTGCCAGAGGAATTGGCAAGTCATGTGTTGAATGTTGTTGGCGCCAAGCGCAGCCGTGAGACGCTGCCCCGAAACGCCGCCTCGCAGCACTGTCGCCATGCGCTTGTCGACGGCATATGGGACAGGAATCACTAAATTGGGAAAACCTAACCTACACAAAGCGCCTCTATATATGCAATATGAATACACTTGGCCCGATATATACATATGAACATGAAATCAATTCGTCGGACTCACCGTACAAATTCCCCAGCGCTGCTACCCTATATTTTAACAATTTGTAGAACTTAAAATTTATTCTGCTATTCTATTTCGAATGACAGCTTCAACGCAATTTATAAAATATAGTTTGGAAGTGCGACGCCATATCACCTTCTGCAAATACGTTAGCTGCTCCTTATTTGATGCGAATTTGACGTAATCTACGCTGCTCACGACTTCATGCGAATTTGTCAACGTTGCCTTGACAGTTTTGAGCTAATGTGGCGGAATTCTCGGAATCGCTTAAAATAATTTATGTTCCATTCCATATACGCACAACCAAATAAGACAAAACAAAGGAAAACCCCATTTAAGTGCAGCCAATGCTTTGCTCCTTTTTTCACACAATTTACGCACTCGCTCTTGTTAAAATTATCACTATTTTTCGCAAAAGTTGAATCTGATTCCTTACTTTGATATCAAATAAATGATGCCGGTAAATTAAGAATTTAATTCACACTCATGCAGAATTAACTTCGTTTTACTCCAATAGCTCATTTAGCAAATGGACTGTATTACGATTCGTCTCGAAGGACCAAATGTTCTAATCATATATTTTTATAATTTAGATTTATACTTTTTTTAAATTAAGGAAGTGATCTGCTCCCGGCAAGCGCTGCTTCTCAACTGCCTCTCCTTGGCCGCTGTCGTGTCGATGCTACTGATCGTTCGTGTGTTGCCTTCGTGCAGTGTCGCGAAGCTTTTGCTACATGCGCGAACAATCAGCAATGGTGGAGCTGCCAGCCACCACAGGCTATATCCAACAACAAGGGACGTCGAATAACAGCAAAAACGACATTAGACACAGAATAGTAGAGGGAATGCAGGAAAACGCTGATGGTGGCCTAGGGGGAAATAGTTGCAACAACAACAACAGTCATAAGAATGGCAAAAACATATATCAGTATGGCAATAGGCGGATTTGGCAACTAGACGAAACAGAACTTTGAACGAAGAACGGTTCACGTACAACAACAGCACTAGACACTGAATAGGAAATAAAGAAAAGCGTTGAAGTGGACCCCAGGGCGAATTTCATGCACTGAAGCTGGCTTATAAACGGCTTTCACCGATTCTATTGATACTTTTACTCCAGACAGAAGAGTAGTCTAAGGCATTCTACTGAGACTTTATTCCAAACATAAGAGCAGTCGAACGCTTCTACCGATTCTATTGCGACTAGTAGTATAGAATAGAGGTATATAGAATTGTAATATAAGGCTTCCACCTATTCTCGTGAGCTTTTTACTTCAGACATAACAGCAATATAAGGTTTTCACCGAGTCTCCTCGAATCAACACCAAACACGGAAAAGAAACTCAACGCACGCTATCCTGGACATATAGCGAGATCAGATGCATATGATTTACTTATAAGCCTAGTGGAATTAGGCATAATATTATCTAAGGAATATACAAATAACTCGGTTCTATGCAATAACTAATCTCCGTTTCTTAAGTTTCCTTAGGTAAACATTTTCAGTAACTGACTCCGGGAACTGGCTGAGCTAATTCTAGTAAAGGCCTTCTGACCTTTACTAGAATTAGTATATGCTCCGAACCATATGCTTTGCATGGCTTGTTTTGAGAACACCACTGCACTTTTTAGGGATTTGTAAGTTGCTTGAAGACGGAGAACACTGTCAGAAGCTGAAAGGAAGACTCAACCAATGTGTGAGCATAATTTTGTATCAGCTTTTGATTGAAGGGAACACTCAACTGAGTAACGAATGAAAATTGATGAGTTTTTATGTTGGAATTCAGTTAATTCGTTGCTGGTATGGGAGTTGCCTTTACATATTTTTCTTATAATTATATTGCAGCATAACTAAATATATATACAAGGAGTTGGGGGAGTGAGTGCTAGCAACTAAGGCCTTCGACTCGAAGAGGAAAAGATTTAGAAAAAAGCATTTTTGAGACCAAGCCCGTGGCAGGATTCGAATCCACGGCCATCGGTGGCCGGCATTTCTTGAAACATAAGGGAACGATTTCAAAGGGCGGAAAGCTGCCACGGGCTGGACATTTTCTAAATAACATTTAATAAATCCGTTAATGTGTAAATAAATAAAACAATTAATCTCTTCAGTTTTAGTTATAATATTTATTTTTTTATATTATTAATTTTTGAAAACTTTTTTTTATTACAGCAATTTACTTTTTTATTATTTCAATAGAAGACTATAATGGAAGCGATCACTTAGAAGCTATAATGGAAGCGATCACCAATACATTAGGTTTTCCATTAAAAAAGTGCCAAGCAACCATGACCACAACATAAGTGGACGCGCGACTCGCAAGTGGAATGTATCAAAGTTAAATCCGGAAGTGCTACTTGCTGAGCTGGAGGCAAACATTCCATTAGACAGCCACGCCAGCGATGCTAATAGCAAGGTGAAGCAGACCATGCAGTGTATAGGGAGAGCCTGTACCAAAGCAATACCGAAAATGAGACCAAATAAACACAAGAAGGCCGTTTACTGGTGGACAGAGGAAATAGCTCAACTCAGACGGGTCTGTGTGCGGTGTAGAAGAAAATACACTAGGTCCAGGCTTGTTGGATCCGCATTTGCCGAAAGAGAAAATCTCCAAGCTGCTGGAAAACCTTCAAAACTGCTATTCGCACCAGCAAGGAGAAGAAATGGGAGGAGCTCCGAAACAACATAAACAACAATCCATGGGGACTGGGATATAAAGTCGTAATGAAAAAGCTTGGAGCAAGAACATCGGTACCCCAACTAGAAGACCATTCTATGGAAAACATAGTAAACGCTCTATTTCCTATACATGCCTTAAGAGAAGAATCGGAAGTGCTGGTCAAGGAAGTCCCACCTCCTTTCACGGAAGCCGAACTTAAAGCAGCCGCCATAACCCTACAGAGAAACAAAGCACCGGGTATCGACGGTATTCCAGCAGAAGTCCTAAAAATAGTGTCAAATAGCCATGCCCAAGTACTCCTCGATATGTACAATGCCTGCCTGACAGAAGGAATATTCCCAGACGTATGGAAAAGACAGCGGCTAGTGCTCATCAGCAAGGGAAAAGGAAGCCCTGAATCACCGTCAGCATATCGACCACTGTGTATGCTAGACACCGCGGGCAAACTTTTGGAGCGACTCCTCAAACTCCGAAGAGCAGCAGCCATTGAAAACGCTGGGGGATTATCCACTCGACAACACGGTTTTCGATCAGGAAAGTCCACAATTGGCGCCGTAGAAGACGTTATAGAAAGTGTGCTAGCGGCACAGCAAGGAAATCTCTACTCCAGGCGAGTGGTACTCCTTGTTACATTAGACGTCAGAAACGCTTTCAACAGCGCTGGTGGGTGGATATGATCGAGGCACTTGAAAATCGTTTTCAGATACCAGCTTATCTGAAGAAGATAATCCGGAGCTACCTTAAATTTAGAATATTGATATACGAGACCAACAATGGCACCCGAAGCAAAACCATCACGTCAGGGGCAGCGCCAGGGTCCATCCTCGGACCGGACCTTTGCAATATAAGCTACGACGGCATTTTGCGCATAGAGATGCCAGATGACACTCATCTAGTCGGATACGCAGACGACATTGCGGCTTTCATCACCGCACGAGTTACATCCGCACTAACAACAACAACAACATCAATACCAACAGCAGCAGCTACATCAAATTCACTTTAAAATCATCCAGCATCAAATTCTTTGTAAAATCACCAATTTAAATTCGCAATAATCATCCAACTAGAATTCAATGTAAATTCATGAAATTCACTTCTTTAGAATAAGCATATTTTATGATATAAATACGTGTACTTTAAAATAATTTGTTCAATATAAAACTGATTGTGAAGTGGAAAGGTTCTTTCATTTCAACATCGTAACTCACGCGACTCGGGAGACGCCCAAAGATAGCTGAACCAGGTCATGATCAGAACCCAGAGGTGGCTCGATTCACATGGCTTGAAGTTGGCCACGGAAAAGACGGAACTGCTATTCCTCACGAGAAAGCACATTCCAATAGAAATCGACTTGAGAGTTTGCTCCGAGACCATCAGGACACAAAAGGTGATAAAGTACCTGGGAATTCAGCTTGACTCCAAGCTCACCTACTGGGCACAAATGCAAAATGCGGCGGCGAAGGCAGCACGGGTAACGGCTTCTCTCAGCAGACTAATGGCAAACATTGGAGGACCGACATCCAGCAAGAGGAAACTTCTTATGATGACAACGCACTCCATTCTGCTGTATGGTAGCGAATTGTTGGCTGACAAGCTGAAGGTGCACGCCCGAAGAAAAGTTGTATCCCCCGAAGACAAGCTAAAGCCAGTTAACTATTTCCATTTCCAATCACTGCAGCATGATTGAGAAGATACGACCCTGGACACAATCTTATGGGCGACTTTCTTAGCTCTATCACAGCGTAGGCTGGGTTTAGTCTCCGTGAAGTCCGTAATATAATTAAACATAAGGATTAAAAGTAGCCCCATTACTGAGTCTGTAGCCGTACGCTCCGGATTGTTCACAAGCATCGGAGGCGAGTGCTTTTTGGTGAGGACCTTACTAAGCCTTGCAGTCTCATCGACATCTTGAATCGATGTACAGAAAGTCTTTTAAGATTTACTCTCAGCGCATGCAGTCCCTGCATGGCTGCCATACCCTGATCATGTATTAATCGGTGAAGAATTTTCCAGTTTCATTTCTTAACTCATATCAAATAAGTATTCCACCATTGAGGGTCTGGCTTTCTCATGCGTCGGACGGGGGAGGAAGTTTCAAAGAGATTTTATGACGCTCCAGTAAAAAGTTACAAGCATTTGATTGTTGCAAATTTTGATAGGTATTGGACGCACCGTATAGAAGTTAGGGCCATTTGAAAACACTACAATCGATTCGGCAGCTCTTCTTATTTTGAAATTTTTGTAGGAACACCAAAAATTTTACTTGGCTAAGTTGGAATTTGTTCCCATATTTGATTCAGTGGTTGATGAAACAGAGAGGCCAAGTTAGATATTCTACGGTTTGTGGATAGAATAAAATCTTTCATATTAACAAATATAACTTTTAGGAGAATGCATTTTACCAGTGCTGCCAACTTTTTGAACAACTCAAATTCAGGCACTTGGATATTATTTTCCCAAACTGGGAATTGAACGAGATAATCTAAAAAACGAAAAACGGCAGAGGCTTCAAACAAAATTTAAGAAAACTCATCTATAAATGAATAAGCTCGTCTTTAGCATAAACTACTCTGACGAAAGATGCTCCTTTGGACCGGCCTCACTCTTCAGGTGTACACAAGAGAGGCTTCTTTAATAGAAAGTAACACTGCTCTCAGGAATTGTGTTCAACTCTCTTTAATTTTCCTACTTAGAATTGCTTTAAATTATTTGCTTGATGGCTTTGATTCCAGTTTAGATCTGCCACGACTGGCCCCGTTTATTGCCTCACACCTTCACAGTTAAGTGCGGTCCAATCGCTGCACCAATATGCCTTGCATAACAACAAATTCCAATTCCAAGTGCAATCTGGCAACTGGTGCTGAGAGGATCCTGTGCACCTCCAGGCTGCTCAAAAACATAACTTGGATTGTGCTGATGAGCCGAATTGAAGGAGCATCAGTATTGGATATTGAAATCCTTCCCTGGAATTTAGAGAGATCAATGCATTAATACCGTCCTCACTCAGTATAAACAATCCGCAAATGTTTGTGATTGCTTCAGAAATATTGGTAAGTCAATTCCTGCAATTTCCGACCACTCATTGTGAAGGATCGCTGCACTTTGGAACTGTACACCACACAAAGCAAGGCATGGAATTATATAAATGTGGCAAGGAATCCGTAAGATCTGTTCAAATGGGTGAACTAAAATGAGGTGGGGTACGGATCCAGTAACTATGCCACGTAATTACTTCATTCAAATGCGATTGGAAATTTCGCATCACATACATGGAGATACTTCAAGTCGAACGTAGTACTGGCTGATGATGCCAACATTTCCAACTGCCAGAATCTATCTCTCTTTAGGTGTGCCAAGACTGATTGCGGAACAATGCCCACAATTCTTGCCTTTGGTGAAGATTACAGTACAAATATGACGAGTACAGCGGCAGAAATTCTAAGAATCTAGAAAGATGTTGGACACAATTGAATCCAACCACATTTTCCATTATATGAATCAGGTTGAAGAAATGTGCGAGAGAGGAACGAATAAAAGATAAAGAGCAAAGCAAATTATGAGCTATCCAAAGCGGTATTTTGGGAACTCGTAGCAACAGTAGCTTCTTTCTACAGGCGCACCAGTCCTGGAGATCGGTTCGTGTCTGATTTATTTTTAGCATCATTTCAGTTTCGTGTGCGAGTAGTTCCAAGACCATTCATTGCCATCAGTGGCGTTAAGTAGCGATTGGTGCATAGAAGTGCATGGTTTAGGCGTCTCTCCTGGAGTAAGATTCTCTTTCATTCTTTGGTGTCCATATTGAGGGTACACATTTCCATTAGAGTGGAAGAAACTTATTTCTCTCCCATGTCTCTGTTTATGAATACTTACATCAAACATCTCCAGTAGAGTTGTGTCAATGATCCAGTTAGGTTGATCCACGCTTTTAGATAGATTCAGAGAAATGAAACGCAGCAGTTTGAATTTCCATCAGAGTTACACATGAAATATGCCTGGGGCCCTTATGGAATGAAGTCAATTAAAACATCTCTGGTTATTTGCTGAATATCGTATAATTTTCATTTTATTACACGTATGATTACATAGAAGAGAAATCGAAGAAGTCCGAAAGTTTGAAGAACTTGGAACCCAGTTACGAGAAACTTCTACAACTCGCAATCATCTTTTAATGCATCATCATCCTCTTCAAATTGTACAAGAGGAAATGACACAAATACCGATTTCCAGTTTGTAAATTCTCGGCTGTCCGATTGTAACATAATTTGATTATAAAGCAGTGTATCGATCCACCTTGCTTTCGGATTAAAGTTTTTCTTGCATAAAGTTATTGTAAAATCTTCGCATGCACCATCGACGAACTCCCATTGAAAGGACGCAAGTATATCCAAATCCCTATTAAGTACCTCTACCGTGATCGGATCGTCCTTTTGTCGTTTTTCTAATACAATTCGCATTCCGTTCTTGAAAAAAGTCGCCTCCCTTTTTGAGAGAGCAGAAGCAGCTAGGAGCGACAATAAAGCTAAGAAGAATATACTTCGGTGCGACATGACGAAATAGATTTAGTTTCAATTGAATACTGTTGACTAATTGGCAGTTGTGGTGCGCATTTTATACAATTTGGGCACTGTTTTTGTCAACTTAATAAATGGTCTATTGACGTCAACGAGAGAAACACTCATGCTGAACGGCGTTTTTATAAATATTATCAATTGTTTATAGAAACAATGCACCAAATGTAGAAACAAAGGTTCTGTTGTGTTCCACAATTCAGAGCGGAGAAAATAACAAAGTTTTGAATTGCTCTCAAGGTTTCGAATGACGCAAAAGTTCTTCAAGCTGACAGGCGTTTTTAAATTATTATCAATTCTTTATAAAAACAATGGACCAAATGTAAAAACAAAGGTTCTGTTGTGTTCCACAATTTAGAGGAAAATAACAAAGTTTTGAATTGCTCTCAAGGTTTCGAATGACGCAAAAGTTCTTCAAGCTGACAGGCGTTTTTAAATTATTATCAATTGTTTATAAAAACAATGGACCAAATGTAAAAACAAAGGTTCTGTTGTGTTCCACAATTCAGTGCGAAGAAAATAATAACTTTCTGAATTGCTCTCAAGGTTACGAATGACGCAAAACGCCGCACGTGTCGATCGACTTTTATACGCTGAACGCTTGTAAGGCCAAAAACGGTGTACTAAATTTGGGCGGCTGAGCTGTTTTGCAACTACCAGAAGGAGGCGTGGCAGGCAAGGATATACAGTTTGTCAAGAAAGTGTTTTGACAATGTAAAAAATTGGTGAATTTGATTTCTCCCCTTCACAAGTATTTCTTTATTGTCCGGATTAATTTCTTTGATTCATTTCATTTAATCAATGTATTTACTAAAGAACAGTAATAAAAAAATAAATATTGATATTAAGATACAAAAAACATAACGAAACCAAAAATAGGCAAACAATTTGCTGTCAAGAAAGTGTTTTTACAATTCCCTTTCGAACTAATTTAGCAGCGCAATGCATTCGCCGCTATCAGGTCCATGCTTCACCATGCTTTGTGCGCAGTTTAGACGCAAATTGATCGAAAATAGTTGTTCTTGGCTCATCGAATATAGTATTTCTTGCAATCTTATTGTGAATTTACGATGCCTGCTGAAAAAACGGCATTTGATATGACTCAATTGCTTTACTATAGCCACCGCATCCGCAAAAGTGTCCAGGAATTGTCCGAGATGTTTTCTTTGACCAGACAAACTATTTTTATTTTAAATCGCGTAAAAAAGTCTGTTGCCAAAACCATCGCACTTCCGTTCGCACAAAATATCAGATAGAACAGAATGCATTTTGGTAAGGAAAGTAGGCGAAAATCCGAAGATTTCTACGATAAGCCTTTTAAGTTTACTCAAAGAAGATTGGGATTCCGCGGTTACCTTCGAAACAGTAAGGCAGCGCCTGATAAAGCACCAGGATATGTCAAGAGTTGCTCGGAAAAACCAATGCTTTCCACACAATACATTGAAAAGCGATTCTCTTTCACTGGGATGTATTTTGCCAAACTGAATGTCTATTGGGATGACGCTGTATGTTGCGATGGGACTAAAATCATGCTTTACTATAATGGTGGCCCTAACAGCGTGTGGCGACAACCGTTAAACGCATTGGAGAATCGAAATATATTACAATCCAATATTTAAATTCGGCAAACTTTCTGTCATGGCATCGGGGAGTACATCCTGTAAAGGAGGAAGAGGACTATATTTCATAGAGAATAGAAATGATGCAATACAATATTTGGATATTTTCAAACGATATTTGGTAAACAGCGCAGACTATTGTGGGTTCAATATTGATAACAATCCGCAGTTCAAATATAACCAAGATAATGACCCAAAACATAGGGCGCATATGGTAAGGATGTGGGTACTTCATAATTACAAAAAAGTGTTAGATACGCCACCCCAGAATCCACACTTGAACCCCATTGAAAACTTGTGGGAACTTTTAAGAAAAAAGGCGGCGAGAGGCAACCAAAAGGTGGAGCAGCGCTCAAAACGGCAATTCTAGAGGAATGAAATAAAATATCAAGCAAATACGATGTGCAGAAGTTGATTTACTCCCTGAGGAGAATACTACAAGTCGTGACAGATGCTGAAGGGGGCCATACAAAGTATTACACGCTTTATAGTCCTAATTTTCTTTTCTTTCTTTAATTTTTATAAATAAGTTCTGATTTGTGAAAACACTTTCTTGACAGCAAATTTTTTGACCACTTTTCGTTTTTGTGGTATTTTGTGTCTTAATTTTAATAATCGTTTTTTTGTCGTCACTGTTCATTAGTAGATACATTAATTAAGTGAAATGAATTAAAACAATTAATAAAAACAATAAGGAAGTACTATATTATGTACGGAGAAAATTTAACTGACGAATTTCGTACCTTGCCTAAACACTTTCTTCACAAACTGTGCATATCAATAAGTAAATAGTCAGTTCTTTCCATAGCACATCCACCTTCAATTTGTCGCCCTTAACAAATCCTCTGGTGATGTCCTTAACCTGAGCATGATTTCTGTGAACTATTTTATACTACCACTGATAAACAATATCATATAATTTTTTGGAAACATTTTTTCTATTTTTATGTTGTAATTACACTCTCCTCTGCACTCATCCCCTTCATAAGAACGCGCTGAAGCCATCACCAATCACTTACTTTTTTAGTGAATTCGAAGTGATCGAAACTGAAATGGAGAATTTGCCCGTATATCTTTTGAGTATAATGTAACTTTTGGGGAGTACTACAGATTACGAGGGTAGGTCAATAAGTCCTCAAACACTATAGACAAATATTTTATTTTGAATGGATTTATTTTTTGATTTCATGTTCCCCTTCCTTGATAACCGTTTATGTTCTATTCGGAAACTATCAGGACCATGAAGAATATTACAAATGCAAATACTCTTTAACGACATTCATACAGATCGATATATGGAGTAGAGCAACCTTTTTGAAGTTGAATTTGAGACGTCGGACGTTGTGGTGTGATTGCGATATTCAAGACCGTCTGTCCATCTGTGGCCACTTTTTTCCATACCATTGGAGATATCTTCATGAAAATTTGCAAAAGTATGGCCTGGAGAATAAAACAGTACCAGATTGCTATATGAGTCCATTTGGGTAACGACCACGTCTATCTCCCATATATGCGCCTTCTTAAAATGACTATAACTTCGGGTAAATTCATGTATAGTGACGCATTGTGGCGTCAGTTCTACTAAACATACGTTCATAATTTAAGAGATTTGTAGACGAAATTAATGCGAAGCAGCATGTGGACATTATAAAATCATCTCCAGGAGATTGTGCTGATCACAGAAAGGACACGTCCAGTCTCCATATAAGGGTATTTCGGGACTATATTACCATAACTATGCTCATATTGATGATATATGAATTTGCAGTAATGTTTTTAGTTGGCGTTTGTGATGTGTGGAAGACAATATCGATAGCGGAGAACATACTTTTTGCGAATGTTGCAGTGTAAAATATTTAA
Source organism: Clusia tigrina (assembly GCA_920105625.2). NCBI lineage: Eukaryota > Metazoa > Arthropoda > Insecta > Diptera > Clusiidae > Clusia > Clusia tigrina. Next base: position 19,787,300 of record OV050030.1, read on the forward strand.
CCGAAAACAAATCAACATATCGAAGTAGTGCAGAGTAGGACCAAAGAAACATTCTAGACCTGCACGACTTTTTCTTGTACGCTTCAATTGGCGTCTGTAATTAGTACCCAAAATATTGTTCATATTTTTGCTAAATCCTTCTTTTCAGTGTTTGGACTTGTTTCCTTCAATACTTCACACTTCTGTTCTTCATAATACGGTTGTTGTGGCACATAACTTGCCACATCGCTGTACACTTCCAGCAATTCAATAATAATTCTGTTCAAACATTCTCCGCCATCCGATACGTTCGGTTGCAGCAAGTTTTTGATTGAAATGCACCTGTACGTCAAAGAGCCTTCAATAATCAATCCAACTCATTGGGATTTTGGCCCATGCTGGCTTCAAGCATTGCCTCACTCACCCAAGTAAAATTCTATGTCAATCAGATTGACCGTGTATTGGGAGCTTAATGCGGTGAAGAATTGCGTAGGTCTAAATCTACCAACAACATACACGACGCGAGTAGAATAGAGCCAAGGCAATTGCTTTATATAGAAAATACAACCACAGCGTAAAGGCAATGGCGAAATACCAACAACAAAAACAATAGAACAGACACGAATGTGAGAAGAAGAAAGAACGACAGAACGACCGTTGCGCGTGCAACTAGCAAGTACAGAGCACAAAGAAGAGAGCGAGAAATTGTTAATATTTAAACCAAGGCATACTTTTTGCTCACTGATGCAAACACAGTTTTAACATTTAAATATTTCAAACTTTTTTTCTCAGCTGACAAGACCTAAAGAATAACAACAACTCCAATGAAGTGGTGAATGATCAGTGTTCAAATCATAAATTTTTATAATTTAGATTTGCCTCTCCTTGGCCGTTATCCTCCGGCCTTGAGACTCGATGCCATTCGAGGCTCAACTGGTTCTACGGGTAGCAAACATAATCGCTCTATGGGTCGAGTGATTGTACCATGTCCAGTCCACAGTGTGACATTCCGCACCAAACCGTCTGAGCCCGGGTGCACTTCAATAACACGAGCCATAATTCAAAGTGTTGGAGGTGTCGCTTCATTTTTAATGACGACTAAATCGCCCTTCTTCATATTTTGTCGAGCCTCTCGCCATTTGGGACGCTGCTGTAATTCATGTAGGTAGCTGTCGCTCCATAATTTCCAGAATCTCTGGGCCATTTGTTGCCGCGGTTGCCAATAGGTTAGACAGTTCTCCGGCCGTGCTGACGGAACTTTCTCTCATAGAGCTGGGACCAAGGATTCACCGATCAACAAATGCCCAGGTGTTATAGCATTAAGGTCTTGTGGGTTGGCGCTCTGTGCGCATAGTGGGCGCGAGTTGAGGATAGCTCCGATTTCCGCGAGTAAGATCTGCATGGCTTCAACAGTCAATAAGCGTGCTCCCATGACACGACGTAAGTGGTATTTGACAGCCTTGACGGCAGCCTAACAAATGCCGCCCTAATAGATTGCCGACGGGGTGATGAAATGCCATTGTAATTGTCGCGATGACATTTTTCATATAAATCTGATGCCTGCCAAGTGAGCAGCATGCGGCTCAGCTCCCTCTCTGCTCCTACAATATTTGTCCCATTATCGCTCCAGAGAATCGAAAAATGACCGTAGCGAGATATAAAACGTATGAAGGCCAGCATAAACGCATTCGTGGTTGAGTCTGGCACAAATTCCAAATGTACTGCCTTCGACACCATGCAAACAAATACAGATATGTAAGCCTTTATAACAACCCTTCCTCTCCTCTTACTAGTATGGGACCGGCATAATCCACCCCGGCAAGCAGAAATGGGCGTGCAGGACGTACACGCCAACTTGGGAGCTCTCCCATCATTTGCTCGCTCATTTTTGCTCTTAGTTTTTCGCATGTAATGCAGTCTTTAATTAGCGTTTCAGCAAGTGGCCGTGAACTTATAATCCAATAACGTTGTCTTAATCTGGATATGAGCTGTTGTGCCCCGCAAGGCGATAAGTTAAGGTGCGTCGAAAGTGCCAATATCCAGGCCCAGCGCCCCTTTCCCGGTAATTTAGTAGGATTACACCGCTCGATTGGTAAGTCCGCATTCTGCAATCGACCATGCATACGCAATAAACCGTCTTGCACGAATGGGGTCAGTGCTCCTATAGCATTCGACAAACGCGGTCTTTTGGCTGACATATTGTTCTCGCCGTTCTGCTGCAATGCTTGGATATCGGTTTTGAAATGGTCATATTGCTCCTGCTTAATCCAATGAGATAATGATTCATCCAGTTCACTGACACTCAGATGATCTTTATTCTCCCTTCGTAATGGCGTTTTACAATTGCTTATAAATCTACGTATCCAAGCTGTCACCCGAATTAACCGATTTAGAGATGAGTAGCGATACAAGAGCGATTGTCGATTTTTCCTAATTGCGCTGACACTTTCGACCAATTGCACTTGACAAGATTTTTGACCACGGAACTGGCGCCCTCCGGCCATTGCCACTGTTGCAGTTTTCGCTCGACGACATTCGTTCTGCACTAGATCATCTAGGTACGTTGGTATATTCCCTGGTAGGCTTGGCCATGTAGACTTTGAATTTTGGAGAATGGCGGGACCATGCCACCATAACGTAGAGTCAATCAACTCACTTATGGATATCCCTCTAGAAATGAGATCGGCTGGATTATTGTCAGGGGGCACATATCGCCATTCTCACGCCTTCGACCTTTCCTTGATTTGTTGTACCCGATTTGCTGTGAATTGCTTAAGGGTACCAATGTCGCGATTTAACCAGCACAAGACCACCACAGAATTGGACCAGCAGATGACGTAATTTATTTGTATGTTATGCTCATCCTCGCAATCGGCTTGAGCACGGTGCATCAATTCAATGAGTAAGGTGGCAGCACGTGGCTCGAGGCGCGGTACGGTCTCAGTTTTTAATGGCGCAACCCTAGATTTGGCCAGTACCAGTCGAGATATGGGTTCTTTCTCGCTTATTATGACCATATATACTGCTGCTCCAAACGCTCGAGTTGATACATCTGCAAAGCCATGTAGAACCACCTTGAAATGTCGCGCGTAGCCAAACCAGCGTGTTATGCGGAGACGCTTGAATTGTGGGATTTCAGAGAATATCTTTTGCCATTCACTGATCAGTATATCTGGCAATGCCGTATCCCACGTGTTTTTCACTTCCTAAATGCGTTGAAGCAGGATCTTCGCTCTAACCACAAACGGTGCCGCTAATCCCTCTGGATCATAAATCCGTGCTATGACACTTAAAAACCATCGCTTCGTCCAGGCGGAAGGGGGAACCGTTGGCAACGACTGTACCTGAAATGTGAGCTCATCAGTCGTGGTATCCCATCTGAGTCCCAGCAATGATGCCTCGGCATTCTCATTTATCAAAATCTCATTATTTATCTAGATTGAATCCAAATAGTTCAGAATTCTTTAAGAATTGGAACGCCATTTTGCAAGCTCGAATCCACCTACGGCTGAAAGTTCACGCATCCGTTGACATAGGTTCAATAAATCATTTTCTGTGTCCGCACCGACCAAGCCATCGTCCATATACAAATTCTCAATTACAGCTCTAGAAGCCAGAGGCCATCTGGTCATATTATCTCTGGCACACCGTTGCATTGCTCTTGTTGCGCAAATAGGAGCTGAAGCCATTCAAAATGTCACTCCTGTGAGCCAGTATGTGCTTTATGTCCACCGAGACGCTGAAAGCATGCAAACGAAATCCCCAAATCAGATCAAATAGATCCCTCTGCAATGTGGGACCAATCATCTGCACATCATTCAAGGACAATCCAGTATCAGTTTTGCATGATGCATCAAATACCACGCGAAATTTCCTTAACACAGCGTGGTGTGGGAAATAATATACTGATCCTTCGGGTGCCCTAGCCGTTGGCTGCATCCATCCCTTCGATATTTGTCTTTCAATTCGGATTCCCGCTTGAATCGTTGTTCTAAACATAAAAAACGCTGCAGTGCCATTGCTCGATTGGAACCATAGCGGTTCCAGTCTGCGCGAAGTGGGATTTGTAATACATGACGTTCAGCCTGTGGATCAAAATGATGCGTATTTAGGAAATGTGTTTCACATTCTTGCTGCTCTACAGTCCAGTGCGCTTGATCGCTAGGGAATCCCTCACTTTCGAAGAAACCTTTCATTAACATGTCAAGGCGACGTTCCTCCGCCCCTTCACAGCTCTCGGCGGCAAGTGCGCCAACCAGTGCACCTGCACCAGCTAATGTTTCTCCAAGCACTAGCCAACCCACACGTGTTTGTTGCGCCCTGAGTCCGGATGCCAGTTGCCGCATATTTTTTACCCAATAGGCCCTGAATTGGAGCTGGATAACAGAATTTTGGGTCCGCTAGTTGAGCCGAAATATCACTTGGCACAAGTTGTTTCTCTAACTACCTTTGGGGAAGCAAGGTTTCGCCCAATATGGACTGTACTACTAAACAGGCTATGAATAACAGGCTCATAACCATAAATAGATATCACATGTCCCGAAATAGATTTATCGCATATTCGTGCTTTCGCACCAGATGCGGCCAGGATGCTGGATGTTGTTCGATGAGTGGAGATATGAAGCTATGTTACAAATTGTTGGCTGATGAAATTTACTCACCCCCTTTGAACAGCTTCTCCAATATGCGTCAAAAACCGTACCTGGGCCGTGGCCAGTAATGCAAGGTGTAGATCAAGCATGTTCTGTGATTGTGAAGACGATTTCATAAGGTTGGTTTGTGCTGAAGAAACAGAGGTGGCGAAAACCCCGAGACTGGTTTCATCTTTGCTCCTTATTTATTATCGCTCTTTTATTGGGGGGTCGTCAGCGGCTGCAACCAATACAGGTGTTCCCATTGGTCTCGATGCTGCACTGTTAATAGAGTTCGATGTATATGCTCGTAGACAAAAAATGCTATTGTGAGGCTCCTGTGAGCAGCGAGGGCATCGGCTCATTTCGCAATTTCGTGCCATGTGTCCGCGGCGTAGGCAATTATGGCATAGTCCTAGTTCATTAAGTCGTAGAATTTTATCAGCGCGACTTACATGTCCAATGCCTGGACACCTATGAAAAGCATAATTACCGGTGGGGCTTGCCTGATAACGCATTGGGAGATTGTTCATTCTGCGCCCCTCATCATTCGCCGAAGTCTGCATTCCGTTTGTATTACCACGACCAAGCAGTCCGCTAGATCTCCGTTCCAACCAGCTGAAGGAGTCTCTTTGTAAGCTTCGTATACGATCTGTTGGCCGAGCCATTTCCCATTGGCTGCGAGAGAGATCGTCCTGGCGGGACTTAAGAAAATTCAAGACAACCAAATCACTCTGCTCCTCAGAGGATAATTTTCTTGCCAGCATACGCATACTTTTTCGCGTAGTATTAAGCATATTCCGAATGAGAGTATAATCTGCTCTCTGCCACACAGGCAAATCGAAAGTCGCTGAACAATGAGCTGTGTGACACAAATACTCGTTATCAAATGGTGTGCATGTGTCCCTCGCATCTACAAAACTGTCTTCCCGCAGAGGCCAAAACCCCAATACCCTGGCTTCATAGCCTGGATTACCCTGTGATGAATATACGCGTGGCTTCATTAAAGATACTTTTTGTCGTAGTATCGCGCGAACTTGCACAAGTGCATCTTCAATGCACTTGTGTAATGATAGATCTGGGTTTTGTGAAGTTGTATGTCGGTCTTGCCGCTGCAACATACCAAATGTGTCCACAACTCTCTTCCACGTAGATATTAATTTTTCCAGGCGCGCTTTTATAACAAGAGTAAAGAGTGCAAAATGAATGAAATTCCAGGTAGTTTCATTTTAGTTCTTAAGCCTTTTTTTGTAGAAAGCGTAAATATGTAAATAAAATCGATTTTTCGAGCAGAGTTTTGGGGTTTGTATTGGTAGAGCAGCGATCACGAAACAAATTGGTAGAATTTCACTTAGGAATAAAATTTTCAATAGGCGTAAACTAAGCTTAGCTAAACGGTAGTCAAATAACTTGGAAACGATAGCACCGTTATGAGTATTGAATTTGTTTTCACTTTTAAACTTATTTTTGGATAAGAGAGAGAGAGAGAGAGAAAAACCATTCAAATTTAAAGAAAGTTAAAACAAAACGCAAAATTACAAGATTAAAAATTTATACGTGTGCTTCCTTGGTTAGGTTTGATATTGAGTTTTATTTGCTTGTTTGTGTACAAAATGCCGGGCTTGACAATTTGGGAGCACCTTCAAATTCCCTGATTCTGACCCTAGATTCACAAAGGGTTTGTAAAAATTGTTGAATTCAAAACGCACTGAGTTTAAATTTATGTTATAATTGTTTCTTTATTTGTCACTAACAACCAATTTAACTTTATATATAAGTACTTTTACTATTCATATCTGGTGAGCTTTTCTCAATTCGAGCAATCGCAGCTATAGATTTTTCTGAACCAAAACTACTAAAAACTTTACATCAACTCAGTTTAGGCTATTCCAGCCGCTCTTATGGAAGAGAAAAATACTATTTGGACATTAAACAACAACAACAATGCTGAAGCTTATGAAAGTAACAGAAACGAACCATAACGGATATTGTTGCTTCTTGCATTGCGTATTACAGATTTACATATGTACGTAATGTAGGCCAAATGATGGATGTAAGTATGACCTTTCATATCCCCTGCATTGATGCTGCGGACATTTGTGAAGTAGATTATTTAAAAACGAATTGTATATAGCGAATCCTGCAGTACACAAATATGTTTTGTTTGTCCTGCGACCGGACAATTTGTTTTGCTTAAAACGGAGTTCAATTGAACGAACGCATTGATACGGAGTGCCGAATAAATGTTCAAGTTTATATTTAAGTAAGTTTGTTCTTCATAATTTAACATTTAAATATGCTTTCTAGAGCAGCAAACAACACATAGAAGTTGTATCCTTTTAACACTTAAGATTCTTAGTAAATCGTGTATAGTGAAAAACATTTTCGAGTATTAAGATTCATCTTTTGTTTGTATAGTTTTTATTTTGAAAATATATATTTAAGGTAGCTTTCTCTCACTATTTTAGTATTATATTTTTAGTATTTTTTTGTTGTTTAAATTTAGCTAAGAAAAAAAATGAATTGAACTAAAAACGTACAAAAAAAACAATTGTTTTTATAGTAAAATGAGAAAATATAATTTAATAAACGAAGTGAGGCAACGAATTAGGATGGCACGGAGTAAGTTGTCCTTAATTTATAATTGAACTAAACTAGGATAATCTCATAAACGGCTGCAGAAAAACATACAATACAATAAACAACTGAGGCCTGTTTTCAACTTCAAATCAAGTCGCTCCGAAATCTCCAGCATTTCATCATAATTTTCTCAAAGGAGTATTCCGAGTTAAGTGGGGAATTGTGTGAACTTAAACGTGAGTCGAGAATCATAGCTTAAAGGCTAGTTAGCTGTGAAGTGGAGAAAATGCTCGACCTCCACCAAAAATAAGGGTAATGTCCCACTGACTCTCAAAGTGTGTGATAATGAGTCCTCTTAAAATGTTTATGCAGGAGTCCTGGAATGTGTTGGCTATTGGATATTTGTTGGGCTGTTGGTTATTAAGCTGAGAATCATTGTCAAAACTTTCAACATCTGAATAGTTCTCAAGTGGAGACAAAGCTCACTCTCACTTTATATCTAATTGACAATCTTGGAACTCGCAAAGAGCATCAACTGACCTCCACAATGATATGCGCTGATTTTTACAGGGATACTGAGTATATGAACTAATGTCGACATTGGCTTGGAGAACTACAATGAATATGAGGTCGAGAATCATAAGTATAGTAAGTAAAATCAGGACATTCTAAACCTACACAAAATTGGGAAAGCATTGGATCTCAACCTAGAATATAAGGTGTGAATCATGGTGGTCTCAATTTGGAAACCACATTAGTTCTTAAGTGGAATTAGAGCTCATTGTTAATTTATTATCAACTGTACTGCTCAACTACACCAAAGGACTTGGCTATCTTCAACCGTTCAACCTGATGCTGATTCTCAAATTAAAAACGATTCCGAGGAGATATGTTTATTCAGAATTGTGAGAAACACATTAGATATCAAGTTGATAACGAATGTGTTCTCAAAGTCCTCAAATAATCAAAATTGTACACACACACATCGAAAGCATTGTGCGGAGGTTGTAGAAGGAAGAAAGAACAGGACGAGAAAGAAATTATGTGAAACTGTGGTCTATATTGGCACCGATTGATAAGTTTCGGAAACAAAAATGTGGACAACGAATCCACCCTCTGTGCGAGTGTCGACATATCTTTTTTTGAATTTGACCTCACTTGCTTCCGATGTTGTTGGCGGTCATTTTCATAATATTTTCATCATCGTTATCATCACATTAATCAATAGCCTCTTTGTAAAAGCTCACAATTTCCGATCTTCTTATTTATTATATTATATTTTGTTAAATTTTACTGTTTAATTTAAACTTTCCCATTTAATATTAAATTTCTTTGAAGATTTTTTTCTGTGTCGAATTTAAAATTAATTTCCTTTCACTACACAGCTTTCTCTATTATAAGCATCCAGTATATGCCCAAGCGTTTAAAATACAAACGACGCCTTAGGAAGGACACGCCTTTTCCTGTTCGGTTTTGGGATAAAGATAACTCTCTACGAAGACAAGCCAAACCCAGTCAACTATTTCCATTCCCAATCACTGCAGCATGATTGAGAAGATACGATCTGATCCTGGCCACGTGCATGGGGAGATGCTGGTGCGCATAATGTTCTCTCCCTGGAAACTTTCTTATGGGCGACTTTCTTAGCTCTATCACTGCGTAGGCTGGGTTTAGTCTCCGTGAAGTCCGTAATATAATTAAACATAAGGAGTAAAAGTAGCCCCATTACTGAGTCTATAGCCGTACGCTCAGAGCTGCTCACAAGCACCGGGGGCGAGTGCTTTTGGTGAGGACCTTACTAAACCTTGCAGTCTCTACGATATCTTGAATCGATGTACAGAAAGTCTTTTAAGATTTACTCTCAGCGCATGCAGTCCTTGTATGGCTGCCATACCCTGATCATGTAATAATCGTTGAAGAATCTTCCAGTTTCATTTCGTAACTCATATCAAATAAGTATTCCACCATTGAGGGTCTGGCTTTCTCAAGCGTCGGACGGGAGAGGAAGTTTCAAACGCTTTAAATAAGGTCTTCGGTTCCGCTTCTCTACTCCAGCTCGGCTATGGATCTAATAACATAACTGGGCGATGTCGCCATAACTGGCGATATATAAATGTGGCAAGGAATCCGTAAGATCTTTTTAAATGGGTGAACTAAAATGAGTTGCGGCACGGATCCAGTAACTATGCCACGTAATTACTTCTTTCAAATGTGATTGGAAATTTCAGAATTGTGGTTGGGGTCCACATCACATACATGAAGATACTTCAAGTCGAACGTAGTACTGGCTGATGATGCCAACATTTCCAACTGCCAGAATCTATCTCTCTTTAGGTGTACCAAGACTGACTGCGGAACAATGCCCACAATTCTGGCCTTTGGTGATATAGAAGACTACAGGACAAATATGACGAGTACAGTGGCAGAAAATCTAAGAATCTAGAAAGATGTTGGACACAATTGAACCCAATCACATTTTTCATTTTATGAATCTGGTTGAAGAAATGTTCGATAGAGGGATGAATAAAAGATAAAGAGCAAAGTAAATTATGAGCTCCCCGAAACGGTATTTTAGGAATTCGTAGCAACAGTAGCTTCTTGGTACACCAATCCTGGAGATCGGTTCGTATCTGATTTATTTTTAGCATCATCTCAGTTTCGTGTGCGAGTAGTTCCAAGACTATTCATTGCCATCAGTGGCGTTAAGTAGCGATTGGTGTATAGAAGTCCATGGTTTAGGAGTCTCTCCTGCAGTAAAATTCTCTTTCACTCTTTGGTGTCCATATTGAGGGTACACATTTCCATTAGAGTAGAAGTAACGTACTCCTCTCCCATGTCTCTGTTTATGAATACTTACTTCAAACATTTCCAGCAGAGTTGTGTCAATGACCCAGTTAGGTTGATCCACGCCTATAGATAGATTCCGAGAAATGAAACGCAGCCGTTTGAATTTCCATTAGAGCTACACATGAAATATGCCTGGGGCCCTTATGGAATAAGGTCAATTAAAACATATCTGGTTATTTGCTGAATATCGCATAATTTTCATTTTATTACACGTATGATTACATAGAAGAGAAATCGAAGAAGTCCGAAAGTTTGAAGAACTTGGAACCCAGTTAAACTGCAGCACATTGAACTCCAACACTTGCAGCAACTCGAGAAACTCCTACAACTTGCAAGCAGCTTTTAATGCATCATCATCCTCTTGCAATTTTTCAATAATAAATGACGCAAAAACGACTTTACCGTCTCTCTTTTCTCTGCTGTCCCTACGTAAGCCAATTTCCGTTCCCACCAGTGTATCGTCCCACACTATATCCGGAGAAAGCTTTTCCTTACATAAAGTTATTGTAAAAGCATCGCCTGGAACATCGATAAACTTCCATCGAAAGAACACAATTGTTTCCAAATCTCTCTCTACTTCTACCGTGATCGGGTGGTCCTTTTGTCCTTGTTCTAATACAATTCGCATTCCGTTCTTGAAAAATGTCGCCTCCCTTTTTGAGAGAGCAGAAGCAGCTAGGAGCGACAACAAAGCTAAGAAGAATATACTTCGGTGCGACATGATGAAAGAGATTTAGTTTCAATTGAAGACTGTTGACTAATTGGCAGTTGTGGTGCGCATTTTATACAATTTGGGCACTGTTTTTGTCCACTTAATAAATGGTCAATTGACGTCAATGAGAAAAACACTCATGCTGACAGGCGTTTTTAAATTATTATCAATTGTTTATAAAAACAATGGACCAAATGTAAAAACAAAGGTTCTGTTGTGTTCCACAATTTAGAGGAAAATAACAAAGTTTTGAATTGCTCTCAAGGTTTCGAATAACGCAAAAGTTCTTCAGGCTGACAGGCGTTTTTAAATTATTATCAATTGTTTATAAAAACAATGGACCAAATGTAAAAACAAAGGTTCTGTTGTGTTCCACAATTTAGTGCGAAGAAACTAATAACTTTCTGAATTGCTCTCAAGGTTACGAATGACGCAAAACGCCGCACGTGTCGATCGACTTTCATACGCTGATCCCTTGAAAGGCCAAAAACGGTGCACTAAATTTGGGCGGCTGAGCTGTTTTGCAACTACCAGAAGGAGGCGTGGCAGGTAAGGATATACAGTTAGTCAAGAAAGTGTTTTGACAATGTAAAAAATTGGTGAATTTGATTTCTCCACTTCACAAGTATTTCTTTATTGTCCGGATTAACTTCTTTGATTCATTTCATTTAATCAATGTATTTACTAAAGAACAGTAACGAAAAAATAAATATTGAAATTAAGATACAAAAAACATTGTTAAACTAAATTTAACAGCTGAATTTCAACAACGGTTCTTGTACCGGGTTGATTATAAAGTTGATACCAGGCACGTAAACCTTGGTATCGTTGAAAAAGGACCTAATGTCAACAGCGGTGCTTGTACCGAGTTGATGGTGGGTTTGACAACAGGCACATAAACCTTGGTGTCGGAGAAGGGGAATCAATCAATGTTAAGTTAAAATGAAAAGACTCACAGTTAACTCTTACTGATTGACTGACTTTTGGATGTGCCAATCGTGGGTATTTATTTATTTTCTATATACATATATTACATATAATTTGGCTATACATATTAGGTATTATTGAATTGACAGCATAACCATGAAATGTGCATTATTGACAAATTTGCAAGCTGGCCTTGAATTGAGTTTCTCAGCGTATTGCACTTGATATCATGTTTCATCCAGTGCAATGCCTTCGCTGATGTAGTATATATTGGAGTTTTTGTCAACAATGCAAATTCCATCGTTAAGCTGGCAAGGTTTGCTTAACACAAGCCTAATTGTATGCAAAAGAAGATGTTATGCATTAAAAGTGTGAATGTTACATACCTCCCAATGAGGTTTGCACATCAACTGTTAATGCAATTAACAAACATAACGAAACCAAAAATAGGCAAAAAATTTGCTGTCAAGAAAGAGTTTTTACAATTCCCTTTCGAACTAATTTAGCAGCGCAATGCATTCGCCGTTATCAGGTCGACGCTTCGCTATGCTTTGTGCGCAGTTTAGAAGAAAATTGATCGAAAATAGTTGTTCTTCGCTCATCGAATGCAGCATTTTTAACTAAATTATTGTGAATTTAGGATGCCTGCTGAAAGAACGGCATTTGATATGACTCAATTGCTTTACTATAGCCACCGCAACCGAAAGTGTCCAAGAATTGTCCGAGATGTTTGCTTTGACCAGACAAACTATTTTTATTTTAAATCGTGTAAAAAAGGAAAATAGTCTGTTGCCAAAACCGTCGCACTTCCGTTCGCACAAAATATCAGATAGAACAGAACGCATTTTAGTAAGAAAAGTAGGCGAACATCAGCAGATTTCTACGAGAAGCCTTTCAAGCTTACTCAAAGGTGATTGGGATTCCGCGGTTACCTTCGAAACAGTAAGGCAGCGCCTGATATGGTACCAGTATATGTCAAGAGTTGCTCGGATAAACCAATGCTTTCAACACAATACATTGAAAAGCGATTGTCTTTCGCTGGGATGTATTTTGCCAAACTGAATGTCTATTGGGATGACGCTGTATGTTGCGATGGGACCAAAATCATGCTTTTCTATAATAGGTCCACTATGTGTGGCGACAACCGTTAAACGCATGGGAAAATCGAAATATATTACAATCCAATATTTAAATTCGGCAAAGTTTCTGTCATGGTATCGGGGTGCGCATCCAGTAAAGGAGTAGGAGAACTAGATTTCATAGAGAACAAAAATGATGCAATACAATATTTGGATATTTTCAAACGATATTTGGTAAACAGCGCAGACTATTGTGGGTTCAATATTGACAACAATCGGCAATTCAAATATAACCAAGATAATGACCCAAAACATAGGGCGAATATGGTAAGGATGTGGGTACTTTATAATTACAAAAAAGTGTTAGATACGCCACCCCAGAGTCCACACTTGAACCCCATTGAAAACTTGTGGGAACTTTTAAGAAAAAAGGCGGCGAGAGGCAACCAAAAAGTGGAGCAGAGCTCAAAACGGCAATACTAGAGGATTGAAATAAAATATCAAGCAAATACGATGTGCAGAAGTTGATTTATTCCCTGAGAAGGATACTACAAGTCGTGATAGATGCTGAAGGGGGCCATACAAAGTATTACACGCTTTATAGTCCTAATTTTCTTTTCTTTCTATTATTTTTATAAATAAGTTCTGATTTTAAAAAACACTTTCTTGACAGCAAATTTTTCGACCACTTTTTGTTTTTGTTGTTTTTTGTGTCTTAATTTTAATAATCGTTCTTTTGTTTTTACTGTTCATTAGTAAATACATTAATTAAGTGAAATGAATTAAAACAATTAATAAAAACAATAAGGAAGTACTATATTATGTACGGAGAAAATCTAACTGACGAATTTTTAACCTTGCCTGAACTTTCTTGACAAACTGTGCATATCAATAAGTAAATAGTCTGTTCTTTCTATAGCACATCCACCTTCAATTTGTCGCCCTTAACTTATCCTCTGGTGACGTCCTTAACCTCAGCATGATTTCTTGTGAACTATTTTATACTTACCACTGATAAACAATATCATATAATTTTTTTGCTATCATTTTCTCTCGTTCTATGTTGTAATTACACACTCCTCTGCCCTCATCCCCTTCATAAGAACGCGCTGAAGCCATCACCAATCACTTACTTTTTTAGTGAATTCGAAGTGATCGAAACTGAAATGGAGAATTTGCCCGTATATCTTTTGAGTATAATGTAACTTTTGGGGAGTACACAGATTACGAGGGTAGCTCAATAAGTCCTCAAACACTATAGACAAATATTTTAGTTTGAATGGATTTATTTTTTGATTTCATGTTCCCCTTCCTTGGTAACCGTTTATGTTCTATTCGGAAACTATTAGGACCATGAAGAATATTACAAATGCAAATACTCTTTAATGACATTCATACATATCGATATATCGAGTAGAGCAACCTTTTTGAAGTTGAATTTGAGACATCGGACGTTGTCGTGTGCTTGCGATATTCAAGACCGTCTGTCCATCTGTGGCCACTTTTTTCCATACCATTGGAGATATCTTAATGAAAATTTGCAAAAGTATGGTCTGGGGGAATAAAACAGATTGCTATATGAGTCCATTTGGGTAACGACCACGTCTATCTCCCATATATGCAACTTTTTGAAATGACTATAACTTCGGGTAAATTCATGGTATAGTGACGCATTTTGGCGTCAGTTCTACTAAACATACGTTCATAATTTAAGATATTTGTAGACGAAATTAATGCGAAGCAGTATGTGGACATTATAAAATCATCTCCAGGAGATTGTGCTGATCACAGAAAGGACACGTCCAGTCTCCATATAAGGGCATTTCGGGACTATATTACCATAATTATGCTCATATTGATGATATATGAATTTGCAGTAATGTTTTTAGTTGGCGTTTGTGATGTGTGGAAGACAATGTCGAAAGCGGACAACATACTTTTGGCGAATGTTGCAGTGTATTTTAAAATATCCAAATGTACTGCCTTAGACACCATGCAAACAAAGACAGCTATGTAAGCCTTTATAACAACCCTTCCTCTCCGCCGGTCAGGTCTTACTAGTATGGGACCGGCATAATCCACCCCGGCATACGGAAATGGGCGTGCAGGACGTACACGCCAACTTGGGAGCGCACCCATCATTTTTGCTCTTAGTTTTTCGCATGTAATGCAGTCTTTAATTAGCGTTTCAGCAACTGGCCGCGCACTTATAATCCAATAACGTTGTCTTAATCTGGATATGAGCTGTTGTGCCCCGCAAGGCGATAAGTTAAGGAGCATCGAAAGTGCCAATAACCAGGCCCAGCGCCCCTTTCCCGGTAATTTAGTAGGATTACACCGCTCGATTGGTAAGTCCGCATTCTGCAATCGACCATGCATACGCAATAAACCGTCTTGCACGAATGGGGTCAGTGCTCCTATTGCATTCGACAAACGCGGTCTTTTGGCTGACATATTGTTCTCGCCGTTCTGCTGCAATGCTTGGGTATCGGTTTTGAAATGGTCATATTGCTCCTGCTTAATCCAATGAGATAATGATTCATCCAGTTCACTGACACGCTGATGATCTTTACCCTCCCTTCGTAATGGCGTTTTACAATTGCTTATAAATCTACGTATCCAAGCTGTCACCCGAATTAACCGATTAAGAGATGAGTAGCGCTACAAGAGCGATTGTCGATTTTTGCTAATTGCGCTGACACTCTCGACCAGTTGCACTTGACAAGATTTTTGACCACGGAAGTGGCGCCCTCCGGCCATTGCCACTGTTGCAGTTTTCGCTCGACGACATTCGTTCTGCACTTGATCATTTAGGTACGTGGGTATATTCTCTGGAAGGCTTGGCCATGTAGACTTTGAATTTTGGAGAAAGGCAGGACCATGCCACCATAGCGTAGAGTCAATCAACTCATTTATGGCTATCCCTCTAGAAACGACATAGAAAGCCATCGTCCATATACAAATTCTTAATTACAGCTCTAGAAGCCAGAGGCCATCTGGTCATATTATCTCTGGTACACAGTTGCATTGCTCTTGCTGCGCAAAAAGGAGCTGAAGCCATTCCAAATGTCACTCCTGTGAGCCAGTATTCAGCGATGTTACCCGCATCATCTGGCCACAAAATTCGCTGGAGGCCCCAATTCATTGGCGCTATCCTGACTTGTGGAAACATTTGCTTAATGTCCACCGAGACGCTGAAAGCATGCAAACGAAATCCCCAAATCAGATCAAATAGATCCCTCTGCAATTTGGGGCCAATCATCTTCACATCATTCAAGGACATTCCTGTATCAGTTTTGCATGGTGCATCAAATACCACGCGAAATTTCCTTAACACAGCGTGGTGTGGGATATAGTAGACTGATCCTTCAGGTGCCCTATCCGCTGGCTGCATCCAGCCCTTCGATAAATATTCGTTCATAAATGCATGGTACTTGTCTTTCAATTCGGATTCCCGCTTGAATCGTTGTTCTAAACGGAGAAAACGCTGCAGTGCCATTGCCCGATTGGAACCAATGCGGTTCCAGTCTGCGCGAAGAGGGATTTGGAATACATGACGTTCAGCCTGTGGATCAAAATGATGCGTGTTTAGGAAATGTGTTTCACATTTTTGCTGCTCTACAGTCCAGTGCGCTTGATCTCTAGAGAATCCCTCAATTTCGAAGAAACCTTTCATTAACATGTGAAGGCACCGGCCCTCCGACCCTTTCGTACCAGTTGCGGCCAGGATGCTGGATGTTGTTCGATGAGTGGAGATGCTGTGTTTCTGTTGAGAAAGAACGCAGAGTCTTGGAATTCAGGTGTGCTTTATTCAACGACTTAGAAGCGAGAGAGATAATATATGTGGATAATGAAAGTAGGAAGTTAAGAATAAAGTAAATTAGGTAGGGTTGAGAGATGTTATATTTCTAACACCCTCACTTATTGAAATAGTTAATTATACAAAATAACAATTCATTTTTCAAGGAACAAATTTTTACGAAAAGTGTAAGAAGTGTACTCGTATGTCTAATTATTTTTCATTAATTTTTCAATACAATTTTTGATGCCCATTCTTTTGGCAGTATTTAATATTTTGTTGATAGATACTGCTTTGCTTAGGCAATCAGCTACCATTTGTTCAGTTGGGCCATAGTAAACTTCAAACATCCCAGCATTGATGTAGTCGCGTATAAAGTGGTGACGCACGTCAATGTGCTTTGACCTTGCACGGAAAGAATCTGTTTGAGCCAAGGCTAGCACTGATTGATTATCGCAGGCAATTTTGATAGGCCTCCGGTCGACCGCCGACTCGAACTCTTTGCCGAATTGTTGTAGCCAGATTGCTTCCTACACAGCTGACGACATCGCCATATACTTCGCGTCGGTACTCGACAGCGCAACGGTTGGTTGTCTTTTGCTGCCCCAGGATATTGCTCCACCACATAGCGTAAAGACATATGCAGTACAAGAGCGCCTCTTATCGATGTCGGACGCCCAGTCCGCGTCCGAGTAACCCACGAGACCTTCAGAGCCGCCATAAAAAAGTTTATAATTAACAGTGCCATTTAGGTACCTGAAAATTCGTTTAACAGCGGCCCAGTGGGGTTTTCCATGATTTGCGTTCAACCGACTAACAAATGCAATGTCAGGCCGCAAGCCCTGTGCTAGATATAACAGACTCCCTATGGCCTCCTGGTACGGTACGCTTACCAATTCTTCGTCGCAGTCGTTCAGCGATAACTTTTGGTTAATATCACTTGGCGTCGATATCGGCTTCGAATTTTCCATGCCGAATTGTTTCAGTATTTCGTGAGCGTATTTTTGCTGATCCAAGTAAACTCCTGCTGCACTATAAGTAATACTGAAACCAACACAAGTTTTCGCCACACCATGTACTTCATCTTAAATGTTGTGGTAAGTTGACGCACAAATTCATCACGAACTGCAGGGTCCTCCCAAAAAACGAGTATGTCGTCAACATATATGGCAACGATTAGTTTTGCGTCGTGTCTGAAGTAAACGCAGGGATCTGTTTTGGATTTCATTAAACCGAAATCTCGCAATGTTTTATCTAACAATAGGTTCCACTGTCGGCCACTTTGCTTTA
The DNA here is from genome assembly GCA_920105625.2 of Clusia tigrina. Classification (NCBI taxonomy): domain Eukaryota; kingdom Metazoa; phylum Arthropoda; class Insecta; order Diptera; family Clusiidae; genus Clusia; species Clusia tigrina. The sequence goes on from OV050030.1 coordinate 19,805,144, forward strand.
GCCCGTAGATAGCTTTGCGTAATTTGCAAATTTTTCCGCTGTTTTCACCGCAGCCATCGGGCAGCTCTATAAAAATTTCTTCCGTCAAGTCGCTTTATAGGTGTGCAGTGACAGCGTCTAACTGATAAATTTTGAGCCCCAGTTTGACGGATAGAGCGATCAAATAGCGTATCGACGTGTAGCGCACTACAGGGGAGAAGGTTTCGCTGTAGTCTATCCCGAATTGCTGGGAACAACCTTTGGCAACAAGGCGAGTTTTATAGCGAATAACGTTACCTTTTTCGTCGCGTTTTGTGCGAAAAACCCACTTTGATTTAATCGCCTTTCGATTAACAGGCATATTGCATATAGCCCATGTTTGATTTTCGGCGAGAGAGCTTAACTCGCATTGCATAGCGGACTTCCAGCTTTCGCAGTCGGCGTTAGACAAAACTTCGTGCACAGTGAGTGGATCGTCACACGTGTCTCTTGTTGCTGCGAAATGCGTAACATAACCCTGACTGCCGAAGTCGCGCGGAACAGCAGGCCTCGTTGATTTTCGCAATGATTCTGGTATCGATATTTCAATGTCTGGAATGAACGTATCGTCTGTAGCATCGTCGAAAGTCTCTTCGCTTGCGTCTTCATCAAAGTCTTCGCTCTTTACAGCTTTGTGTTCTTCTTCCAATGCCCTCACTGAAGGTGAATCGTCTTCAACATCGACTGGAACAAATGAAACGATTCTGGGCTCGGTTTCCATGAAGACTACATCGCGGCTCGTTGTAATTTTCTTCGTTTGTGGATTAATACAACGGTACCCTTTTGTTAAGTCGCTATACCCAACAAACATCAGCTTCTGCGCCTTTGGATCCCATTTGTGTCTGCGTTGTTTAGGTATGACAACCATCACGGTAGATCCAAAAATTCGTATTCCATTTAAATCGACGTCACGACCTGTCCACAGTTTTTCCGGAATTTGCCCATTTAATGCTGAACTAGGTGAACGGTTTATAATATATACCGCCGTATTTACCGCCTCTCCCCAATACGATTTAGATAAGTCAGCATCAGATAACATGCATTTGGCACGTTCTACAAACATACGGTTGTATCGTTCGGCGACTCCGTTTTGCTGGGGAGTGTAAGCAGCTGATTTTTGTTGTAATATGCCGAACGAACGACAGAGCGAATCGAACTGCTCGCCGACAATTTCGGTCCCGTTGTCCGTGCGTATTACTTTAATGCTTTTATCGCACTGTTTTTCGGCATACCGCTTAAAGCTTTTGAAGCAATCGGCAACTTCGGATTTCTGTTTTATTAAATAGAGAAAAACTTTCCGGGAATAGTCATCCACAAAGGAGAGGAAATATCGCGAGCCTCCTAAAGAGGTTGTCTCCATTGGACCACATAGATCTGCATGGACAAGCTGAAGCAATTAATTAGTTCGTATTCCGACGCCTTTAAAGGGACCTCGTGATAGTTTGCCTTTGTGACAGGCCTCGCATTTGGCTAATATGCTTGCATCTCCATTAAAGTCGACTACATTACCCTTTTGTAAAACATTTAAGTCATTATAGTTCAATTGGCCAAGGCGACGATGCCACGTCACCACGTCCACTTTTGCATTGGCGAGCAAGCACGAAACCGATTCTACGCGAAACTTAAACACGCCGGCGGAACCGTTAGCTTCGGCGACAAGCTCGTTACTTCGATCGAATATTTGACATCGGCCTTTGTTAAAAGGAAAAAATTAATTCCCGTTTTCAAGTATTTGTGAAACTGATAGCAAATTAGAGGTTAGTTGAGGAACAAACAACACTTCTTTCATTTCGATTTCAGTACGTCCCAAGCAAAACTTGACATTGCCGATGCCTTCAACAGTCATTCTTTCGTTATTTGCAGTTATGATTTCTTGAATAGGGGACACGCGTAGGCAATTAAATTTGTTTTTATAGGGTGTCATGTGTCTGGATGCACCACTGTCGATGTACCACTCATTTTGATCTTGCTCGTTTTTATACGACACGTAAGCACTAAAGGCTACCTTCCGACCATTGGTATTGCTTAAGTTTTGGCGAAGTTTTTTATGCTCATTGCAATCTTTACTAAAATGGCCTTTTCGTCCACAATTATTGCACTTTAGATTTTGTTTGTTAAGTTTAGGGTATTTTTTCTTCACACTTAAAAATGCACTTCCACCGTTTGCTGTTTTTTCATAGTCTCCATCTAGCAGCTTCATTTTAATGTTTTCACCGGTAATTTTTGTTCCACTAGTTTCTATGCCCATTATGAACGGCTTAAAGTCATCGCTTAACCCCGCAAGCATTATGGCTCATAACCATTCGTCGCTTATATCGAAACCGATACATGAGAGCTTATTCGCGGTATTGACGAGCTGATTAACATAAATGGCCATTGATTCACAATTTTCAAGGCGCGCCGTGATCAGTTTTCGCAATAGACCGATTTTTCGCGTGAGTCCAGAATCTTCGTATACACGTTGAAGGGTTTGCCAAATGTTGGCCGCAGTTTTATGATTTTGTATATGAACGTATATAGATTCATTCACGGACAAGATAATTTTAGCACGCGCTCTACGCAACTTCTTCTCATCGGTTTCTTTCACAGGATCCGTAATGCAATTATGTAGATCGCTCAGCTCCAATATACTTTCCATGGCAAACTTCCACGTGTGGAAGTTTTCACTACGAAGCGAAGCTTTTTTATCGGGTGCGTGTCCGAACCGCACATCTTGTTTAATTTATTTACAACGAATGTATTTATTAAACACGCTACTTGCACAAACTTCTCGCTTTTAATAAAATAAGCAACATATGCTTTTATTTAAAAGGCTTAACCACGACACGTATCAAATCAGATTTGGCTACTTGCAGACGCGCTATTGAATGGGCCCATAACCTGCTGAGAAAGAACGCAGAGTCTTGGCATTCACGTGTGATTTATTCAACGACTTAGAAGCGAGAGAGATAATATACTCGTATGTGGATAATGAAAGTAGGAAGTTAAGAATAAAGTAAATTAGGTGGGGTTGCCAGAGTTATATTTTTAACAGTTTCAAATTGTTGGCTGGTGAAATTTACTTCTGCCCTAGTGTCACATATAACCCGCCTTTGAACAGCTTCTCCAATATGGTCAAAAAACGTACCTGGGCCGTGGCCAGTAATGCAAAGTGTAGATGAAGCATTTTCTGTGATTGTGAAGACGATTTCATAAGGTTGGTTTGTGCTGAAGAAACAGAGGTGGCGGAAACCCAGAGACTGGTTTCACCTTTGCGCCCTATTTGCTATTGCTCTTTTATTGGGGGGGTCGTCAGCGGCTGCAACCAATACAGGTGTTCCCATTGGTCTCGATGCTGCACTGTTAACAGATATGTTCGTGGACAAAGAATGCTATTGTGAGGCTCCTGGGAGCAGCGAGGACATCGGGTCATTACGCAATTTCGTGACATGTGTCCGCGGCGTAGGAAATTATGGCATAGTCCTAGTTCATTAAGTCGTAGAATTTTATCACCGCGACTCACATGTCCAATGCCTGGGCAACTATGAAAAGCATGATTACCAGAGCAGTTTTGACATGGATTATAGATAGTTGCCGGTTGGGCAGTAGATCTTGCCATGATAACTCATGGGGAGATTGTTCATTCTGCGCCCCTCATCATTCGCCGAAGTCTGCATTCACTTTGTATTACCACGACCTATCACTCCGCTAGATCTCCGTTCCAACCAGCTGAAGGAGTCTCTTTGTAAGCTTGGTATACGATCTGTTGGCCGAGCCATTTCCCATTGGCTGCGAGAGAAACTGTCCAGGCGGGACTCAAGAAAATTCAAGACTACCAAATCACTCTGCTCCTCAGAGTATAATTGTCTTGCCAGCATACGCATACTATGTCGCGTAGTACCAAGCATATTCCGAATCAGAGTATAATCTGCTCTCTGCCACACAGGATAATCGAAAATCACTGAACAATGTGCTGTGTGACACAAATACTCTTTATCAAATGATGTGCATGTGTCCCACACATCTACAAAACTGTCTTCTAGCAGAGGCCAAAACCCCAATACCCTGGCCGCGCCATCTTTTTCACATGCTTGCAATCGACGAAGTTTCTGCAGGTTCGTTAAATAATGATTCTGCATAGGGTTACCAGAAGTCTAGGAAAAAATAAGAGAACTCTTGACAAAAAAAAGAGAACAAAAAGAGGACTTTTTTAATTCAATAACATTTATTGTAAAGTAAAAACATAAAATAAAAATTTTTAAAATATTGCATATTCCATTTTTTTGTTTTAAAACATTTGTTGAAAAAGTAATAACATAAAATACAAATTAGTTAATAATAAATATAATAAATTTTATAATGAATATATTAAGTTTTCCTCATAAAGTAAATAAAAAACATCATACATCTACTAATTATTTCAAAAAGTTAAACAAAATAAAGGTTTAAATAAATGAGATCCAACAAAAAAAAGAGGACTTTCAATTTTCAAAAAAGAGAAAAAAAGATCTCGAGAAAAAAAGAGAACATGTCCTCTTTTAAAGAGATATGATGGCAACGCTAATTCTGCACAACCTCTGCAGCAAATACGTCTCGAAACTGGATCCACTCTTGATGGTCGCCACGGAATATTGGGAGCCGATCTGCAAGTGGCAAATCAGCATTCTGCGGCTGTGGTACGCCTGCTTCACAGCCTAGATGACCCTGTGATGAATATACGCGTGGCTCCTTTAAAGATATTTTTTGTCGCAGTTTCGCGGGAACTTGCAGAAATGCATCTTCAATGCGCTTGTATAATGATAGATCTCGATTTTGTAAAGTTGTATGTCGCTCTTGCCGCTGCAGCATACCAAATGTGTCCTCAACGCTTTTCCACGCTGACATCAATATTTCCAGGCACGCTTTTATAACCTCAACGTTATCAACCGTTTCTATTGCTGTTGTTACCCAGTCCAATTTACGTTTGATTTGAGCAGCCGCCATATTAACATCAATGCGCATTTCACAAGATGATCCAATATCGCTTGATATAGTCGCGTCTATATTATCACTGGCTGGCATTCCTCCTTCTGCTGTGATATTGACTGCTGCCTCTGAGGTTTCGATCGTATGTCCGGTTTGTCGCGCTCGTCTTGTACCTGTAAAACAAATTCGCTCTAATCAAATTCACTCTAGTCGTTCAGTTAGTACCTGAACTATTCGCTCTAACCGCCTCTCTTCGCTCTAGTGACCTTTTCACTTTATCGTCTCCCGGAGCGGTAGCAGTGCCAAAGAAGACAAAGAAAAGACATTCAATTCCCTCCATTTTTATTCACCGTTTCGACCATTTTTTTTGGTCGCACGTATAGTGTATGTGAATTTATTGTGTTTGTTGTAAAAATATTCCATATCCCTGTAGTGAAAATTATAGGCAGTCTTCAAAATCTACTACTAAATTTAATAGTAAAAAATCAAGTGGTTAATTTACTAGTTCAAAACTTATCTATAAGTTAACCAGTTACTGACTTCTGCGGCACTTCATTGCCGTGTATACCAAATTTTTCCTTCCTTGTCAATTTAATTAAAAAGGAAGTAAAGACAAACATTGGAATTTGAAGAAAAACAGTTATTTTTATAATTTCAAGCACTTTTTGTAATTCCTCAATTTAGATATAAATCTTCAAGCTAACGCGTGTTTTAAAATATCCGCAAAGTGTCCGTAAAGAAGAGTGGAAATGTGGCACCATGAATTAACATGCTGAATTAATGTCGAGTACACATTATTATATTATGTACATACATACATATACTCGTATATGAATTTTGCATATAATCTGAGTTTTACTAGTACTTTAACTAGTTGGTTTCACTGCTGGGATGTTGTCTAAAATAGCGAATATTCGGAGAAAAAAATCAGAAGAAATCAGGGCTACGTTTAAATTAAACTTTTAGGGGTCACTTCATTTGTATTTTAAAAACAACTGCGAAACTTCTAAAAAGAAAATAAAATAATAAATAAAAAAAAAATTGTATTATTTAATTTGGAATTGAAAACTCAAATGCTAACAAGTTCTTTTCATAAATTATAACTATTCTTAATGTAAAATCTGATCCAATTGCTTTCCATTTACACTTCTGTTCACTGTAAACGCACCATAGTAATCATAAGATGTAGAATATGTTGCGATCGTTGTTTTGGCGTCTACCGTCTGTAGGTTTGTTTTGCTCCTCTCCTTCTTTTGTTCCTTCCACTTGTCCGCTTTGCTGGTGAATGCGGCCAGGCTGAAACCTACCAGACGATTCTGAGGTACAGATGGCGCTGCCTCAGAATAGTAGAAATTCTAACGAAAGGTGACTGACCGCCTCGACCGCTGGAGCGGTCACTGATGGAATAGCGGAAGAGGCCGAGGAAATGAAAAAGATACGGTTTCAGGAAGGAGAAAGAAAAATGATATAAGGCAGTGGTAGAAAAAAAAACGAGAGAAGGTGTGAAGTGTTGAGGAAGAAAAGTTGTGTCGAACATTTTTGGTTGCCGCGCACGTTTAAATTTTGTGTTTTACTGTGAAGGTTTTTTTTTTGGAGCGAGAAAATTAAGATTTTTTATTTTGCATTTCGTGTCGGATTTTGCATGGATAGTCTCTCGTCTCGTCCGTGGTCCTGTTATTTATTCGGATATATTTAACGTGTGAAAGATTCCAATTCAAAAATTTTTTTTTGAATGCAATTACAATGTACATGTGTCGAAAATAAACGTTAAAATTTTGAATCAATTTAAAGTGTTAGTTTAGTTTAAAGAGTTGGCGTTAGAAAGTTTACCTTGATTATTGAGTGTGCTGACTAGATCCATAACCGCTTGTTTCCGGCCCATCCCATAAGAGGGATAACTTATTGTTCCGGCCCACCCCATTCGAGCATCGGAGGAAAAGGAGGCTGCCGCCCGCCCCTAGAGATAAGTATATATTTGTTAAGTATACGCGTGTATACATAGGTATTATTAAGTATTCACGTGTATGTAGGTATTATTAAGTATACGCGTATATATATGCTATTTATTTAAGTACAAGTAGAATGTTTAGTATGTTTAATTTTATGTTGAAAATGTTAGGCTAAGGCGGACAATATGGGGCGGGCTCGCTTGTCGTCGTAGAGGAGGATGTTAGAAAACATGGTGAGTCGAAGTTTTTTTTTTGTAGTGTTGTCCCACCCGATGCAGTGTGGCGGGTTAAGGACCACGACCATTGCGGTGAGCTAGCCGTGGCCACCACACTGCATCATTCTAGTGGTGCGGTAACAAATAATAATTATTTGGTTTTTGGACATAATATTATACTACTAATAACTAAAATAATTAATAAAAATTCATTTATTTTAAAATGGGGTCCGACTGCCCCAGTAGTACCCCAAGCGTGGCTAAATATGCATGGCCATGAACGAATGAAAGTGCACAGGGGACAGTAAAAATATTAGAATTTGAAACAGAAGGAGACAAAAATTAAGAAATTGACGGTCAAAAGAGAATTCAACGTTTCTACAGTATTCTCACAAATAACAACAGTTTCAATAATCTCAGAAAAATCTTCAAAATAGCACCTAAACGAATTAAGTTAACGGCTTTATGCTTTTATTTAAACAGAGGTAGTGTTTCTTTTTTTAATAATGTAGAAAACAATTTTTTATTTTGTCGAATTAATTTTTTTACTTAAACGTAACTGGAATATTTCGACTAATGACAAATTATCAAAGAAATTGTATGTTTTCAGTTATTTTGAGAAGTTAAGTGAATTGAGGAATGACGAAAGTTAGAGTTAAGGGGGGGGCACTGTATTTTTACCACTACATACATCAATTTTTTCAGTAGCAGAGCTCGCACAAATACATTCAAATTAAGTGTCTATTCTTGTATGTTCTTTGGCAGTGCCTTTAGCACTGTTCGCTCTTTTCGCAATCTTTGCTTTAGGTATTTGTAGTTGAAATTGCAGAATAAATTGCTCTGGAATGAAAAAATAACCATTAATAATCTGGGGGAATATGCTCGTATACTATATGCTCCTTCACTGTTATTTTCTATACTATAACACAACCAAATAAGGCGCCCTTTCAAACTTGAATGGTGCAGTGACGAAACGGCCACACTGCTTATCCCCTTTTGCTGACCCTATATGGTATAAGTTAGCAACACACGTGTTGCATGCCATTGGCGCCATGCGCTTGCGCAGCAGTGCAAAGCATAGCACATAATATGCTGCAACAGCGTATGCGTAGACACGGTAGACGGTGATGGTTCTCGGTGCCAGAGGAATTGGCAAGTCATGTGTTGAATGTTGTTGGCGCCAAGCGCAGCCGTGAGACGCTGCCCCGAAACGCCGCCTCGCAGCACTGTCGCCATGCGCTTGTCGACGGCATATGGGACAGGAATCACTAAATTGGGAAAACCTAACCTACACAAAGCGCCTCTATATATGCAATATGAATACACTTGGCCCGATATATACATATGAACATGAAATCAATTCGCCGGACTCACCGTACAAATTCCCCAGCGCTGCTACCCTATATTTTAACAATTTGTAGAACTTAAAATTTATTCTGCTATTCTATTTCGAATGACAGCTTCAACGCAATTTATAAAATATAGTTTGGAAGTGCGACGCCATATCACCTTCTGCAAATACGTTAGCTGCTCCTTATTTGATGCGAATTTGACGTAATCTACGCTGCTCACGACTTCATGCGAATTTGTCAACGTTGCCTTGACAGTTTTGAGCTAATGTGGCGGAATTCTCGGAATCGCTTAAAATAATTTATGTTCCATTCCATATACGCACAACCAAATAAGACAAAACAAAGGAAAACCCCATTTAAGTGCAGCCAATGCTTTGCTCCTTTTTTCACACAATTTACGCACTCGCTCTTGTTAAAATTATCACTATTTTTCGCAAAAGTTGAATCTGATTCCTTACTTTGATATCAAATAAATGATGCCGGTAAATTAAGAATTTAATTCACACTCATGCAGAATTAACTTCGTTTTACTCCAATAGCTCATTTAGCAAATGGACTGTATTACGATTCGTCTCGAAGGACCAAATGTTCTAATCATATATTTTTATAATTTAGATTTATACTTTTTTTAAATTAAGGAAGTGATCTGCTCCCGGCAAGCGCTGCTTCTCAACTGCCTCTCCTTGGCCGCTGTCGTGTCGATGCTACTGATCGTTCGTGTGTTGCCTTCGTGCAGTGTCGCGAAGCTTTTGCTACATGCGCGAACAATCAGCAATGGTGGAGCTGCCAGCCACCACAGGCTATATCCAACAACAAGGGACGTCGAATAACAGCAAAAACGACATTAGACACAGAATAGTAGAGGGAATGCAGGAAAACGCTGATGGTGGCCTAGGGGGAAATAGTTGCAACAACAACAACAGTCATAAGAATGGCAAAAACATATATCAGTATGGCAATAGGCGGATTTGGCAACTAGACGAAACAGAACTTTGAACGAAGAACGGTTCACGTACAACAACAGCACTAGACACTGAATAGGAAATAAAGAAAAGCGTTGAAGTGGACCCCAGGGCGAATTTCATGCACTGAAGCTGGCTTATAAACGGCTTTCACCGATTCTATTGATACTTTTACTCCAGACAGAAGAGTAGTCTAAGGCATTCTACTGAGACTTTATTCCAAACATAAGAGCAGTCGAACGCTTCTACCGATTCTATTGCGACTAGTAGTATAGAATAGAGGTATATAGAATTGTAATATAAGGCTTCCACCTATTCTCGTGAGCTTTTTACTTCAGACATAACAGCAATATAAGGTTTTCACCGAGTCTCCTCGAATCAACACCAAACACGGAAAAGAAACTCAACGCACGCTATCCTGGACATATAGCGAGATCAGATGCATATGATTTACTTATAAGCCTAGTGGAATTAGGCATAATATTATCTAAGGAATATACAAATAACTCGGTTCTATGCAATAACTAATCTCCGTTTCTTAAGTTTCCTTAGGTAAACATTTTCAGTAACTGACTCCGGGAACTGGCTGAGCTAATTCTAGTAAAGGCCTTCTGACCTTTACTAGAATTAGTATATGCTCCGAACCATATGCTTTGCATGGCTTGTTTTGAGAACACCACTGCACTTTTTAGGGATTTGTAAGTTGCTTGAAGACGGAGAACACTGTCAGAAGCTGAAAGGAAGACTCAACCAATGTGTGAGCATAATTTTGTATCAGCTTTTGATTGAAGGGAACACTCAACTGAGTAACGAATGAAAATTGATGAGTTTTTATGTTGGAATTCAGTTAATTCGTTGCTGGTATGGGAGTTGCCTTTACATATTTTTCTTATAATTATATTGCAGCATAACTAAATATATATACAAGGAGTTGGGGGAGTGAGTGCTAGCAACTAAGGCCTTCGACTCGAAGAGGAAAAGATTTAGAAAAAAGCATTTTTGAGACCAAGCCCGTGGCAGGATTCGAATCCACGGCCATCGGTGGCCGGCATTTCTTGAAACATAAGGGAACGATTTCAAAGGGCGGAAAGCTGCCACGGGCTGGACATTTTCTAAATAACATTTAATAAATCCGTTAATGTGTAAATAAATAAAACAATTAATCTCTTCAGTTTTAGTTATAATATTTATTTTTTTATATTATTAATTTTTGAAAACTTTTTTTTATTACAGCAATTTACTTTTTTATTATTTCAATAGAAGACTATAATGGAAGCGATCACTTAGAAGCTATAATGGAAGCGATCACCAATACATTAGGTTTTCCATTAAAAAAGTGCCAAGCAACCATGACCACAACATAAGTGGACGCGCGACTCGCAAGTGGAATGTATCAAAGTTAAATCCGGAAGTGCTACTTGCTGAGCTGGAGGCAAACATTCCATTAGACAGCCACGCCAGCGATGCTAATAGCAAGGTGAAGCAGACCATGCAGTGTATAGGGAGAGCCTGTACCAAAGCAATACCGAAAATGAGACCAAATAAACACAAGAAGGCCGTTTACTGGTGGACAGAGGAAATAGCTCAACTCAGACGGGTCTGTGTGCGGTGTAGAAGAAAATACACTAGGTCCAGGCTTGTTGGATCCGCATTTGCCGAAAGAGAAAATCTCCAAGCTGCTGGAAAACCTTCAAAACTGCTATTCGCACCAGCAAGGAGAAGAAATGGGAGGAGCTCCGAAACAACATAAACAACAATCCATGGGGACTGGGATATAAAGTCGTAATGAAAAAGCTTGGAGCAAGAACATCGGTACCCCAACTAGAAGACCATTCTATGGAAAACATAGTAAACGCTCTATTTCCTATACATGCCTTAAGAGAAGAATCGGAAGTGCTGGTCAAGGAAGTCCCACCTCCTTTCACGGAAGCCGAACTTAAAGCAGCCGCCATAACCCTACAGAGAAACAAAGCACCGGGTATCGACGGTATTCCAGCAGAAGTCCTAAAAATAGTGTCAAATAGCCATGCCCAAGTACTCCTCGATATGTACAATGCCTGCCTGACAGAAGGAATATTCCCAGACGTATGGAAAAGACAGCGGCTAGTGCTCATCAGCAAGGGAAAAGGAAGCCCTGAATCACCGTCAGCATATCGACCACTGTGTATGCTAGACACCGCGGGCAAACTTTTGGAGCGACTCCTCAAACTCCGAATAGCAGCAGCCATTGAAAACGCTGGGGGATTATCCACTCGACAACACGGTTTTCGATCAGGAAAGTCCACAATTGGCGCCGTAGAAGACGTTATAGAAAGTGTGCTAGCGGCACAGCAAGGAAATCTCTACTCCAGGCGAGTGGTACTCCTTGTTACATTAGACGTCAGAAACGCTTTCAACAGCGCTGGTGGGTGGATATGATCGAGGCACTTGAAAATCGTTTTCAGATACCAGCTTATCTGAAGAAGATAATCCGGAGCTACCTTAAATTTAGAATATTGATATACGAGACCAACAATGGCACCCGAAGCAAAACCATCACGTCAGGGGCAGCGCCAGGGTCCATCCTCGGACCGGACCTTTGCAATATAAGCTACGACGGCATTTTGCGCATAGAGATGCCAGATGACACTCATCTAGTCGGATACGCAGACGACATTGCGGCTTTCATCACCGCACGAGTTACATCCGCACTAACAACAACAACAACATCAATACCAACAGCAGCAGCTACATCAAATTCACTTTAAAATCATCCAGCATCAAATTCTTTGTAAAATCACCAATTTAAATTCGCAATAATCATCCAACTAGAATTCAATGTAAATTCATGAAATTCACTTCTTTAGAATAAGCATATTTTATGATATAAATACGTGTACTTTAAAATAATTTGTTCAATATAAAACTGATTGTGAAGTGGAAAGGTTCTTTCATTTCAACATCGTAACTCACGCGACTCGGGAGACGCCCAAAGATAGCTGAACCAGGTCATGATCAGAACCCAGAGGTGGCTCGATTCACATGGCTTGAAGTTGGCCACGGAAAAGACGGAACTGCTATTCCTCACGAGAAAGCACATTCCAATAGAAATCGACTTGAGAGTTTGCTCCGAGACCATCAGGACACAAAAGGTGATAAAGTACCTGGGAATTCAGCTTGACTCCAAGCTCACCTACTGGGCACAAATGCAAAATGCGGCGGCGAAGGCAGCACGGGTAACGGCTTCTCTCAGCAGACTAATGGCAAACATTGGAGGACCGACATCCAGCAAGAGGAAACTTCTTATGATGACAACGCACTCCATTCTGCTGTATGGTAGCGAATTGTTGGCTGACAAGCTGAAGGTGCACGCCCGAAGAAAAGTTGTATCCCCCGAAGACAAGCTAAAGCCAGTTAACTATTTCCATTTCCAATCACTGCAGCATGATTGAGAAGATACGACCCTGGACACAATCTTATGGGCGACTTTCTTAGCTCTATCACAGCGTAGGCTGGGTTTAGTCTCCGTGAAGTCCGTAATATAATTAAACATAAGGATTAAAAGTAGCCCCATTACTGAGTCTGTAGCCGTACGCTCCGGATTGTTCACAAGCATCGGAGGCGAGTGCTTTTTGGTGAGGACCTTACTAAGCCTTGCAGTCTCATCGACATCTTGAATCGATGTACAGAAAGTCTTTTAAGATTTACTCTCAGCGCATGCAGTCCCTGCATGGCTGCCATACCCTGATCATGTATTAATCGGTGAAGAATTTTCCAGTTTCATTTCTTAACTCATATCAAATAAGTATTCCACCATTGAGGGTCTGGCTTTCTCATGCGTCGGACGGGGGAGGAAGTTTCAAAGAGATTTTATGACGCTCCAGTAAAAAGTTACAAGCATTTGATTGTTGCAAATTTTGATAGGTATTGGACGCACCGTATAGAAGTTAGGGCCATTTGAAAACACTACAATCGATTCGGCAGCTCTTCTTATTTTGAAATTTTTGTAGGAACACCAAAAATTTTACTTGGCTAAGTTGGAATTTGTTCCCATATTTGATTCAGTGGTTGATGAAACAGAGAGGCCAAGTTAGATATTCTACGGTTTGTGGATAGAATAAAATCTTTCATATTAACAAATATAACTTTTAGGAGAATGCATTTTACCAGTGCTGCCAACTTTTTGAACAACTCAAATTCAGGCACTTGGATATTATTTTCCCAAACTGGGAATTGAACGAGATAATCTAAAAAACGAAAAACGGCAGAGGCTTCAAACAAAATTTAAGAAAACTCATCTATAAATGAATAAGCTCGTCTTTAGCATAAACTACTCTGACGAAAGATGCTCCTTTGGACCGGCCTCACTCTTCAGGTGTACACAAGAGAGGCTTCTTTAATAGAAAGTAACACTGCTCTCAGGAATTGTGTTCAACTCTCTTTAATTTTCCTACTTAGAATTGCTTTAAATTATTTGCTTGATGGCTTTGATTCCAGTTTAGATCTGCCACGACTGGCCCCGTTTATTGCCTCACACCTTCACAGTTAAGTGCGGTCCAATCGCTGCACCAATATGCCTTGCATAACAACAAATTCCAATTCCAAGTGCAATCTGGCAACTGGTGCTGAGAGGATCCTGTGCACCTCCAGGCTGCTCAAAAACATAACTTGGATTGTGCTGATGAGCCGAATTGAAGGAGCATCAGTATTGGATATTGAAATCCTTCCCTGGAATTTAGAGAGATCAATGCATTAATACCGTCCTCACTCAGTATAAACAATCCGCAAATGTTTGTGATTGCTTCAGAAATATTGGTAAGTCAATTCCTGCAATTTCCGACCACTCATTGTGAAGGATCGCTGCACTTTGGAACTGTACACCACACAAAGCAAGGCATGGAATTATATAAATGTGGCAAGGAATCCGTAAGATCTGTTCAAATGGGTGAACTAAAATGAGGTGGGGTACGGATCCAGTAACTATGCCACGTAATTACTTCATTCAAATGCGATTGGAAATTTCGCATCACATACATGGAGATACTTCAAGTCGAACGTAGTACTGGCTGATGATGCCAACATTTCCAACTGCCAGAATCTATCTCTCTTTAGGTGTGCCAAGACTGATTGCGGAACAATGCCCACAATTCTTGCCTTTGGTGAAGATTACAGTACAAATATGACGAGTACAGCGGCAGAAATTCTAAGAATCTAGAAAGATGTTGGACACAATTGAATCCAACCACATTTTCCATTATATGAATCAGGTTGAAGAAATGTGCGAGAGAGGAACGAATAAAAGATAAAGAGCAAAGCAAATTATGAGCTATCCAAAGCGGTATTTTGGGAACTCGTAGCAACAGTAGCTTCTTTCTACAGGCGCACCAGTCCTGGAGATCGGTTCGTGTCTGATTTATTTTTAGCATCATTTCAGTTTCGTGTGCGAGTAGTTCCAAGACCATTCATTGCCATCAGTGGCGTTAAGTAGCGATTGGTGCATAGAAGTGCATGGTTTAGGCGTCTCTCCTGGAGTAAGATTCTCTTTCATTCTTTGGTGTCCATATTGAGGGTACACATTTCCATTAGAGTGGAAGAAACTTATTTCTCTCCCATGTCTCTGTTTATGAATACTTACATCAAACATCTCCAGTAGAGTTGTGTCAATGATCCAGTTAGGTTGATCCACGCTTTTAGATAGATTCAGAGAAATGAAACGCAGCAGTTTGAATTTCCATCAGAGTTACACATGAAATATGCCTGGGGCCCTTATGGAATGAAGTCAATTAAAACATCTCTGGTTATTTGCTGAATATCGTATAATTTTCATTTTATTACACGTATGATTACATAGAAGAGAAATCGAAGAAGTCCGAAAGTTTGAAGAACTTGGAACCCAGTTACGAGAAACTTCTACAACTCGCAATCATCTTTTAATGCATCATCATCCTCTTCAAATTGTACAAGAGGAAATGACACAAATACCGATTTCCAGTTTGTAAATTCTCGGCTGTCCCATTGTAACATAATTTGATTATAAAGCAGTGTATCGATCCACCTTGCTTTCGGATTAAAGTTTTTCTTGCATAAAGTTATTGTAAAATCTTCGCATGCACCATCGACGAACTCCCATTGAAAGGACGCAAGTATATCCAAATCCCTATTAAGTACCTCTACCGTGATCGGATCGTCCTTTTGTCGTTTTTCTAATACAATTCGCATTCCGTTCTTGAAAAAAGTCGCCTCCCTTTTTGAGAGAGCAGAAGCAGCTAGGAGCGACAATAAAGCTAAGAAGAATATACTTCGGTGCGACATGACGAAATAGATTTAGTTTCAATTGAATACTGTTGACTAATTGGCAGTTGTGGTGCGCATTTTATACAATTTGGGCACTGTTTTTGTCAACTTAATAAATGGTCTATTGACGTCAACGAGAGAAACACTCATGCTGAACGGCGTTTTTATAAATATTATCAATTGTTTATAGAAACAATGCACCAAATGTAGAAACAAAGGTTCTGTTGTGTTCCACAATTCAGAGCGGAGAAAATAACAAAGTTTTGAATTGCTCTCAAGGTTTCGAATGACGCAAAAGTTCTTCAAGCTGACAGGCGTTTTTAAATTATTATCAATTCTTTATAAAAACAATGGACCAAATGTAAAAACAAAGGTTCTGTTGTGTTCCACAATTTAGAGGAAAATAACAAAGTTTTGAATTGCTCTCAAGGTTTCGAATGACGCAAAAGTTCTTCAAGCTGACAGGCGTTTTTAAATTATTATCAATTGTTTATAAAAACAATGGACCAAATGTAAAAACAAAGGTTCTGTTGTGTTCCACAATTCAGTGCGAAGAAAATAATAACTTTCTGAATTGCTCTCAAGGTTACGAATGACGCAAAACGCCGCACGTGTCGATCGACTTTTATACGCTGAACGCTTGTAAGGCCAAAAACGGTGTACTAAATTTGGGCGGCTGAGCTGTTTTGCAACTACCAGAAGGAGGCGTGGCAGGCAAGGATATACAGTTTGTCAAGAAAGTGTTTTGACAATGTAAAAAATTGGTGAATTTGATTTCTCCCCTTCACAAGTATTTCTTTATTGTCCGGATTAATTTCTTTGATTCATTTCATTTAATAAATGTATTTACTAAAGAACAGTAATAAAAAAATAAATATTGATATTAAGATACAAAAAACATAACGAAACCAAAAATAGGCAAACAATTTGCTGTCAAGAAAGTGTTTTTACAATTCCCTTTCGAACTAATTTAGCAGCGCAATGCATTCGCCGCTATCAGGTCCATGCTTCACCATGCTTTGTGCGCAGTTTAGACGCAAATTGATCGAAAATAGTTGTTCTTGGCTCATCGAATATAGTATTTCTTGCAATCTTATTGTGAATTTACGATGCCTGCTGAAAAAACGGCATTTGATATGACTCAATTGCTTTACTATAGCCACCGCATCCGCAAAAGTGTCCAGGAATTGTCCGAGATGTTTTCTTTGACCAGACAAACTATTTTTATTTTAAATCGCGTAAAAAAGTCTGTTGCCAAAACCATCGCACTTCCGTTCGCACAAAATATCAGATAGAACAGATCGCACTTTGGTAAGGAAAGTAGGCGAACATCCGCAGATTTCTACGAGAAGGCTTTCAAGTTTACTCAAAGAAGATTGGGACTCCGCGGTTACCTTCGAAACAGTAAGGCAGCGCCTGATAAAGCACCAGGATATGTCAAGAGTTGCTCGGATAAACCAATGCTTTCCACACAATACATTGAAAAGCGATTCTCTTTCACTGGGATGTATTTTGCCAAACTGAATGTCTATTGGGATGACGCTGTATGTTGCGATGGGACTAAAATCATGCTTTACTATAATGGTGGCCCTAACAGCGTGTGGCGACAACCGTTAAACGCATTGGAGAATCGAAATATATTACAATCCAATATTTAAATTCGGCAAACTTTCTGTCATGGCATCGGGGAGTACATCCTGTAAAGGAGGAAGAGGACTATATTTCATAGAGAATAGAAATGATGCAATACAATATTTGGATATTTTCAAACGATATTTGGTAAACAGCGCAGACTATTGTGGGTTCAATATTGACAACAATCGGCAATTCAAATATAACCAAGATAATGACCAAAAACATAGGGCGCATATGGGAAGGATGTTAGATACGGCACCCCAGAGTCCACACTTGAACCGCATTGAAAATTTGTGCGAACTTTTAAGAAAAAAGGCGGCGAGAGGCAACCAAAAGGTGGAGCAGCGCTCAAAACGGCAATTCTAGAGGAATGAAATAAAATATCAAGCAAATACGATGTGCAGAAGTTGATTTATTCCCTGAGGAGAATACTACAAGACGTGATAGATGCTGAAGAGGGCCATACAAAGTATTACACGCTTTATAGTCCTAATTTTCTTTTCTTTCTTTAATTTTTATAAATAAGTTCTGATTTGTGAAAACACTTTCTTGACAGCAAATTTTTTGACCACTTTTCGTTTTTGTGGTATTTTGTGTCTTAATTTTAATAATCGTTTTTTTGTCGTCACTGTTCATTAGTAGATACATTAATTAAGTGAAATGAATTAAAACAATTAATAAAAACAATAAGGAAGTACTATATTATGTACGGAGAAAATTTAACTGACGAATTTTTTACCTTGCCTAAACACTTTCTTCACAAACTGTGCATATCAATAAGTAAATAGTCAGTCTTTCCATAGCACATCCACCTTCAATTTGTCGCCCTTAACTTATCCTCTGGTGACGTCCTTAACCTCAGCATGATTTCTTGTGAACTATTTTATACTTACCACTGATAAACAATATCATATAATTTTTTTGCTATCATTTTCTCTCGTTCTATGTTGTAATTACACACTCCTCTGCCCTCATCACCTTCATAAGAACGCGCTGAAGCCATCACCAATCACTTACTTTTTAAGTGAATTCGAAGTGATCGAAACTGAAATGGAGAATTTGCCCGTATATCTTTTGAGTATAATGTAACTTTTGGGGAGTACTACAGATTACGAGGGTTGGTCAATAAGTCCTCAAACACTATAGACAAATATTTTATTTTGAATGGATTTATTTTTTGATTTAATGTTCCCCTTCCTTGGTAACCGTTTATGTTCTATTCGGAAACTATTAGGACCATGAAGAATATTACAAATGGAAATACTCTTTAATGACATTCATACAGATTGATATATGGAGTAGAGCAACATTTTTGAAGTTGAATTGGAGACATCGGACGTTGTGGTGTGATTGCGATATTCAAGACCGTCTGTCCATCTGTGGCCACTTTTTCCCATACCATTGGGGATATCTTCATGAAAATTTGCAAAAGTATGGCCTGGAGAATAAAACAGTACCAGATTGCTATATGAGTCCATTTGGGTAACGACCACGTCTATCTCCCATATATGCGACTTCTTAAAATGACTATAACTTCGGGTAAATTCATGGTATAGTGACGCATTGTGGCGTCAGTGCTACTAAACATACGTTCATAATTTAAGAGATTTGTAGACGAAATTAATGCGAAGCAGCATGTGGACATTATAAAATCATCTCCAGGAGATTGTGCTGATCACAGAAAGGACACGTCCAGTCTCCATATAAGGGTATTTCGGGACTATATTACCATAACTATGCTCATATTGATGATATATGAATTTGCAGTAATGTTTTTAGTTGGCGTTTGTGATGTGTGGACGACAATGTCGAAAGCGGACAACATACTTTTGGCGAATGTTGCAGTGTAAAATATTTAACCGAAAACAAATCAACATATCGAAGTAGTACAGAGTAGGTTCAAAGAAATATTCTAGACCTGCACGACTTTTTCTTGTACGCTTCAATTGGCGTCTGTAATGAGTACGCTAAATATTGTTCATATTTTTGCTAAATCCTTCTTTTCAGCGTTTGGACTTGTTTCTTTCAATACTTCACACTTCTGTTCTTCATAATACGGTTGTTGTGGCTCATAACATGCCACATCGCTGCACACTTCCAGCAATTCAATAATAATTCTGTTCAAACATTCTCCGCCATCCGATAAGTTCGGTTGCAGCAAGTTTTTAATTGAAATGCAACTGTACGTCAAAGAGCCCTCAATAATCAATCCAACTCATTTGGATTTTGGTCCATGCTGGCTTCAGGCATTGCCTCACTCACCCAAGTAAAATTCTTTGTCAATCAGGTTGACCGTGTATTGGGCGCCTAATGAGGTAAACAATTGCGTAGGTCTAAATCTACCAACAACATACACGACGCGAGTAGAATGGAGCAGTAGTTCCCAAAGTATGGGTCGCGACCCACCAGTGGGTCGCGAGAAAATATTGAGTGGGCCCAGAAATGTGGGACGGATTAGAACCTTGTTTAGCTGCACACAACCGAAAGCGCAAATACTACCTCTGTGTTTTTAAAATCTCCGCCCCCCAACATTCCATTGCATTTGAATGTGCAATATTAGCCTGCTTATTTGTAAGTAGCGAGTTACGATACCCACCCTGACACCAACAACACTCACGCCACCTTATTTTGTCTGCTAATATTCTCTTGTATTCATTTATTCATAGGAAATGCAAGAACACACACACATATGTATGTATGTAAAAGCTTAGGAAAGTAAGACAAACAACAACCTATCATAGATTACCAAATTATATATATGTATATATTCTCGCACACACTATACGCGCATTACAAAGGTAACTGCGAGCAGATAGTGCATTTTTCAGAAGACCCCTCCATATCTTCTTACTGGGAAAAACGTGATCCCAATATACAGTTAGCTTTATTTATTAGGATTAGAATTTATTTCGCAACATATGTAAATATAACATACTTATGAAACATAAGAATACCCTACAAAATAATATGTATCTAACCGCTTTCAAATTCAAAGTACTTTTTAATTGTTACGCCACGAAACTCTAAATTCTACTCCCATGTTTAGCGTCAGCTGTAGCAAATTTTATTTTCTCACCATAGTGTTGTTATTGTTTCACACGGATAGGGAAAAAAATGGATTTTTTCAACAGCTGATGAGGAAGAAGAAGAGTTGCGTATCTATTTTAATCTATGCTGTCGTGTCGATGCTACTGATCGTTCGTGTGTTGCCTTCGTGCAATGTCGCGAAGCTTTTGCTACATGCGCGAACAATCGGCTTTCACCGATTCTACTGATACTTTTACCAAAAAAGAGAAAGAAAAGACATTCAATTCCCTCCAAATCTATTTACCGTTCCGACCATTTTTTTTGGTCACACGTATAGTGTATGTGAATTTATTGTGCTTGTTGTAAAAATATTCCATATCCCTGTAGTGAAAATTATAGGCAGTCTTCAAAATCTACTACTAAATTTAATAGTAAAAAATCAAGTGGTTAATTTACTAGTTCAAAACTTATTTATAAGTTAACCAGTTACTGACTTTTGCGGCAGTTCATTGCGGTGTATACTAAATTTTTCCTTTCTTGTCAATTTAATTAAAAAGGAAGTAAAGACAAACATTGGAATTTGAAGAAAAACAGTTATTCTTATAATTTCAAGCACTTTTTAATTCCTCATTTTAGAGATAAATCTTCAAGCTAACGCGTGTTTTAAAATATCCGCAAAGTGTCCGCAAAGAAGAGTGGAAATGTGGCACCATGAATTAACATGCTGAATTAATGTCGAGTACACATTATTATATTATGTACATACATACATATACTCGTATATGAATTTTGCATATAATCTGAGTTTTACTAGTACTTTAACTAGTTGGTTTCACTGCTGGGATGTTGTCTAAAATAGCGAAAATTCGGAGAAAAAAATCAGAAGAAATCAGGGCTACGTTTAAATTAAACTTTTAGGGGGTCACTTCATTTGTATTTTAGAAAGAACTGCGAAACTTCTAAAAAGAAAATAAAATAATAAATAAAAAAAATTGTATTATTTAATTTGGAATTAAAAACTCAAATGTTAACAAGTTCATTTAATAAATTATAACTATTCTTAATGTAAAATCTGATCCAATTGCTTTCCATTTACACTTCTGTTCACTGTAACCGCACAATAGTAATCATAAGATGTTGAATAATAATTATTTGGTTTTTTGGCATAATATTATACTACTAATAACTAAAATAATTAATAAAAATTCGTTTATTTTAGAATTGGGTCCGACTGCCCCAGTAAGACCCCTCGCGTGCATATTTAACTATGGCCATGAACGAATGAATCAGTAAAGAGACACTAAAGAATTCGAATTTGGAACAGAATGAGACAAAGATTAAGAAATTGACGGTCGAAAGAGAATTCAACGTTTCTACAGTATTCTCACAAATAACAACAGTTTCAATAATCTCAGAAAAATCTTCAAAATAGGTCAAAAATGCACCTAAACGAATTAAGTTAACGGCTTTATGCTTTTAATTAAACAGAGGTAGTGTTTCTTTCTTTAATAATGTAGAAAACAATTTTTTATTTTGTGGAATTAATTTTTTTACTTAAACGTAACTGGAATATTTCGACTTGTGGATCTTGAGGGTTCATTGATAATGAGAAATTATCAAAGAAATTGTATGTTTTCAGTTATTTTGAGAAGTTAAGTGAATTGAGGAAATACGAAAGTTAGAGTTAAGGGGGGTGCACTGTATTTTTACCACTACACACATCAATTTTAAAAACTCCTCTCAGTAGCAGAGCTCGCACAAATACATTCAAATTAACTGTCTATTCTTGTATGTTCTTTGCTTTTACTCCAGACAGAAGAGTAGTCCAAGACAGTCTACTGAGACTTTATTCCAAACATAAGAGCAGCCGAAGGCTTCCACCGATTCTATATAATAGTAGTATATAAAATAGTAGTATAAGACTTCCACCTATTCTCCTGAGACTTTTACTTCATACATAACAGCAGTCTAAGGTTTTCACCGATTCTCCTAGAATCAACACCAAACACGGAAAAGAAACTCAACGCACGCTATCTTGGACATATAGCGAGATCAGATGCATATGATTTACTTATAAGCCTAGTGGAATTAGGCATAATATTATCTAAGGAATATACAAATAACTCGTTTCTATATAATAACTAAACTCCGTTGTTAAGTTTCCTTAGGTAAACATTTTCAGTAACTGACTCCGGGAACTTGCTGAGCTAATTCTAGTAACGGCCTTCTGAGTCTTTACTAGAATTAGTATATGCTCCGAACCATATGCTTTGCATGGCTTGTTTTGAGAATACCACTGCAATTTTTGAGGATTTATAAGCTGCTTGAGGAGGGGGAACACTGTCAGAAGTTGAAAGGAAGACTCAACCAATGTGTGAGTATAATTTTGTATCAGCTTTTGATTGAAGGGAACACTCAACTTGGTCAGGAATGAAAAATGATATGCTTTTAGTTGGAATTCAGTGAATTCGTTGCTGGTATGGGAGTTGCCTTTAAATATTTTTCTTATTATTTTATTGCAGCATAACTAAATATATATACAAGGGGTTGGGGGAGTGAGTGCTAGCAACTAAGGCCTTCGACTCGAAGAGGAAAAGATTTAGAAAAAAGCATTTTAGAGGCCAAGCCCGTGGCAGGATTCGAATCCACGGCCATCGGTGGCCGGCATTTCTTGAAACATAAGGGAACGAGCTCAAAGGGCGGAAATCTGCCACGGGCTGGACAGTTTGTAAATAACATTTAATAAATCCGTTAATGTGTAAATAAATAAAACAATTAATCTCTTCAGTTTTAGTTCTAATATTTATTTTTTTTTATTATTAATTTTTGAAAACTTTTTTTTATTACAGCAATTTACTTTTTTTATTATTTCAATAGACAAAATGTGATCATTATTTTATGAATACGCATAAATTAATTATATTATGTGCTTTTTATTCCAATTTATTCTGCTTCTGTTTTAGAATTAAAGTTGTTGTTTCAAGTAAACATCGAAATATTCAAATACGTTGTTAAAGAGTGCAAAATGAATGAAATTCCAGGCAGTTTCTTTTTAGTTCTTAAGCCTTTTTTTGTAGAAAGCGTAATAAAAGTGAATATAAATAAAATCGATTTTTCGAGCAGAGTTTGTTTGCTTCGATCATAGTGATATGGTTTTAGGGTTTGGATTGGTAGAGCAGCGATCTCGAAACAAATTGGTAGATTTTCACTTAGGAATAAAATTTTCAATAGGCCTAAACTAAGTTTAGCTAAACGATAGTCAAATAACTTGGGAAACGATAGCACCGTTATGAGTATTAAATTTGTTTTCACTTTTAAACACATTTTTATATAAGAGAGAGAGAGAGAGAAAAACCATTCAAACTTGAAGAAAGTTAAAACAAAACACAAAATTACAAGATTAAAAATTTATACGGGGACTTCCTTGGTTAGGTTTGATATTGAGGTTTATTTGTTTGTTTATTTTGTTCTGTTTAAAACTGAGTTCAATTGATTCGCATTGATTCGGAGTGCCGAATAAATGTTCAAGTTTATATTTAAGTAAGTTTGTTCTTCATAATTTAACATTTAAATATACTTTCTAGAGCAGCAAACAACACATAGAATTTGTATTTTTTTAACACTTAAGATTCTTAGTAATTCGTGTACAGTGAAAAACATTTTCGAGTATTAATATTCATCTTTTGTTAGTATAATTTTTATTTTTAAAATATATATTTAAGGTAGCTTTCTCTCACTATTTTAGTATTATATTTTTAGTATTTTTTGTTGTTTAAATTTAGCTAAGAAAAAAAATGAATTGAGCTAAAAACGTACAAAAAATATAATTATTTTTATAGTAAAAAGAGAAAATATAGTTTAATAAACGAAATGAGGCAACGAGTTAGGATGGCACGGAGTAAGTTGTTCTTAATTTATATTTGAACTATACTAAGTTAATCTCATAAACGTCTCCAGAAAAAGGATACAATACAAGAAACAACTCAAGCTTGTTATCAACTTCAACTCAAGTCGCTTTGAAATCTCCAACATTTCACTAAAGTGTTCTCAAAGGAGTTTTCTCACTTAAGTGGAGAACTTTGTGAACAACTTACACAGCATTGTGAGAAACACATTAGATATCAAGTTGATAACGAATGTGTTCTCAAAGTCCTCAAATAATCAAAATTGTACACACACACATCGAAAGCATTGTGCGGAGGTTGTAGAAGGAAGAAAGAACAGGACGAGAAAGAAATTATGTGAAACTGTGGTCTATATTGGCACCGATTGATAAGTTTCGGAAACAAAAATGTGGACAACGAATCCACCCACTGTACGAGTGTGGACATATCTTTTTTTGAATTTGACCTCGCTTGCTTCCGATGTTGTTGGCGGTCATTTTCATAATATTTTCATCATCATTACCATCACATTGATCAATAGCTTCTTTGTATAAGCTCACAATTTCCGTTCCTCCTATTTATTATATTAGATTTTCTTTAATTTTACTGTTTAATTTAAATTTTCCCATTTAATAATCAATTTCTTTGAAGATTTTTTTTAGTGTTGAATTTAAAATTAATTTCCTTTCACTACAAAGTATTTTTTTCTGCTGTTCTCATTAATATTTGTGTATAAATCAATCAAAAAATTTGACATACATATATAAAAAAGTTTAAAAATATTTTTAAAATATTGTTATTAAAAAACACATTATAAACATTAGCTACTTATTTAAAAAACTTTTTAATTTATTTTCTTCTTTCCAAAATTGCATTTCCATTAATAAAAATGTTTAATTAAATAACACACAATTATAATAAAATTAAATTAATACAATTAATTATATAAAATTTTTATATAATGTTATTGTATAAACTCGTCGGTTTGTAATTTTAGCGCCTGATTCTCTGTCGAGTGAACTTTCAATGTTAGTTTTGCTGAAATATATTCGGCAAGATCGCTTTAAAGATAGTAATCACGTGAGTAATCATTATATTCCCAAGAAACCAGGGATTCAAGTCGTTGAATGAAACAATTCCTTAAGTTCATTTCAAAGGTTATACCAAAATTTCGCCATCTGAGCTATAAAACGAAAAGAATCTGCATAATGGCCGCACAATTTGATGTGACCCTTAAGTGGGAGCATTTCATTGAATGAAGTGGAATCAATCAACACCTTAGAAATGTTATTATTTTCATTTTAAGTGGTTACTTTCTTTAATGATTACTTCGCTATATGTCCAATGTTCTGACCAATGTTCCATTACACATTTTAATTGTAGAAATTATGAGTAATTATGTACTTGCAAAGATTTTATATCGAAACATTGTTTAGGAAATAGTTTAAGGCATAAAATATTAAATTAAAAAAATGAAGTAAAATAAATAAATAAAACCATAAAAAAGAAGAAAATTTCAAATTAACAATTATTTAATTATTTAAACAAAATAAAAAAGGACGAAGGTATAAAACAGATATTTAAAAAAAATAATGAAACAATAAAATTAATGGAACAAAAATAATAAAAAAGACAAAAAATAAAATAAATATAATAATAAAAAAAGAAAAAATAATAAAATAATTATAATACGCTATGAATAGATTTTAAAATAAAGCTAATATTGAATTAATAGAAAAATATAATATTGTTACGGAATCAGCTCGCCATTTGATTGGATAATGGTTCTAGGGTGAGCGTCGATTTCAACCGTTAAGAATGCCCACGCGAGAAGGCATGCATCACTGCTTTCAAAGGCTAGAGGAAGTTCTGTGTACAACATATAAGCGACTGCACAGTTGACATCAGGAGTGAACAATTGAAAGTGACTAAGTGAACATCGTAGTAGCAGCAGCAGTGAAAGAGTGATCGTTGCCGAGAGGGATCATCGTAGTAGCAAATCAGTTAACCAGTGATAGTGGCAAAGTGAATATCGTTGGCAGCAGGCCAAAAATGATAGAAGACAAATTAGCGCCAATTTTACAAGCAGTCCTGAGAGTGGCAGCAAAGAGAGTGAGCGTCGTATTAGCAACGAGAGCTAACAAGTGATCGTGCAGAGCGGACATCGTTGGCAGCAACGGGCAGTTAAGAGTGATAGTCACAAAGCGGATGTCTTGTTAGCAACGAGAGTTAACAAGTAATCGTTGCAGAGCGGACATCGTGTTAGCAACGAGTAGTTGAAGCCGATGTAAGTGAAAACAACTGACGAACTGAAGCACACTATAAGCGAAGACGAAGTGGGAGAACCGAGCCACCTTTTCAAGGCAATACTAAGTTGGACGAATACTAATAACGCCAATTGTTCTAACTGAAGAAGGAATTGTTTGCTTATTACACAATCCAGCGATACGAATCCAAGTATTGAGTTTGGTGAAGATTGTCTGAAAGGCAATTACGTAACAATATTATATACTCGTATAATAAAAAATTATATATATTAAAAAATAAAAAAATAAAAAAAAAAAATATATATATATATATATATATATATATATATATATATATATATATATATATATATATATATATATATATATACACAATAGAGACTAAAATAAACAAAAACTAAATTATTAATTATAATTATTAAATTATACCAAATATAATAATTTTTGAGTTAATTTTAAAATAAAAGTAATATTGAATTAATTCAAAAATATAATATTTTATATAAAAATATAATATTCTATATATAAAAACAAAAAAAATAGAGTAAAATAAACAGAAAGTAAAATATTAATTACAATAACAAGAAAATATTAAAATTTGAGTTGATTTTAATATAAAAGTATTATTTAATTATTAATAAAATAAAAAAATAATCAGTGAAGAAAACGAATACTAAAATATTAATTACAATAATAAAATATATATAAAAAAATAATTATGTTTGAGTGGATTTTAAAATATTAATTATTATATTTTAAAATCAACTAAAATTTTAATTATTATATTTTAAAATCAACTAAAATATTAATTATTATATTTTAAAATCAACTAAAATTTTAATTATTATATTTTAAAATCAACTAAAATATTAATTATTATATTTTAAAATTAAATAAAAAAAGATTATGTTTTTTATTTTTTTTTAATATATTAATAGTTATTTTAATTTTTTGCTTTACTGTTTATTTTTTTATATTATTATTAACTTTTATTTAAAATCAATTGAAATATTATATTCTGTTTTGTTATTTTTGAAGTCAACAATAAAATGAACAATATATTTTATTATTATGTTATATTTTATTTTAAAATCAACTCAAATAAGATTTATTATTTTGTATTTTTTGAATATTTTAATTAATATTTAAATTTGTTATTTTACTGTTTATTTTTTCATACTATTAATAACTCAGTAACACTTTTATTTTAAATCAATTAAATTTTTATTTATTATTTTTTATTGTAAACATAACAATAAATAATAATAAAAATATTCATTAATTGCTTTGTGATTAGCAAATGATCTTTCTATTAGTGTTTAAAAATTGAATATAAATAAGCTCACAAAATCAAAAAAAAAAACTATAAAAGATAATTTTAAAAATAATTTTTTTATTCACAATACAAATTACATAAGGAAATTAAATAAAAATACTCACAATTCGAAAAAAAAACTGCATTAAGTATTAAATTAATTCAACAAACTGAAGTTCCATAGTGACTTGGTTACTTCAAGTAATTACCTTTGAATGGAAGTATTTAATGTTAAATATAGTTCATAAAATTACTCGTATATATACGTAGAGTCCGTATACATTAACAAAGGACTGATTACTGGCTGCGCAGCATATTTAAATATATTTATTTATCTTTATTAAAGTAGTGTGCAGATTTGTCAGAAGAATTTTTAATAGTTTTTCCGGAAAGTCATAAAGTAATTACTTTATTTTGTGTTGTAGCGTTTAAATACTTTCACCTGTTGAGTTCATGGGAAGTGTTTTCCTTTAAGACTTGAAGAATTCATAGTTATAGACTTGTAGTAGCTTAACGAGATATAATTGTATTTGTTTTTTAATTACATTATCAAGAGTTTTTTTAATGTTTTATAATTATAGCAAGAAACAATTTTTTGTTTATTTAATTTTATGTATTTTTAATTTTTTTTTTTTTGTTTTTATTGAAGTAATTTACTCAATTGAGGTTTCCTTTTTGCTGGAGTAGCTCTAAAGTAATTTTTGTTCATGTCCACATTTTATAATTGTATGTTAATTATTTATTTATAATTATGTATGAATTGTTTTTCCAAAATGTGTATTGTGAAAAACTTGCAAAACTCTGCCAACCATCGAAATTTTTGTTCACCGATTCAACGATTCATTTACTGATCGTCCTCTGGGGGCATTTTGGCCAATGTTAGGAGAATCATAGTCAGTTCTTTGCGGGAGATTTTGCCATCCTTGTCGTAACCGACGCCACGGAGAATGGTCTCCTCGAAAGCACTGAGATCCTGAGCATCATAGTCATCCTAGGGAAATATATATTAAAGAATTGAGAAACAAGTTTCAAGTAATTCAAAAAGCTTTGCTCAAGAGTAATAGAACAAAAGATTCTGCCGGCTGCAGCGAATTTACGTCACAAGGTACTTTTATCTTTTTGTGGATTAGGACGTCATACGAGAAAAACAGCGAAGAGCAAAATTATAAATAGCAGACTTGCAGAATCTGTGTTTAATGAATCTTGAGCTCTGCCGATGTTATCAATGCAACATTCTGGCTACTTACCTTCTTTACCAATTCCAACAAATCCTTGAGAAATCCTTTCAATTCCTCGTTTTCAATAGTGCCGCTATTATCCTGGAGGTCATATAAGTAAATTAATAAAGAATAATTTAAAATAGTATTAAAAACAATGACAAAAGAATGAAATAAGAAAGAATAAACACAAACAAACTTCACTTTGATAGGGATACGATTCTATACTGGGACAGGGACAAGTCGTATAGTTAATGATATGAAAACCTTTTCAGACTTTCCATCAAAGCTTTCAAGGAAGAGACACAACAAACATATGAAAAAGAGTATATGAGTTCCTCTGTCTCAGGTTCATGATATTGCTTTAAAGGTATAGGAGTGAGTATCCCAATAAATATAACGAAATACAGAACTTCACTGTGACGAAATAGTATTTTAGTCATTCATGCCTAAACAAGAATACATGTTAAAATGCTATTAAAAAGCAATTAGTGACTATTGAGAGGGCATTACTGAGATGTTAGTAAATAAATTTCATGAATAAAAGGTCATAAACAATAAGTCATAAGCAGCGAGTCATGAATTTCACTTTTAAACTATGACGAAAGAGTCTTCCATCATGCATGCCTAAACATGGATACACGTTAGAATGCTATAAAAAATCGATTTACGACTAATGAGTGACTATTACTGACAAGTAAATAAAATTCATTAATAAAAGTCATAGAGAACAAGTCATAAGCAACGAGCGATGACATCATTTTTAAACTATGACGAAATAGTCTGCATGCCTAAACATGGATACACGTTAGAATGCTATTAAAATGCATTAAGTGACTAATGAGAGTTCCTCACTAAGAAGTAATTAAACCAAATTCATTAGTGAAAGGTCATAAGCAACCATTCATAAACAGAAGGTCATAAACAGAAAATCAAAAACAGAAAGTCATAAACAGAAGGTCATAAACAGAAGGTCATACGCAAAAGGCCATAAACTGAAGGTCATAAACAGAAGGTCATAAACAGAAGGTCGTGAACAGCGAATCGCTTTTCCACTAAAGGACATCGTGCTCGAATTAGTTCGAATCACCTTGAAAGCCAAAGAAATAACAAAAAATGAGATTTTTATTATCCAAGAGTCCAGTTGTGACTTGGAAGCAGTCGAAATTAGATTGTTATAGATGTAAAGTGGAACTTTTTCAAAAAATTTGTCAACTATTTGTTGAAGTGAAAATAAATTGCGTTCATTAAAGCCAAATTCCCAAATAAGTGCTTACAAATTACTTCACACAATCCAGTGATCGAACTATTTGCAGAACTGATTTATTCAACAATACTTTAATTATAGTAGAGTAGAGTAGAGAGAGAGGGACAGAGGGAGAGAAATATAAGAAATCTCCTGGGAGTATGTAGGGCAAGCGTTCTACTATAATTATTCGTAAGCCAAAAGATTTCTGAAAGCTCTCATATTGTGATTGAAGAATGAAATTGTGGAGTCAAAGCACTATTTTGGACAAACAGTTCCACTGATCTTTTAACAAGTTCGATAAGAAAGTGTAACTGTATCAACAGTGCGGTATATATGGCAATGCAGTATATAGGGGTACAATTAGTGTCTTCTTCCGCCTGACTTCTAACATTGTTTCCAAGCAGTGACGTAGGTTTGGAGGTTATTGATTAGGGAATTTTATTTGATTATTCTTTGGGAGAGGTACGAAATGTTTACTTTTATATTCTATAACCATTTAGCTCTGAAAAAGTAACTGGTTATGATCTTGGTGGTAATATATAATTTAGGTATATGTGTAAGACTCAAAATAGTGGGCTTGGTTAAGTCAGTTTTCTATTTATAGTTGTGTCAAGCGTTGAAATCATAAAAAAATAGGACGTGGGACTTAAAGATGGACTTCAAACCAAGAGATTTGGTAAAGACAAATTTGTTTATGTAATTCACACCTTTATTCAAGAATAAAGGGGCTAAAATTGTCAGGACTCCTTTGTAAAATTGTCTATAACACAATATACGACATGGAAACAACTCACCCACATAGAAAATTCCTTCAAAAATTACTACACTGAATGTATTACAATTAAAATAAAATGTCTTCAGACACACCTCCTCATGGGAGACGACACCGTGGAAGATAACACTCCATATTTGCGTCTTTTCAAATTGTTCTAAGAACCCTTAAAAAAATATTGTTCTGCTGTACCTCTCCTGCAATGGATGACGACAATCGTTTAAATTCTGCTTAACATAAATGAACCAACTCGTCAAATAAATAAAGTCTTAAAGTACGACAAACGTTGCACTATCCGTGCTGCACTTACCCTGTCGTAAAGCGAGAAAACTTTCTCAATGTCCTCCTTTGTCAATTTGGCGGCGCCCTGGAAAAGAAACGACAACAGAAATGGAAGAAAACGAAAATTTAGTATTTAAAAGAAGACAATTTAAGATTTTGTGTGACTGTATAAAAAAAAACAACAAAAAATACAATAATACCATAAAAATTTTACTAAAACTTTGAATGTTGTAAATGTATGTATGCGTAAGCATGTCCGTGTATGTATGTGTAAAATAAATGTTCCTTCTGTGGTTTTTGGATTTGTTCTTTTCAAATGATTTACTTTTATTATACACAAACACACAGATACGAAACATAGTTGTTCGCTGCTAGCGACAATATGCAAATGACAAATAATGACATGAGACAACAGAACAGACACACAAAGGCACGGGTGTGAAAATGGTAGAAACTTGTGAAGATGATGTGCTTCAACATATACACAAAAGATATAAATTTATATTTACTGGGACAATATACAAAAAGCCACAAAAACATGTGAAAATATTCAGAAATATAGGAAAAAATAATCATGAATTTTATTAGCTAAGCAGCAAAAATTACAATAAGGCAGAATATACAAAGCAGTCAAGTGTTTACTTATAACTCAGGGGACACGGCCGCCATACGGGGCGTATGAGCAACCTTAATTTAAGAATCAAGGAATTTCGATGAATCCCTCTGCACACATTTTAAACATAAGGCTTTATGGAGTCATACTTCACAGGTGGTTAATATCAACTGCTCACAGAATAACATGCCCAGAGATGGCAGTAGTGGGTGGGTTCAGTACTAGACTGAGGAGGCGCAATAGTAGGAAAAGTCTTCCAAAGGATCAGTCTGGATTTTGGCATTGTTTCTACTGCCAAGTATATATATTTTTTTATATTTTAGTATTGAAATGTTTGCCATTTGCCTCAACAGTTTCAGTTTATAATCTGCTATGAGGTCCTTTCCATCAGCTATGATTGGCATTCTTTCTACTACCAATCGTATACATTTTTACTTCATCTGTGGTATTGAGAATACCCTTTAAGTTTTGCAATTGTAGTTTATATATTTTGACATAGTCCAACAAAGCGTGAACAGTCCCCGATAATAATCTGCAATGAAGTGTTTTCCAGAAGGGAGCTAAGAAATTGCTTCCTCTGCCAACTGTACTTCCCTTTTGATATCTATGGTGGCAGGAATACTTTGTAAGGTTTGCTATTTTAGATTAAATGATTCAACGTAATCCAATAATATTTGGATTTTATTATGAATTACTCGCATGAGGACAATTTGTGTTCATTAATGTTAAGGTACCACATTTATGAAAGGACTCGCTGCAATTATATCCCTAAAGACTGAAAATTCTCCACTTCGTTGAACATTCTTAGGATCTTGTAGTAGTTTAGTTCCTTTTATTTAATCATTCAAAGTCTTTTCTAAGTAAGATATCGTTCAAATATTTTTACAGCTACCGCCCCTGAGAGGGTGCTTCTTAATCCAAACCTGTCCTGCTCTTACACAAGAACTTAGTCTGTCATACACACCTTCTAGGCGAATCTTGACCAACTTCTTCTGGCTTCATCTGTATAAAATACAGTTAACACAGGAATATATGCCAAAGGACAATTTCTTGATTCTCACGTTCGTTTCAAAGTCAAAGTTGATTCCCATTTAGTCTGCAAAATCATATTCATCAATGAGGTCCTATTTTAGTTGCAAGGATTGTTAAACGGAAATAATTCCTGTTTATTGGGGCTGATCTACCAAAGATAACAGAGAATTTATAGCACCATTTAAAAGTGACCACTTTGGAGTATCATTTGGGTTAGAGAGTTATTAATAATTGATCCCTGGAATGAACGTCTTTAAGAGAAACCGTGCTAACTGTCTGTAATATATTATTTACCAGCTTTAATGGTATCGGAATTGCATTTCATTGAGTGTTAAAAATATTGTAAAACTGTTACTGCGTTCTTCGACTAATAAATCCCGACATTGGATATGTCAATTCATCACAAGTTGGAGGGGCGCACTCACTAAAGAGCCTCAATTCTTGGCTTCCAGCAACCTCCTAGGCATTACTTTCGATTAAGTTATGACAAAGGTTCATTATAGTATCTATATTTGTATAACTATTTGTTAGAGACCTTAGAACAATTCCTTAGAGACCTTAGAACAATTCCTTAGAGACCTTAGAACAATTCCTTAGAGAATGATATAGCCAAGATGAAGCCTACTCAATCTAGTGGTGAATCCTTCACTTCCTGTATTCAGTCTTTTATAAGGACTTTACTACTTTTAAAGGACTTCATTCAAGTTATTTGAATACCGAATATATGTTTGTAAATAGGGAGAAAATCTCCTTCTTTCACCATTCAGCATCAATAATTTTTACAGCTAAAGTTCGTGGATCATTAATTTCCGTTTGAGCAAATCTGAATAAGTTTCTGGCTCTCTCTTGGAATCATTTCCTATTCCAACCTTTTAATATTCAAACCACTTCTTGCCCAAACTGTCAGCACCATTAACACCAACTTTCAGCAAATCCCAGTTTAAAAAAGAAACACATACAAGTATATGAGACCAGCAAAACTTGCTTCGATTGATGCTCCTTCGTAAGCCGGTAATTATGCTACTTACAACTTAATGATATGCTTATGCGCCCCCATAAATCTTGTGCGCAAAATAATTGCTCTCATTAGCTAATTTATGTGACGGGCTCTTTTCCCGTTTTCATGTTAACGCACAATTTTCGCCCCCTCATAAATTACTAATTGAACAGCAGCGCCCGAAGAAGCCAGTGAGTGGGCACAAATAAAGCACAAACGTATCTCCTTAAACTGTGTAAAATTGATGGAGCCCGATAATTTAGCATAAATAATTCAGTTTCAGTTGACACTACGAACGGCACAGCACGTGCCCGTTCACGTCAATGTGGCGACGCTGCAATTATAGGCATATGGCAAAGGAAAAAGGACGCAATACATACTCGAGCACGCAGTAAATTGAAAGAAGCCATAAATAATTGCACTATGTACCCACCCAAGTCAGAACGATGGGAACAACAGCAATAAACAAGTTGGAAACTTTCGTTTTCGGAAGGTGAAAGACTCTAATTTGTATTCCTAAAATCGTGACGGAAATTTTTTAGAACTCACAAAACAAACGAAACACCAACAACAACATAAAAACTGAGCCAGGGCATTCCAACTTGTACTACCCAAAGATAGCTGGGGACGCACGACCGAACAGAATAAAACAGTGTGTAATTTCATTTATTAGTTTGCTAGAGAATTAATTGGTATAAATTAAAAGCGGGACCCAGCAGGGAACGCAATAATTCCAATTTCATGGGAGTTCCTGGCGTGTTAATGCCAGCTACGGAGCATGTGGGCGGTCACCAGCTACTGAGTTTCACATCACCACCGAGATTATCTGAGAGAACAGGTGACATATTTGATTAAACAAAAGAGACCAAAACTATTTTCCAAATTTATTACACACATCTTAAAGGAATATTAAAATTACATGAATAGTTAATTGCACGGTTGCGTAGATAAAGGACATTTTTGTGGATGACGTCAATGGAATAAGAGTATGAGTCAGCAGCAGTGGCCAGAGAGGTATAGAAAGACAGATTTTGATGGGCAAAATGGTTGCCACGAAAATACCAGTTAATGAGGACATGAAAACCGGTTACTGAAACTTGAATATTCAGCCAGGAAAACTGGAAATATTATGACCTAATTGTCATGAACTTCCGTTCCAAATATCTGCAATATTCAATTGCTGTCTCTTTCCCTCTAATGCTGAAAGTCAGTAAGGATGTGGGAGTGAGTTTCACTCACACTCATAAAAGATGAGTTCTCAATGATGCTGCTGTCTCTTTTGCTCTAATGGACTTTTGTGTGATCTCAAAATCAGTAGAAAAAAGAAGACAGGCATCCTGGATGGTTGAGTTCAGTTATGACTTGGAAGAAGGGAGGGACATAATTGCAAGCTCTTAAACTGTTGTAGTTCATTCAACTGTGTTAATTATTAATTGAGATAATTCATATTGATGTCAAGGATTTTTACAAGGATTTTTCAGAGCAAAGGATTTTGGATCTCCTTCCACAATCCAGTCATCGAACATTAAAATCAGCAAGAAAATTATTTGCCACAAGCACTCGAAATATAGAAGAGTCACAGCCATATTAAATGGTCTATTACACAGAAATAGACACTTGCAATGAGACATCTTCCTCAAGTGTGCTCCATGGCCTTCCAGCTTTTATTAGAATTGCTCTTAGAGCAGGATTGCCTGCCGTTAGATTAGCAAACAAACGCACTTCAACTTGAAAGGTCGCTAATTAAAATGTCAGGAGCACTCAATGCTGCAATTACACTTGCATTGAACGAAGAACATGAATGCCTCTTCAGGTGCTTCGAGGTAGCCACTTCGCCATGAGACTTTTTTCCTTCATCCAAACTGAGTTGCTTGCCATGACAGGTGCTCTGCTTTGAATGCGCATTTCCACTCACATGAGTACTGCTCAATTGTTTCTGTAATGCTAATTAGAACACTGGAACAGAACAGTGGGGGTTTACGGAGGTATTCTACCAATTCGCTGTTGTGAAGGAAACGAATTTAATGTACCCAAATAAAATAGTGGGTAAACGTACCCACTACGATATATATTATGGATTAGGATGAACTAACAAATGATGCTCTAGATGGAAGCCTGTTTGTTTTGTGGTTAATCCGTCACTGGGGCCACATGATAGTGTTCTTTTTCTTTTAATATAGCGCATTAGAATATTAAAATCCTCGACCTTACATGCACTTGTATTCTATTCTCTCTCTCGTTGTTATTACAATTGGTAAACCAATTGTAATTGTACGTTTTCATTGTCATTCTCCCATCGATTAATGACTCATATGAGTGCTGCACAGAGCTGCCGCTTAAAAACTCCATCAATATCCTCATTATCCATTCGTGTGTCTGCACTCTTAATTATAATGGGGCGAGTCGTTGAAAGCCATTTGGTTTGATGGCCGCTGGCGTTCGCAGCCATGGTAATAACGTTTTATGGATTGTTGATTTGCTCTCTTCTTTATTTGTTTAAATGCATGAACCGAAACGGCGGGGATGTTGTCTGGAATTTCAATTATAATTTTTATCACTCACGAGGCTACAAGTTTTTTCTACTGATGATGTATAAAACGGCAGTGACTTCAGGCATTTTTATCATATACGGGAGCTTAATATTTGCGAAACCCAGCAAAAAGTGAAGATCAGAGAAAATTTTTCAGGGCAGCAGACAGAAAAGATACCCTATACTATAGATTAGTGGATAGTATTTTAAAGTTAATTGTTTTTAAAGGTGTTTATGGGGACTTCTCGTTCTTTGTTTATTAGATCTTCTCAACCATTTGATATGTCGGTAGAAAACTGTTTATTGCTGTAGAGCAAATAACTCTAAAAACCACTTGCTTTGGGGACTATTATCATACACTGTTGAAAATCGAAAACTAGTCAAGACCAGATAAAATTCTCTAGGGCATCAGACAGAAAGGACACCCTATACAACAGATCAATGGGGGGTGTTTTAAAGTTAAATGTTTCGGGACATCTCGTTCATTGCTTATTAGATCTTCTCAACCATTTGATATGTTGGACTAAAATTGGTCATTGTTGTAAAGCAAATAACTCTAAATTGTTCTAACTCCAGATGATACAATGGTGTTGAATGAACCGTAAGATTCGAAGGACAATGTATATAAAAGATCATTGATCAGTGGTAATATACTGTGGACTGTTAGGTTAGGTTATTGTGGCAGCCCGTCTACAGATCAACTCACTCAATCCACCATGGGTCCATTTTGATACCACGATGTCGACTGTACTATTATCGATTTACGTTATGTATCCAAAATCCAAACAATGATATCATGAACTATTATTTTAACTGGCACAACAATTAATTCTGATATAATGGAAGGAGGAAATAAGTGATAAAATATCAAAGAAAAAATATACTAATAAAATAGTTAGAACTTTGCATAGTGAGCTAGAATAAGTGTTAGTTAGAATAGTGTCCGTCTGTCGAATCAAAGGACCTTATGCTCCAGCCTAGAAATATGAAGTAACCTTAGATTTCTAGGCTTTTAATGTAGTTTCAATTTGTGGAATTGTAATATTCTCAGGAATATATTAGAGAGAAAGTATTTACAACTCTTTCAAACTCCAATTTTTCGC
Organism: Clusia tigrina; assembly: GCA_920105625.2. Classification (NCBI taxonomy): domain Eukaryota; kingdom Metazoa; phylum Arthropoda; class Insecta; order Diptera; family Clusiidae; genus Clusia; species Clusia tigrina. Next base: position 19,842,780 of record OV050030.1, read on the forward strand.
AATTTGTATGGAAAGCAACAACACAATGGAGTATATAAAAAGATCACATATTCACTTTGTTTAAGAAGAGAGAAACGATGATATTTCATAGTTAAGGCGTACATATAAGGGTCCACTGGAGTTAATAAAAACATCACGGGAGTTTATAATAATATCACATAAAATAATTTAGGGAGCCTTCAATAGATTTTTATTACATACGAAATCAATAGCTTCGAAATGAGGTCTTGAAAGAAGAAAAGAAACAAAGTCTATGAAGAGATCAGAAATTTGGAAAACTGTGGTTTATTGGAGACGGGGTTTTAAAAGATTGGCTTATTGTGTTTCCTTTAAGAGGAATAGGTTATTTTGCAGGACACACACATTAAAATAAATTGATTCAATAATAATGATAATAATATATTAGATAATTTTATTAAATAAAAATATAAAAAAAAAGTTAGATAAATTGATGGGTATTATTAAAAAAAATATTATTAAAAAAATATATATGAAAAATTGTGAAAACTTAATATTATGAAGATTTTATTTCTTTATTTATATTTCTACAATTTTAAATATATTTTATGGTACACAATTTCGTTAGGTGTTATTTTCTAATCTAATGCAAAGCGAAATTACATGCATATTGAGAGTATGCCCACAATGCTGAGTCTGCAACATGTTATAGCTGGTATATTGTGTGAGAAGTATCTAAAGAGATCTTAGATGTATCTGGATCCTATGGAGCAAATTTCTTGTTAAACAAAATAGTCCACACATCCAAATTGTTGGTGCCCTTATAAAATGAGCTTTTACATCTTGCAAACGCATTATTGTGAGCAACCACCCCCACAGTTAAAAAAAGCTTTAAGCAAATGCTCATAGACTGATTGAAAGCTTTTAGCGTATGTAATGGAAAAGTGACACTAAAACATGTTTCATTTCAAATAGAGACATTTTAATCTTTAGAGAAATGACGCAAAAACATGTTTCATTGCAAGAAGAGCAATTTTACTCTATAGAGTAAGTTAGCGTAAAGTTCTTCATTCTATGGAATATGCCTACTCAAGTCGAATGTACATGTTCCTTAATTATTCTTACTTGTGATTGATTAGTTGAGAAGTAGCTGAGAAGGGAATCATACCAAAATAATTTCTTGTAATTATGAACTCCATTCTAACCAGCTTTTCAACATGTTGAAACTAAAGAAAAGCTCTTCTTGAAATGAGACATTTTATTGTGGGTACCATCTTTGGTTAGATTAACACATTAGAACACTTAAAAGCTTTCCAGGTTAAATAAAGGAAACTACGATGAACGAAGCAGATATAAGAAGTATTTCACGGGCGAGTTATGTTTTCCTCACTGGGCACCTTCTTCTATCTTCCAAGTTCTTTGCTATGATCAAGCACATGCTAAGGCGACAAAATGGCAAAATTATTATCCATGGTCGAATCATGATCTCTAAACTTTCAAAATGTGTTTCAATCATGAAATTAGTGATCGAATAACTCGTAATATGATAAGATCCTTTCGAAAATTTTGTACATTCGATTAGGAGTGCTGATAATTTGTTGTACTCAATCGATGATTGAACTTACAGAGATACTTTTATTAGCTTGAAACATCACAGATTAAGAGTGAGTTAGTCGTTTAATTCATTATTGACTTAAAAGGATAGTTTTGTTAGCTTGAAACATCACAGATTAAGAGTGAGTTAGTCGTTTGATTCAATATTGACTTAAAAGGATATTTTTGTTAGCTTCAAACATCTAAAATTATGAGTGAGTTAGTCGACTAATTCACGATTGACTTAAAAGGATATTTTTGTTAGCTTCAAACATCTGAAATTATGAGTGAGTTAGTCGACTAATTCACGATTGACTTAAAAGGATAGTTTTGTTAGCTTGAAACATCACAGATTAAGAGTGAGTTAGTCGATTAATTCATTATTGACCTAAAAGGATAGTTTTGTTAGCTTGAAACTTCCTAGATTAAGAGTGAGTTAGTCGTTTGATTCATTTTTGACTTAAAAGGATATTTTTGTAAGCTTGTTACATCACAGATTAAGAGTTAGTTGATTAATTCTCGATTGACTTAAAAGGATATTTTGGTTAGCTTCAAACATCACAGATTATGAGTTAGTTAGTCGTTTGATTCATTATTGACTTAAAAGGATACTTTTGTTAGCTTGAAACATCATAGATTAAGAGTGAGTTAGTCGATTAATTCACGATTGACTTAAAAGGATATTTTTGTTAGCTTCAAACATCAAAGATTAAGAGTGAGTTAGTCGATTAATTCACGATTGACTTAAAAGGATATTTTGGTTAGCTTCAAACATCAAAGATTAAGAGTGAGTTAGTCGTTTAATTCATTATTGACTTAAAAGAATATTTTGGTTAGCTTCAAACATCACAGATTAAGAGGGAGTTAGTCGATTTATTCATGATTGACTTAAAATAATATTTCTGTTAGCTTCAAACATCTCAAATTATGAGTGAGTTAGTCAATTAATTCACGATTGACTTAAAAGGATATTTTTGTTAGCTTGAAACATCACAGATTAAGAGGGAGTTAGTCGATTAATTCACGATTGACTTAAAAGGATATTTCTGTTAGCTTCAAACATCTGAAATTATGAGTGAGTTAGTCGACTTATTCACGATTGACTTAAAATGATATTTTTGTTAGCTTGAAACATCACAGAGTAAGAGTGGATAGGGTGGTAAGGATACAGACAGACAGAATCATATATAATTGTTATATAACCAATAAGTTGGATTCATGCAAACATTAATTTGGTTGTGTCACAAAAGGTTCTTCCTCCTTTGTGAGTCTTTTACTTAGAGTTATAAACAGCCTTTCAAGCAGCTCATATTGCTATGGAAACATCACTCTAGAGGACTCTGACGAGTTATTCAATCACGATTATTATGATTCGACATCTGTTAACAATTCATTTTGCCATGCAATTTGAGGAAAAAACTACTACAAAAGGTGATTCAAGTTTTTACTCATGCAACAAAAACATTGAAAAAACACAAAAATTTTATAGTTTTATTTATAAATGTTAATTTATTAAATATTTTCGTTGAATATGTTTGAAAAATTTTTGGGTATTTTTGTATTTTTGAGAGTACATTTTGTAAAAAGAAAATGATGTCAAACGTGTCAAAAATCGGTAAAACACGCGTCAAAAATTATTTAAAAACAAAAACTTTTCAAAGTTTTGTACTGAACTGTCAAAAAGAAACGAAAACCAAAAGGAAAACGAAAACAGCACAGTTTACAAGAGAAATTGTTAAAATCATTACGAAAAAAGGAACTGCAATGACGCAAATTGTAACTTTCAAAGGAAGATTGTTAAACGCACAACAGAGTATTGTAAAATGAACCAAGTTTCCGTTACGGAAATAATAAACACGAACATTTTGAGAACTGATACAAATGTACTTACTTCGATACCCTCCTTAAATATTTTGTTTTATGTGCAAAGTAGTTTGTACAATTTTACAAAGTTGTAATTGTCAAATAGTAGACACACACTCACACACAGTGTTGTTGTTGTAGTTGTAGTTGTGGTGGTAGCAGTTGTTGTTATTTGTTTGTATATCATTTTTTTTTTATATATTTTGGTTTTTTTGTGATTTGGAGTTGTGTATTTTCATTCATTGTCATTATTATTTTATTTGTATACATATTTATAGTTGAAAATTTTGTGTTGGAAAGTTTTTAAAGTTTGCAGCAAATTTACAGACGTGCATGGTAGTTTTTTTCAATTATTTTTTTTTTCATATATTACAAAAGAGTGACCAGAGTGAACGTGTTTGCATTTAGATAGGAAGTTGCATTATAGTAAAACATTCGGCGGAGAAAAGACAAAGAAAAAGTAACTATTTGAGATCATCTATGAAAAGTATATAAGGAGTATATTTAAAGCTAATGCTAAAGGGAAGTGAGATATTTAGTGAGAATTGCAAATAAATCTATATAACAGTTCTAAACTAAAGCTAAGAGTTAAATTACGTTTATATTAGTTTAGTTGTAAGCTAGGTTGCTAGTTTTCGCTAAATTGTTAAAGTCACTTAGGCAGTAGGAGGCACAAAAGAGACCATCATGGTATCTGAAAATAGTAGAAACCGCAATTTCCATTCATGGAGGATGCTGAGACACAGCAACAGTCCCAATCCCCCAATCTGAAGTGCGTTCTTCTCGAAAGTTCGTTTTATGCCTCCCACTGTCAGTAAAGATCATCTAAATTACGGTGTTAATAGTATAGTATATAACTAAATTAGAGCAAAATATACTTTAATTGCGTATACGCCCCGATGGCCACAGGCAGTAAAGCCAAAATGAATAAGAAACTAGAAAATTTACAGAAAAATCATATAAAATGATAAAAAAATTATATAATTCATAGAAAATAATATAAAAAAGTTATATAAAAATATTATATAAAAAATAAAGAAAAATTATGAAAAAAAAAAAATTAATAGTCAAAAAAATTATAAAAATAATTGTTAATATAAATAATAAAAAAAAATTAATACAAACAAATTATAAAAGTAAGTATAATTATAAAATGAATAAAATACTTTAATAATAAATAAATAATAATATTTATGAAATAATATTGCAATATTCATGAAACATGAATGAAAAGATTTGAATTAAATTCAAATGATATATAACACATCTACCACTGCTAAAGCTATCTCGCTTTCGCTAAAGCTTTGAGTCCATAGTGCTGTAGTCTCTCTCTCTCTTACACTATGAAGAATTGCTAAAGACTCAAAGATATGTTTTCACAATAATGTATGTTTACAAAAATCTTAAATTTAAATAATTTTAGTAGAGCTAAATTATGAAATGAATATTTTTATGTATTGAGTGAGACAATCCAGTAATGAAACCATTAATTGGAAAGTAATTTTCGTAAAAATATAATAAATAAGCACTCTTTCGGAGAACTGTCCCTAATTCATTGGCTAACGATGTCGAGACCAAGAGGCAAATAAAAGATAATTTTTGTATTGAGTGACACAATCCAGTGAAGGAACCATATGAAGAATGCAATTTTCGTGACAATGTAATAATATGAAAGAATTCTTCCGGAGGACTCTCGCTATACATTCCTTAATTATATGAAATCCTAGAGGCATTTAAGAGAATATTGAGTTGTATTGAGGGACACAATTCAGTGGTGGAAACATATGGAGAAAGTAATTTTCGTAACAATATAATAATTTACCTCTTTTCCTGAGGACTGTCGTTATACATTCCCCAATGATGCCAAATCCTATAGGCAAATAAGAGAACATTCCCTTGCGGCTTACCATTCTGGCACTAAAATGGAAAATGTGAAATTTTTCCGTTTTAACAGCCCAAATAAATCCCCAAATGAAAGCCCTATGAAAATCCAAGTTAAACCCCCAATGAAAGCCTAAATGAAACCCCAAATGAAAACCGAATGAAAACCCAAATGAAATCCCAAATGAAAGCCCAATGAAACTCCAAATGGAACACCAAATGAAAGACCAATGAAACACCCAACTGGAACCCCAAATGAAAGTCCAATGAAACCCCAAATTAAGCCACAAATGAGAGTCTAAATGAAAGTCCAATGAAACTCCAAATGGAACAACAAATGAAACCCCAAATGGAACCCCAAATGAAAGTCCAATGAAACCCCAAATTGAGCCATAAATGAGAGTCTAAATGAATGCCCAATGAAACTCCCAATGGAACAACAAATGAAAGTTTAATGAAAACCCAATGAAACCTCAAATGAAACCCCAAATGAAAGCCCAATGAAACCCCAAATAGAACCCAAAATGAAAGCCCAATGAAATTCCAAATGAAATCCCAAATGAAAGCCCAATGAAACTCCAAATGAAACCCCAAATGATAGCCCAAATGAAAGACGACCACTGAAAACCCACTTCTTCAAAATGGTATTAATTTGAACTTCTTAGGAAACTGTATAAGTTTTTTGTACCCTGTTCGATGAATTATCATAACTCACTTAACAGATCCTTGGTACGGTAACCACTAAACTATTATTCTACTTTTGACAAGGATTGAAACTGGTTTTGAGCCACTCCATTTTGGGAACGAACCCATTTTTCAGACACCAAATCATTATGTTAAATTTCCATTTCTGATATTAAATGATACAATATTTAATACCAGAGTGTTGTTCCTTTCTGGTCCAAATCGTTTTCTTACCACTTAAAACCTTTACGATGGCAACACTGTTCTCTTGCTCTAATCATGTTTTTTAAAATCTCGCCTTTGGAAAATCGCGTCAAATTTCACTGTGATTGAGTAAATTTATGGCAGGGTTGCAAGGCATAAAATCACAAGGTGGAAGTTAACTTTAGCATTCAAGCAGTAGAAAAAGGATGCACAGCCTCTTAATACTCTGTATTAGCCCCAGCTGAGTAGAACAAATAACTTGAGGCTACATTATAAAAATACATAAGCCGAGTATCGTAAGCTGAATACACTAACCGTCATAGGCAACGCGTCGAGGACACGCATAAAAAGGATGCACAATCGTGCGTGTGTGACAGCAGTAAAATTTAAAACAATTTCAGTTGAAAGGAATAAAATGAAAATGAGACTTGACGCCATACACAAAAGGCAGGTACGCTGACATATCCTTGAAAGTGTTGATTTAGCCGCCTGTGATTTTAAGGGATTGCTATAGAGAATTCGAGGCTTGGGCTGAAAAGTAATCCTTCACTTTTTTTGGTTTGTGTATTAAAAGATTTAATTTTAAATACGGTCATAAAAATACAGCGCAGAATAGTCAAAACCATAAAAAAACATTCCGCGCAAACTCTACAAAATAACGTACGTGGAAAAGTTGGCAGCAACAACGGAAAAAAGGACATGCCCGAAGAAAAACTTGACAGGAACTTAAACGTACCTTTTGGTCATCCTGTCATAACAATTCCAAATAAGTTGGTGAAGTAGTTAAGACAACAACAGCAACTAAACAACGATGGAGCTGTCAGTTGTTGTTTTTATACTCCACAGGGGAGGGGTGTGTAAGAGTGTGGGCAACATGTAAGCGATGGTGTATGGAAAATATGTGAGAGTAGAAACGAAGGAAAACAAGAAAAGCAGCGCAGCGCACACACACATAAAAGGTGAAAAGATCTGGGGGCAAAAACGTGCTGTACGAGTAAAGCGTCGTTAGCAATTCAAAACACTTTACGGGCGACTTGGTTTCTATGCAGCAGCACAGGAAGCAACATTGGAGCGGGCGCCAACAACACCTGCCATAATTGCTGTGGCGGTGTTGTGTTGTTACGATGTTGTTCTCTATTAATACCGAAACAAGTGAAATAGATGAATGGAGGTGAACGAACAGAACGATAAAAAGCGTCTGTTGGAACTGAAGATGTATTTAAAAGTTGTTGAAAAAGTCTGGCAATAAATCTACTCAACTGGATAAGAGTCGCCACAATAGCAGCTTCTTGTACTGAAAGAGGTGGGACTGCAAAGTAATGTTGTCTGAATAACTCTGTGAGAGAGACATGTTTAGGAGAATCTCCTGTCTTCTGCAAAATTTTAATATATCCTGTATCCTCATGTGCAAAGAAAGCCAAACTAATTTGAAGAAGGAAGTTCTCCAGTGATTTGGTATAAAGAACGTTCATATGAAAATTAGATTTGTTCCAAACGTTGGATAGTAATACAAAAACTGTTCTAAACAGGAAAATGCACAACTGAAGACATGAAAGTGTGTAGGCAAACACCACTATTGTGGCAAGGAGCAATATGGATGCATTCGATAAAGAGCAACGTGTATATTAGAAACTCAAGGTTAATAAAGTAGAAAGAGAACTATATCCAAATTTCGAGGTACTAAAATAAGTTATTAAATCAATATGTGAAACAGGAGGAATCGTAGCTGAGGTTTTATGGACCTGGAATCCTACGGATCTCCCCTTGCCTTCAAGACCAGAATTTCGAGTATCATAATTACGTTTACCCACTACTATTTAAGACTCAACCGTGTCATTCAAAACTTCTCCTTAAAGCATTCATTTGTGAGCCTCAGAAGGGCTCATTTTTCTGCTGTTTATTCTTCGCATACAAACAGGGCTTTATTTGTACTTGTAGCACAACTTAAGCACATTTTGCCAAGGACCCCGCCGTAACATATTTAAAACTATAACGTACAAATATACTCTGGTGGTTCTTGTGTCCAGGACATGTGAGCGAGTGCTCGTATTATGACAAATGTAAAATATGTTTGCACTTAGCCTCGTACATTGTACAAGCAAGGAATTCATTTAGCAGGATTTGCAAGGAAGTATCAAACATAACAGTAAACAAGACCACAACTGAAGTCTACCGCGACGACAAACTTGATTTTAAATGCATTCTCTATGCCACATGTACACTAAAAACACATATGCAAATGGGGACACCCACACACTCATGTGACAAAGACACGCAGTGTAGTAACAGGCTTCCCAGCAGGAAAGTTTTGAAACTAGTACCTTTGAGTACTAAAGTAGTTACCATTGTTGATGAACTAGTTGGGTACTAGTCATAAAATAATGTACTGGTAAGTTGAGGCAGAAACTGCGAAATATGCTATATATATATATATATGTACTGCTAATGAGCAGATATTTAGATGAACCTAGTTCACCAGTAGCTTGGTAGGAGTTTTCCATTGCTAATGAAATAGTTGGGTACTGGTTGCGTTTTCAAACCAATTCTAACACATTAATAAAATAAATGCTTCGTGTCTCAAAACATCCTCATTCAGTTGAAGTTGAGGAGGGTTGGTCTGTAACTGAGGTTCTGGAAACAAGAGAGTTGTTGTCGACACACCCCCTTACCCATAATGTGGTATATTTACTTGGCAGTGATTTAAAATGAGACCAACTTCTGTTAGCTAGAATGATAGAAATAAGTGGGTTGGTCCGAGCACCCCTTTCACAGAATTTTCTAAGCACTCACATAAATTATGGTTTTGTACTCGAAGCCTGCCCAGAGTTGAAAGAGCAGAGAAGAGGTTAGAGGGGTTTTTGTTATAGGTAAAAAATGCCAACAAATGTGAAACCATATCCACCAATATAATGGGTAGAGTAATTATAATTCCTAAGTTTTTTGAGGGAACTAATTCTATCCTAGAAAATTACCCCCAACTGGAAGTTAAATGAATATTTTCACTTCACTGCTTCATAAACTGGTACGCGGTGAACTAGTTTTAAACTATATATATATATTTAAATATTGGAACAAATAGTAATTTCTATCTAATTGATTAAATGAATAAATGTTACATTGATATTCATATGGCACGATGTCAGTAGCGGATATTGACTCTTTCTCACATATTATGAGGCATAAGCCATGAATAATCACTGATGCTGTTTCTCTTTCTCATATTGTGAAGTATAAGCCATGAATAATTTTTGATGCTGTGTATCTTTCTCTCATACTATGAGACATAAGCCATGAATAATCACTGATGCTGTGTCTATTTCTCATATTGTGAAGCATAATCTATGAATAATCACTTATTCTGTCTTGTTTGCACTAATGGACTATATGCTAGAATATGTTGATACAACATACAAATCATTGGTGTGAAAACATAAAGGAGAATAACAGAACGTGCAGTAGTGACTTGGCAGCACCTAAGAAAGAACTGACTACAAATAATAGTTAAACAATGAGGGGAGCTACTTAATACATAGTCTTTGTCATTATTTTTTGTCACGTGCATTTTCACTAAATAATCAAAGCGGTTTTTTATTACAAGTAGAATGACAGAGAGTTCAGTGGTGACTAGAATGGTTATGTTCTGAATTGACCACAAATGAAAGTGAAACTATAAACGAACCTGCTTAGTAAATAATCTTTGTCATTGTGTGCTATTAAGACCAAATTATCAAAGATCATTATCATTATCAGTTAATAACACAATCCAGTGATTCGAACTAGTAACTTAAAGTAATTTTCGTAGCTATATAAAAGGGTAAATTGACAAGGCCGGGAATACACACTTTAATTTCAGTAGTTCAGTTCAATAAAAATAGTTCACAAAAGAACTTATCCTGGTTCCAAATGAACTAGTTCAACTTTAGTTGCTTAGAATTCAAAATTGCACTGCAGGGATGTTAACACTTGCACTGTTAAGCTGCGTTTGAGCAAGCTCTCATAGGCTTCTGTTTGTGTTTCTACTTGTGTGGCAGTGTAAGTGGAAGTGTGTGCGTCTGGTTGTGCGTGTGGGTGTGTTGTGGGAGTGTACATACTTGTGTTTGTGTGTTGATATTTCATTAAAGGATTTTTCATATTGAAACTTTTGCTTAAGGCGAGCTACGGTGGACCTATTATATACGAACACTAGAATTGTTTCCACTGCAGCCTGCACAGAAGGGCTTCAGCAATTTTGTCCCGCTCGCTGACGGCCACACGCTCCCCCCCCCCCCTGGTCTTTGTGTGGATGGATTTATTGGCCGGTATATGAAAATGACATATTAAGAAGCCTTTACGAGGCGGTTCATTTTCACCGAATGAAGTTGTTAAGCAACAATCGAGTGTGTGAGTGGCTTATGAGCGGATCAGGAGGTTACGAGTAGGAGGGCTTAGGGCGGCAAATCCGCAATTCTGCACTTCCGTAATTCCAAGATTTTAATGAGCTGGTAAGGAGCGAATTCGAAATAATTCCCGGCAATATGGCACGAGGCAGGCAAAGTTTTTAAATCCGCCTGAAGTTCTCGTAATGAAGCGAAATAGAGCATGCTTAAGCGGCAGTAGTGCGGCCTTGTAAGGACATATGAAGCAGGCGGAAGTACTAACATGCGTTTCTTGTCCAAGCCTATTTAATAGTCTGCGCTGTTAATGGAGAGCTCATAATTTTTTATTAAAGTTTTCATATCCTTGACGGCTCTGCTTATTGGGCTTAAATTTTCATTAAGTACGAGTAAGTAGGTAAGTGCGAACTTATCCTTTTTATGTTTCAATCAGATTTTTCTTGTCCTTGTCTTATTCTGTCACACGTTTGCATTTTCTTTGAATTTCATATTTTTTTCAGTCTTATTCCGTGCTATATTTGCCAATATTTTCAGCATCTTCCCTGTTCACTGCTGCTGTAATTTATGTTGGACGCACACAAAATTTCAATGGTAAAAATGACCCTGAATAAGCCACAGACTTGGCAGAATCACCATTGAAATGGTTTATTCAATTTGCCTCTGCGACCGAGTAAACAAACAAAGAGCTAACAAAAAATCTGCTGCTGCTAAGGACATTCGCTGTTTTTGTTTTCAGCTGCGTATTTATAATAATTTGTAGCTTAGGTTAAGGCGTCAAGGTCATGGATGGGAGGGCGCTTAGCATATTAACTCGAAAAATTTAGCAGCTTTTGCCATGCAAGTGAAATATCATGAACGAAATATTCAGGCGCCTTAGTTAAAAAGACGGCTGTGATAAATCAGCGCCGGTTACCGTCGGCGTCCTTGCCTACGTCTTCAGCCGCCTGAATCCTTTGTTGAAACTTAATATTTCTTTCATTAGTTCGTTTGGGCCACTGGCAAAATGTTAATTTTAAGCTGCAAAAAGATTTTAATCATTTTCATTCTCGCAACTTTTTGCTTTGTTTATTTGGTCTGTTCTGCACCTGGAGGCGTAAACAACGGCTACAAATGGTTAATTCCCTTGGCGTGCAGCAAACAAGGTATATCTCACGCCAGTGCTGACTGCCCATATAAATGTCTTCATTAATGGGGCAAAGTAAGCCAAGTAATAAAAACATAAAAAATTAATTTTCAATTTAATTTGTAAATGGTTGAAATCTTTTCAGGAAAATCTCAACATAAAAGAGAGTCCTTGCAGCACAAACAGAGGAGAATTATGTGCTACGGCAATATATAGTCGGATAGGTATCCATTTCGGGTTTCTTATGGTGGGTTGAACTTGAAGTAACAAATTATGATTCCACTTAATTCATGCCTGAGGGTCTACGACTAAGTTCAAAGGAACTGAATATGAACATAAAAGAGTGAAAAGAGTGGCTTTCAATAGTAAATCACAAAAACTGTGTGGACAGTGGCTGCCAAAAAGAGTCATGGAGCTGACATTGCATTGACACTTTTGGTGGGTGGGCCTACATTAAACTCATACAAATAATTTATTGTTGACCAAACTTCTTTAGTTACAAGTAACCGAAATACTCGAAGAGTCTAAGAATGTTCAATATGGAGAAAGGACTTCATGACTTAACCTTCATAGTTAAGTTATTACACACAGTTTGCAGTCTTCCTCTCATTAGTAATGCTGTCTGTATTTTGCCAACTAATGATCTTAATGGCACTATTCTGTCGATATCAATTCTATGCTAAGCCTCGAATAAATGGAGGAATAAAACTGGAACAATCGAACCAAGAAGGTGTGACTATGTCATTGTAAAGAAACAGTGATATAATACTAAGGAGGTGTGACTATGTCATCGTCAAGAAACAGTGATAAAAAACAGTGATATTGAGATGGCTAAAGTCTGGTGTCTGGGATTTCGAGATACACTTTACCCTAACTAAATTTGACAAACGAGGCCCATAGAAATAAAGTGGGCGTGCGAGTTCAACCATGGTGATATTGCATCCATTGAAATATTTTATCTTATGTAGACAAGCTTATATATTAGGCTCATTTTTCATATTGTTGAAGTGTACATGAATGTGGGAGTGGCGGCTGAACTATTACGCCCACTCTGATTGCTATAAGTCATAATATAATTTTGTACCTTTAATTTGTTGTTAAATGTTTCAGAGGCTGAAATTATTTTAGGGGTCTAAGGGTCGATATATTAATAACTTTGGGAAGATTAATGACTGAGGATACAATGTACAAGAAAACATGAATAAATGAAGGTCAAGTTAGTGTGTCATTTGTCAAAGCATGTCATACAAACAACTTCGTAGAATCAAAGGAAAATTATGACATGAGTGAACACTTTCACAGTCGAACTGCAGTAACTAATAATAGGCGAGGAACTTTATTTCCATTGAACGCTGCACCGATGACTTCATAGCTCACTGTCATTCGAATCAGTTAAGGTACACTAAGGGTTGATTCAATAATAGATAAGAAATAAATGAACATACATAAAACGAAGGATGAACGAGAAAAGAAGAGAAGCACCGTAGCTCAATTAAAGCAAGGAAACATGTTTAAAGGGAGCTACAGAACATGTACTTGCTCTCCTGTTATTGTTAGAAATACCAAATCATAATGAATTGAGAGGTGGAAGGTTTTGGGGAGTAGATACAAGCTGAAGTCCTTGGTTGTGCAGTTTGAATAAGCGAATAGCTAGGAGTACAATTGGCATTACTTGCAGGAGTGCTTGGAGAACACTTTCTATGACGGTTTTCTGATGTACCACGTCTAAATAGAGGAAGAAGCTTTAAAGATATCATACCTGAGAGCTTGGTGAACACTTTCTACACCGGTTATTGCACCTACTTATAAAGATAAGACGAATCCTTAAAACACCATGTCTGAATTGTGGGTAAAGTCTAGTCAAAATTCTAAAGAAAAGAAGAAGCCTTCAAACATCGTGAATGAGTGCTTGGACAACTCCCAGTATGTCGGTTCTTGGACCCATCCACTTGCAAAGATAGGAAGAAGTCGTAAGACTTCAGTGCTCGGATAAGCTTGTTTAAGGTGGTTCTCTGATCGCCCCAATTCTAAAGACAAGAAGAAGCCTTAAAACACCATGCTTGCATACTTAGACAACTCTCTAAGACTTTTCAGCCTTACCCATTTTTAAATATAGGAAGAAGGCTTAAACACCATGTCTGAGTGCTTGGAGAACTCTGTTTAAGGCGGTTTTCCGGTTGCCTCAATTCGAAACAAAGAAAAAGCCGTAAAATATTTTGCATAAGTGCTTGGACAACCTTTTTTACACCGGTTCTCTGAAGTACCCACTTCTTAAGATAGGAAGAAGCCTTCAGACACCACCCTTGAGTGCTCATAGAAGTCTGTATAATGTGGTTCTCTGATCGCCACAATTCTAAAGAAAAGAAGAAGCCTTAAAACACCATCCGTGAATACATAGACGACTCATTCTACGTCGGTTCGCAGTCTTATCCACTTTTAAAGATAGGAAGAAGCCTGAAACACACCATGCCTGAGTGATTGGACAACTCACTGTATGTTGGTTCTTGGACCCACCCAATTATAAAGTTAGGAAGAACCCTTAAGAGCACCATGTATAAATGATGGGAGAAATCTGTTTAAAGCAGTTCTTGGGCCTACGAAATATAGGAAGAATATAGGAAAGATATAGGAAGAAGCCTTAAAAAACCAGAGAGCCTGACTCTTTGAACATCTCTTTCTACTCCGGCTCTCAGATCTGCCTACTCTTATAGATAGGAGGAAGCCTTAAGACACTATATCTAAGTAATTGGAGATCTTTGCTTAAGGATTGATCCAATTTTAAATATAGGAAGATGCGTTAAGATACCATGCCTGAGTACTTGGTTAGTTTTTCTACAAGGGTTCACGGAATCACCCACAAAGATAGGAAAAAGCTTTTAGACACCATACCTTTTGCCTGGAGAACTCTGTTTCAGACAATTATCCGGTTGTCCGAAATCTAAAGAAAAGAAGAAACCTTAAAACATCATGTTTGAGTACTTAGACAACCCTTTCTATGTCGGTTCTTGGATCTACTCACTTATAAAGATAGGAAGAAGCATTAAGACAACATATATAAATGATGGGAGAAGTCTATTTAATGCGGTTCCTGGGCCTTCCCATTTCTAAATATAGGAGGAAGCCTTAAGAAACCTGAGTGACTGACGACTTGGACCACTCTTTCTACGCTGGCTCTCAGAACTATTTGTATAGATAGGAAGAAAGGTTAAGACATACCTAATTACTTAGAGAACTTTATTTAGGGCGGTCCTCCGGTTGATCCAATGATAAATATAGGAAGAAGCCCCAAAACAACTTTCTGCTTGGACAACACTTTCTGCGCCGGCTCCAAAGATAAGCAGAAGCCATGGCCTGGACCAGAATGAAAGCCGCGATGTTTCAACTATAAGAATGAGATTTCCTGCAGCTTTAACCATTAAAGACTGCAGAAATGGAAAGGGAATATTCAAAGAGTCCTTAATAGATTGAACCACTGCCAACCCTGCTACTTTGGTTGGTGCTTGCTCTGACGACAAAAATGATATCCAATTTCATGCCTTTCATACATCATTCAACCAAAACTCTTTTGTTCTGGAAATTTGATACTTTCATAAATAAATAGCTGCCTAATATTCCATATAATTTGCTTGTTGTTTTTGTTATTTTTTTTGTACGAGTATATGTCTGGAGAGGGTTTCCACAGAAATGACGCGCACATTTGCAACAATGATATGTCAAAAAGAAACCCACAACCCGCCAGATCGAACAATGCCTTTATAAGCTATTAAAATTTGCCTTCGTTCGCAGTGCGAAGTAAACAACTTTTGGCCTTGTGCTCGTATGGTGCGTCCGTAGTTACCCACACAGTCGCCGCAATGAATCAACAAGTTGGCGAGGAAGGGAGCCAGCCGCACGCAGCACATGCTGTGTAAACAGTCGAAATAAGCTCATAAAAATCAACAACTGCGGCAGTTGGGCGTGGCGATGTTTAGCAACAAAAATATCATTATTATTATTACACACATAAACTGCCGGGAGAGAAAACACGGCCCTGGAATTATGAATGCGCCGGAAATTGTGTTGCTTTGGTAGCGGAAGTTATAGATTTGTTGCCGCTGCGTGGTTAACTTTCGTAGAATTGTGCGGCAATGCAGGCACATCGAGCACACGAAACTAAGCGGCTCAGGAAGGAAATCCTGTAAGTGTCATTTGGAGGCATATTTGGAGTGATTGGCACATTTGCTGCCTGCCACTAGTTGAGTAGTTGCAACTTATACAGCTACTTCTGCTAATGAGCCCTTTATCATGGTCGTAAGCGTACACTAAAGTGAACGGAGAGCATAGAATGACTACACCAACATTTATCCAACATAATGGAGTAAATACAAAGGAAGCGTACAGGATAAAATAATACAAACAAATGCGAAAAAAAGAACAACATTACATGAAAGGAATATGTTTCTGGAATTGATACATAGGGAGATTATATTCACAGTATACTCCTAGGTATAGATTTCGAAGCCAAATTTCTCTGGAACACCTTAAGTGGATGGCTTAAATTTTCCAAATCTATTAGAATTGCTGTGGTAGAAAGTACCCAAAATTCCAGGCAGATGTTCGAAACTTACTTCACATTTGCAAGCAGAAGTTTGAACCTCACTTCAGACCTCTTTACAATTTCTTCGAAGAACGTATTTCCAGAACAAGTGAAACTTTACTACCGTTCCCCGTTCAGTTCTTTTGTGAACATATTAATAAAAATTTTAAAAAAACAGAGAAGGAATATTCCCCAAAAGAAGTTCCAAAAATGGACCTGATATGTAATTATAGAATATCTAAGTGAAAAAAATGGATATAGAACCAGTTGTCCCACTCTGTTTGAAAGACGACAAGAAACGTCCTCTCCAAAATGGGAGATAAGCGGTTAAAAACAATATACTTATAGAACAAGTGAAAGTTCAGCGTTCCCCATTGAGTTCTTTTGTGAACATACCAATAAAGGTATAAAAAAACGGAGAAGGAATATTCCTCAAAGGAAAGTTATAAAAATGGACCTGATAATGTCAGAATATAGAATATTTATATGAACCAAATGTTTAATGAACCAGTTCACTAGTTCTTATTGAAAGGAGAAAAGAAAAATTTGGCTCCCAGATGGGAACGAACACCTAAAGTTTTGATTGATGACTAGCTTGAGTTGATATCCATGTCATAAGACACCAAACACCATTTTTATAGGCCTTATAAAGGCTCTAAGCAACAATATCCCTTAAGACTTCATTATGGCCATGATGGACCAAATGTTTAATGAACCAGTTCCCTAGTTCTTATTGAAAAGAGAAGCGGAAATGTCGTATCCCAAAAACACCTAAAGTTTTGATTGATGACTAGCTTGAGTTGATATCCATGTCATAAGACACCAAACACCATATTTATAGGCCTTATAGAGGCTCTAAGCAGCAATATCCCTTAAGACTTCATTATGGCCATGATGAACCAAATGTTTAATGAACCAGTTCCCCCTAGTTCTTATTGAAAAGAGAAGAGGAAACGTCGTATCCCAAAAACACCTAAAGTTTTAATTGATCACTAGCTTGGGTTGATATCCATGTCATAAGACACCAAACACCATATTTATAGGCCTTATAAAGGCTCTAAGCAGCAATATCCCTTAAGACTTCATTATGGCCATGATGGACCAAATGTTTAATGAACCAGTTCCCTAGTTCTTATTGAAAAGAGAAGAGGAAACGTCGTATCCCAAAAACACCTAAAGTTTTAATTGATCACTAGCTTGGGTTGATATCCATGTCATAAGACACCAAACACCATATTTATAGGCCTTATAAAGGCTCTAAGCAGCAATATCCCTTGTTCTTCTTAATACCTTAAGTTCTTAATTTAAAAATATGCCAGAGGCTGCGCAAAAATCCTTTTGAATATTTGAATAAAAGTGGAACTAAATTACATTGAAAAGCACTTTACAGATAATTAACACTGACAGGACGAATGCTCACCGCTGTCAGAGAGTTCAAGTATAATTATTTCCACGTTTTTATGCTTCAGTGCAGTGAAACGCAATGCAAGAGGTAGAGGTGAGAGGTGCTTCCTATGTTGCTCTAGGCCTGCTTAAGCGAACATGGCTGCAGCAGTTTGCTGAGAATCGTATATGCGGTCGATATTACTCATACGTCCAGGCGACCTTGGTAGTTAGCATCTACGTATCTGCAGTTTATGTCTAATAAATAAATAAAAATAGCATGTTCTGCTACTCACGCTGCACGTGCGCCTCATTTGAATGGTAAACTTTTTGTCGACGACTCTTTCTTTAAATACCCTGCAAATCGTATTGATTGCGTCGTGTGAGTATTTATCTACAATAAACAAAGGATGCGAGTAGGCTGACTATTAAATTTCTATTATGTCATAAATTATGTATAATTTGTTTGCGGAAATTTGCGCTGTCACACGAAGAGCTGCAGAGTAAACAGAATATCATTGCTGCAATGGATGAAATGTCAACAGCAGTGAAGGAATGAAGGAGTGAAGGCACTTGTGCACAAACCCATAGTAAAAGTAAACTATCGTTTTGAATTACAAACACAGTTTCATGTTCCAATTGGAAGTGCTGGCTGTCAACATCATTTCGGAAGCAATCAAATATCAAAAAAGCACGTACGAGTACAATGAACGATAACACTTCCGCTTGCCCCTCTGCCGCTAAATGGCAGCAGTTTAATGCATCAATAATTTAAATAATTTCCCATGCACACTTGTAAATTGATACTTTAGGAGCATTTCGCATGTGCTATTTTTATGTTTGGCAGTTAAAGGGTGTACAGCAGTCATAAAAAGGATCAAGAGCGAGAGTACGCAAACATGAAAGTACTCTATTTTATTGTTTGACTTACAGCAGCTTCGGTAATTTACTGAATATTTTACATTTTTGTGTATAAAACATGTAAACTATGTAGAATATGTAGAATACATATGTTTCTTTATGTTTTAATAGTGATTTGGATAGGTTGAATTGCCATATCTTTGAGTAGTCTTTAATGATACAAATTAAAGATTCTAAAGAGTGATTTGAAGAATTTTTGTATACGAAATGATATTTTATGCTACAAGCATTCAGAACATAAAGGCACATTAATGAACTTAAACTGGTGGGAACTTGTCTCGTTCCTACGACAATTTCGGTACATGCGTCTGGCTGCTTTTTCGGTCGTGATCAGATGTACTCGTATATGAAGTAGGTGGATGTATGCTACCTTCGGGAGATCAACATTCGTCTAAAGTAGTTCAGTATTATCGGCGAGGATGTGTATTGGACTTTACTGTATCTATGTAATACCATCATTCGACCTATGTAGTTAGATATTTTGGGCGGGATGGTATACATGATTTTACTCCACTTTCGTAATATCCTCCTTCGTCCTAAGTAGTTAGACATATGGCTTGATGCCAATTACTCTATTGCTGAATTGAATGAAGTGAACTGATCCATCTAGTGCCTTCAAAGTGAGAGGTTTCTACACACCTAGACCAGGGTACCCCCCAAGCAATCAAAGTTGGGATTTTAACAACAACGCCGTCGATTCGTTGCTAGCTTTGCCATTTGTATTACTTGATTTTTGTTTGGACTCCATTATTATTTCATGTACCATTACAGGGGAGTTAGCAAAAGCCAGTTTACTATTAAGGATATTCATTACATTGGGTATCACAGGTGAACATCTGAGAAACAGTCAAGAGGAACTGTTCCTTCATTATTAGATGCAGTATCTGAGCTGAACACTTGAAGCTGAACATCCAAAGAAGACGAAATTTTCTGAGGAATATTAACAGTGTTGTCGAATTGCTTGCAACACTTTGTTTTAGGTATCTCTGTGTTTGAAGTTTTAAATTATTTGATGGAAGTGCTGCCATAATGTTCTCCAAGCGAAGAATGAACTGAGCTTCACTCGTCATTTGTTTATGGCATTCATGAAAGGATGTTTTTTTTGCTTTGTACTCATGCTTCAAATATTCCAACTTCCTTGTCAGAACTTAAAAGATTTCTCTCTATTCTATTTTGCTGCTTTCTACTACAATGAAGGTGCATTCCTTAATAGAGCGAGTGTAGGGGGGATTTCAGAGTTTTAAATTTACATGTGTTCTATGACAATATTTAAACTCTATTTTCATGTCAGTTGATTTTACAACTATTTGCACTAGAAATTCGCTGGCATACGAGTGAGGGCTGGCACCAGTGAGCAGGCGGGAAGGAATTTTCCACTGTGCTAGTGGGAGGGGGATGAGAGGAATTTCCCATTCTGCTTCGCTTGATAAATACTCGTACAAATGTGGGTGCACACTCTTTGCCGTAACTGCACTAACAAAGGCAATTTTCGGAGCTCCATCACAGTTTTCTCTAATATCCTCGTGATGCTGCCTGCCAATTGTTTTGTGCTCTGACAAATCTGCCATAGTCACACACTGACACGCCTCTTCTACAACGACAACTATGAGTATCAGTGCAGTGCATGTTCTTCTACAAAATAAGGAATATTTTCATTTTTATTTGCTGATGTTCGTCTCATTTCCTGCGCTTTCATTGTTACTGCTCCCGCGTGCCATTTCGGTCCAGCGATCCGATCAACTTTTGTGGATTCTATATTCGCTTTTTAGTTTTTGTTCAATTTCAATTTCAATTTCGCAGCTGAATCTGTGCGACCGTGCGACAGTTACATTTATTTCGCATGTGTTGCCAGTAACGAGCGAAGCGTGCGAATGTTCCGCTGGCACATATTGGCGCATTTCAGAAGCGCCCTACGCTCAGGGAGCATATTTATCAATGCTCCTTCGCCCCACCACATCCAACCCAACCCAACTGCACTCGACTTCACTCGACTGACTGCATGCCAGGCATGTAATGTTCGACTATTCTACATGCGGAATAGTTCCCATTTATTTTATTGGAACAGTTTTCAAATCGAAATTGCTTCTACACAGCGATATCATGAGGATTTAAGACTAAGGACTTAACAAATATATTGCCGTCAATTGGAGAAAGGAATGAATCGCATCGTTGCCCGTGTGAATTATTAAAGCAGCGATGCTGGAGTTGTACATAGGGCGGTGCGGGTTCTTTTGATGTCTGCGTTGAGGATGTGATGCAAATTCTTTATAATGAACTTCATTTTCATTAACTCTGTTTAATATTTTCCTAATATCAGATCGACGAAACTTTCGTGTTCTACGACTGAAGTTTGGGGGTATAAGAATAAACTTGCATCTTCAGTGGACTAATGATGGTAGTCACAACACCACTTTAAGCTAACTTAATCAAAACGGAGTTGGTGTGGGCATGTTTTAATTGCAAGGAAATAACATTTTCGGTACTCATGACTAAAGGTGCAGAGTGATATAAAGCAGAAGCGGCAACAGAAACACAATCCAATACATTTGCAACAGAAACTGCTAAAATTTAACAACAGAAAATATGTTAGATGTATTATGAATGTAACGCTTATTCATTTTTACGGTGCAGATTGAT
This sequence comes from Clusia tigrina, assembly GCA_920105625.2. Lineage (NCBI taxonomy): Eukaryota > Metazoa > Arthropoda > Insecta > Diptera > Clusiidae > Clusia > Clusia tigrina. The sequence continues at coordinate 19,863,976 of OV050030.1, forward strand.
ATAAAGCAGAAATAGCAACTGCAACAGCAACAGAATCCAGTACATTTGCAACAGAATCGACAAAATTTAACAACAGAAAATGAGAATTTGGTGATAGAACAGAAGCAAAACATCGTGACTTGTTTCTGTTGTCGCCAAACGACCACTTTCTGTCGTTAAATTTTGTAGTTTCTGTTGCAAATGTACTGGCTTCTGTTGCCGTTTCTGCTTTACGTCACTCTGCACCTTAAACATTATAAGGGAACTATAGAGAGTATCGCCATTATAGAGATTAGATAGACAAATTATATTATGTCCCCCTCGCTCTCTTCCTTCTTTTTCTAAGTATACTAACAACATTTCCCATGGAAATATTTCAACATAATTGTAGCTCATTCCCATATTCCCCCAGCATAAGTACGGATTCGTGCACTTTTCGAATCATATAATGCCATGTACCTACTAGAACTCATGCAATGAATACGATAACTCAACAGCAGGGTCTCCAGGGTTTTATTCTCCGCTCTCAGATCTGTCATAGCTGGAAGGTACTGGAACAAACTATTAAAAACTCATTAGCTAAAATAATATCAGCTGAACTAATATGAAGGAGTCTGTGGAGGGAGTCAAAATAAGAAACAAATTGGCACAGAAACTTCATACCGAGTCATTCAGCGCTAATGTCTGCCAGTATGGTAATGATAAGTGACTAAACTAATTTTGTAGTTACACGCAACTGTGTTCATAACCCAGCAACAATGCCGAATTCGACTATTAATGAATCATATGCCAAGACTCGCAGGGATAGTATATGGAAATATAGAAGCAGCAACCATTTCTTAAAGTCCTTTAAGTGGCAATGTGGAAATGGATGGCACCAATTTCAACTGGTACAAGGTTTGCAATGTGGCGTTGGGTTTTTTATGTCTATACACCCACATTAAAAAGTTGATTCCTATTTTATACGTTTCTGTACGAGTTGGTTACCAGAGAGCAGCACAAACCTTTGCCAAATATGCGGCAGCTCTCTAAGATTTGAGGGGCTGCTCTCAAGGGCAACTGAACTCGTTTGCGTTTAATTTAGTCTGCTTGAATAGGCTCGGTTGGTTGTGTGATAGGTTGGAATGCCTAATTTACTCAAGGCATCCATCCGCCCATGCTGTTTACTTTATGACTGCTTAAACCCCTCCTCAGCAGTTGCCGGCAATTGGCACACAACGATGTGCTGATTGTGTGCTGAGAATTAGGGATGTGCGATTGTGAGTACTCGGAACCACGGGTGAAAATGAATACCGAGGATGAATTCAGAGGTTGAATATGAATTCCGAGGGCGAATATGAATAGTCGAGGGCGAATATGAATAACGAGGGTGAATATGAATAGCCGAGTGGAGTGAATACGAATAACGAGGGGAAATGTAAATTCCGTGAACGAATATGAATTCCGTGGGTGAATATGAATACCGAGGACAAATCTGAATATTGGGTAAAATTATGAATGCCGAGAATGAATATGAATAACGAGGGGGAATATGAATAACGAGGGGGAATATGAATACCGCGGGTGAATATGAATACCGAGAGTGAATATGAATACCGCGGGTGAATATGAATACCGCGGGTGAATATGAATACCGAGGACATATCTGAATATCGGGGGAAATTATGAATACCGAGAACGAATGTGAGTACCGAGGGCAAATACGAAGTCCGTGGACGAATATGAATACCGAGGACGAATACTTGCGAAATCAATACTATATACACAGGAATACCGAATAGTAGAGATCCGAACTGTATATAAATCTATCGAAATGGTCGCTTTGGGTGGTTAACAACCAATTACTATAGGAGAGTAGAGGTACATGAGAAGGCTGATAGCTTACTAAGGAAGTCTGCGGCCTCTCAGTTCAACAGCCCTGAACCTTTCTGTGGGCTAATATACGACACCATTGGAGGTCTGCTGAATAAGTGCATAGATGCAAAAAGAAGTCAAACCTGAAAAAATCGTCGGGATTAAGAGAGTCCAAGGCTCTTCTTGGGGCCTTCAATCTTAATAGAGCTAAAGAGTTAATTAACATGCCTCGGAGTAAATTGTGGATCATCACAGGCATTTTAAGCGATCACTGTAGACTCAACTATCACATGAATAATTTGGGTCTATTTTCAGATGCCATCTGTAGATTCAGTGGAAAAAGTGACGAAACCTCACTGCACCTGATCACAGACTGCGGACCTTAGGCACATAAAAGACCCGTTGTTTTCGAGAATATATATTCGATATGAGAAAGATTCCTCAACTTGATTTCTCCAAAATACCTGAATTTCTGTCGGAATTGACCAGATCCATAGATGAGACAGAATATCTATAGATGAGACAGAAGATCTATAGATGAGACAGAAGATCAATAGATGAGACTATCCTCATATTTTTAAATAAATAGGGGCATCACAATAGATATTTTAGGACGCGATGTATAACACCCTTCAATAAATCTAATCTAATAGAAAAGTCACCGAATTATTTAGTCAGGATCGAAGTATTCACTGAAAAAGACTTACGAGTATCAGTCAATGAAAGACTTGTCCCTGAGCAGGTATACAGTGATATATATTGTTGGTGGATTGTCTTTTGATATTATTTAACACAACTTAAAAGTAGATTTTATTGTCCGTTAGAGTAAGTTTGGAGTTGGTCATGGCACATTGAAATCGAACTAACTATAAAGACCAATAACAATGCACTATCTTTCACTTCAATAGTACAGAACTAAATATATATAGTCAATATAGTCGTTAGAATATATATTGGTGAAATAACTGATGCCAGTCTGAGCATTTTGGAACTGGATCACAAAAGTCCAAAAACATTATTCATGCAACTCAGGCTTCAGAGTTCAAAATGCTTTTTACAATTGCGAATTTTGCTACACATAAAAATTTCGTCCTACATGAATACGAATAACACTGAACCGATTACTTGAGTAGCGAATGTAAATATGAATAATCGCTCAACTCTAGAGCGCATCCAGTAAGTAGCCGAAAATATTTCAAACGTTGGCAACACTGGCCACAACACAGCACAACGGCAGCGCTGCAAGGATAACACAATTTTAAAAGTGATATTTATAAAATTAATGTGTGCTTTGTAGGGTTTATGTTTTCGTCGCTTAAATGAGGGGGGAGTGGCGCAGCAGACGCACAGGCGGAGGCTGTTCAGCGAGCAGTACATCGGGGCCGGGTATACTCGTACTCGTACACGCTGCGTCAGAGGACATCAAAAATAATTGCGTTGTAGTCAGTGACAAACAAATTTTAATTTACCCAAACAATGGTATTGTGCTGGGAAAGGAAAATGCCATTTAAGGCGGGGGGGGAGGGGCCCGTAGTTTCATTCGTTTATTAAATAATTTTTGCACACACACTCAAACACACATGAACGGCATATTTGAAGTGTGTAAATTTCAACAAAATTATATGCGAAAAAACGCATAAATGCGAGTGAAGTGCGTGAAAGAGACGCTGGCGGCAATTTGCCCAACATCTGTGGCAGGCAGTCAGGCAGACAGACAACACCTGTCCACGGTGCTACCTAAATCAATTTCGCTGTTCGTTTCGTTGTCGTTTTGCTTTTGTTTTTGCTTATGTGTCTGTTTTGCTGATAACAATTTGCGATGCTCGGTTAGCAACGGATTTCAGCAGTGGCGCCTCTGCCTGCCTTCGGCCCAAAGCGTGCTGTACCCGCAAGGAGTACAGCAGCGGAGTGGGCAATCTGAGCCACACTTGTCACATTTCTATGCTATTTTTTTCTTCTTTATTATTCATTTGATGCCACTTTGAAGGGCATAGAACAGGCAACCTTACTTGTGCGTGAAATGTTGTGTGCCATTTGCTTGGGCTGATGCCATTTGTGCCATTGTCGCAGGCCTCTTGAAATATTACGAAATGACAGATTTTATGCGGACTGAGAAAGGCGGCAACCGTAATAAAAAGGCAAAAATAACTTGTTAAGCCTTGGTTGCTGCGAACAGATAAACATATACAAATGTACGAAAATTTCATGATGCTGAATTAAATCAGACCTTGAGAAATGGCATTGAATAACTCAAGGAAAAGTGACGGTTACCGACAGGTGCATAAATGTCCTTATCTATCTATGTCAATTAGGCTTTGTCTAAGAGCAAACAAACCACAATTGTTTCAGAGATTGCCACATTCATTGTCAGTGTGAAATGAATTCAATCATCCACTGCAGCAGCGTACCTGGATGAAATGTGAAACTAATAATGGACACAACAGAACTGGTAATAAGTGAGTCCTTGTGATGTTCTTATTATAATGTAATCTCCTTACCTAATTCAATTGTATTATATGAGTGGGGCTTCTATTATTCGAATTGTTCAATGAAGCTTCCTGCATAACTCAAAACTGTTGGCTTAATAATAAATGAAAAAGCTGGTCCTAGCAGACCGAACGGAATCCCCTCCACCATCCTTGTAGGTGCATGCTTATGTAACATATTTATATTTCTATAAAATTTAGAAGATATCTGTATGAAAATTGGTTGAGCGTATAGGTCGATCACTGGATTGTGTCAGGAAATTCTTCAGTACTGGCTTCATAACCTTGACCTTGACTTAAAATAGTTTTATTTAAGTGCGATTCACAGAAGCATCAGTTCACAATTTACCATACGGATTATCGTATTAGCAAAGCTTTACTTGATGTATATAACACTCTTTTCGCTTCCACTTCGAAGCCACAAAAGACTTAACCCCTATTTTTTATGTTGGCCACCTTCGAGTTCATTCCAACACATTCCAAAATAAAATCCTTTAGTGCAAAAGAGAGAGCCTACGATTCGTCATTTATGATACATTGTTCATGCCACATATTATGGGAGAAATATACAACATTATTAAAGACCTCTGTTTAACTGTGACTTCTTTCATTATGGTCTTATGACTTATTTCATTAACGACATGACTTATGCATTCAATATTTATGTTCATGTCATGTACATTCCGTCGATCCAGGCACATATTATGAGAGAAAGACTCATTATCACTATTGACCTTTCATTAATATCTCATCACTAATGAGTTGTAGCATTTAAGGTCTATTCATGTTTAGTCATCAAAGTTGGAAATACCATTTCGCTACTATAGAAATATCAGGGGGTGCATAATAAGTTTGATTCGGTCCCTCCATTTGAAGAGTACAGTCTTGCCTATTTCAATTTCCTTGTGAGTGCAAAGAATTTATTATTTTTGGGCCTTCAACCAACTACTGGGAACCAATGGGTTCCTTCCCAAGCAGCTTCCAAGCGGAGATTTACTCTATTGAAAGATGTGCCCAGTTCAACATGGACAGGAAGTATCGGGGAAAAAACATCGTGCTGCTATCCGATAGACAAGCATTACTGAAAAGTCTGAGCTCACACTTGGTGAGGTCTAAATTTGAATGGGACTGCATTGGGAAACTGAACTCCCTAGGTAGTATAAACAAGCTATCTCTATTGAGGGTGCCAGCCAACATAGGAGTAGGGGGAAATGAGAAGGCTGATAGCTTAGCAAGGAAAGTTGTGGCCTCTCAGTTCAATGGCCCTGAATCCTTGTGTTGACTATCATCCAACACCATTGGTGGTCTGCTGAAGAAGGACAAAGATGCAAAAAGAAGTCAAACCTTGAAAATTCTTCCAGGATTAAGATAATCCAAAGGATTTCTAGGGGAACTTTAATACTAAAGGAGCTAACGAGTTAATTAACATGCCTCGGAGTAACTTGAGAGTCATCGCAGGCGTTTAAAGCGGACACTTATCCATGTGATAGTTCAGTCTATCTTCAGATGCCATCTGTAGATTCTGTGGAGAAAGTGACGAAACTTCACTGCACCTGATCACACAAGGCAAAAGTGTTTTGGAGAATATATCTTAGATATGAGCAAGACTTGATTCCTTCAAAATACATGAATTCCTATCGGAAATTAACCTGACGGAAGATCTTTATATGAGACTATCCTCATATTTTAGGATTATCACAATAGATCTTTCAGATCGCGTTGTATGGCACCCTTAAATAAATCTAGTCTAATCTAATCTACTAAGAACTTTATATAGATAAACATTATCAAGGTATTTCCGTCGTGCCTTTCAATTGGAAATTCTAGAAAAAAACTGATCTAATCCATCCGTGATATTTTAAAAATTAGGCGGGTTCCTTTAGAAATTCGTGACGATTTGTAACAATTTTATGCACGCCCTTGCCCTCTTATCGCTCATTGTACTGCTGTTCTTGTGATTCTTGTTCCTAGCTATGCCATAAAATTTTAAGGTTTCGCTAGTTGCAAATTGTATTGCTGGCTGGCTGGGTGGCTGGCTGGCGTTTCCTTGCGTGTTCTCCTTTTGCGTCTTTCAAAAGAGGCAAGCGGAAGCATTTTAAGTGGTACTCATTTTGCCTGGTAAAATGCAATTGTTCGCTATTCCAAGTGGCGTGGCGGGAGAATCAAATGAAAGCAGCTTTTGCTATTTTTTCGTGTACAAGTACAAGTACGAAACCTTGCAGCGCCATTCCAAGCATTTTAAGTTGCGGCCACGTACACGTGCAAGCTGGTGCGATCCCCGCGACCCGCTGCGACCCTCTGCACAACTGCCGGAATAGTGTTGGATTGAATAATGTAGGCAGCAGTTTCAGAATCCGTCTTGCAGGCGCAATGCAGACAGTGTCAAGCAGAATTGTTACCCAATTGGAGTGGTGAGAACGAGGTAAGCACAGATAAGAGGATGAGATGTCAGAAGAAAATAAAAACAGAATATAAAAGTTGGGAAAGTTTCAACAGCAACGCAGACGGACAGGTGAGCGACAATTAGATTTGGGGCGTGAAGAGGAAAAGGGTGCTAAAATGTTTTGGGATTTTAGTCCGCATTTACATAAGCTTATAGTGAAAGTCCATTCGGAACGTGTGCAGAAAGTTAATGCGGCCTGTTCCCCACTGACCACCAGTGGGAGGTATTTTGACTATTGTGCGAGACTTATTTAAATTAGTGTCATTTGTTGCCCAATTTACTCCTTTTTCCTGCCATTTCATTCGCACTGATTTAAACGTTGATGTGTTTGTGAGGCTGGGATCTGAGCCTTTGGAATTTTTAACTATAACGTTTGTCATGTAATGTGGTGTCCTCAGAAGCACATTTGGATGAGAATTTGGACGCGATTTATGAATCGATGGATACATATTTTTGAGTAAATGAATTCCCTATAACGACCAGACTTAACGACCACTGACAATTTATCTGGTTAAAAAGAGGTTTGTGTCTTGACTATACTCGCTTTTCAATCTACGAGTTTGAATTCCCAAGTGACCTCGCTCGCTGCATGATCGATGACTTCCTCCAATGAATATTTATATAAAAAAGAGAGATCTTGAACTCTTTAGAACCATAGTCAAAATTACTGCCCGTGATCTTTTAAACATTAGACAGGTACCTTTAGAAATTTTTGGTGATTTTTAACAATTTTGGGTGTAGAAGAATCACATCAATTTCTCAATTTATAAGTTTTCCAAAGTGCTGTTGTTGTGATTCTTGTTTAAATTATCGGTAGCTTCAAAGTCTGCGTTATTAAACCACTGGGTATCAAAAAGTTGCTGCTATATAGAAGGGAATCGCCACTAAATATATTAATATTTAATATATAAATAATAATAGGGTTCTACAATGCGACGATATTTTTCGTTGAATCATGACGAATGCACATGAAATTTGCTGGTGGCCCAAGTCCCCAACTTGTGTTGAACAATTGGGGGCTTGAAGCAGCAATTGATGACTATGAATTATTTAAATAATTAATATAATAAATATAAATATTTAAGTCAAGATTGTCGATGAATTAATGAGGAGAAAGCGAGAAACTCATCGTGTAAATAATGAAACACGCATTTACCTTATCTTCAAAAGGTACCCGGAATTTATCAATAAAACCAGCCGTGCTGGAGATATTGTCATGTTCTCTATGTTGGCACATTTGTCAGTTATTTACATGTCAATTTTGAGCGCAATCTCTCAGATAGTGTATGCGTAATAGCTTTGTAAACAAGTCATTGTTTGCTACAATCTGCGAATTTCGCTATGTCGAATTTAGTTGAGCGAAGAGGCTTTCTGAAATGTTGTGTTTCTAACAAAATGTCATGAGCGGAGGAAGTTTTGAAAATGTTATCGGTAGTCTACGGGGACTCGAGAATGTAGATAACACACGAGTGGTATAAAGCGGAGTGGTATAAGGAGTATTAGGTGAGTGTACTGCAGAGTTTGAGGGAGAATCTTGATCGCAAGAAGCCGGAACTGTGGTGAAACAACTCGTGGTTTCTTTACCACCACAATGATCCGGGTCACCCATCGCAGCTTGTACGCGACTATTCAAACTAAAATAACATTAATATCGTTCCACAAGCTCCGTATTGGCCCCGTGTGAATTTTCCGTGTTCCCACGACTCAAGTTAGCACTTGGGGGAAAACGTTTTGAGAGGATTGAGGTGTTAAAAAAGAATTCACTGAAGGCGATTCCAAAATCGGCCTATGAAAATTGTTTTGAAGAAGCGTTGGCATATGTGTATTGATTACCATGGAGGTTACTTTGAAGGGAATACAATAAATATCAATGAATAATTGAACCGTTTTCGATTTATTGACAAATTACGGGTTCTTCTTGAACATAAACTCCCGGAGTCTATTCTATAATGAACCGTTTAACCGACAAATTACGGGTTCTTCTTGAATTTAAAGTATATTAAACTACCGCAGACTATTCTATAATGAACCGTTTTAGTTTTATTGACAAATTTCGGGAACTTTTTGAACATAAAGCATATTAAACTACAGACTATTCCACAATTTCCCAACAAAACTTCGTAAGTTAATTTTTCTAAGATTTTTACTACAGATGTTGCTATGGGTTTATGTTCCTTTTCTCATGATAGACGAAAATGATGTTCCATGTCACATGCTCCATTTATCGAAAAGTGGTTCTATTGCCAATATTTTGTTCCTTCCATTGAAGTATTTGAATATGATCGCTTATGACGCTTCCAAAGGAATGTGCTTCACTCAAATTTAAGCCGCCATTCTGTAAAACGAAACGAATTCTGGTATGGTTCACCACAGACTACAGACACACCCTAAAAGTATGCTTATTTTAAGCTCCAAGTTTTGATTTCACAGTTGCTGTAAAGCTAGGAGCATTTCGTATGAAATGTTAGCCTACTTTCAGGCTGTACTATTATGGTTATACAAGCGTTGGTTTTGTTTTACTGTAAAACGAAACGAATTCTGGTATGGTTCACCACAGACTACAGACACACCCTAAAACTATGCTTATTTTAAGCTCCAAGTTTTGATTTCACAGTTGCTGTAAAGCTAGGAGCACTTCATATGAAATGTTAGCCTACTTTCAGGCTGTACTATTATGGTGATACAATCGTTGGTTTTGTTTTACATAATTCTAATTATTATAATTATTTAAAAATAAACTATATATATATTTATAATAAATATATTGTTAAATAATAAAAACAAATTAATTATATAATAAATATTTAAAGAAAAGCTTTAAAAATGTAAAAAATGTAAATAAATAAATAAAAATTTAAATATTAAACAAAGCAAATGAAAAGTGAAATTTGTGACCTGGTGAAAAATTGCAAAAATTTTTTTATTTTAAAGGTGCGACATACAAATTTGTAAACAAATTTTGCAGAACTTTTCGTGGCGATGCGTAAAGGCAAAAGATGCAAGTCGAAGGAAGCTACATAAAGATACATAAATAGAAAACTAGAAACGTATGTGCCTAAGATACTTTAATAATTTTATAGTTTTATTCAGAAAACCAAACTAAACAAAATTATTTTAGATTGTGAAACTATTTTTTAAATTTCTTTTAGCATAATTATAAAAATTCCTCCCAAGCTCAAGCGTCACTTAGGTGTGCAAAGCAACAAAACTTACCTTGAAAACCTGGCGGCATAGGAAGTTCTCCTTCACCGGAAGCAATCTGCAAATAGAACAAGGACCGGCATTAACCGGGAGCAAATTAGTGGGAGTTCACGTGTGGGGTGTGATTCTTTGCTGTTCTTAGTTCATGTGGAGCACTTTACTCACTTGGCCATTTCAGAGAGCTGCAGACGTCCGTCTTTGTTGGCGTCAAACACTTGGAGCTGAGCGAAGAAGAAACAACAATATTTTAGGATTATAAATGGAAAATTTCAGGGGGAATTTTTAAAAGGAATTTGAGGGAAACACTTCCAAAGGATTTGATAGTCAACTCTACAATTACATGATATAAATTGGATTTGTTACATATTGTTACCAAATCGATTTTTCAATATTCCTGACTAAACATGTATACTCGTAAATGTTAGATTAGTGATAAGTTGTTAGTAACACGTCATTAGTGAAAAGTCGTTAGTTATAAGTCATTAGTGGGGGTCTTTAGTGATGTACTCATAGTATTTGCTACTCATACTCATAAACATAAAAGCAGCCTAATGAATAAGAAGGAAATGTGTCATGACGACGGTGCTGGATTGTGACTTGGAAGGAGCGAAAAGAGCGTCATGGAAGTAGAACTAAAACTTGTTTATATATTTTGAAAGTGAGTTTCATATTTAGAGAGAGAGTGAAAATGAAAGTGAGTTCGAGACTGAGATTGAAAGTGACATTCAAAGTTAAAGGGAGCTTCAAATTGAGATTGAAAGCGTGAGTGACAGTGAGATTGAAAGTTGAAGTGAAATTGTAAATGAGATTAAAAGTGAGATTAAAAGTGAGATTGTGAGTTGGATTGAAAGTAAAATTTTGATCGACATGGAAACTGAAATTGAGTGTGAGATTGAGAGTAAATGAGTGAGATTGCTATTCAAAGTGTGACTGAGTTTTAGAGTGAAGGTGAAATTGAAAGTAAGGTTGAGGTATATATAATATCCTAAACATCGGTGGTCTGGGAGAAAAAATGCTTCTCAAGGGGGTGGAATCTGCCCTGTCTAGACAACAGAGCACTGTGGCTATTTGTTATCCCTGGAGCCTTCTGGCACTGCTCTTGATCTGCTGCTGACTCTTCCCACCCTAGATGACTAGTTGTCCGACAAAGGACAACACGAAAAGGAGGTTGAGATTGTAATTCGAAGTGAGATTAAGAATGAGATTAAAATTAGAATCATATTGAAAGTGAGTGTAAAACTGCAAGTGAGTTTGAAAATGAGTGTGAAATTGAGTATTAAATTGAAAGTGAGTGTAAAATTAAAAGTGAGTGCAAAATTTAAAGTGAGTATGAAATAGAAAGTGCGTGTAAAATTGCAAGTGAGTTTGAAAATGAGTGTGAGATTGAGTATGAAATTAAAAGTGAGTAGAAAATTGCAAGTGAGTTTGTAAATGAGACTGAAATTGAGTATAAAATAGAAAGTGAGTGTAAAATTGAAAGTGAGGGCAAAATTTAAAGTGAGTATGAAAGAGAAAGGGAGTGCAGAATTGAAAGTGAGTTTGTAAATGAGTGTGAGATTGAATGTTAAATTGAAAGTGAGTGTAAAATTGAAAGTGAGTTTGAAATTGAGAGTAAGATTGAGTATGAAATAGAAAGTGAGTGTAAAATTGAAAATGAGTTTGAAAGTGAGAGTGAGATTGAGAATGAAAGTGAGATTGAAAGTGGGATTGGGATTGTGAGTTAGTAAGTCAGATTGTTAATTTTTTGGTTAGTTAGGTAGCTTTTAAAATATATATTGACAGGACGGATTTCAATAAATAATAAATTGACTGAGGAAGTTACATTTGTGAATTATGTTCAGTCTTCAAACATACTCATAAATACAACTTGCACTACAACTCGAAAGTGTTCACAGCTTCACACAATTAGGGCACAGGAATCTCTATATAAGCTTTTGATGTACTTATAGAATTAAATACTCCTTAATAGCCATAATCTCTAGTTATGACATTACGCCCTCATTAGTAAACAGGACCAGAGTGACCCTTTTTCCAGCCACTGCAGCAGACTTTTATAATTTGGCAACTGCGGTTGACATTTCTGATTCGTTTAATGGCATTTGGAATTTAGCGTCACTCCATTAAACCACAGCTTTATGCTGATGGGCAGTTTATTTGGGTCTGTTTGGGAAAAGCGGTAATCCGCATGTAAAAGAAGCTCATAAAAAGCAGCAATAAAAATATTAAAACTTGAGTCAGATTATTGCACACTTTAGACATGGAACTGAGACCGAAGGAACAGCGCAAACAATTGTAAGAAATATTTGTATTGCAATATTCAGTTCAGTTTTTCTATAAGAAGTAAACTACTAAAAATAGGTTGTTTGGTCTATGGTCTGCAGGATTAACCATAGTTGGAGTATGATTTCACTTTGGGGGCATTTAAACACATTTTTATTTACTATTAACAATATTTTAGTTAACTTTAAAGTATTTTTTTGATTTCTTTTGAATTTCTTATCTTGGGACCTTTTTGTACTCGCAATCATGCATATTTGCTTGTATTAAAAGTTTGTCATAACAAAACTCAACTTATTCCAAATGCAAAACGAATACTTAGACGAGCATCTTCAATAATAAATTTCCCTCTCCTGCTAAAATTTTTTCAGATCTTATTTTCCGTTCAACAAAACGCACTCAACAGACAACACATTCGTATAAATTCCTCGTATAAATTCCTAACTTCTGTTATGTTGCTGAAATGCCCACCAGCATGACTACTTGTAAACAAAAATATGTGTTAAACAAACTCCCACATGAGCCTTTAATAACAAAGGACATTACATGATCAAGTATCCCCGAAAGTTTGCGTAAATTTTGGATATACTTGGTCATGAAGTTGGAAGAGAAGTATAAAGTTTGCTGCAACAGGGCCACAAAATTTGTGTGCATAATTTTAAACACAATTTGGAAACTTTAAATATGATTAAAACAAAAACCGAATTAGCCAACATATTACATGAGGGCTTCCAACTCAAACTGACCTGTGAGAATATGCGAATTTGGCAAAGGAGCAATTACGAGTGCCTAAAAATATGCTCGGCCAATTTGGGCATATGAGGGAATATGACAGCTGTGATGGACGAGCAGAAACTGCCTAAGTAGGAGGTGGTGAGGGGGATTGATTATAATAGACAAAAGAGAGTCAGTCGTTCATTAATATGCATAAAAAATGATCTGTTTTTGTGCAAAAAGTGTCGATACTTTAGTTCAGACTCAGAGGTTGACCAATGAATACAAACGCTGCCAAGAGGTCACCTCTTGATCCTTCTCCTCAATTACAGGAAAATTACAATGACGTGTTTGGATTAAGTGCTGGATGGTTGCCCTGAAGGAGTATATTTTTGTTGATGTATGAGTATAGTTCTATGTTTTTCTCTTAACCCCCCCACAAGAAAATGTCTAAAGGCGTCAAATCACCTGATATTGGGTTGAAATATTAAACATCCGTAGCGAGAACTCAAGTGTTCTGAAATTGATTACTCAATGTCTCGACATGTTAGTGGCGTGTGTGTTAGGTGGCTTCGTTCCAGTAGAATTGGATGGAGTCCAAGTTGTTATCAACCAAAAGAGGTTATATTTTGGTCCTTTCACTGAAGTGGTTCAACGTGGCATTTTCGAAAAAATACAGTTCAGATATCGCCCTATCAAAGGCCACATCCAACAATAGCTCATTGTGAATAGAGGCTATCTTCAACTATTTCCCTTATTAATGGATTTTAACAGTCCAAATATGGGGCAGCCTTTACGTCCAATGAGACATACAAGGCCTTTCACTTTTGGTCCGAAACTTACTTATTGTCATCAGCGAGACTCAATCTACGATTTTATATATACTACTTAGCTACATAACTAAAATTATAGAACTCAAAGCTTTATAAGACTTTGCTTATACATAAGAAACTTTATAGTGTTGCTTTATAAGGTCGTTAAGACTGTCTAATGTTGCCTAGTAAAGGCAGCTGTGTAAGATTTGGCTTTAGAAGCAAAATCTATTTAAGACTTTATAGTTCCACTTTATTAGGAAAATCATTTCTAAATTTGCTCATGTGTCTTTCTAATCACAACCTCTTTAATACCTTATAAAGGTGCCTTACACTACTTTATAAGCTAAAACGCTTCAAGACTTTCTAGTGTTACTTTAAAACTAAAGCTCCTTATGACCTTATAGTGCTTGTTTATAAGGAAACTCTTTTAGAAATTGTCTCTTGTGTCTTTATAAAAACAACCTCTTTAAGATCTTTTAGAAGCATTTTACACTACTTCAACATTTATAAACACAACCTCTTTAAGACCTTTTAGAGGTAAATTAAAGAGCTTCAAGCTTTGTAAATCATATAATTCCAACAGAGAACCCTATGAAGCTAGCTGCATAAAGGTTCACACTAATACATTACTTAAGAAGTTACCACAATTATAACCATAAAAGTGCAACAATGTTACTTTAAAGCCTTTATAAAGCATTCATTTTAATTATGTCTTCATAATTTCTCAATATTTAAGTTAGGGAGGGTACAGCTCCCTATCGTGTTGGCTTTCCTTGGTACCTCGACTGATGCTGATGGTGGAAGTAAATTAGCCAACAAAGTTTTGGTGGCTTGGATTTACACCTCAGTTCAGCTTAGATACCAATGAGTTAATGAATTACACTAAAGCCACTGCATATTTAGTATCCTGCCCAAAGGTATCCTTAGTCCCATCTGTAAGTATTCACCTGTTTCGTGTGCCTGCGTTTTCGCTCCATAAACCACGAACAATAAATTTGCCATTTAATGATTAAAAAGAGGAATACAGGCATTAAAAATCAACCGCCATGAAAGAGCCCATCAAGAGAGAGAGAGAGAGAGAGAGGGAGGGATAGCATTAGTTTACCATAAAGGCAGCTCGCAGCCTTCGCAGTCCTTTGGCTTTCCTTTATCTTTCCATTGCTTTTTAAGTGGCGGCACTCGTGGCGTTCAATGTCATTGTTAAAAGTTGAGGCACAAGAAAATTTCCGCGCGTCAAACGTCGTTCACTACCACACACCGCCCACCGCCCCCCGCCCCACACTCATAACTCAAAACACTTGTGAAACGAATGCCAGCCATGAATTGTTCGCTGCACTCGCAAAAGCCGCTGAACAATGGGCACAGCGCTCGTTCACTTGCCGTGCTTATTTGTTTGGTGCGCCTTTTAGGCGAAGGTCAGCAGCGACAATGCAATTTGCGAAATATGAAATTCTGGCATGGTGGGCGTGTCACTGTTGAAAGTAGCCAAGTTTTCACATATAAAAACTTTCGCAATTTAACTTGAGCGGCGGCAGTTGACAGCTGGTTTTGGTGATGCTTTATTCTAAAAGTTGTCGGCTTCGAAATTAATGAAAATAATAAGAAAACAAAAGTGGAGAGTTCCGAAAAAGTTGCCGGATTTTGGCTTTTGTTAAATAAGTGGGCTAAGTTATGTTTAATTACTGCCTAAAGTACTTTTTTCTTTCGAAATTGAAGTTTCGTAACGTCTCCAGTCACACTCGGTGTGCGTGTATGAGTGTCTGCAGGCTGGTCGCTTTGTGGTATGCTTTAGTCGAGCTGTTAACACCCAGTAGGAAATTGATTTTGAGGTGACGCCATTAATACTGATCTTTGCTTTGTTCACTAGTGGTAAATTATATAAGTTCAATGGAGTTGTGTATAAAGCCATGAAAAGAGTATGATTGGACCCAATCATTTGCAGGTTATTGACACTATACATGACTGGTCATCAAGTGTCATGATAACTGAAAGATTTCGTTTATACTTTTACATTTGCTTAGCTAGTAAGCTAAGGAAGACTGCCTGAGTTAAGTTGAACAATGAAATAATCTCAAGGTTCGTTTAAGAACAGATGAGGGACAATGTCGCTGTGCTTTTAACGACCCATTGAACACCATCGTTATTGAAGTTACATGTGGATATGTCTATATACTCCGATGTTAACTTCAAGGGAAGGCCAAGTAAGCCAAGTAAGTTCTGGGAACAACGGCATCATCGACAAACTCCTTGACGACAAGTTGGGCACCAATATTTCACTCTCACTGATTCTACCAAACAAAACTCTACGCTAGAATCTTGTAATCTCTCGCCATACTTATCCCACTGGGTACTTCAGTTCCTTGAGCTTTCAGTTCGAAGTATAATTATGAGGATGTGGAACTGAAAGAACATAAAATGGGTATCTCCTTATGCACTCACCATTGTATCAGTGTACTCAATTAGTTTATCCTCAGATACATCATTAATTTTTTTGGCCTCCTTGAGCAAATCGCGTAGAAAATTTTTAAGTTCATCAGCTTCAATGTAGCCGGAATTATCGCTGTCGTATTCACGCCAAATCTGCAAAAGATGATAACAAAGGAGAAATATCAACAAAAGAATTCAAGTAGGAAAACTACAAACTACACAGAAGCGACGGTGTTGAAGCGGCAATAGCACTTCCTTTGAATTTGTTTGCTTTTTTTGTCCTGTCTCGCACAAAGGACGAGCTGCGCTAAATATGGCGCAGACACTTTGAGATATCATCTTATTTACTTTTCTTTCGCAGTCACTGTTTCTGTACTTTTCTCCTCTTTGTTGTATTGTTGCGTTCTTTTGTAATATTTCTTCACAGAATTTACAAAATGATTAAAGGAATGTGGAAAATTGAACTTGAGATTGTAAAAAGTCCTAGAAATGAAACTACTTTGTACAATAGCCATAAAGGTCCTTGTGTAATGGAAATTTCATTTCCATCGATGGACGCTTGAGAAGGAAAAGTGGCCGTTTAGATTCTGTAATATTTAAAACAGAAGTTCTCTCTTCGCTGATGCTCCCCAGTAGGAACAATAGCGATACGTTTTCGTTGTGGTCAAGACCATTCTTCAGATGATATGTTCGTAAGACTCTGTCAGCTTCTACCCTACAAATAACTATATATTTAAATGAGTGCAATATCTTTTATAGGGGCAGACAAATTTGCAAATTTTATCCAAGGTAAGCTTTGGACCTCTGATATACTCAACCATTATTGTAAATGTTTTCATAATGAGATTGAGATACGTTAGGGTAACTATAATACTAGAGAGTATTATTCGATGCTCTCCAGAAACCCATGCGAATACTTTGAAATCATGTATGAATTTATTGGTTCGTTCATTTAATGGGTGTGGGAATCTCTTTCTCCTTCTTGAAAGTCTACTGATGTCATTATGGGAACAATGTCATATGTTGACGGCCAGAACTACAAAGAAATTTGGTCTCAATGAACAAAGTCGGAGTCCTCATTTTATATTATAGAATAATGATTCTTCAACTATTTCTAAGTCCAGAAACAAACGGAATTCAGTTACTTCTGGAATTATGAACAGATGGATTGGGTTTTTTATTTACTTATGGAACTCTGAAGAGATGGACTTGGTTCTTTCATTAACTTCTGGAATTATGAACAGACGAACTTGATTTCTTCATTGAATTCGGGAACTATGCATAGGCCGATTTCATTTCTCTCTTTACTCTTTGCCCTCTGAACAGACGGAGCTGGTCTGATCATTGAATTCTGGAACTATGAACGGACTGATTAGTTTTTTCATTTATTTCTGGAACTTTGAAGATATGGACTTGGTTAGGTAATTTAATTCCAGAAGTATGAACAGACGCAGTTGGTTTTATCGTTGAATTCTGGAGCTATGCATAGGAGAATTTGATTTCTTAATGCACTTCTTTCTGAACTCTGAGCAGACGGATTTTATTTTTTAATTTAATTCTGGAACTATTAAAGACGCTTTGGTTTCTTCATTTACTTCTTGTTTTATTTACTTGTGGAACTCTGAAGAGATGGACTTGATTACTTCATTTAATTCTAGAACTATGCGGATTCGGATTTTATTTGTTAATTTACTTTTGGAACTATGAACAGATGGATTTGATTTTTTAATTTATTTCTGGAACTATTAACAGACGGTTTAGTTTCTTCATCTACTTCTTGAGTTATGAACAAACGGATTGGTTTACTCATTTACTTTTGGAACTCTGAAGAGATGGATTTGATTTCATCATTTACTTCTGGAATTCTGTAGAGATGGACTTGATTACTTCATTTAATTCTAGAACTATGCAGAGATGGATTTCACTTGATTTCTTTTTTGAATTTTGGAACTCTGTAGAGATGGACTTCGTTTTATTAATGAACTTTGGAACTATGATATACGTAGTTGGTTTCTTCATTTAATGCTGGAACTCTGAAGATAGGTACTTGATTACGGCATTTAAGTCTGGATAATCCCCGTCCGTCTCGGTATTTTATTCATATTTAAACAACAAAAAATGATATAGTTTTTGGAACTGAAAACTTACCTTCATGAATTCAACACTCGATTCCAGTGGATTATCAAAACGGAAGAGCAAAAGGAAGTTCTCCTCCATTGGCAAAAGTTGAGCGAGCTGAAAAATGTAAAAGAAAACTTAAATTTAGGCACTGAGGGTCAATTAATTAATAGTAAGGATTAATTTTTCGTAAGGATAATATTGTTACGAAATTGCCTTCTTGACAATTTACTCTGTTACAAAATTGCCCTCCTGAGAATTCCTCTAACTCTCTGTACTCGGACTCGTACCACTGGATTGTGTAGTAATCAAACAATCGCCGGTTAAATTAAAATATTTAGCTTTATTTAATTATTGCTATTTACACATTTAATATTAGGCTTAAAGTTTACTTAGTTATTATTTGCACTTTATTTCACAAACCATTAGTCACTTTATTTAATAAGTAATTTCATCACTTTATTTAATAATGAATTTCATCACTTTGCAAAATTACAAATACTGCTAATACTGCTGCTTAGATTAAAATGCCTGATGTATACACTTTTACGATCTCTGATCTACTGTCTTCGAGTTTGAACAGTCTTGTCGCTTTTATAGTTTTCGAATGGTTGGTGTAGAAACTTCCACGCTAGTCTCGTATATTCTAGAAGCTTCTATCCTCTTCGACAGAAGTCGAGAATATTCTTTTTGATATTACCGGCAGATGGTTCTTGAATAAACTTTTATTCGAATAGTTCGCATCTTGACTCACAGGGGGCACTCATTCTCCAGATGGGATCCTAAAGGTATGCAATCCCTTTTCACTGAGCTATCACTTTTTTTTCTCTGTATTTCCAACGCACTTCTCCCAATTGGGCACTCCTCAGTGTCCCTGTAGAGAACCCTGTTTGGAACAAATATATTTACAATTATAGAATTTCCAGTTTGCGAATGACAATAATAAGACCGGAGGATGATGTGTACTAAGGCCACAGGTGAAACATATTTCACAGACGTGGCGCAAAACTTTCCACGAGAGCACAGAAAAACAAACAATTTCGAAAATGGAGCCAATTAAAACGGACTCTTAATTAACACGTCAACTGATATAATCTCTGACGCACTCGTCTGCGTCTGCTCAGAACACCTGTATAAATATTCTATTGTCCAATTTCAAAGTTTCTCACAAAACAAGTGCTCGTATTTACATTTTAAGCAGCCCAAAGTTCTTCCAATGTCATATTTCATACTTGGGGCCCATTGTTATCCAGCCAAGAGCTCCCAATTGACGTCAATTCACTCACACAACCACGATTGCGATATGCATTTGGGTGAAACAACGAGGCCAAAAGCTTTTCACTCAAAACAATTGTGTCAATAAAGGAACACCCCGATCAACTCTGGGTGCTCAAGTCGAGCTCTTGTTCGGCCATATCGATGGTTCTTTGATGCCCTACACTTCTTCCTACTGGATATGGACTAATCAATTTTGATATATACGAGTATATAATTATTATTCCTTATATATAATTACTCCTTACATATCCTCTCCGTCATATGTTGCATTGAGACAGGCAAGGAATAAAAGCAAAAAAATAGGAAGTGGTTCCGAATCAGTGAATAGAAGATCTATGGAATCATTGGTTAAATGCATATCGTTTCTTTTAAATTAGTTATCTGCATAACCATACAAGATACTTGGGTAAAATGTTACATACAGCAACGAGTTTAGTGAATCACGGAAAAAGAATTACGGAAAGAAGAGAGAAAGAAGAATACCCACGTTCCATGGGCTATTTTACTAAAAAGAGCAAAGCTCTATGACCATATGAAAAATCCGGTTGCAATTTCACAGAAGTCGAGGCTGAATTATCAGATCAATTGTGGAACTTTTGTCCGATATAATTTCTACAAATATCAGTAGAATCGAGCAGATGTTGGCCATTCTTCATCAGATGTACAAACAGAAGATTTTTCTACAGGAAGTGGCATTTCTATATACACCCTCAGCACTAACTAAAATGTTTCTCTGGAAACTACCATTGGAGGAAAGTGAAGTAGCGATTCTCCGAAAGGTTGTTTACGCTTAGTGTTCTGGAAATACATCACAATGACGTTTCAATTTATATAATCTACCTGTTTTTGATTATAAAAACAATGCAATTCGGTTACAAATACAACACAATACAAAATACACATTTCGAACTACGTCAATCATCTGAAGGTGTGATGGTAATTGAAGTTGGAAACATGGAAGTGTGGAACTCAGAAAAAGTATAAATTCGTAGCGATCTTCTGAATATTCACAGTTCTCTTCTAACAAAAATAGTCACAATAATCGTCGCCATGATAAAATTTCAGGCAAGTTTCCTTCTCTCTTCGTTAGCCGTTTTGGTGTCCTGCGATTATGGTAAGTTCAACCTTGTTGACAAATGTGTGTTCCATAATAGTGGTTTGCTTCTGTCGACCACATCCGAAAATATTAAGGAGATAGCCGCAAAATTTAGCATGAAACCTTTGGATGAAAACTCTTTAGAGTTGTTTGGCAGTACATTCAATGGGGTTAAAATCGAAGGAGCACGTTTCTAGATTGGCATATGTACTTCGGAATTCGCATTACGTAAGGCCAGTGACATAGTTTATGTACAGTACTCGATTAAAACTTTCGACGATGAAGTCTTCTCATATTCTGCTTCCTATCAACTCCTTCCCGGTGGTCCTGCATGGGATACTGAAGAGTTAATTGGCTTGTGCTCAGTGCCATTCAAAGCAGATGTGCGGTTTATGAAATCTGGAATTACACTTGATATTGAAGCTGAAAACGTTCATGCGCTGGCGCTCTCTATTAGTAAGGATTCTTTCAGTGGCAATACAGAAGGTAGTGGCTTCTTCAGAAAGGCTTTCTTCAAGGAATTACGATCCATTTCTTATGGCATATGTCTGCCAGAGCTTCAGAACCTCGTACCCAGTAGATCGTTATATATTCGGTATACGATTACGGATAAAAATGGCCAGGTCTCCGAGCAATATCAGCAGTATAAGGTACCAGAGGAAGGAGCTGTTTCCGACACTGATGAATTCTCTAAAATGTGCTCCTTCCCCCTCAAGGGCACTATGGACTTCCACAGATGTGGAGTGGAACTGACCGTAGAGGCCAAAAATATTATAAATCTTACAGTTCGCATTGGTGAAAACGCACTTGCCCCAAATTCCCTCCCTTTTGCAAAAATCATCGATTTTACCGATAAATCTTCTTACAAATTCGGCATCTGCCGTTGGGGATTGGCGAATTTAAAAGTCGGCCAAACTGTTTATGTGTGGTATAGCATTTTAGACAAAAATGGTTTAATCTTTGAGCGTTCTGAGAGTCATAAAGTACCTCCCACTGGATTTAAAGATGATACTGAAGAGTACATAAGTCTATGTTCCGTTCCACTGAATAGCCACATGGATTTCTTTGAAAACGGAGTTGTGCTCACAATCACTAATCCGGAAAAAATGGTTCTTACCCCACAATTTAGTACCCAACCATTTGGAACGTCTGCTGTCCGTAATAATGGACCGAAGATTAAGCGTTCACTCGATGGTCAAATTTCATTTTTCGCATGTCGTTCAGAATTGGAAAACTTACACGCTGGCGGAAAGGTTTATGTGTGGATTTCCATTGACCATAAGACAGCAAGAAATAAGATTAGTGAGCAATTTTTGGAGTATGCCGTTCCTGATGGTGGAGTTCAATGCAGATC
The DNA here is from genome assembly GCA_920105625.2 of Clusia tigrina. Lineage (NCBI taxonomy): Eukaryota > Metazoa > Arthropoda > Insecta > Diptera > Clusiidae > Clusia > Clusia tigrina. The sequence goes on from OV050030.1 coordinate 19,886,018, forward strand.
TATAATTTAGGTTAGGTTAGGTTATCGTGGCAGCCGGTCTACAGACCAACTCACTCAGACCACCGTTTGACCATTGTGATACCACCGCGTAACAACGCACCTCGTATTTACTCGTCAGACTATTTCGAAGCCTCAATAAAGCGTGGGATTTGTTTGGCCTTCGCACTTCTGTCAGCGAATTAAAGTCTTATTTGCCTAAAGAGCCCGCTCTGCTTCCAGCCACAGACTCCTCCTCCTCTTCATCCTCACAGCTTCTGCAGTATTCATGAGAGAATACTCCCAGGCTTAGAGCATGCCTGCCGAATAACCTATGACCAGTTATGCAAGCCACGACCAAAGAAGAATAAGAAAAGACATTCAATTCCCTCCATTTTTATTTACCGTTTCGACCAATTTTCGTATATACATATATGTTCCATGCTCCCTTTGGAAAATATGGTTCGTTTGCCGTCTTTGTTATACGACAAATAAAATACTTTAATATATGATTGTTTAAATTTTACAAGCAAAGAATACGATTTTATGATCATAAGTTATATTTGCCTGATAAAGCAAGAATTTATTTACTTGCGTTAAATTGCTATGCATTGCTTTGAGGTGATGTGCTTACATGTAGTTAGTAAATTTTTAAAAAATATAATGCAATGTTTTGTGGTGTTTTTGACGTTTAGTGCTATTGTTTTCCTTTGTTACAAATTCGAAACTTAATAAATTTTTTTTGTGGTTCATTTCAGTTTTATTAATAAAAAAATTATACGTCAACTGAATAGATTTTACTTAAGTACATACTTTTTTATGAGAAATGAATCAATTGTTGCATTGTTCTATAAATCAGCTTAATTAAATGTGGCCTGTTATTGTGTAGAGTAACACTTCTCACTAATTCCATTTTGTGACGTATTTACACAATGGTTCTAAAAGAAATTTCAGAACACAGCACCTCATATCAAGGGAAAGAAATTGTTTAAAATGAAGCATTTAGTTTTGAACTGTGGAAACAATAGTAATAGAAATGGCATATACAAGAAAATTAAAGTAAAGCAAAATAATATATATTTTCGTTCTGTATATATAATTATAATTATCAATAAGCAGTGTGTTAAAAACATTTGGCATTTAAATGATAAGAGCGATTGGATTGTTCTCATAATAGTTTCTTAAATAGTTATCATACACAAATTGCTGATGAATCCGAATGTTAACAATTTTGTTTGTAAAAAAAATTAATTAGAATCGGGAAATTTCCTTATTTTCCTGTTTTCTTTTACTTTTGTTTCTTTGCTTAATGAATTGTTTACGTTACAGAGTGTATATTAATTTATTTAATTTCATTTAAACACTTAAATCCGCCGTGAAGACAAATGCAATTTCCTTACATCGGCTGTGGCCATGACGATCGGCAATGAGAAGGGCTATTTGAATGGGCATAACCACTGCGAAAAAGTAGAGATAAGAAAACTGTGTACAACTCGATTATTTTGTATATATATATATATATATATATATATATAAAACATATTTTATGTATTTAAAGATATAACTTTATGTAAAAACTAGGCTCAAGGGGCGAACATATTTCTAAAAATTCCGCGAAATTAATTGTTTCGCAAGAAATAATGTGTAATAATTTTTTATTTCTCATTGCTAAACCTTAAACTTAATTTGTGAGCATTACTGAGACCTTATTGTTATGTAATTAATTCCTCACGATATAAAAGAAATAATTAATTAATAAAAACTTTGAAAACTTTTAAAAGTACCAATTTTTGCATCTCTGATGTGTGTGGTGAAGTATGGGGAGTTGACTCGACGAATGAATCAGTAAAGGGACACTAGAGAATTAGAATTTGGAACAGAGGGAGACCAAGATTAAGAAGTTGCCGGTCAAAAGAGAACTAAACGTTTTACAGTATTCTCACATATAACAACAGTTTCAATAATCTCAGAAAAATCTTTAAAATAGGTCAAAAATGCAACTAATCGAATTGAGTTAACGGCCTTGTGCTTTTAATTAAACAGAGGTAGTGTTTCTTTCTTTAATAATGACGAAAACAATTTTTTAGTTTATCGAATTAATTTTTTTACTTAAACGCAACTGGAATATTTCGACTTGTGGATCTTGAGGGTTCATTGGCAATGAGAAATTATCAAATAAATCGTGTGTTTTTAGTTATTTTTCAGAAGTTAAGTGAATTGAGGAGCTACGATAGTTAGAGTTAAGGGGTGTGCACTGTATTTCTACCAATAAATACATCAATTTTAAAACCTCCTCACACTAGCAGAACTGGCACAAATACATTCATATCAACTGTATATTCTATATGTTCTTTGCCACGACCTTAGAGATGTCTTCTTTAAACAGGGCAAGCAAGTCTCTAGATTTCCTTCTATTAAGCTCCGGCCACAGACCCATAGGCCTCACGCACGACCCTATCCTCAGCATCAGTTCACAGGTTGGTATTCAATACGCAATTGGTATTCGAACCTCGCATCTGTCCGAGCATAATGGAAGGTTGGTGCCCCGTCTGGATAACTCATTATTTGTGCTACTCCAAATTCCTTTCGAACTTCTGCGATTGCTAGACACCTGTCAACGATGTGCTTAATAGTCAGATAGTCTTGGTAGCAGAAATGATGGCTCATGTTTTCAAATAAATGACTCTGTGTTAATCTTGTGTGACCTAAACGAAATCTCGTATATATGTTTGCTTGTTTTCTTCGTATCGTGACTGGCAATTTTGAGGGTGGTTACGACGTGTTGATACCTTTGTAAAAGTGGGAATAAGTGGTCCAGCGTTGTTGGTCTTTTAAATAATGGAACTTCTCCGCATATCTCTTCAAATCTTGTTTGTTAGCTGTATTATTAAGCAACAGCGAAGATTTGGCTTTTCGCCTTTGGCTGCGCTATCTGCGAGCGTATTTCCTCCAATCCCCTCGTGGCTGGATAATCTGGATATCCTTTTTTTACTTTTTATTTTACTGGAAGAAGAGATGAGCAGGTTCCTGTTAGCCAAATACGATATATTCGGAATATGCGACAATCACTCCTCAACTACTAAAACGTGTTGCTCGAACATAGTAACAGCATGTTTATAAGAATCGACTGTTTATGTAGAATGTCCTTACAATTATTCAATTGGAATGCGAATTTTAAAGCAAATTTCAACTTTCTTTTGATTAATTTTTCTGTGTAATTTGATTCGGCGGGTTGTTTGTTAGCCTTCGAATGAATTGAATTTCCACAAAAACATTACATTACTATGTAGACTCGCTTTCTAGTTATTTGTTTTTCTTTTGACAGCTCTTCATGGATACAATAGTTTTCCTTCTTGTTTGTCTTTCACTATTTTGTGATCTGCATGGACTTTGATCTGCTGAAATAAAACCAGAGATGACACGATTGCTTAACGGTCTATCCTCCGAAATATTATATGCTCTGGATAATGTAAGTACAAGGAGTAATGAAGTGAATATATTTTTTAACTCAAGTTAAGGAGTGTTTCAAGGTGGGTAATTAAAAGTTTTGAAAAACCCATATATTTGAGTAATATTACAGATATTGTTTTGCAACGTCCGAACGGTAAGGTTAATAGCAACTATTCGCTTGCATTTTATTGCAATTTGGCTTATTTGCACAGATGGCTAAGACGTCAGCAGAAAAATCAAAAGCGTGGAGAATGTCAAAGAAAGAGGATGACCTTCAATTAATAGCCCATTGTAGAAAGTAGGCTTCAAGAAAGCGAGCTTATCGTCAACAAATGAAAAAAACAAATTGACGGTGATCCTTCACTGTCCAATAAACTGAAAAAACAAAGCTTCAATCGCCAAAAGCTTTTCGTCAGAAAAAACAACAAGCCACACACAAAACGGTATTGGGGCCTTATAGTTGTAAGCAAACACTGGATAATGCAGTACAATAAGGAGAGCTCACTTTCTCACAAGACATTGAAAAAAAGCGCAAAGTGATTGAAGTTCTGTACAAAAAGTATAAAATAGAAGAAAATATAAAGGAACTTCAGAAAGTGGCATCGATAAGGACTTGGAACTTATACATCATTTTTACATTAGTGATGAGATTTCTGTACAATCAACTCCCCGAAAACGTCTGTGATAATACCCAAGAAGGAAGTAGCTAAGTGCTTCATGATTTCAACCGTTAACGAAGCCTACGAGTTAATTAAATTCGAAAATCTTAATACCAGAACAAAGTTGTATGCAAATATACCAAAAAGAGTAATGCTTAGCCAGGACATGCCACATAATATGTCTATCTGTACATACAATGCCAACTTTTCATATCTGCCAGGTGGAGTGAAGAAAATAAGTCTAAGTACAACATATGAAAACAACAAATTCTAGTTATTTATGCAATTTCGGGATAGTTTTTTAAAAGTTTGTTGATGCAGTACCATAGTCTTTTAGGTTTACTGTGTATTTCCAGGCAAAAAATTGGCAAAAGCAACAACAAGCGAAACATAACTGAACTTAAATCCAAAAAGAGCGAAATTCAATGCAGAGAAAGTCTAAGTACAAATAGAATAACGGTACTTATTGCGACAAATAAACACAATTCTTCCAAAATATCAAGGCATGCTAAATACTTCGAAATTTTAAGATAAAAGTCAATTTGAAACCTTTTTGATATTGAACCTAACCGAGAGGAAATCAATGTCAGTGAACGAAAGAAGGCAAAAGATATCGTGAAATTGGCGCAATCGTAGACCGAGCACGTTCTGTAAATGCGGAGAATCAGTGTTCATAGATATGTATGCACATATTCATGTACGTACGATTGGTTTAATTTGTAATAGAATGTGGTTATAGTAGTTCAGCTCAAATTGAATTCATTTTGAATGTAACAGCACATAAAATAAAAACACCAGACATGAGGGCGCTTTCATTTTCATTTCTTTCATTCTTTTTATGGCACAATTCGCTACCTGGCAAAATGATCGAAACACAAATAAGTACAGATGTACATACATATGTATGTATGTATATGATTTGTCAAGATTGAATTTCATAATACTCCACCGTTTCCAGTCTTCTATAACAGACATGAAATAATTCTGCTCTAGTTTTGGTCCAGAAAGATGATATAATATTGGTTAATTTATGGAAAATAGTAAAATACTTTTACTATTATTTATAAAAATGATTATTAATATAAAAAAAATCTGATAAAACACAGCATTTTGCTGGGGCTCGAACCCTAAGCCCCAAAAACTATAGACCAACGAGCAAACCATTGACACTCATACTATATGAGTTAACTAAACTTTCTATAATTCTGTACATAACATTCCGCAAAAAATAACTTTTAGTCTTCAGCTCGTGCAGCCATGAAGTTTTGCTGTGCAATTCGATGGTGGCATTTTTTGGGGATAAAGAAATAAATTAAATAAATACATACATAGTAGTAAACATGGAAGCAAGCATAGAAACATTCGCACATGTAGTAAACACACACGCATATATAGAACGCAAAAACCAGAATGTGTATCTACATGGTATGCCTTTGCATTGCCGAGCATACTTCGGGTTTTGGCTCCATAGGCAGCCACGGAATTTTAACTCATTTCGCTGAGTGAAGAGAACGATGTAATATCTTTATGGTATATTGTCTTTGCTCCAACTAAGAGCTATTGCTTAGATTTACTGCTCTTCTCTAAGTGATATCTCAGTTAAGAACTGTTTGTGACAAGTGAAATTTGGGAGAAATCACAAACTATCTTCTTAAGAATATCCGGTATTCCAATATTTATCAGCTGACAGGACTCTTCAATATTAAAAGACACCGATTTATGGAGGAACTCGCTAGTATAGGAAGGTCGTTAAATGAATTGATCAGAGTTTGGCATATACGATAAGTGCATCTATTGCTTTGATCACCTACTAAATGGTAGTAGGATCGAAAGTAGAATTTGAACCTCGATTGAAGTACCTGCTCTACAAATGACTGCTTAAGTCTGTATGGTGAACAGCCCAAGACAGCCAAGTTGCACAAACTTAATGTTAAAGGTTCAAAGTATATGGCTTACTATATACAACGGGGAACACGTCAACCTACTTAGCTAAACAATATCCCACTTACTACTTGTTCACATTATTGAAAGATACCTTGGGATTTAGCCTGATGGCTGGTTCCATCCACCTATGAGGCATAAACGAGGCGACATGGTTTATATCGTCATATATTGTAGCAAGCCATTAGTCAAAAGTCATTAGGGAATAGTTTGTAGGGACGTTCTTATTTTCTTTCATAAGTTTTGGTATGGTTTCGAATGGCTTTAAAAGCAACCGAAACTAATAAATAGTAGATGAATGGTAAAGAAGTTAGTTGTGACTTGAAACCAGCAACAATAGGTATGAGTAGGAATTGAAAGTGACTAAACTAAATTAAACTTCTCCTGAACTAAATTAATAACTTGTTTACTAATTTTATTGAAGCTGGATTCTCAAACCAGTGTTTTCTAATTATAACACACAATCCAGTGATCAAACTAACTGATTAGCAACACCAAAGTACTCTATTTAGTGATAGTGTTAGGCAACTATGAGATAACTGCTCATGATGTCAAATGGAGCCTTATAAGCTCTGTTTGTCATTGGTCCACTAACCAGCCCTTATTGCCCTTAGTAGCTTCAGTGTATTTTACTGATACCTTGGCAAGTTAATAGCTACTATGTTAGTGTCCTCATGTACTTGACCACTTCAGCTCAAATTTTAATATCAGTTTGGATTGAATAATTCCATTTTTATCGTATACTTAGAAGTGACTACGGAAGTAAAGGCAACTTATGAATTAAAGTCTCTGCAATCAAAGAAAAGTAGTTATTATTCACACCCTCACCTGTATAGGCTTCCGTATTATAAATTAGTGTATAGAACAAATGAATCTCCGAAGAGTACTGTGCCTCATGAGAGAAACTATGATCTACTTCGAACCGTGCTGCTTCATTTTTCACCAAAGTTGCCACTAAATTCTGAATGCTCTAACGGGCACTTTTTACTAGCCATTAACAATGAACGCCCGTGCGAACTGACAGAAGTCAGTAAATATTATGGCCGTCTCTGCGTAAAAGCAACTCATATCCTCCAAGTCACGTAAAGCCACAAATACCGGTGGGACTGAGCCCGCCACGGCGTAGGTGACAGCTTTTCTCTAGTGATGCTACAAATTCCTTTTATTCCTTATAAGAAATTCAACACACGCAGCTGAAGTCAACTGAAGTCATATTAGTGGCAAATCCGCGCATAGGAACGGAGGAAACCTGCTCCCAGCTGGGGGAGTGCTCAAACGCATTCTTGCTGGAAATTCCCAAATGTAATTTCGCACTTGCCATGTTTCAAACTGACTTTTGCAGTAATATTTCAGGCAGTTACCGCCAAACGAAAAGTTAAAGTTTCGCCATCTCATCTCAGCACACAATCAGACTTTATAAACTTCCCTTCTACGGACAGTGGGAGTAGGTTGTGTAAATATGGAGGAGTGTGTTTAAAGGTAAATAGCAATTACGCAGCAGGACGAATTCAGGATTTATTGATTCAAAGATGTTGTACGGTCTGTCACATCTGATGAGTATATTAAATACGCATTTGTTAGAACAAATCCATGCCCAAAAGTGGGAGGATTCAATAAATTTGTGGTGTCATGGTTAGGCGAGGATTATGGCAATTGCCGCTTCGTTCAATGTCCAACACTCTTATAGGCGAACGATTACGAAACTGAGTGAACCGAAGACATATTTATGAGTGCTTTGAATTTTTATTGTGACAAAATAATCTTTTCATTATTCATGAATAAATATGAATATAAATGAATCAAATTATAAAACAAACTTTAAAATGGCATCTACAACTGTCGACTAGGTGACTGTTGCTATCTTTTGCTTTCTAATGCTGTGAGTCAGAGGTAAACTGCTTTGTGACTATTTAGTTCAGTTGTGATTTGGAAACGGCAGTGACAAATGTACGGTTTACTTCAGTTGTGACTTGGAAGCAGCTGCTATAAGTGCGATGATATAATAGGAAAAGTTAAACTTATGACATTGTGCAATAAATGAAACTTAAAAAGCTCCAGTGTAGTGACTGTTGAAGTCAGTTGTGACTTGGAAGCAGCAGCGATAAGTGTGACGATATAACTAAAACTGCTTACACTGTATTAAAATTTCTTAACTCTTGTTTAATTTCCGTAAAATGAAACTAGTTGACACAATCCAGTGATCCACCTCAGAAATAATTTTCGCAAAAGTGTCATAAAAGAACCAACAACTTATTATTATAAAAAAAAAAAATGGAAATACAGGCCTACAAAATCGAAATCAATTCTACATACACTTGAGAAACAAATTCTGTTGAAACTTCAGTTTTCCGCGGGGGTATTGCAACTCTTAAAACCTCTTAAACCCTCTTGTGGGTACCACTGTGCCCAATTCATGCTGGTGCAGCGAAAACTTTTTAGTGTTTACCTCGGAATGGGCGCGGAACTTTTGCGACTTTTACCTCAGCATAGTTTCCCACGTACGCACGTAACTATGCGGAGCTGGCACTTTTCTTTTTGGGCGTGTCTCACCAACCATTTTTTATGTTAGCAATTTACCCAAAAGAGTAAAAGAAGGTAGAAAAATGTTCCTAAAACTCTTCCACAAATTTGCAATTTTCTTAGCCATTCGCAGCATGCCGTTTGCCACTTTCCGCATTGGCCTTGCTGCAGCAGTTTTCAGCTACACACAAGTTCACTGCAAAGTCCGCCTTAAGTCCGCATAAAGTTGTTGGAAATACTTTGTTGCTTCACTGAGACGTTGCCGCTAGTTTTACAAGTGGCACTAAGACTCTGCAACACACTCGTAATACCTGCAATTGCAGCATTTTGGCTCAAATTGAAATTTAAAGCTTCGAATTGCGAGGAACCAATTTCAAAAATTCTGGTTGCAAATTTGTATTTTTATGGCAATCGTTTGCGGAGCAGGCAGTTCTGCGTCCCATTGGCAATGTGAGCTGACCGAGTGAGCTCTGTGTGTGTAGTTGCTTTAATGGAGTCGTATACACAGTGCCAGTGGCAACGTGCCTTATTTTTACAGTTGAGTGGGACTCCCAAATAAATTCCAAAAATAAGTAAAGATTGTTATATTAGAAGTGAGTTCAGAAGGAGGGAAGGATTCTCGAGAAGGAAGGGAGTGCCCATAGAAATGTGGTGGATGCGATGTTGATTCAACCATGTTAGCTCTCTAGGGACTCATATGAGATGAATATTTCACTTCTTTATTGCTTCCTTTAACATTTTGCGATGGAGGTAGATGTGGCTGTCGTACTTGAGAAACGTCACTCATATTCAGCCTCTTGTTATTAACTCGAAATTAACTGTAGAAGAGGTGTGTCGAGTCTATTGAAAAATATCGTCCCATTCACGTCATTGAAGTATTCGAACTAATACCTCTCCTCCCTACTCGTTTTATGTGCTGTAGTCCACTTTCTCTTCCACATCGCTTGTCATTTCACCTTCTACTCCCTCTCCATTTTTTACTCTGTGTTCGAATCCGTTTGCCGCTTAGATTTCTACTTCCTCTTCTACTGCGTCTTTCAGGTCTTGCATTCTTTTTTCTACTCTTTGTTCCAACCATTCTCCTACTTCATCTTTCACTCATTCTGCCATTCCACCTTCTACCCCGTTATTCCATTCATCTTCTATTCCATCTTATATTTTGGCTTCTACTTCATCTTCCAGTGCGACTTACTCACCTTCTTCCAAACCATCTTCACCTCTACTATCTGTCTTCCACTTCGACATCCGCTTCGCCGTCTACTCGGAAGCTTTCAATCGGGCTTTAACTCTGTCTTCCACACCATCTTCGATTTGTATTTCAACACCATCTTCCACTAAATCTTCTGCTTTGGTTCTAAACCATCTTTCATTTCGATTTTCAAAATAGCGCTCAATCGGGTTTCCACTCTGCCTTGTTCTCTTTTTTCGATTTCTCTTCCATTCAGTCTTCCATTGGTCTTCAACTTGTATTCTAATCCGTCTTCCACACCGACTTTCATTCCGCCTTCCACTTAGTGTTTCACTCTGTCTTCAACATCGTCTTCGATCTCTTTTTCCATACCGTATTCCAACCGCATCTTCTGCTTTGTCTTCTTCTATGTTTTTAATTCCGTCTGTTTTAATCCGTCTTCCACATCGACTTCCAATCTGTCTTCCAATCTGTCTTCCACTCAGTCTGCAACTGTGTTTTCTACTCCGTCTTCGATATCTTTTTCCATACTGTCTTCCACCCAATCTTCTCCTTTGTTTTCTACTCTGTTTTCTATTCCGTCTTCCACTCCGACATCCATTCTGTCTTCCACTTTGTGTTCCACCTCGTCGTTGATTTCTCTGCCCATACCGTCTTTCACTTTGCTTTCTAATGTGTCTTCTAAGCCGTCTTCCGCCTTCTACATCGACTTCCAATCTAACTTCGAAGTGGTCCACTCTATCTGCTATACCGGTTCCAATTTCTTGTTTCATATCGTTTTCCAACTCCGTCTTCCACTCAGTCTTCCCCTCCGACTTTCATTCTATCTTCTATTCTGTCTTCTACTCCGTCGCTGATTTCTCTGTCCATACAATGTTCCACTCCGTCTTCTAATCTGTCTTCCAAACTGTTTTCCGACTTCTACTCCGACTTCCAGTCTAATTTCCATACTGTCTTTAATTTCTTTTTTCATTTCGTTCTCCATTCCGTCTTCTATTCTCTCTTCTAATGCGTCTTCTACATCGCCTTCAACTGTAGCTTCCAATCGGTCTTCTTCTCTATCTCTCACTCTGTGTTCTATTTCTCTTTCTACACCAACTTCCACACGATTTTCAACACTGTTTTCTATTCGGTCTTCTACTCTACGACATCGATACCGTCTGTCCTCCACTCCATCTACCACTTCCTTTTCTACTCCCTCTTCTCCATTTCCTCTTCTCTCTCATCTTCCACGCCTCCTTCCGTTCCGTCTTCTGCTTCATTTGCCTCTCATATTATACAATGTCTTGCACTCCCCTTCGACACTGTCTTCCGCTTCGTCTTCCACTCCGTCTTTCACTTCGATTCCAAATAAAAATGAGGATCGTTTAAATTTGTGTAAGGATACTGGAGCGTTGCCAGCAGCAGTGTGTATATAGGACCTTTAATCTCGAATTATATAACGCGCAGCAGCCGCTTGGACCACCATACAAACCTTGTTCACGAAGTCTCCGTCTAGCGTAGGGAGTGGTGTGGGCGGCATAGGCAGCACACTCCAGTGGATCATTTGAGGCAACGACGACAAGACAAATGGCAAAAAGCAGCAACTTGTGTGACAGTTGAGCAAATACTCGCAAGTACTCATACACACAACAACGACAAGAACAAGAACAACAACAACAGCAACAATTAAATTGCGAAAGCCTCATGCTGCAACTTTTGCTTCGTAGCAGTGTTGTTGTTCTTTCCGCTGTCGCTGTGCTGGCGCCATTGTTGCTGCTGCTGTTGGTACTGCGGCTACAGCTGTCGCTATTTGTCTGTGCGGGTTTTTGTTGGTGTTTTTGTTTTTGTGTTTGTTTTTGCGGTGTTTGTTTGGCGAATTCATGTTTTTTGCTCATTTCGGTTGCAGTAAGCTCGAAATTAATGAGTGACAGCAGCAAAGACAGCAACGAATTCTCTGCTGCAAGTAGGTAACGCAGTCGGAGCAGACTCAGGCACCGTGACAGCTTGAATAGTTGCCTCGTTGGCCAGGAATTCTGAGCCAATGTCTTATGGCGGAAAAAAAGTGAAATGGGAGATTCGTTTTAAATTCAGCCGTTGTTCATATTTAAGAAAATATGTTTAAGGAAAATCGGGAGTGCCACTTTTAGAATATATGCAGTTGGAGCAGGTGTAGCTGCATGGTGTATTGCGGATTTTATGGAGGTAGCTTGGTGGTATCTCTTTTGGTTTTGGATACATTTTATATGAACATAAGAAAAATGGATACAACAGAAGGGATACAATGGGCATCATTTACCCTTTACAAGTCACCAGGGCCTGAAGGAATATTGGGAGTTGTATTTATACCGAAGGCAGGCAAAAGCAATCATCTCTACTCAAAGGACTACCGAACAATTAGTTTAACGTCATTTCTCCTAAAAAGCTTGAAAAAATACTTGAGGCCGACAGGAGGAACTATGTACTCGTATATAGGTCCAGATGGCATGTCGAAGGCACAGCATGCATACACCAAAGCCAGGTCATCGGAGACAGTACTTCACTCACTAATTGCAAATGTTGAAAGGGTACTGGAGTATAAAGAATACGCCCTAGGAGTATTTCTCGATATAGCTGGTGCTTTCAATAATGTCTCAACTGAAGCCATCTTAGATGGTGTCAGAACTACAAACATTAATGACGCGGCTTATCTATGGATTCGAAGCCTATTGAGCGGTAGAAGGATAAGTGAGAGTGGAATGGAGCCGAATCGATAAAAGAGAAGTGCAGAGGGACCCCACAAGGAGGGGTTCTATCTCCACTCCTTTCGTTCAACAAAATTCTGGAAAAGTTTGACGGTAAAGCTCTAAAGCTGGTGGGATATGCTGATGGTATATCCATAGTTATAACGGGGAAAAGCTTGTCGAATCCCAGTGATCCAATGACTGATACTCTATAAATCATATACAGTTGGGCGACACAAGCAGGCCAAAGCGTCGACGTGGAAAAAACTGACCTGCTACTCTTCAGCAGAAGGTGTAAGATCCCGTCATGGAGACCACCAAAACTGAACAGTAGGGTACTCACTCTAAAAAGCCACACTTACGGGCAATAGTAGACAGTAAGCTTTCATGGAAGCTCAATGTGGAATGATGAAAGGGTAAAGAAAGATACCAACGCTCTATATGCTTGCAAAAAGATAGTTGGATGCACTTGAGACCTATCTCCTTCGCTGATGCATTGGTGTTCCACAGCCATAGCAAGATCTATTTTACTCGACGGTATTTTGGAGTGGTGGAATGCTGTTAGGAAGAAAACTTATTGCATACCTATGGAAAGAGTTCAAAGACTTGCGGCACTGTGTGTGAGGGGGCCCTCAAGGACAACACCAACGGCTGCAGTTCACACTATTCTCAGTTTACCCACAATCGACCTCTTTGCTTTCTCTCTCCGGCCCTTCGTTCATAGCTCTATAGGTCGAAGTCTCACGGTGAACACTGACTATGTGTGTTAGCCTGCGGAAACAAATAAAAACAACTATTGACAAGGAGGGATGGCGTAGGGGCATGAATGGTAAATGCAAAACCTTCAACCCATTCACGGACGGCTCGAAGATGCAAGACGGTGTTGGGGCAGGTGTCTACTGCCCCGAACTAGATATTAAACAGCTGTTGAGACTAACTTATTACTGCAGCATTGTTCAAGCGGAAGTTTTTGCAGCATGGAAAGCCGCAGAGCTCTACTCCATACCAGAAACTATCAAATCCACTATAAACTTCTAGATAGATAGCCAGGCTGCGATCAAAGCTATAACTTCATGCTGTGAATCTTCCAGAATTGTTCTGCAATGCAAAGCAGCAGTGGACACCAATCGGAACCTACACATCTAGTGGTTACCAGGGCATAAGAACATAGAAAGAAATGAGATTGCGGATGCCATTGCAAAAAGCGGAATCTTATTACCAAATGAGCAAGTAACAAACGTACTGATATCTCTAAGAATGATCAGTAGCCGTACTGAAAATGACATGATGAGAAAGCTGAAAGAACGGTGGAGAACTGCCACATGTAAGATCGCAAAGCTCCTGAGCAAACCGTACGGCACTAAGACCAAATCGATACTGGCACTTCAGAGGAAGGTATGCAGAACGGTAGTAGGAATGCATATCTCTTAATATCTCTGAACAGTTCTCTATATTTCTCTATCGATTTATATCTCTACATATCTCTGTACAGTTCTCTATATCTCTCTTTTTCTAAGTATATCTCTTCATCTGCACAGGTGTTTTGGAGAATATATCTTAGATATGAGCAAGATCCCTCATCTTGATTCCTCCAAAATATATGAATTCTTGTCGGAAATTAACCTGACAGAAGATTTATAGATGAGACTATCCTCATCTTTCAAATAAATAAGGGAATCACAGTAGATATTTCAGGTCGCAGTGTATAACACCCTTATATATATATATATATCTATCTCTTCATCCGTACAGTTCTCTATAGATCTGTATCAATTTATCCATATTTCTCTATCTAAATATATATATATATATATATATATATATATATATATATATATATATATCTCTTTTTCTCTACGTATATCTTTTCATCTGCACAGTTCTCTATAGATCTGTATCTATGTATCCATAGTTCTCTATCTATATATATCTCTCTCTCTCTCTCCCTTTCATATGTGCCACACTATATTCAATAACTCGTTGTTCCGAGAAATTTATTTTCTTAAGTATGGAGAGGAAATTATAGAATAGAATAGTTCAATATTCCTGAACTCATGGCATGATCTCAGAACACTCTTCCTAAAAATGTTTCTCTTTGAGTCCGTGCCTCCTTCGAAGGCCTTTTTTATTATTACTCATTGCTCAAACCCTTCCAGACATAATCAAATTGCAGACAAGCTACAATAATAATATAATTATAATAATAATATTCATGAAGAAGCATGAATAACTATTAAATTAAGGTCTTAAGGATTATATTCAGTTGTATCTAGAACATTAGACGCATATTTAACGATGTTGCTGTTTCGTTCTCGGTAATGCAGTAGGACATCAGTGTGGTTCTGTGTCTTCTTTCATCCTCTGTGACTGAGGTTCTTCTTTCATCTTGTGAAGGTGAGGTTCTTCTTTCATCCCCTGAGGTGCAAGAACAACAAGTTCTAATGAAGTGGAACGTCATGGTTAGGACAGTGCGAGTATAAAAGGCACTGAAAGCGACAGGAATTCATTTGTGAATTGAAACCTGCTAAACTAGTTTAGAAGCAAAAGTGAGACCTGTCGGTTTTTGTCATCTTTTATTGAAGTCAATTGTTGGCAATTGTTCCCTTTCCCCCTCCCCTTTCCTTAAAGTATTTTTATCAACAAGTTTGTTCAGTGATTCGAACAGTTCGCAAGAACCTAATTTTCGTATCATCATAACAAATATAATCAAAATATTCAACCTCAAACTGGGCTATATTTGTGGAATTGCCCACAATAAATAAAATATTGCCTACTATTAAAATACGTTTTTCAGTTTTCCTTTTGGGGGTTGTTCAATGCAATTCGGTGGTTTGGCGTGTTAAAAACAGCTCCATTTGAATTAAGAGTATTTACTGCTAATCCGATAATTTGCGAGTTGGAAAATGGCCCATAATAACAGATCCAATTAAATTATTATGCCGTATTTCAGAGTCCATTTGCGGTCGCATCTGGATTATTACTGAATTTATGGCAGATCCGACTGTGAAATCATTCATGGACTTAAATGCTGAATCCTCAAAAGGAAGAAAATTTAATTGAGTGCAAAAGTGAAAATTGCCAGGAAAAAGCGAGAAAGGAGCAAAAAAAATTATTTAAAAGCCTCCTCGATTATGTGCAATTTGGCTGCCCTAAATGCACAAACACACAATGAAACGGAAGAAGAACGGTTGATAATGGGAATTGGCGGGGACGAAGGAAACCCCCTTTAATTGTGCTGCTCGTGTATTTGAAATGGTCCTCGAAAATTCGATTTTCAATTCATGCCAATACAAACGACCGACCCGTACCCGCTGATTGTCTGAGTCCTTTTGTCCTTTTGTGTTTTTGTTGGCACTGTGAGGGAGAGTGTATGCCTGTGTGTGTGTGGGTTTGTGCACAGGAAGAAATATTCTTTCGTATAAAAATCTGATTTATGTCTCTTTCCACCGTGGGTTGGAAATTTCAATCAGTTTCTTTTCGAGGATGGGGATTTTGTTTGGTACTCACCTCTCTGATGTCGATTTTACCATCTTGATTATCATCGTAAGCCTCCATGAAACACGATTTAAGCTCCTCCAGCATTGTGTCGGTAACAGCCTAAAACGAAATGAAGAATTTGTTAAAAAAGCAAGAAAAGGAGATGAGAAATGAGATTATTTCAGTTGAATATGCCGCAAACTTATTGAATTTCCATTTGAATGCAGTTGTAGTGCTGGCGACAGCTGCTCGAGTGGAAGTTAAACAGGAATTCCACTGAAATTGTAGGACGAATTTGCATAAATTCACGGGAAAGATTTATAATAGGATTCGTTTCTCCTGGTGAATGTGGGTCGAGATCAAACCAGGAATTTAATTGTCCGAAGTAAATGGTTTCGCAAAGCCTTCAAAAGAGACATTAAAATTGCCACTCAAGCTAAAAGGAAGAGATAAGTAAAAATTGCCAGGACATACAGGTAAATCCTGTGAAATTAAAACCACTTCAATATGAATCGATGGAGCAAATCTGGAGACGAGGAATATTTGAGAATTTTGATAAAGGAAAACATTGCTTGATTGGTTGATTCATTAATTTTATGAATGGATTTCATTAATTTCATGAACTATTCCATAAGATTGACTATATTAAGTTCCTCAGCATCATTCCAGAACTGTTTTCGCCGAATTCTACCAAAATTTTCCCTAGTTAGAATAGTAAATATAACAAAATAGTTTGAATAGTGAGGATAACAAAAATTACAGCTAGAAGTTCGGTACTGTAAGAATCTGTCATCACCAGGATATCGTTGGAAAACCCACTAACTAGAGCGACACACATAGAGCTTCTATAGACCATTGATATTAAATAATGGTCCCAAACGAGATGTCTACTGCAAATCTTCGTAAAGGGCAGACCCCATCTGGTATTGCTTGGCACCAATCGGTCTATGAGTAACTTTCTGCCAGCCAAGTTAACCTAACCTAACCTAACCTAATGGTCCCAAAGAGCCTACAGTGGCATCTCAAATGGATTAAACTGAAGCATCATCTGCTACAAAACTAGGTTTAGGCTGATCCAACATAATCACAGTTATTTAAGTCGAAGAATCTGTGTTCAGAGCTAATCTGGGAATATAATATAAGGATGCAAATATCTTAAGCAAAGATTTCTGAAGAGCCAGCTCTGGATATTTCCGTATAAGTATGGAAAACTACTGTTCAATTTTCAAAAGCATGAATGAAAAACACTTGGAACCACTCCCAGCTTCACGCCCCTTATTGTTAAGCGAACATAAGGATTGACAAAGTTATTCGATTACAACGAAGGATATGTCTAAAAAATTTCATATGAATATTAGAATAGCAATCCGAAAATATTTACTGTAGATGTGACGTCTGCCGAAACCAACACATTACTTCATCAATTTGGATGAGTGGGAATCAAAATGACATTAGGTGGAACAACGGAGAACAGCTCCCACAACAATGTTCATGTAACTTTTATATATTTCCTCTGATGGAATGGTGTTTCCTAAATTCGTGACTAAACACGCATAACCTATAATTGCTTTAAGTTATTAGTCAGTTAGTAAAAGGTCAGTTAGAAAAGATCATTGGTGAAAAGTTACCAGTGAAAAGCTCTTAGCAATAAGTCATTAGTGAAACGTCAGACGAAAATATTAGTAACTGATGAGTCAGTCGTGAGAAATCATAATTAAAAAGATACTACTGAGAAATTAGTGATAAGTAAGTAGCAAAAAGCCATTAGTGATAAGTCAGTAGTAAAAAGGAAGTAGTAACAATTCGTTAGTGATGTCATTAGTGAAAGTCATTAGTGATCAGAAATTAGTGATAAGTCAGTAGTGAAATGTCATTAATAATAAGTCATTAAAGATATCAGTAATGAAAAGTCGTCAGGTATAAGTCATAAGTAAAAACTACTAGTGAGAAATTAATTGTAATAAGTCATTTGTGATAAGTCAGTAATGATAAGTCAGTAGTAAAAATTCGTTAGTGATAAGTCAGTAGCAAAAAGCCATTAGTGATAAGTCAGTAGTAAAAAGGAAGTGGTAAAAATTCGTTAGTGATAAGTCATTAGTGAAAGTCATTAGTGATAAGTCAGTAGTGAAACGTCATTGGTATTAAATCTATGGTGCAAGTTAATAGTGAAAAGTCATCAGTATGCAATCAATAGTAAAAAAGTCATTAGTGATAAGTTATTTGTGAAATGTCATTAAGAGTAAGTCATTAAAGATGTTAGTAATGAAAAGTCGTCAGTGACAAGTAAGCGGTGACAAGTCAGAAATAAAAATTCGTTAGTGATAAGTCAGTAGTGATACGTAAGTAGTGATGCTGCTTCATTCTCTCTTACTATGAAGCATAAACGACGAGTCAAAAAGGATAATATTCCGTTTCCACTAATGTACTAAGCTCTGAAACCTGCTAATGACCTCGAAAACTACCGAAATAATTCAAAGCCGGTTGAGTTCAGTTGGGACTTGAAAGCTGCAGCGACATAAGTAATAGAATATAAGTAAAGGTTCAACTTGGCAAACTATTGTATTGAGCTGAGCTAAATTTCAAACTGATCCATTAAAATTATGAAAGCATTAAAATTATGAAATTAGTATACGACGGGCATGGGAAGGATATCTATCATCTCACCAGATTGTGGACTAGTTTCAATATTTCCATCACTGTGACCACAGCGACCCCATCCATTATACTGGCTTATAAACACCGCCTGTGCTAAGAAAATAGATAAAGCCGCGAAGAGTTAAGCAGGATTCTCCACAGGATTTCAATACTTTAGTACTCGTAGGTTCTTTTATAGTCACAATGGATCACAAAATGAAGCATTATTTCTATTTGGGCCTATTTAATAAATACTGATACTGGAATTGAAGAAAAGTCTTGCATATCCCATATAAACGGCTAACCCAAAGTATACCTTCCTCTTTAAGTGCTCAAGTGCATATTTCCTTGTTAATGTTGCTCAACAGAATCGGTATATGCACTGACCCAACAAACTTTTTCAGTGTACCATTGTCCCAAGACAATTTAAGGAGCCAGCAATTTTTTTGTTCCCAAAGTTCAATGTCCGCCAAATTGAATTGGTTATGAATTTTGCTTTTCCGCTTAATAATCAAATTCCGAGCTTATCCATGCATACCGAAGTCAATTTCACGTCATTCTACATAATTTCTTCCCTAAGATCCTGTGAAATTTGTTGGGAAAATGAAGGAAAAAAAATTCGAGTGAGATTATTACAAGAAAAACTTTCCGTAACTGTTCTCAGTGACAGCGCCAACGACTTGTGAAGTGCTTTGATGCCGCGACGCAAGGATTTGGGCGAAGTTGCGAGTACAACACAAATCGAATGTGTGTTTGGGCATGTTTTGTCGATAGGATGGGGGGGGGGGGGGGGAGGGTTAAGCAGCCGTTTGTTAAGTGTTATCGTGTGAGACAGCTTGACGACGTCTGCATTGATTGTGGCCAGGACTCTATTCCGCATTTAAAAATTGCTTTGATTGCTGCGCAGTGCCGAAAGTGCCTAAAGTGCTGTGATATGCGGATATTATTAAAGTGGTGAAATTTGGCAACATTAGGAGGCTTAGAGAAAAGTGCTGATAGGGCCAACTACTCGTAATGTGGGAAATCTTAGTGCTTTCGCTATGTCCTATTCTTATCCTTTGAGTGCACTGGGAGTTGGAGGAATGAGTATTTCCGACCAGAACTTAGTTGAAACTCATCCTGAGTTATTATATGAAAGCAAAGGACCTCCGGTGTGGTTATGAATTTCTGCTATGAATTTCTTATAAAATATAAACACAAATAAGGAAAATAATGCAAATGTGTTCAAAAGAGAGCACAGGAGGGAAGCATGAACATGGTTACTTTATATTTTGAGAATTTTCGTGGCTATTCCTATCCTATAACTCTGAAGAAATTTCTGGGGCTTTGATTCTGTTTGCTCTGAAGGACAAGTCGACAGAAAAGCATACAAAAGAATACCAAATTTTCAGGCCTTGGCGTATGTGATTACCTTTTGGACTCATCGGAGTATCACCTTTCGAATGTGTTTCTCCTACAGTTCTGCTTGTGATGTCAACTTTAGACTTCTCTAAATTCAGTTCTGGGTTTATTTCTTGAATAGATTGGACAGTTTTGTTTAAAACAGTGGATTTTTTTTCGCCACATTTGATCTTTTGTTTAAAGGAGGTTTTCCTTTTTCACCATAGTGGACTATTTTCCTTATAGAAAGGGGTTTTCAACACATTGGATCACTTTCTTCAAAGAAGGGATTATTTACCACATTGTTCCTTTTAAAAAAGATGTTTCATTTTCCTACATGGTGTCACTTTCCTTAAAAAGGGGATTTATTTGTTACTAGTTTGGATGATTTTCTTTAAAGTAGAGGTATAATTTTCACCATATTGGGTAATTTTCTTAATATGGTAAACTTTTACCACATTAGATCACTTTCTTTAAAGAAGGATTTTATTTTTCACCATATTCCAGCATTTTCTTCAAAGTAGGAGTTTCTTCAGATTGGATAATTTTCTTTAATGTAGGAACCTATTTTCACCTCAATGTAGAATTTTCTTTAAGGAAGGGATTCTATCCACCACATTGGATCATTTCCTTTAAAGTTGGCGTCCAATATCCACCATATTGGATCACTTTCTGCAAAGAGGTTTCTTACCTCATTATTTCTTTTAAAGAAGGGATTTATTTTTTGCTACTTTTTGATAATTTTCTTTAAAGTAATGATATAATTTTGAACAAACTGGATAATTTTTTTAATATATAGGGTCTATATTTTACAATATTTGATCACTTTTCTTCAAAGAAGGGCTTTGTTCTTCACCACATTCAAGTTTTTTCTTCATAGTAGGAGTCTACTTTCCATCAAATTGGATAATTTATTCAAAGTAGGAGCTTAGTTCTTCTCTCATTGGAAGGAAGTGGGTTTATTTTCCACCATATCGGATCAATTTCTTTAAGGAAATGGGTTTATTTTTCACCACATCGGATCATTATTTTTAAGAAAGCGGGTATATTTTTCAGCACATTGTATCCGTTTTTTAAAGATCTTTTTGCAACACTTTGGATTATTTTCCTTAAGGAAGTTACCGAATTTTCTACCTTAAGAGCCATTAATTTAATCAAGTTGCTGAGGGGCTACTTCATTTTCCGTCACGACTCCCAATAATCCTTACAGTTCTTCGTGTGGTTTATCTTAGCATATATTTGACAGATATTAACTTCTCAGTTTTGTAGTACTCAGGGGACTACTTGCAGTATCTCTCTATGAAACTACTCCAGAATATGGAATGAGTACACTTATTGATATCATTCATACCAAGGATAAGATATAAGATACAGTAGTTGGGCATTATTATCACCGAAAGTGAATAAGGAAAAAATATCCTTATTGATATCATTCAAACCAAAGCTCCGACAGAGTAGTGGGGCATTATTATCACTAAAAGTAGAAGTATATAGAAGTATACAAGTACTTGAAAAACATTAGCAGAAGTACTTGGTATGCACAGTGGTACAACGTTTAAAAGAACCGATTCCTTTCAAACTCCCTTCACTCTTTTAGGTATCACTGAACTTTATTTTAGTCTTTTACATTTCCCTTTAAGTTTCACTTTGTTTAAGGATAACAAAACAAGGATACAACCAACCACAACTGCCAACTGTCAAACGTTCTGTCACATTTATTTTGCACCCGAAAAACATTCCACATGCGAGCAACTCTTTCAATTTTATCAATTTTTATGTTATTGTGTCATGTCACCATAGATCACAGCAATGAACAAAATAAACAAAATGGCAATAAATTCAACGTCGATAAATAACGTCAAAAAGTTCCAATACCAACAAACACAAAAACAACTATTAGTGTGGAAATATTGTTACCCAACAACAACGGCAACGAGATGCTGAAAGACTCGGCATATTTAACAGCTCAAGTGAAGAACACAGCCAGCCAACCCAACCCACTTCCCATTCATTTGCGCTTGTTTATGCAAGGATCAAGGAAGTGATGGGTGCAGGCAGCACGCTTTCCAAGCAATGAATCTGAAGGAGGGAGGCATTTGCTGAGTTGCTTTGCTTCGGTCGGTGTAATTCGCCGACTTGGTGTGACATATTGACATCAATTATCATGGCACATTACTGACTAAGTGAAGTGTGGTGGCAGCGGAAATTAATGCACAAATGTTCGTACGAGCAAATAATGTTGAGAATTATTGCAAGCGGGAGATCAAGTTACATTAGGTTGATGGGGGTGCGGGGTTTACTGTGTTGAGACAGGGGGGATAGAGAGATGCACTGAGGATACTATGGCACGATTTTCATAATTTACACCTACTTTTATGCGTGCTTTATAGTTGCTTAAGCAGTCAGAAGCTGACTTCCTTTGGAAATATTCAACTTCAGCATCGAACAATTAAATCAGGATTCCAGTATAAGCTCATTGTTAATAATGTTTGTAGTATGTTTCAATATCTTCCCAATAGGGAAGATATTGAAACATAAATGATTGCATACTTTTAGGATACCATTTACAGCTTGAGAATAGTGCACCACCTCAGATATGTATTTATGCCAATACACAATTCATGCACAGAATGTTCTAGAACCTTATCGATACTTCTTTCGAAGTGTAGGAATATTCTAGAACCTTAGCGAAGTTTCTTTCGAAGTGTAGGAATATTCTAGAACCGTATCGAACGTTCTTTCGAAGGTAGGTATATAAGCCACACACAGTTGAAGAGCAATCCTAGCAGTGTGTACATCGTGCATTTTAATCACAACAGTAATATTGTTATATAGAAGCATCAAATATACCGAATATTGGTTAGATCGACGGATATCAATATATACAGCACTATGATAGCAACAGTATTGATGCTCACATATGAAAATGAGACATGGACATAAAGGAAATCCAATGAAGCAAAGTTAAACATTTTTGAACGAAAAACTTGTTTCCGAATCTTTGGAGAAATTGCCTGCAAGTTTATATGGTGAAGTTGCTTTAAAGATGATTTTAGATCATTATACGAGTATCTGCATGCAGATAATGAAACGTTGAGAAAAATAAAACCTAATTAGATAGTTCATAGTGTAAATAATCAAAAGCTTACAGGATAACTTCAATTTCGTTTGCCATGTATCACGTTGGCGAACTCCATATAACCAACTGGTGGAACTCCATATAATTAACAACAAAATCCATTGAATCCAAATCTTAGGGTAGATGAAAACCTCACCATGTTGCAGTGTCTCAATCATGATTGTGATGTTGTCTTTCACACTTCTTAATACCAGGGATTCCATTCATCCACTAACTATGAAACCATTAAAGAACTGTTTTGTCATATGAGAACTACGTTTAGTAGACTATATAGTATATAGTATGGAAATGGCTGAGAGACGTTCTCCTAATTGTAAGCTTCGTATATTCGATGTGATATGAAAATTCTTTTGTACAAGTATAGAAGAAGGACTACTTATCTTCTCCTGTGTAGAGAATTTCTGAAGGTTTGAGGTAAATATTCTTGTACAATGTTCGTGGGAGATATTTTAGATTATTTGGCTCACTTAAATAATTTTTAACCCTCCTCTGGATCCTCTGACTTTGTTAGGATATTCTGACTATGCAACTAGTCCATGGATGATTGGATATTGAATTTTTTTTATCCTTTATTCCACAGTTAGTAAAAGCTTCCGGTCCTATTGATGTTTTAAAACAAACAGCAGCCATAAAGATTCGGCTTAAAGCAGAATATCACATTGTTACGAAATCAATTCGCAATCTGTTGATAGTTTTAGGATGAGCGTCGATTTCAACCCCTAAGAATGCACACGCGCGAAGGCATGCTTCACTGCGTTCAAAGGCTAGTGGAAGTTCTTGTATATAAGAGGTATATAGCCGACTGCACAGTTGACATCGGGAGTGAACAAGTGAAAGTGACCAAGTGAACATCGTAGTAGCAGCAACCGTGAAACAGTGAGCGCAGCCGAGAGTGAACATCGTAGTAGCAGATCAGTTAACCAGTGACAGTGGCAAAGTGAACATCGTTGACAGCAAGCAGTGATCATAGCCGAATCCTGAGAGAGGCAGCAAGCAGAGTGAACATCATGAGCAACGGGCAGTTGAGAGTGATCGTCGCAGAGCGGATGTCGTGTTAGCTACGAGAGTTAAGAAGTGAGCGTCACAGAGCGGATATAGTGTTAGCAATGGGCAGTTGAAGCGGATGTAAATAATACATTGTGGTGCAACAACTGACTAACTGAACTAAAAGCGAAGGCGAAGTGTGAGAAGCGAGCAAACTTTTAAAGCCAATACTAAGTTGGACGAATACTAATAAAACCAACTGTTCTAACTGAAGAGGGAATTGTTTGCTTATTGCACAATCCAGTGATACGAATCCAAGTATTGAGTTTGGTAAAAATTGTCAGAAAGTCAATTTCGTAACAATACTTTAATATCATACCGACAAGAATATAATCCTTCAAATAACCAGATCAACCTCTCTTAACTCTCTTATGTTAAGGAAGTAAGATTCAACTAATAAAAGCACATATGGTGGCCTCAGTGGTGTAGTCGAGTGACAGAGTCGACTCCTGTTCAGAACATAGTATTGACATGCTTCTTTCTACAATCTTTTATCTACGAGTCATAATTGAAAAGCCATAATTGCTAGTACTCATTTCTGCCAACCCTTGTAGATATAAATAATTGTGGTTTAAGGGATCATTATAATAATAATAACAACCTCTTCATAAACCCCTTGAACACATCTGGAAAGCTTCTTCTCCACCCAGTAGGTACTCTTACATCATCACATTTTCCCCACTGTGACAGCTTAATTCCATGTATGTTGTGGTATTAAGATGTTCCAAAATACCAGCAAAGTTGGGAATAGTTTTGCAAGCAATTCTTGCGTGATACATGTCCTTTAACATCTTTGTGTATTTCAACAAATGTCTGCATCATGGTTATGGCCTCAGTTGTTAATATTGCCAACTTTCCAGATTGTAATTTATTGCTTTGTTGAATAATCAAAGGAAGAACGCTGTATTGCTAGCTGGGTATGCAGCAAAAAGTTGAAAACTTCCCAAGTAACAAAATGACAGAAATGCCAACGGAATAACCACACCCGAATTCACACAACACAATGGATTGGAAATTGTCAGTGGTGGCGAGAAATCACAGACGAGTGGGTGAGTTGCGGGTGACGACACAACCGCATGTAAATGAGGCGGAGGTGTTCAGATGTGGCGGTGTGGAGATGTAGGTGTGGCGTTGTGCTGTCTGGTTGTAGATGTGGCGGGTTGTAGATGCGGCGGTGTGGAAGTGTAGAGATGTGGCGCTATGGCGCTGTGTATACGAGTATGTGGAAGTGCTGCTGCCCGTATGTGGTTCTATTTGCAATGCATGGCATAATTCAGACCGTGGCGCGTGTCAATAGTGCATCAAGCATGCATCAGTGATGCGAGCTGAAAAGGTTTCCGTGGGCATTGTGCATTTTATGATTGGCTTGCCACAACCCTGCAGGAACAATGTGGTATAAGTTTCTAAAAATAGCTATTTTGCAGATTGGCTTTAGAATGAACTAGTTGAGAACTAGTTGAATACTTACTATGTATATTTTCAAAGCGACTGTTGTGAGATTCGCAAAAGATGATAAAAATTTTCATTGTTGTGTCAATAATTCGTAAGTCAACGGAATGAATTTGGTTAGGGCAGCTACAGACAGCTTTACGGACGAAGAATAAGGAAATCATTATCGATTCGTCCACAATTGGTAAATAAAAAGGACATTCAGGTAATGTAGCCTAGTAAGTTATTCATATAATGGAGTTAAAAACTCCTTTAAAGGAAATTCATTGATTTATTTATAAACTCAACTAAGTACTAATTTTGTATTAGTTTTTAACAGCTTAACAATAAATAATTTGAAACTGAATTAGTAGTGAAGAAAATTAATATAATTCTTCACACCTAAAACTATGAGATTTGACATCGAATATGGGACTAGTGCTGAACTAGATTTGAAGAGAGTAAAAAAATTCATCAAACCGAAGGATATGAGATTAATTTCAGGTAATTGCTTTAGTACTGAAGAAGATTGGACGAATAGTTTCTTCACAACTAGTTCAGTACTAGTCCAATTATCAGTTAGAAAACTCATTACTTCTTCATATATTACTACTTCACCACTAATCCCCCATTAAGTGTCTCAAGCGACTCCACCAATCTTATAGCAACATAAATTTCGTTCGTTTCACTGAATATAGTTAGATTCAAAAATGTTTACCCCGCCATTCAATCTAGTTTCACATTTAGTCTGAAGTAGTCAGAATTTCACTGCAGGGGCACTCCCGCATTCGTGCAATTTTAAAGCAAATATGTCGTACAAGTGAGTATACTTACTTCTGGACTAATATCCGTTGCATTGGCACTTGACACGAACTCGCGCAAGAATCCATCTAATTCTGTGCCTTCGATGTACCCGTTGCCTGAAAGTATGCAATAAGAAAAATATTCAGTTTTGTTATTTGTTATTTGCGAGTGTGTGGGTGAATGTTGGAAAGTACGTGTGTGGAGTATTGTGGGTATGGCAGGGTGCCTGAAAAAGTGTCAAATATTGTCTGAGATTGTGTCATTTCAGTGGCTGAAATTATTTGCAATTCAAAGTGTTCCATTAAAAAGTTCGCAAATGGAAGATTTTTCCACATTGTGCTGAAAAAGAATCCCTAAATATTTGGGGGATGAAAAAGGTCGGGATAAATAAAGCGAATGCTCCTTAAAGTATGTAAATTCCAATTCAACAGAGTTATTTTTCATGGAATGCGGGATGGGTTTCGGTGGGCTTTCAATTAACTTTTATTTTTATATATTTTATCTTTGGAATTCTTCAAACTGTCAAGTATTGGGTAAGATTTGACTGTGGAAAGGGTCTACTGGTAGTTTGAAAATATGAGAAAGAGGTCAGGAAGAATATTTGTATTCAAAGGACATTCATTATAATGGGTGCACACAGCACCCTGCTTAGGGAATACTTTTCTCCATATAAAATCATTCAAACTCGAGGTAATTGCAGAAGGAAGCAGATATCAAAGGGATAAATTTAATGTGGGTTCATATAAGTTCAGATAACTGAGCATTCACTGAAATGTATTAGACAATCACAGGACTATATTTGAGAGCCTTGCGAACTGCACGTATATTTATCAAATTTGATTAGTGTGCAAATGGAGCCTACTCAGGTGTTTCTGAGTAAGCTCCAGAGTGCATTCATGCAGGTTTGTCACCGGAACGCAAAACAGGCATTCATCTCTGTGTTCTGCGGTTTATTAAAGGCGAACGGTGAATAAATTTGAATCGAGTGTCCTGTGGTAAACATGATTCTAAAGAACGTAATCTAAATTACTTTTGGAGTGACTCGTATCATGGCAAGAATCCAAGGCCCACTTCGGAGGAAGGACTTGGTACTGAAGTGCAGTTTCCTACAAGAAAAGGGATCATTGCAAAACTTTCCCTCATGTTTTGTAGTCCTACATTCAAAGAGGTTCAGCTAATGACACTGTAAAAGTGTTCATATAAACAAAGGTTTGAGTCAAAGGTTACATATATCGAGTCAAGGGATGATCGTAGAAACGGATAATGGTTGACTATCACTATGACTAGATGGGAGGTGAGGATTGTCCTCAGTACTTTAAGAAGAATTCTAAGCTCTCCAATGGCACCATATTTATTCAGTGGTGGTATAAAGGACCTCTTCCAGTCATTTCAGGAAAGTGACCATGAAGAAGGGAAGAGTATATAATCGCAGAAGCAGTTCGGGCACAACTTCCTCAGAATAAAAGGATATATCCTTTTCTGCAAGGTCTTCTTCTACCACCGGTTCCTTTTCATATCCTTTTACTAGGACTAATTTCCTCAAAATATTTCGAAATTAATCACAATTAATAAATATGAATTGTTTGTTTTACGCCTGATGTCATCTGTTCAAAGGAAGGAAGGAGTATTTCCAGCACACTACTTTAGAATTTGCCACTTACCATCTTTGTCGTAATGCGACCAAACATCCATGAACTGATTGGCGGATAGCTTTTTCAGCTCACGTGACTCCGGGTCACGGTATTGACGCATGAAATTGTGCGCCTTCTCGATTTGAACACGCTTGGCAGCGGCAGCAGCAGCAGCATTGGAATCCATCCTTTTTAAATCCTTAATGTGCGCACAAGTTGGAATCAGCAGCGGAGCGATTCTGAAATTAGAGACCGACAAAGCCAAAGAACTGTTAAAATTGAAATCATTTCACGGAAATTTTCATGCTGAAATATTCAAAGGGTGTAACAAAAAGGATGTCATTTCAACAGGATATCCGTGGCAGGGGGAAATACGCGGAGCCAAACTATGTGAGTGAAATATCATCTGCGAAGGAAGCAGGCGCTCATCTTGCTACAGGCGACCACTTCAACCGCTTTGCAATTAGCTATACAAATATCCCCCGCAACTCCCCCGCCCTAAAAGTTTATTACCCTATTACAACGTGCCACCAAGTGCCGTTCCGTCAGAGCTCTTAGCATATAATTTCCGCAGGCACATTTCGTTGCGCGATAAACAAAGATTAATTACTGCGGTCCGTTGCAGCATGTGGCGGCAGCACTGGCACGAAACCGCCAATTTGCACGCCTTGACTTTTATGCGGATACCCACGAGCCTTCCTCTCCGTATACCTTTTCTTTTGTGCTGTCGAAAGGCGAATTCAATTGTTCGGCACTTTATTTACACTCTGGCCAAAGATTGCCGCAACTTCCATTCAATTCTAAGGCCATTAAAATTTAATCCATTTCTTATTTCATCACGTTCTCCTCCAAATGCTCTCTGCGCAGTTCAGTTCAGTTCGGTTCGGTTCATTTTATTGAAATAAAAAGCTCGTATTTTAAAGATAAATGAACCAGCCACGGAAAGGTAAGATGAGGTGGAAATCGCTTCCATTTTGGCACGAATTCATGGCGGCATTCTTAAAATCATCCTGTCTCACATTTTCAGTTGTATTAAAAATTCTTTTGGAATAAAATTTGCTCCTGTAATAAAATTTCCTCAGCTCATAAAATTTGCTTTTGGAATGAAATGTTCTCTAGTAATAATAAAATGTTCTTTGCTAATAACAATATTTGTTTAAAAACCTGTTCTTTTGTAATTTAACTTTAAACCAGTTTTCTCCTTTCCCTCAAATTGTTTTCTATTTGTAGATTGTTCCTAAATGGACACTCATCTGTTGTCTCTAATGACCTAGTCCTGCCCATCATATTTGGTCAGCCAGCTTAACAGAACCTAATCTGTGCTATAGATTGGAGACCGACTTGGTGTGGAGGAAACTGAAATCTTACAAAACATTCTCTGTCAATGTATGGTATAAAGTCTAGTCGAGTCTTCTAGAGAATGGAGAGTATTCTTGGCAGGGTCTTAGACCAAATTTGTTCGAAAAAATTCCCTCCTGATGTTCAGAAACTTTTAAGATTTTCTTTGAAGATTAACTTGTCAAATAAGTATCCTTAAGTATCCATAAGCTTAGTTTAAGTAAATAAGTCTAATCACAAAAGTGAAGATCAACATTATAAGCGTGAGGCTTATAATGGAACTGAAGATGAAACAGCCCGGATTCCACCCACAACAGTATTGCAGAATTCATAGGAGCCCAAAGGAATCAAACTTGCGAACGCTACAAAAACAATATCACAAGCAATCTTTGTGTGAATGAGGTGGTGAAAGTTTTTGCAAGCAGCACCCCAGCATCGTCAAAGCAAATAGAGGTAGCAACTAAAAAGTCATAAATCTCACAATGCACAAACACATGGAGTTGATTTACACACCGACAACAGCGGTGCCGTATGCTTTGTTTGGTTTGTTGTCAGTGCGATTTTGCATAGGTAGGAGTTGAAGGAAAGGACACAGATTATAGTTTTCCTGAGAAAGAGTGTCTCGAAAGAGTTTTTAGATGAGAAGTAAGTATAAGAAACTGATGATTTCTGAATTGGAATTTCTAAACATTATTTCTTGTTTTTGGTGTTTATTGTGAAGATACTGAAAAGATTTTAAAGAGTGGACCAGATATTTTAAAGAATATACATCTGAATCAATTCATGCCAACAATCTGCAAATAATAGTCGAAAAGTTGGAGTATAGGAAATATGCCCCACTTGAAAGATGAACCGTTGATAATCAACTCCCCTAATCATCACTTACTATAACATCAGTTAGGTAGGAGTTTGCCTGACGTTCCACCTTCTGAAATATCCACTCTTTATATAAAACAAGTTGAGGATCTTCCTGATGAAGTAAACAATAACGGAAATCTCTTAAAAACATAGGCCAAATGAAGCCTCTGCTTTCTAGGTGCCTTCCAAAGAAAACAGGACTTTTTGAGGGGTTTAAAGGAATGTGATTGAAAATGATACAGGGGAAGTGGTCTAGGATCTACCTTTCTGGCGCTTGTAAATGCAAATAGATGACCTCACTAGAAACACCTATATATAAAAAGTCCTGTTTATTATGTCTTGCACCTTCTATAAATGAACAAATTCACTTGCACACAAATAAATTCACGCATACCTCAATTCACATATTGTTCCTTCTGTTGAGGGGAGATTCATTTTACAGAGTGGCGCAAGGAACTCATCACTAAAGGATATTAACTTATGGGTTGTCATTTTTAACTGACACCAGTAGCTCAGTGGATCACATCCGAGCAGGTGGACCACTATTTTACAATCCCATTTTACTTCTCCACCCACTGCAATAGGGAATGTGCGGCAATTTTTGTTGCTTCCTGATGACGTTAAGAGTATGCAGTAGTCGGTGGTTTTGTACTAAGCTGACATAAGAATAAGCACTACATACATATACCAACGCACACACACACACGCAGAAACATAACAAACCACACCCACATACTCATGCATGGCTTGAGTGTCCTGGCTAGTTAGGTAACTTTGAGCGAAGTTTCAGCAAATTTTCGGTTTGAATTGTTTAACAAAAAAGTTTAAAAAAATAAAAATTAGTCAAAGAAGAGTTGAACTCGTTGTGGAAACAAAGGAATCAAAGAAGCTTTCTCTCAATTCAGGACAAATTGACTCAAATTGCATGTGAATCTAAATTGAAATAAAATACAATGAGTCTGGCAGACGTGCCTAATTGAACTAACATTACGTAATTACTTGCAAACTCATTTTTATCAGATGCAATTTGAACGTTTTCCGTTGCTCGTGGGAGTCAGACCTGCATAGGCACCCCAGCAGGAAATTGTCAGTGGTGGTGTTAGTGAAAATTGATGCAGGCAATTCGATAATAAGAATTGTGTAGAAGTCAGTACAGACAAAGTCTAACAACTGCGTATCTGATAAATTCTGCTGATTTTAGCACATGTGTCCATATATCGAATCAGCAGCTGACATATATCAAATGAGTTATTAATAGAGAGGTTATCAGTCTGGATACACACATGAAAATTGTTCGGAGTGCTTGTTGTAGAAGTAAGAGCAGACAAACATGTGTAAAGCGGGACACTTAGAAGGGAAGAAATATATGGAAGTCAGTGCAGACAAAGTCTTACAAATGCCTAATGGATCAAGTCGGTCGATTTTAGCACATATGCCCATATATGGAAGCTGCAGCTGACATAAGTCCTATAAATGCTTAGCTGATAAATTCTGCTGATTTTAGCACATGTGTCCATATATCGAATCAGCAGCTGACATATATCAAATGAGTTATTAATAGTGTGCTTGTCAAACTTGCCTGGATCCCCTGTAATAAATTGTTTGCGGTGGTCACTGTGTAAGTAAGAACTGCCAAGCATGTGTAATGTTGGACATCTCGAAGGGCATATGGAAGTGAGTACAGACAAAGTCGTGGAAATATCAGGCAGATCAAGACCGACGATTTATGCTGATATGTCATGGAGTCAGCAACTTTATTCATTGTTCATATATCAGATTGGAGTAGGACATACATAGATCCACATAATGAAATTATCAGCCGCAGTCAGAGTGAACATGCATGGTGACTTAAAGAGAAGACGCGTAAGGAATTAGTCAAAAAATTCATGGACAATTCAGTCGGACAATTTGAGGTGATGACATATGGATGGAAAGGTAGCCGATGGTGAAATGAGTTATTAACATTTCACTTGATATATGACTGAGAGGCATACTTAGATTCGCAGGAGTGAATTACCCGCGATGTATATTGTCTATCTGCGGTGGGTATAGTCAAGCTACGAGCAGACAATCATGAGCAATACTGACACTTCAAAGGGATTATGGAAGAATTTCTATATAGAGGTCAATATAGTCCAAGTTGTAGAAATGTCTGGACGATCAGGGCTGATGATTTCATCGCTTATGATATATATTGAGTATACAGCTGGTACGAGGAATTCTGGTATTATGGCACCACTGACTTGGCAGCTGTGTTACTGTATCATGCGGCACCGCGAACTAGTGCCAGAAACTTATGGTACTAATACTGACATATCATCAGAGGCGTCGGTACTTTATACAGGTATTATAGACCAAATGCCTACACTACTTTTTCAAACTTTGTTTTTAGTTGGTTTTAAAGGAAAAAGCGATGTTAAAGGGAAAGAGTGTATATAACTACTATCTATCTGTGTCATTACTCACATATATTCAAAATTTTCCACTTAAAACCTCACATATAAAGCGCCTGTTTACCCACTTCCACTGCGAAAATAAATGAAAAAATGAAACTTAAATGAAAGCAAACAAAAATTAAAGTGGAAGGTAAATTTAAATGCACCAAAATCCGCCACGGATGGTGTTAAATAAAGAAAGGAGAGTGTAGCTCCAAAGCTGAAATGAAAAACCTGCTATAATGGAAACGAAAAACAAAACAAATTTGAAATGCATGTTAAGCTGATTTGTTTGAAAAAGTGAAAAAAATGAATAAAAATTCAAAACAAACAAAACCGCCCCTCCCCCACGAAGGAGAAACATTATGATAAAGCTCTGTCGACAGCACCAAATAAATAAATGAGACTTTCAAAAGTTTTGTAGCGTTTTTATGTGGCCATAAAAACTTTGCAGTGGTTCGTGTTTTCGCCGTTATCCTTGTTGGTGCTTCTCAGTCAATTGGTCGCTTTGTTGAACATTTTTACAATTACGCTAAAGGATTATTTAAAGTGGTGGCTAAAATTTTATTATTCTTTTGTATCCATTATAAAATGTTAGCTGCATCATCCGATAATGTCCACTTTGACTATGATGTGAAAATTAATGCATGCTAATAGTTTGGATCACTGGATAATATCAGGTAATAAGAAAAGAGGTGTTTGATAATTTTGTTGAAATGATTGTGGTTTAAATAAATTGCAATTCACTTATTTTTTGAGTTAGTTCAATTCAAGACGACCCCAAGTTTTGCTTCTCATTTGCTAAATTTTCCTTTCGAATGCTTTATTCTTAATTTAGTTGTGACTCCTTTCGACATTAGTCCTCGATAAAGTTGGGGAGTTGACTCTGTTAGTGAGAAGGTACCAGCATCATAATTGAGTGGTTTATAAAACAAAATAGGAGGGTCTTGATCGTGGGACTGTGCGTTCTTCTCATTCTGCAGGTAACAAGTTAAGGACACATAATCTGCATAGGCAAATTGAAGCATCCTTCTAGATATGCAGGTCTATTGGTATCAGTTCCTTAATATGTTTAAACATAGCCACAGTCATTGTAGGCATACTCACAGAGTGGCGAATGTGGATATTTGCCTACGTTGGTCGGACATTTCGACCATAGAGCTTGACAGCATTGTAAGATGATTACCCAGATAGTATTTTAAGTCAGTTCCAAGTGAGTATGTAGCTATATATTCGAGTATATGCAGCTATTTTCCCCAGGGACACCAGCCGCTACGTTCGTCAGTATACACTGTGCCAGAAATACAAGCCCAGTCAACAACAACCTGCTGGGGAAATGCTGACGCAAATACCCTGGAGTCGTGGGCCATATTGTGCGCGGATTCTGTTGGGGCCCTACCCCGCTCAAAGCATGAAAACACACAATGAAACTAGTTTTCCATGGTAAGTTTTCAAAATGCACAGAGATGGCGCCTCTCCGGAGGGTCACCACCGAGACCCTACAATGGGCCTTTCGGAAGCGCATTTTAGCCCAGTTTGGAGTCCCAATAATCTTGGCGACGAACAATGGTTTGAACTTTACAAGCAAGTCCTTTCAGCGTTTTTTGAAGACTACGGTATCAAGCACCAGTTTACTGCACCCTACACGCTACAGGAAAAAGCCGCTGAACGCGCCAACCGCACGGTGAAGCCAATAGTCACCCAGGTAAACAGCAACAAAAGTGGGATGACCTATTGCCGGAGTTAACCCTGGCCATCAATACTAGCGTATCAGAAACCACTGGCTATAGCCCCGCCTTCCTAATAAAACGACGGGAGCCACGCCGCCCAGAAGCGTTGTGTGATAAAGCCCCTAGAACATGACAACGGAAACAAACGCCCAACGAGAGAGCCGAACTACCCAAGGAAGCGTATAGATTAGTGAAAATAAATCTGGAGTGAGCTGCCAAAGACCAACCGTGGTATTTATAACCTACGACGAAGGCCCTGGAAACCAGAAGTCGTTACAGTGGCGAGTATAATATAGAAGGTGCATTACAAAGCAAATAGAACCTTTAAAAATAAGGACAACAAAAGGCTCTTTTGACAAATCCGATTTATTTCATTCAAAACAGTTCCCTTCCGACTCCTTACAGCGATTTGCACGGTTTAAAAGTATGCAGTGGGAACGTTAATTCGTCGTCTGGTATGTCCTTCAGGATGTGGATACAAACCTTTTGAATGGCTTCCTAGTTCACAAAATGCTTTCCTTTTATTTTATTCAAAATAGATTTCTTCCGAGTCCATTCCAGCGATTTGCATGGTTTGAAAGAATGCCGTGGGAATATTAAGTCTTCGTCCGGGATGTCCTTGAGGATGTCGGTACAAATGTTTTGAATGGCTTCCTAGTTCACAAAATGCGAAAGTTAAAAGCCGCAAGCTGTCAACTCAGGGAGTGATTGACTGTTAAATTGCCAATAGATGGTCTCACTAGACATACCGTTCTTTGAAAAGTCCTGTTTATTTTTTCCTGCACTTTGTAGTCTACGAAAGTTCCAACTTATTTCATTTCATTTGAGAAATCAACGGTTTAGTCTTAAATTTTCAGTCAAACAAGTCCATCAGCTTGCCTTCTTCAGGTAAAATACCTACTACTATGTTTAAGGACCCTTCTACAGACCAATGTAGTACCTTTATACATCTGAAATGCATTCGACCTTTAATCCTTGACACAATTTGCCATACGATTTTGATGACAATGTTGTTAGTATAGAAGAAGGAGAACACATCACCATGAATACAGCCTGTGGTTGTTGTAGGAATGATTAAAGCATCGTTCAGAGAATTAAAATTTAACCTTCTGATCAGTAAGGATACATTCCGTTCTGATAATAAATGAGGTATTATTATGATTGTTATTATAATTATTCTAATTATTTTTATTATACCTTGCTCCATGATTATTTTTGTATGTAGGTTATGTTAGGTTAGGTTATCGCGGTAGCCGGTCTACAGACCAACTCACTCAGACCACCATGGGTCCGTTGTGATGCTACCGCGTAACAACACACCTCTGATTTACAATTTCGAAGCCCTAATAAAGCGCAGGATTTGTTTGACCTTCGCTCCAGACACTTCTGTAAGAGATTTAAAAGCGTATTTGCCCAAAGAGCTCGCTGTGCTTCTAGATGAAGAGATGTTCGACAGTCTCCTTCTCCTCCTCATTTTTGTATGTAAGGATTTGGTGGAATGAGTAGTCGTACAATAAGGCTCGTAGGAATAAGGCTTTCGACTCGAAGAAAAAAAATATTTAGAAAGAACAATTACACTAGACTGGCCATTAGACTATACACTGGATAGATTTCGAATTCGCGACCCCGCGATTGTGAGATTAGCCCACGTACCACGGAGGGGGTTACCACTAGACCACGCATGCTGAATGAGTTGAGCTCTATCAAGTTTCTTCTTGGGTTGATTTGTATGTGATTGAAATCCCATCCAGGCCAGGCAACTAAAAATACTCCTTTGCAATTGAGTGAGTCTTTAATACAGATGAGAAAATCTTTAGGCGCAGATTCAGAAGATTTACCAGCGTCTTAGGCATGTTAAATATCTCTCATTTGAATACTTGATAGGGGATTATGCCAAATGTGTCTATAAATAATCATACTTCTGAGGAAGAAGGATATTAGACTAAGGACTTTGTCTATAAATAAGTGAGTATGCAAGGGTAATATACTAACAGACCGAAAGGACTTTTCCTATAAATGAGTAAGTATGAACGGAATATATGTGAGTGTGCAGACCGAAAGGACTTTCTCTATAAATAAGTGAGTATGCAAGAGTAATATACTAAGAGACCCAAAGGACTTTGTTTATAAATAAATAAGTATGAAAGGTATATATGTGAGTATATAGACTGAAAGGACTTTGTCTATAAATAAGTGAGTATGGTAGGGTAATATACTAACAGACCGAAAGGACTTTGTTTACAAATAAGTAAGTATGAAAGGTATATATGTGAGTATATACACTGAAAGGACTTTGTCTATAAATAAGTGAGTATGCAAGAGTAATATACTAAGAGATCCAAAGGACTTTGTTTATAAATAAGTAATTATGAAAGGTATATATGCGAGTATACTCGTTTATACCGCAAGGACTTTGTTTGGTAGGGTAGGGTAATATACTAACAGACCGAAAGGACTTTGTTTACAAATAAGTAAGTATGAAAGGTATATATGTGAGTATATACACTGAAAGGACTTTGTCTATAAATAAGTGAGTTTGCAAGGGTAATATACTAAGAGACCGAAAGGACTTTATATGTGAATGGATATTCCCTTCTATATATACTCGTATGTGAGTATGCACACCGAAAAGACATTGTCTATAAATTTATAGACTATCAGACCGAAAGAACTTTGTATGTGAAGGGAGATTCCCTTCTACCTTTTTAGACATATATTCAGGACATGATCACATGCTATCAAAAAAGTTAATGCATTGTTTTGAGTGTATGACTACTTCATTTCGCAGAGTCTTTTCTTCGATCCTTGAAGTTATCATCAGCACTTGCAGCACAGCCCCACAGCGGAGCTAGTTAGGGAGTGATTGCATAATGTAAGGTTGTAAAAGGACTGAAATTACTCCGTATTCACGAGGAGTTCTGAAAAGTTATCAAATGGAAAAAGCACAAATTAGAGAGTAGGTAGACCTATAGATTTATTTAAGGGTGTTCTCCACCGCGACCTGAAAGATCCGTTGTTAGGTTTGACTTTCTTTTGCATCTGTAAACTTCTTCAGCAGACCTCCAATGGTGTTGGATGATAGTCCACAGAAAGGTTCAGGACCGTTGAAATGAGAGGCTGCAGCTTTTCTTGCTTAGATATCAGCCTTCTCATTTCGCTCAACTCCTTTGTGACCTAGTACCCATCGCAGGGATGACTTGTTCATTCTGCCGAAGGAGTTCATTAGAGAGTATTTATCTATACGAGTAGTTCTGGGAAATTGTCACTTCTCAATCGAAGGAACTGTTTAGTAGTAGATCAGACCCCAAGGAACGTCGGTCTAGACAATTCTATTTAAAGGAGTAACTTGACAGATTTTCCACTGTTATGCGGAAGTCGCTCATACTCATTAGTAAGAGTGCTTAGAGTGCTGCATAATTACAACTTTTCATCTCTGCATATGGAAAAAAAACTTCATTTTCCACCAGAACTTGGCGAGATGCGTAGCAGAAGGCAAGGAATATTTTTATGTAAATAACGCCACGCTAATTTTCCATTCAGTGAGAATGCGAAATTTAATTTAAACTTGCAGTGGAACCTCAGGCGATAGGAGGAGCAGGAGGACTGCTACAATCTCCAGCTTACAAGTACACAAGGCAAAGGATATTCATTATACGAGGGTACACAACTCACCGCCCACAAACACGGAAACACAGAAATGAAAATTATATAAAAGCAAATGCAAATGTTGAACAAAATTAACAACAACAACAACGACAAAAAATAAGTGTGGCCGCAACAAACATGCAGCTGCGTTTATCTTGAGTGCTGTGACGGAGGCTCAGCAGGCCACCCAGGGCTGCAGTTGAAAAAGTTTGCTTGCAGACGGAGACGGGGGCAATTGGTGGACTGAATTGAATCAAATTAAGAAGGCAAATTGGCGCGTGTAATGTGCCAAGTTGAGCACACACGCTGCCAGTCACAATTCTGCGAACGAGTTGCGTGAATTGCTGACGTGCTGCACTTTTGTTCCCTCGTTGAATTCTGAGAAGTGTTAATTAATTAAAATAGCGCACATTTTAATTTGCATGCCCGAGTGCAATTTTTAATTCTAACTTTGCCTCTGCGTGACCAAACTGCATTAAAATGGGCATGATTTCCATATCAGTGCTTGCGCAAAACTGCAGTTAGGCAAATTGTGTTAAAACTCTCACGCCCGCCCCACGCACGCCCCCATTCCGGGGTCCACAAAATGTGTGAACACCATCACCACTTAATGCGCCCCACGCTGGCGTCGCACCTGACGCCATTTGCAATTTCTAAACTCA
This sequence comes from Clusia tigrina, assembly GCA_920105625.2. Classification (NCBI taxonomy): domain Eukaryota; kingdom Metazoa; phylum Arthropoda; class Insecta; order Diptera; family Clusiidae; genus Clusia; species Clusia tigrina. Next base: position 19,924,660 of record OV050030.1, read on the forward strand.
ATTGCAAGGATAGCGAAGTTGTTCCGCCATAATTTTCTGCCCCTGCTCTGGTGCGGTGTGTCCCACGCCAATCGCAAGTTGACACGTGCAACATGCAGCGTGCAATTTTCTCTCAATTCACACAACACAAAAGACATAATTTGCAACAAAAATGCTCGTGCAATAAACAATGAATGTAATTATTGCATAGTACACATATTTTGCATTAAACAAATCCACAAGTGCGCTCCATCCCTGCCCTTCAATTACTGAAAACGGCAAAAAAGGAAGTCGCAGTTGGCGACGAAGGCATCAGGGGTGCTTATATCATGGGTCTGATGAGTGGGGCCCGAAGAAAAATTTATGAAAATTAACAAAGGCAAGAACAAAGAGTGAATTTATGAATGAGGAATATCTATCAAGGACATGATTTCGGTACTTAGGATGACCAGAAATAGGTGTATACTAACTTTTATCAAATGTTTCTTATGTTATTGGGTAAAATCCAAGATAACTCCTCAAGCACAATTTATGCTCATTCAGTAATAATATAGTTAGAATAGAATTGAATAGAATAGGGGAATAGGGCGGAGAACCACCGAAGAAGGAGGTCGCCCAGCACTCAGGCATTGATGCCCATTGTACTGTAAGCCTGGAAGAAGATTTGGGTGAAGGGGCAGATAGAGGATTTGGTAAAGGGAGTCACACCTTTTCAAACTTCTTTGACTTTTTTGTGAATCTCAAAAGTCTGTCCAGGGATAAGGAATGTACGTTGCGCATTCCTAAAACATCTGGGCTCCTCATTCTATCAAAGGCAGGACAAGCGCAGAGAAAATACTCTGTGCCGTCCTGTTCTTCCTACGGACAGGAGACGTAGTTCCGATGATGCCATATGGTCGCTATATGATGGCACCATAGAGTATGCTCAATAATCACTGGGCATACTCCATGGGGAAGAATGCCTATCATTGGTTGGGGTAATCACCCGAACCAATGATCGAAGGTCTTTCCTTAGTTATATTAGAAGGAAATCTGCAACTCTATTGTTTGGGCTCTCTAGGTAGCTCTTGGTTGTTTTGCAGGCAACTAAATTGCAACATCGGTCCTCATATTGCTCACATGGCTCATGTTTCAATTGATAGCCCCTGATAAACTCATATACATAATTGGCTCTGATCCCTTTAAAATACCAGCAGATCTACATTTTGCCAGCTCATCAGCTATTTCGTTCCCCGTACCGCAGTACCACAGTATCCCAGAACCCAAGTAAGTTCAAGTAAAGTCCACCTTGCGACGGAGTTAAGTCTTACACTTACATTCTTGGATAATATTTGTAGAGGTTAACTCGTTTTCTACAGTGTTCAGTGCAGCTTGTCTATCACAGAAGACCCTAATCAGTTTACCGCGCCATTTCTTCTCAATTACCCATTCCCCTACCTTCAGTATAGCAAACATTTCCGATTGCAATACCGTTGCCAAACCTCCATAGGCGAGAGGCATCTAACACTTTCATTCATATTCCAACCAGCCCAGTTCCGTTTTCAGTTTTGGAGTCATCAGTGACGTATGTTTTCGCCAGGTTCCCTACAAGTAGTTCTGAATCTCTCCATTGCTCCCTTGTCGGGAAGCTGACTTTGTATTTTTTTCCAAAAGAAACTCTAGGAATGGGTTTATGCTACGGTGTCAGAAACAATGGGTATTTCTCTGATAACTTCCTGAACATCTCTCAATGCCCAAAGTTTCTGTCTTCGTGCCAATATACATAAGAATATAACCGACATATCGTTTTCATCGCCTCCTGTTGAATTATAAGATCCAGTTGGCAAGTGCAACAAAGCATTCAGCGCGTCACCAGATGTGGAGCTCATGGCGCCCGTAATGCTCAAAACTTACACTTTTCTGCAGTCTGTTTAACCCCAAACAAGTAGACTTAACCCCAGTTTTGTGCCACCCAATTAATGTGGACTTAACCCCAGTTCTGCGCCACCACACTACAGCAGCATACAAAATGATTGGCCTGACCAGTGCTGTCTACAGCCAATATACACCAGTTGGTTTCAGACCCCAGTGTACCTCCAAAATACACCAGATGGTTTCAGTCTCCAAGTTTATCAAATGCTCTTCGGAAGTGCCCAAAGACTTTCATAGCATAGTTGATTGGTTTCAAATCTCTCTTTGTAAAGTTGTACCACAACACACTTTACTTGGTCCCGTTCCCGTTGACTTCACTACCTCCAATGGTCGCTACCACCTACGGACATGCTTAGCACAATCCCAGGTCTCGACAAGCGTTCAAAAACTGCAAACTCTGAGGCTCAGGAACGATGAATATGGTGGTCACATTCATAATATAAGAAATTCAAGTCAAAACTCACTGAACTGATCTACTCGGACTAAACTGAACCAATCTGCTCAATGCTATCGGACGAATTGCTCGCCGGCCCAAGATAGAAATATAGCCTCTTAAATAAGGAGAAGGAAAGGTTCCTGTTGAATTAAAATGCTATTGAATATAAAGGACTTTTCTTGTCTGTGTGCCGTAATCTCAAAAACCATTGAAACACAACGGTAAGATTGAATCACCACTGTAAATCTTTCACTGTATGTCGAGTTTTGCAATCTTGCATAAACAGCTGTTTAACGAAAATTACTTTATGCTATTAGTTTAAATCAATGGATTGTGTTCACGCCGTGAACCCCTATTCCCGATGGCTGCTACCCGCTGCGAGCGTGGCCATATTCTGCCTGTCAAACGTTCGAGCCGGTCGACAGCCATCTTTATTATCTACCGCAGATCGGCCCTGTCAAGGGTTTGCATGCGATTTCTCGCGACTTGACTTGGGACTTGTATTGAAACCAGCGAGGGAGCCGCATCACCAGATAATTTTGCTGCAATTATAATAAAAAAGATAAGGCGAAGAACGCACCTACAATTCCAAGCATTATTAAATTCAACAGGAATTCAGTCAATAAACATGGTCCTTCGAGCCGGATAGGAACAGGTAAGTTTTATCAAATAAATATATTTATGGATTTATATGTACATACATCTATATTTTATGATTTTATACCAAAACCTCTTAATTGAAGTTACATACATATGTAAAATTGTTTGTATGAATATTGAAGAACACACACAAACAATTTCCCGTAACTACAATTATCGTTTTTCCTGGTACAAATTTAATTAGCTGTGTCAGCATAATTTGTGTAACTATATGAGCAGTTGTTTGAATGACTTAAATTACACGAACAACTACATATAGTTACTGTTCATTTATTCGCTCTCTTTCGTGCAAAATTTGCAGAGGTGGGTCAACCAATTTTTCATTGGGGCCATCTGCGACAACCCAGGTGTGGGAAACCTTTTTTTTTGCTTTGTAGGTTTTTATTTTCAAGGGCACACAGCATCAAACCACGTGGTTGTGATCAACTCATAAACTGGTTTGGCCATCGATTACGCAGTACGCATGTGCGCAGTAGGTGCAGGTGTCTTACCACCAGACCACTCGACAGTAACTCTGCTCCCGTCCTTGAGTGATCGTGCAATAAGCTTATTTGCGGTGGTGTGTAGGTGTCATGTCACCTGACCACCTTAGAACGACTCAGCGCTCCTATCGATCTCAACACTGAGTGGAGAGTTTCAGCGACTGACGGTGTTACGAACTCGCCCAACCTTGGACCATCAACCCAGAATCGAATATCCCACTCCACTTCTCTCATTTCCTTGAACAGAGACTCAATTATCATAAATCATTGAGCTTCGATCCAGAACCACAAATTGTTGCCATGCTTATCCGATTCATGCACGCGGAAGAGGCTCTTACCAGTTTCGTAAGTGATTTCGAAAGCCGTCGATTGGACAGTCACTCCGACAATTCGCTACAAGATGCAATGGGAGAGCTCGACTCTCTGTGGGGTTTCGTCAAAAACAGCCGGGCGAAGTCGATGCGTGAAGCTATCGGCAACAAAGATGGTGTTGCACTGCGGAAGCATCTTCAGCAACATCTCCTCGAAATCTATGACACCTATCGGAGGTGTAAGGTTAACATGATGGGATGGCTTTCGTGCCTGCAGAGTGAGGCATCATCTTTGGAGCAAACTTCCTCGGGACAGGCCCATGTGGGAGTGCAGCCGAATGCACCGCGCTCTCGCCGAATGCACACCCACCAAGCGAGTGAAACAAGGGAGGTATGTATTATTTGTTATCACCCTGCTCACCTCACACCTATGTGCCCTAAATTTCAGCAAGCCAGTGTCATAGCCAGGTGGCGTTTGGTGCGAAGGCACGGCCTGTGTATGAATTGTTTGACAGTCTCGCATAGAGCGGCAAATTGCCCCAGTACTAACTTATGTATCTCCTGTCGGGAGCGGCACCACACCATGCTTCACAGAACCCTGTCACATACAACGCGTACTGCTCCTTCAAGCCAACCACCACATGTTCAAGGTGGGAATCATTTTAAAATAGCAAAGCGGTCTACCAGATCAGTTCTGACGACGCCAGTCATGTGCGCGGCAGATAAGGCGGGACCCAGTCAAAGTCAACTTTGTGGTCGACAGCCAAACCGATTGCAGCTCGGCACCGCCATGAATAACCTTAAAATGCGGGGCGTCACTTCTATGGCCAAGGCTCTCTGATAGATTCGGGATCTGAGGGATCTTTCATTTCAGACCGCCTCCATGAGCGCCTTAAGCTGTCTGCGCGCACAATATATGCTCCGGTGTCTGGGGTGAATATTGGAGTGACTCCAAACGTTACAAAAGTCTGCAAGTTGGCCATCGGATCGCAGTACGACGAGGATGTGCGGCTTCTGGTGTCAGCCAAGGTACTGCCTACCCTGACCGGAGAATTGCCATCTCTTCAACTCAATAAGTGGGAACACAAACAGCTGGGTAACATCCAGTGGTCTGACCCGGGCATCATTAATTCATCACAGGTCAATGTCTCATTGGGTGGGAATGCGTACCCACTGATCACGCTTGGTGGGTTAGAATACAATGGTGTGGGGTCCCTAATTTCGAAAGAGACAATATTCGGCTGGAATCTTACAGGTCCTCTACCCTTCAACCAAAATTCATCCTTCGCCACAAAAATGAAATTTGCGAAAACCGTCTCTTACGACCGCCGTTGCAATCGAAATGGGGACATTGCGATGATTTTCACGAGACGACAGCTCTTCCAAACTCCTGCAGCAGGAGTAGATTCGTACCCCCAGACATCCAGCCGGGATGCCTTGGAACGGTACCGAACCACTCAATCAAATCAAATAGATTTCTCCTATGCCAGACCAATAGGTTCAGTTCAACATGTTGCAATGAAGCAATATAAGTTCAATAAACTATGGCTGGGTAAACACCCAGTAAACAATCAACTATATGACGAGGTGATAGTGGAATACACGAAGCTCAACCGCATGTCCGAAGTTTCGCCTCCGTCCGTATCCCCGGTGCCTCACTACTACCTACCGCACCACGCGGGGTACAAGTCAGAGAGCACCTCCACAAGGATCCGGCTCAACGCGTCGCAACCAACCACGAACACCATCTGTTTGAATGATGTGTTGCACACAGGGCCAGTGTTGCAATCAGACCTGACCCGACTCATCATTCAGTGGCGTATATTCAGGTACGTCCTCAACGGAGACGTACAAAAAATGTACCGTCTAATCTTGGTGGACCCTACCCAGACAGCGTACCAACGCATTCTCTTTCGAGAAAACCCGGCCGCTCCCACAGCGGATTTCAAACTAAGAACGGTCACTTTTGGGGTGAATTGTGCTCCTTATCTCACGATAAGGACACTCTTAAAACTCGCAGACGGCATGCAATACAAGTACCCATCGACTTCGGATGCGCTGCGCAATGCAATGTACATCGATGCCCCATTGATTGGCACCCATTATGTCTCCTCGGCAACCCGAGGGCAGAACCAGCCGATGGGTGTCCCTGGACCGACAGGGAACTCACTGAACAAATGGGCTGCCAGCTGTGAGCTCATTTTTTCCGACCTATCACCGGGGCTTCTACTCCGAAAGGACTTCCTCAAACATGAGGAGTCTTGTACCCGCAGTACCGTAGGTTCTCGATGCGGCCAGTATTGTGATATATTTTCTTTACGTTTGGAAACCATTCTAGCAATTTCTAAGCACACCAACCGAATGGTGTGGTATATTGCTGCGCAACTCCTCGACCGTACAGGGGAGTTAATTTCGATCGACCAGATCTTGGTGCAACCAATCTGGTGGGACCAAATAAGTTGGGACGACCAACTGAATCCCATTTCTCTAGTTAGATGGGAAGATTTCTATTATCAATATCAGGCGATCTCCCAAATACGCGTGCCACGCTGGGTCAGATTAGCACCTGATAATCACCCTGAATATCAGGCTTTGTCACAAACAAAGCATTACCTTAGAAGACTAATGGGGATTCGCAAAATTCGCGGATTCATTCTCAAACCCAGCACCCAGCCTATCGTGGGACTTTACCTTCGTCCCCCAACTGTGTCACCTATGAGGGGAGTAAATAAAGCAGGAGATGGGTACCAGTCTCAGCTACAATTAGGGCTACTAATGCGTAACTGGAGAGATTTTTCCTTTATTTCAGCTCATAGTAGAAACGGTGTTCCGTTCCGGCCCAACTGTAACCTTCTGCAAAACTTCAGAGACTTGCTATCACCAGCTTCCTTTAACTTTTTGATGGGAGCCCGACTCACTGATCCACTTAAACCTGAGGAGACATCCGCGCTTCCATCCACCTGGAAGGTTATGTGGGTAACGTCAAAGCAAGCGAAGCCGTGTGATCTGAGAGGAGTACGAGAAAACACTCTTCTCCCTCACGAGCGGTGCCTGATGAGAATCACGCCGGCATTTCCAGGAGTTGTTGGGAATATTCGCAACGTGAAGATGGTGTTTGACCCAGGAATCCGAACATGAACTATCACCAATGGAGTAATGGCGCTGCAGGACGAACCCCCACCCCTCTGGGGTGTAGCGTAATTACGATCGGCTTCTTGTTGACAACCCCGTCTATTTTTTCCATCCTTCATTTTCATAATCTATTCTTTTACTTCACCTACTAATTTTTTGATTTCTTCCCATCCAGATCATTCATCACTTCGACTCACCGAGAAAGCAAACAAAACCCACCGCACAGCTTACGCTGCTGTAGGCAATCCAGTATCCAATTGACCACCCGGAACCATCACCTCCAAACCTGCCGAAGGCGACCACTCGGCAGGTACAATCCCACCGCACCTATCCCACGTTGTGCTAGATGTGCCGCAACGAAGGCCATCGAATAGAAGGAGTCTTTCTTGCTCTCCACACCCGAACACGGGTGATCAGGTAGTCATCTCCGGGTGAAGCTCTTTACCCTGTTGCGCCAGCAGCCCCCATGCGCCATCTGCAGAGGGGATCACCACACCACCCTCCACATGTGAAGGGAATAGGATAATGGGATTCGGGCCCGTCCAAGGTGCGTCTTTTTGCAATAATGCAAGGGGGGCGGCATGTTCACGCCGTGAACCCCTATTCCCGATGGCTGCTACCCGGTGGCGAGCGTGGCCATATTCTGCCTGTCAAACGTTCGAGCCGGTCGACAGCCATCTTTATTATCTACCGCAGATCGGCCCTGTCAAGGGTTTGCATGCGATTTCTCGCGACTTGACTCGGGACTTGTATTGAAACCAGCGAGGGAGCCGCATCACCAGATAATTTTGCTGCAATTATAATAAAAAAGATAAGGCGAAGAACGCACCTACAATTCCAAGCATTATTAAATTCAACAGGAATTCAGTCAATAAACAGATTGTATTGACTAATTCAAAAACCTTAGTGTGATGATTTTGCTTCGACCAAAGTAGCTTCAAGTAACATCAAATTAATTTAAAAAATAGTTCACAATGTTTAATTCCACACAATATTTGAACCAGTTTAACTTTCAATTCCCATCTATTCTGATCGCTGCTGCTTGAGTCACAACTTAACTGCTCTCTCATTCCATGTCGCTACTCTCATATACTCCGTCTCCGCTTTGTACAATATTCTGGCAGTCTCGGGAATATTTGCCAGTATAGCAAAAGAGATGGATTGAGAATGACAGAAAGAGACAACATCACTATTGTTCTGTCAGCAATATCATAGAGTGTAAGGGAGAACGAAATAGCCACAACAGCACATACAAATATTGAGTACACTTAATAAAATGAGAGGGTTACAGTTTAAAGTCAATGCTTCTTCATGTTTAGTCATGAATACTCCAATGAAAACACCAAAAAGATTTTAGTCAAATCAAAATCACTCTACCTTATGTGGATCTGGCAAAACGTGGTAAGCCAGATCCACATAAGGTAGAGTGATGTTTCTTGGAAAAGTAACATTTTCAGCCTCTTTGGATGCGAAAGTAAGTTTGCTTCCTTGAATGGGAAAAGCCAATAATTGAAGAATTGAGTGGAACCAGCAATGAATTCTGAATACTCTGGAACACTTCTGGAGCAGTCGAAGGAAGATATTGTAGAGAAGTATCCCGGGGTATTGAGGAAAATTACTATGGCAATGCAGCGTCTTCTACAAGTGTTTCCGTAACTCGAAAACCGCAACAGTTGCGATTCCAAATGATCAATTAACTGACGCTACTTTCTACTATTAACTGATGTCCATCCCAAGTATGGCCATAATATCCTGTAAGGACTTTTAAGTCTGCAATATACGATTCACTTCAGTAGCAACGTTATAATGCTCTTCACCAATGATTTCAGCAGATAAAGAGTGAGAAGTTGCATCAAGTGATTCAACACCAGAATATAGTCCCATTTCAGCTATCTGCCTTGACAATACTGTGGTTGCATCAAGGTGAGAGACACTGTAGTTGCTGGAGCTGGTTCAGTTAAATCGTGCGCAGAAACATATATAGCTAGCACAAAAGTAATAGAACCAGACGTTGTTGAAGCTATTCTATCTTGCATTGCGTCTATATCAGTTGCTATAGTTGGCTGATAAACAACAGCTGACGGCATTCTTCCAAGAAAAGCAGCACCAGCTTCAGTCTGGTTATATGAGAGGTCCATCCCTACTCGTACCTCACATACACATCGTTACCTAAAATCGTTTGCCAAATGTGAAAACTTTCGAAAACTTTGCCATGGAGGAAACTTAAATGCAATTTATAAATTTTTACTGCTCAAACTCAGGCAATATCCTGCAAGATTCCACACGTTGTCCTGCCGGTGAAATTCAACTTCAACTATCAAACTACAACATTAACAACAACAACAACAACAACATCAACAGAGCGAATATCGATTTCTTATTTGCAATTTGCTTTATGGACACTAAATTAATTTTTCCTCTTACATTCTTTGCTCTTGTTTTGTTGTGCTTCCAAGGAATGGGACAAAAGTTCGTTCAAGTTGAAAATTATTTCAGTCGGTTTTCTAATTCTGCCTTTGACTTTGCTCCATGACGTGATGTTTGCCGTTTGTTGCTGTCGCTCTTCTTGTAGTTGTTGTAGTTGTTGTAGTGACTGTAGCGGCTGTTTTGGGCAGTGACGTCCATACAGGAACGAATGGTAGGGTACAAAGCCCCCCACATGGTGATGGGTTATTGAAATACTCCACTACTAGTGGAGATTTTAAAATTTCGATTGCTAGGAAAATTAACCATAAATATGTTGGAATAGTGGACTGGTATTATATTGGTCCTAAGATAAGTGCTTTCTATAATACTCGTAGTTGTAAACGTCTTTGGAGAGGCCTATTCCTGTGTATATATACAAAGGAAATGTTGCTTAAGTATTCTAGGGTCACAATGCGAGTATATCCCTGTGTCATTTGTCAGTTAATGTTTACTTGAAGCGGAATCTCAACCTATCTTAGATCAAAAAGGGCAATAGTGAAATCCAGAATACAGTAACCCATATAGGCATGTGTAGACACCAATTTTTGCTTCGTTTATGTTTAGTTGAATTGTGGGTCTCAACGTATCTCAGATCAGAACGGGCAATAGTGAAATCCAGAATACCGTGTCCCATATAGTCATATGTATATATAGACACCAATTTTTGCTTCGATCAGTAATTTGCATTCAAAATCTTTCATCACAAGTGTTATTCGGAAAATCTAACCCCTTGGGAAAGTTCTGGAAGCGCCACTGTTGTAAATGAGCTTATAACGTGTAATTTGCATATAAAAGCAACATTTCTAAATTGATTTTTTCAGCTTTCAAACCAAGTGGGAATCACAATACGACTTGTTAATAAGGACGATAAAGTGCAATATGCTAATAGAAATCTACACATTTCTAGGGATAGTAGAGCGAACATAGTTTACAAGGTCATATTGAAGACATGTCAATATAGGAATAATATGGATAAAGGAAAATAAACCAGGAGTCACACTTCAGACTGAAGCTGAAGAATATATTGATATAAACAAATTCTCTGATCTTGGGAAACCGATATCATATGAGGTGCCGAAGTTACCAACAACGCACCCAACTGGTGGTCTAAGTGGCATCACTGCTTTATTGGTGATGTGGCTGCCTTACCTAACATACCTACCCCCTTCAGTATTGATGACCCAATGTGAAACATGGCATCCAACTTATTTCCGGAAGATTTGATGTGCCCTGCTGTTGCTATCTCTTTCTCTTTACTGCTAATTGGTGATAAAATTTGAAAAGATGTTGTCTCTTTTTCTCAAGCTGTTATTTGTGTGGCAGAAACGATGATGTTCCTTTCTTAGGGCTAATGAGAAATCTCCTCGTATATGTTGGGAGTGAAAGTGTGAAACAATTTAGAAAGAAAAAACTGATCAATAGTGAATTGAAAGCAGCAGCAATAAGGCTGATTACAAAAGAGTAAATTTCAACTTGTTATACTGATGAAGTAAGCAACCTTGGTCCTCCATTTGTTATATTAATTGTTCTTAAATAAAACTGTTATTAAAGCCAAACTATTAAAGAAGTATTTTTCATTATTTGCCACAATCCCGTGACCAAATTAATAGCAAGAAGTTAGTTTTCATTACTATATGCTGATATGAAGATATCAGAAATTTCACTCCGAAGACTTTCTTACATCTTTTAGGATATGCCAAGAGAAGTTCATGTGTCCATTTTATATTATGAGTCCTTTCCCTAGGAAGGACTTCATCAAGCCTCATTTCCGGCTCCTTTTTGGTGTACATTAATAATTTATATGAGATTTGCCTCACGCCAACCTCCAAAAGTCATTGAATTTTCGGTTCCATTGATGAATACTCCCCTCCACCTAGATCCACAATGCTTTTAATATTCCTTTCCGCCCTTTCATCTACTTAACTTTCGTGGGTTCACTGATTATATCACAAATATGCACGCATTGCTTAGCATAGGCTTCTACACATTCCTCTTCGAATCATTTCTGTCTTTCTGTGTATTATCCACGAGTGCCTCTACAAACCCTTCGCCTTTAGCCAGCTTTCAAATGTCAATGCCAGTGCGATTAACAGTGGCGTTCGTGGGGGGTGTGTTTCGGGATTGCATGGGGTTGGTGAACAGCTGCTCGCACATAATTTGACTGGTTTCGCATTATTGTGTCTAGAAAGTTTTATTTTCTATGCCATATTCCTTTATTCGTAGGCTATTTAAATGAAGGCATTAAGGCAGCAGGCGTTCTTCGAGCTGTCTGCATTATTCATGTCAATGTGAAATCGATACCAGTGCCGCTCAGTCGGTCGCCGCCAAGCGCTGTGCATTGAACCGTACCGAGACTGATTCATTCATTGAGACGTTTGATGTTGTGAAAGTTTGCAGCCAAGAATGATGATGGAGGGTTCACTGGCGAGACAGCCACGCTTTCCTTCCCCTCCAAATACATGCCCCGTGTGTATATTATCAGAGTGAGGTGCTGGAAGTAAATGTGAAAGGATTGAAGGGTGTGGTAGACTTGAGTAGAGCACACTTCAGTGAAAATGTTGCGAATATAAATAAAATAGCAGCGCTGGGAAGGCAACAAGTTATGAACTCATACAGTACATAGTAAAATGGGCATCTATGCCTGAGTGCTTGAAGACCTCCTTCTTCGGCGTTTCTCCGACCTACCCCACACCTCTAACTCATACATCAGTTGGTGCAGAAAGAGGTCATATATTTGTAGTTATAAATATGGGTCCATTTATCGAATACTAAGGCAGCTTTTTAAATGAGGAACCACGCATATGTGAGATTCAGATTGCATGTCATGAACAGGAACAAATTTATGAAGTGAATCACATAAAGAATATGCAAATCATCCAACAGAACTTATGACAATTGCTCACGGAATAAATATTTCCATTTCTAAAGGCAACATAAACATAATTTTATGTGAATTTCCCCTGTTTGTTGATCATGTTTACTCTCCGCCTTAAGTTTTAATTAATTTAGTACAGAATAAGATTCTAAAACGATTCAAGAAGGTTCTAGAAAGGAAAGAGATAGAGAAGTAAAGATATAATAGAGTTTTCTAGGACACGGAAACCCTCGGCAATTTTTTCATATTTCTAAGAAAAATATAAAAATTCTCTCCTTCTACCGCTGTACTAGAATAAACCCTTTCACAGAACTCTGTGTTTGTGGAAAGATTTCTGTTCTGTGGGACAGTGTGAGTTAATTCCAATCCGGAATTACTTTCATCAGATTTTGGCTGACTGAATATCCCTACTGCCTTCTACTCCTATCCTAACCCTGGTTGATGACCGAATTCCCTTCCACTACATTTAACAATTTGCTTTGGTAAAATTCATTGAAAGGATTATTTTCAGTTTTCATTAATATCGTATTAAGCAAATCCTGTCGGATGACATTGATGGCGACTTACCAAAGACCGACTCAGAGAGTTTTGATGAGTTCTACAAAAACAGCAGCTGAAACGATATGAAACAGAAGAAAATAAAGTTTAATTGAAAATGACTTAAGAGCAGGATTTATGATTCCCATCAATTTAAATTGAATAACACCAGAATTCAATGTATTCTCAGTGGAAAGGACGACCTCAACAAGTGTCCATCAAGTTCAGCAATCGATATTTACAGTTATAAATAGGACTGTGAAGGAGCTGATACAATGGACATACACTCTCCTTATACACACAATATCAAACACACACTCATACACACAGTCACGGCAACTACACACGCACTCTTACGCACCCTCACGCACCCCCACGCACCTTCACGCACCCTCACGCAATTTAATGGAATTTCCGTCAGCCTCGCCACAAGCTTAGCCCAGTGAAGCGACCCCATTCAAACAGACTAGAGACACAAAAATCCAGGAAGCCGTGCGGACACTTCCGGGAGAAGGGTGCCGGTATTTCGCCGGAAGTGAAATGCTATTTAAGCGCCTAAAACTCTGCCACAATAAACGTTTTATTTTTACTCGTAGTTTAATATTCGCTGGCAATTATGGCCGCTCAATAAGTGGGCTTTGAACTTTCAGCATGTGGGTCCCGCGTGGCTTGTTGTGTGGGGCCATGTGGTGATGGGGCGATGGTGTATGTGTATGTGTATGTTTGTGTGTTAGCCACAAGTACGCCTGAGTTTTCCCATATTAGGCGTAGCCAAGGGTATATTCGGTTACAACGCGTCCCAACTATGCTTCTATGTGTCATGCCAGCGACATTGACAAACGAAGTTTTAATAGCGCAAAAATTGATTGCGCTCGACCCCCTCCTTACCCTACTTGCAAGTGGTGCGGTATGTGTGGCACTTCACATACCAATTTGTTAGTGATTAGAGGTATGGAAAATGTGGTTAAGAGTATGTATTTTTGAACAGTAATACCTACGATTCGATTTAGTCATGTTTGGTAGACCCTTTATCTTTCAGAGTTTTCAAAATAATATCTCTATAACCAAGAGCTGATATTTCAGGAGTATTCTAACAAATATACCCAGATGAGTAGAGGAACAAATATCGACGACATCGAGGTAAAATTTTGCCTAACTATAGATATACTTCCATATCCAGCGATCTGCAGACCTGCCTATATCTATCGATTCAGTTTATGTTGTCCAGTAAACATTTTTAGACTGGTTGGGAAAATTAGACATCCGTCTTATTCTGAAGTTACTCCTACTACGAAAAAAGGCAATTTGCCACGCCCTCATACTTATTGCATAGTTGTTATTAAATTCATCCTTCTCCCAGTATTTACAATTTTCCATTGGCTGTACTCATTCGCTCAACTCAACTCGGTAAATGATGTTCATTTTTTGGATTTTATGGGATCACAACCACCAAACTTTGCAAAGTTGCTGAGATTAGTTCCTTTATACGACTTAGAGACTTGGAACTGTGCTGCCAAGTCTGATTTTATGGTTTATGCATAGAATATAGACTTTTCTATATATAAAAATATGAATATTAACAGAATGGTTGATGCCAATACTGCCAACTTTCAATAAAGCTGGGGCATAGTAACTTTGTTTGATATTACCACGCCTTCTGTTATTTAACTCATAAACATGTATAGTAGAACTAGTATATTTCTCATAGTAATGTAGTGTATTTATACTGATATAGTATATTTCTCATAGTGATATCGAGTATTTATCAAAGCGATGTAGTGTATTTCTCATTGTCGCTACTGCCGTTTATAATCTGTTCTCATTGAAATTTGTGGCTTCTGTATTGGTGGCGTGATACCCACAGGCCAAAAATATCTGAAATCATTTTTCTTGTATCACATATCCTCATACCGCGTCTAGGCAGGATAGAATGATTGATATAACTGTTGACAGCTGAAAAATTGTGAGTGTGGAGCACCAGGCAATAGGTGACTGGGAATAACTGATGGAAAAAAATAATCATCATTTATCAGCATTACAGCACAAGGAGAATATTCGGAGTAGTTTGGCTGGAAAAACATGTTCATGCATGGAATAAAATTAAATTCCTTCATGTGTGTGGAAGGTGGGAGAGGTGCATTTCGTAAAATAATATTCATTTTACCTCGGAAAAGTGTGCTTGGTACAACAGTGAATGACTCAAGGACCTAAGGACCTGTAACGCAAACAAACAAATGCATACAATTTTGTTGTGGAATGTACGAGTAGAACAATCAAATACTGGAATATAAGTAATCTTCATTAGTATAGATAAGTTTATTGGAAGTCAGGGAATTTCATGAGAATATTTCCAACTGTTTACTAAAATTTATCTGAGCCAACCATGTGCGATCAAACTGACATGTCTCCAGAATAGTTAGCCCACTAGAAAATAACTACAGACCATGCCTTGTAATCAACAGATTTCATAGAGAGACTGAATATGAAATTTCCATTTATTCCAAGTCTTTTAATTAAGTGAACCGCCATGCCTTTCGAACAATAATGCAATGAATGACTAAAATTAGACCGATTTCTTAGTGTGTTGATCTTAAGACCCAGATTGTGGGTGGGTAAGACTTGAGCAATTAAATTATAAATGTGCCAATTTATTATACCCTGCTCGTCAACATACCACCAAAGAATGCAAGGTAAGCAATTCCTTCCTCCATCAAAAATACTACCAAAGCAATCACAAGCCAGGTAAGTCATTCCTTTTCTCATCAATACACCACCAAAGAAACCAAGGAAGGTAAGCAACTCCTTCTCCCATTACTATACCACCAAAGACATCAAGCAAAGTAAGCATTTCCTTACCTCATCAATACACCCATGGTCAAAAATTACCCCTCCAATTAATATACCACCATATACATCAAGCAAGGTAACCATTCCTTCCCCCATCAATATACCACCAAAGGAATCAATGGAGGTGACCAACTCCTGCTCCCATTACTACACTGCCAAAGAAATCTAGCAAAGTAAACATTTCCATACCTCCTCAATGCACCACCAAAGAAATCAAATAAGGTCAGAAATTCCACCTCCCATCAATATACCACCATGTAAATGAAGCAAGGTAACCATTCCTTCCATCATCAATGTACCACCATATAAATTAAGCATATAAGCATTTCTTTCCGTAATCAATACTTGCCCACAGGCGTCAAGAAAAGTAAGCATTTCCTTCGTGTCTATACATATATTATGTATAAAACATATCTCTAGGACCATATTGAAAGCAATTGGAGCAACTGAGATTGTGCTGAGAAAAGAAAGGTGGATGGAATCAATAGAGCCGTGGAACATGAAGATATTGTCCAAAGAAAGAATATATAGATAATTAATACATAATTATAAACAATCGTAGTATTTCCATTCGGTTTGCATATAGCTCTAGAGATATCTTTCTTTTGTAGTTTTAAGTGTTATTGCAGCCGAGTTTGATATTGTTACGAAATCAACACGCCATCTGATTGGTTGATGGTTTTAGGGTGAGCGTCGTTTCCAACCCCTAAAAATGCACACGCGAGAAGGCATGCGAAGCTGTGTTTGGAGGCTGGTTGAGGTTGTAGTCGCTTATATACCTCTTGCACACGTGACATCGGAATCAGTGAAAAAGTGAAAGTGACCAAGTGACCAAGTGAACATCGTAGTAGCAGCAGCAGTGAAATAGTGAGCGTGGCCGAAAGTGAACATCGTAGTAGCAGATTAGTTAACCAGTGGCAGGGGAAGTGATCATAGCCGAATCCTGTGAGTGGCAGCAAGCGGAGTGAGTGTCATATTAGCAACAAGAGTTAACAAGTGATTGTTGCAGAGCGATGTAAATAGAGAAGTGTGGTGTAACAACTGACTAACTGAAGCACACTATAAACGAAGACGATGTGTGAGAATCGAGCAAACTTTTAAAGCCAATAGTAAATTGGACGAATACTATTAAAGCCAATTGTTCTAACTCAAGAATGAATTGATTGCTTAATACACAATCCAGCGATACGAATCCAATTATTGAGCTTGGTAAAAATTATCAGAAAGGCAATTATGTAATATCTTATCTTTACAAGCTTCCTTTATTCGTTCTCTTTCCTACTTTAAACGCACTTTTGGATACTTTACTCGTTCTCTTTCATACTTTATTTGTTCTCTTGTCAACTTTATTCGATTTCACGACCCTTTATTTATTCATTTCCCTCCTTTATTCGTTCTCTAGACATCTTTATTCATTCTGTAGCTTATATTCTAGTGTCATTGGTTTGCTCTCTAGTTTAAAAGAAAAAAGGAGGTATGTGGGAGGATGAAACAGTACAAATGCACAAACATACGAGTATGTGAAAGGTTCAAATAAACCATCGACTGTTTCATGGAGTTCTCCTTGATTACTTCACAGATCTCTATAGTATAATGTTTTGTGAATATTTCCATTGTGAACATTGCCATTGTGGTTGTTGATTATATGTGGGCCTCAGTAAGCCCACACCATATCTTTGGATGGCTTTCGTTAAATTGATTTTTCGTCATTGTTATCAATCCATCAATGTTTTGTCAATCCATTTGATTTTATTTTGCTTTGTGTTCCTGCTTAAAGCAGAGCTATACTCGTATATAAACTTGCCATATCCTCATATACCCGTAAACCGAAACCTCTGCCTTGACCGCTTCACCATCTAGATACCACCTTCACCAAGGTCTGTTAGACCAAAATAGTAAATTAACTACGGTAGCCAAGGGTCAGGTGTGGTATTTTACCCTCATGCAGTATTAAAAGTGCATGTAATCACCACCTGCCTCCCTTTATACCAACACAAGCTCACCCCTATCGGTAGTTACTTAATTTGCATTTCACAATAAAATATTACAAAGCCTAAGTAGGTTGAAATTGAAGGAAATTCCGCACGTGTACGGGTAATTGCTGACGTGGCGGGAAGCCACAACATGTCAAACATGGTACCCCATCAGCCACACATAATCCACACACCTCACCTAATACGCCACGGCGGGAGTAGGCTACGCTGTAGGCCGCTTAAGCAATTCCCTTTTGTCGCTGTCACTGTCAGCGCAGAGTGGCGCCGCAGCCGCTACTCCGCAGGTGCTCATGTGCCCAACTAATTTCGGCTGCTTAAAAATAGCTCAGCTCAGCGAACATATTGCGTGCGGAATTTGCCACAGCCACTGAGACTACCAGTGGCACTGACAATAGCGGAGCAGCTGATAATAAAGTTCGCTGCTATTTAAATGTTTGTTACCGGCTCAAATAGCAACGGTAATTTATTTGTGCCTGCCAGGGATTGAGCACGTTGAGGGAGTTCTCAGCTTACTGCCAATTACGCAGAGGATTTCAAACTCAGTTCAGCCCAAATTGGAAGAAATCAATCCCTTTGGCTTCCTTACTACAGTAGCTGTATGGAGAGCCTCTCAGTTAGGTTGACAACATTATCCTTGTGTTCTTACAGAGCATGAAGCATCTTAATTCATCATGAAATGCTGACTTTGCATTTAATATCCTTTAGTTTGACTATCAAATGGGTCCAACGGAAAAATGCGTACCACGGAAAAATCATCATTAACATTTGCAAGTGGTGATTAGCGATGTTTGAGGGTGCATTAAAATGTATTTATTCCGGTCAAAGTCAAAATTAAGAAAGCGTAGTCGTATCCTGCGCTCAACATGCCAGGAGTGGCAATTAACGCCGAATTAATTTAAGTTTTATTAGCAATTCAAATGCCACGTGATAATTACTCAAGGACAGCAAAAAATGTCAGCTTTGCTAATGATATTGAGTGTAAAATTTGTCATCTTGGATTTAAGTTCTCTCGTGGTGTTTTGTGCTGGTGATACGATAAAAGCTTGGAAGACCGGATTTTTATTAGAATCTTAAAGCGAGCAAAAATTATACTAAATTAAATTGAACTGAAAGAAAGGTAAATGTTAAATGATATTCCGGAATTATATTGTGACAACTTGAAAGGTTACGCCTTCCCTCATACCGAAATATTCAGTAAATTCCCACATCACATTCCCCAAACAAAATCAAAGGATCCTTAAATTACGCCTCCATCATTCCGGAATATTCAGTAATATCCAACATTATATTCCCCCAAATAACATCAAAGGTTCCTCTAAAATTTCCAGGATCACTATATCGGAATCACAGGAGCAAAATAGTCTGCAACCCCTTTATACAAATAATGAAGTAGAAACTGTGCCTTCTCCTAACAAGCAACTGATAACATTAAAAGTTGTACAGACTAAAATGGAAAGTTACAATAAATAAATAGTAAAAAATCCGCCAGAGTCCTTCCACATACATAAAAAGTATATAATAAAAGCAAAGCTGGAATAAGACAATCAAGCCATCGATCTATATTTGGAACTCACAGAGTAGAATTAAATAATGTGACTAAATTATTAAATAAATCCTTAAAATATGCCACAACCCCAACAGATGCCGATATCAAAGTTTTTCACTCATTTGCATACTTTCCACATGACAAATTGTTACTAGTCACCAAATTCCTGACTCTTCGACTACATCATACCAATTTATGCCTTCAATGGCAGGTGTAGGATCCACATTCCCTCCAGGGAAGAATGGAAGGACGGCATCCCCCTCATGCAAAAGGGATTCACATCTACACAGATGTATCCAAGTTACAGAGTAGGATGGGAAGCGGTGTATTCTCAGAAGATTTGCATATTAACATGTCCTTGAGACGTCTCTACCACTGCAGCGTGTTTCAGACAGAGGTGGCGACTATAGAGGTAGCACTGTCTTGACTTAAGAAGAAGAAAATATCTGGACTAGATAATTGCATTCTATCCGACAGCCAAGCAGCTTTGGGCTCCAGGATTATCACCTCAACAGCCTTCAAAAGCTGCCGCAAATCTTTAGACGAAACAGCTAAGAAGACTCGTTTGTATCTAAGCTGGGTTCTCAGCCACAGGGATATTCCAGGGAACCTGTAAAGCAGATCAACTACCCCGTGAAGATACTAGCATACGGATTGAGCCAGACAAGACAAACCTCGGTATTCTTATTGCCACATTTAAGCTCTTAATAAATACAATATCCTTAGGCACAGGATGCAAAATTGCTAGGCAAACCTGGTATGAAATAAATGCTTAGCACTCAAAAGATGTACTATCTCTAATTGGACAAATTATATGTAAGATCATAATTGTCTTAACAGGACACTGGACCCTGGTTACTCACGCTAGTAGGCTAGGGATTGCCTCTAACGATTTCTGCAGGACTTGCATGGATGAGGAGGAGCAAGAGTCCATTGAGCACCTGTTATGCACGTGTACAGCGTTCTCCAGAAGGAGGCGCACTTTCCTGGGTGACCACTTTCTGGTGTCCTTGGGAGATATTTCAAATAAAAAGATTACCTCAATAAACTGCTTCATAAAAAGCTCTAATTGGCTGGACCTTTGAAAGGGTTTGGGACTTGTGTCTAATGTGGTATCACAAGCGGTCAATGATGGTCTAAGTGCGCTCTTCAGTCGACCGCTTTACCTACTTACTAGTCACCAAACACCTGATTCTAATACTAAAAACACCACCTGTAGGGTGAATATGTACTTTGGAATGAGCACGAAAAGTAACCATGTATTCTACTGGATAGCAGTGACGATTATGGCAGTACTGTGATGAAATAGTGTTCTTTATATTCCTGGCTATACATGAATAAATGTCAGATGCTATTAGGTATTAATAATAAGTCGCTGGTGAAAGATGATTGGTTGAAAGTTATTAGCGAAAATTTATGAGTGACAAGCAAATAGTGAAGAATAATTAGTTATAAACCTTTAGCCGCAAATCATTAGTGATAAGTCATTAGTGATAAGTCATTAGTGATAAGTCATTAGTGAAAAGTCATTAGTGATAAGTCATTAGTGATAAGTTACTAGTGATAAGTTATTAGTGAGAAGTTACTAGTGATAAGTCATTAGTGATAAGTCATTAGTGTAAAAAAATGTGTGATAAGTTTTTGGTGATATGTCATTATTGATAGGGCATTAGTGATAAGTCATTAGTGATAAGTCATTAGAGATAAGTCATTAGTGATAGCTCATTAGTGATAAGTCATTAGTGATAAGTCATTAGCGATAAGTTACTAGTGATAAATCATTAGTGATAAGTCATTAGTGATAAGTCATTAGTGATTAGTTACTAGCGATAAGTCATTAGTGATACAAACTTATTGATAAGTGTTTAGTGATAAGTCATTAGTGATAAGTCATATGTCATTAGTGATAAGTTACTAGTGATAGGTGATTGGTGATAAGTCATTAGTGATAAGTTACTAGTAATAAGTCATTAGTGATATGTCATTAGTGATAAGTCATTAGTTATATGTCATTAGTGATAAGTTATTACTGATACGTCATTTGTGATAACTCATTAGTGATAAGTTACTAGTGATAAGTCATTTGTGATAGGTCATTAGTGATACAAAATTAGTGAAAATTCATTAATATCAATTCAAATTCATTCATGATGTTACAAGTTTCTCCCATAGTATGAGGAATAAACTACGAGTCTAATGTACTCGTACTTCGTTGTAGACTGATTTTTAATAAAGAATGTTTAAAACAATAAAATTTCGAAATCTGTGAAAACAAGTAAGGGGTATGTATGCATCATGACGAAACCCAATTTCTCTCCCATATATTAAAAAATGACCTGGAAGTACCTTATTACAAACAGAATTCACAACACTGAAACAAGGATATTATTCCACTGACAGATGAAACAAGAAAATATGTTGATGAGAATAATACGACGAATAAAGTCTAACATAAGTATTAGATCTCTCAAGAATAAAGCACATAAGATAAGAATATAATAAACACAATGCTCCAATATTCTCTCTATTCCGAGAAATAAACCGAAGAAATAAAGTGAGATTACAAAGTTAAGAGACATCATAAATTTCGTTGAGGGATGTAGAAGTTTCCAAATGTTATTATAATGTTACTTTAGGGAATGGGAAAGATTGTTGGAAGCGAATAGTTCAACAAACCAAAAGATTACTATTAGAAGTGTCAAAGATAAAGAGTTCACATATTCCAATTGAAGACAGTCATGATAAGATTGTGAAAACAGTAGAATCCATGGAGATAGAGAGAGCGAGAAAGAGAAATAGAAGAGAGATTTTGAGGTATGTTATATACCAAGAGAACATGAAAACCTAGAATAATACAGAGTTCAAAGAGACAGAATAGACGAAGGCGTTTACAAAAGAATACATCCTTAGTGACTGATATGTTTGAATAAATAAGTCTATAGAAATAGTCAGATCAAACCAGAGTCATGATAAAGGAGATTCCATGTCCATGATAACTGTGGAATTATTAGGGCAAGTTTCAAGTATATGCAAGTAGGCCTATAATAACTTAGGTTAGGTTATATGGCTGTCCGAAGAGTCACTTAGGCCTAAAATAAGTTCAGTGCAAAAGAACAGATGGAACATAAGTAGTTCGCCAGTTGTGCTTTGTGCCCACTATAAATACTGCTGAG
Source organism: Clusia tigrina (assembly GCA_920105625.2). Lineage (NCBI taxonomy): Eukaryota > Metazoa > Arthropoda > Insecta > Diptera > Clusiidae > Clusia > Clusia tigrina. The sequence goes on from OV050030.1 coordinate 19,947,009, forward strand.
AATATATTGCAGTCCTTTATAGAACGGAGTATTTGACAAGTCAACTGGTTTTGTTCAGATTATTCATCTGCATTCCTTCTATGTCTCTTTTAGCAAAACTAGTTAAAATGTCATTGAAGTGTGATGGTGTGAACTGCCCCATAACGATTTATATCAGCAATTAACATTGTGGTAGTGTGTGATCCACCTCACAAAGATTTACTTACAGGAATTAGAAGCTACGTTACTGACTTTGGTTCACATTCTTACTAAGTTCAGTTCACATATCTGTGGAGTGAGTAAAAACGTGATCCTTGAGTAGGAAAGTGTGTAATAATTTCACAAATAAATCAAGGAAACTTTCTCTTATACAAAATCCTTTTAAAAATCCTTGTAGCTCTACCAACATAAGCAGTTACCGACTTATGCAGAGGGAGGCACTGTTGAAGGGAGTGAGGAATCAATGGATTGGAAAGCTTAAAAACGAATGTGCCTATTTCGTTAAAATTAAATTTACGACTGGGAAAAATGTGAACTTGCCACAGCGGAAGAAATGGATGAGCTATCATTAGGAAACAGAGATTGCATTACGCGGCAATTTGTTGAAGAAATATTTCATTCCAAGTCTTGATTTAATTGCCTGTTGATGTACTTCATCATTTTTTGCATATCCTTTTGTTCTGATTCGAATTAATGGCGGTAATTTATTGTGAACATTTTGGGGAACTCTTCGTGTTGGTGTTTATTTTATCCTTAATTGGGTAATTTTCTGTGCTCTGGAATAACTTCGCTCCTAGTACGAGTATGACTGACGCCATGAGCTTGAAAATATGAAAATTATAATAGGATGGGAATAGCGCACCATTGATTTTGAAGGCAGAACAAAATTCTCCGCACATTTTATACAAATTGGAGCACTCACGCGAAGCGCCACAAATTGAGTGCACACAACAAGTCAGTGAAGTGGGACTGATTATTGTATGTTAACAGGGCTCCGCTTTGTTTCTAATGTTAGAAGGAGTCAATATTTAGAGTCTACCTCGGAAAAGAGCAAACTTATAATAGAAATGCAACGAATGACCGTAGTTGAGTCCGTTACATCTGCTCTGCTTCCTCTGGGTTTCATATCATTCATGGTGGAATTAGCGGTTGTGGTCATAAGGAACGATTCACTTATTTTTTGTTGGTGTTTTGTGTGAAAATCCACACTGTCTTGGCCTAGCATGAATGAAAGCAACATCAAAAGCGAGCAAGTTATCATAGAAGTATAAAACGAGTTGACAAGAGTAGAGAACACCACGATTTTGAGTGGATTCACCACGATTCTGAGTGGATTCAACACGATTTTCAGTGGATTCATGTACAACGTCCGTTTGCTTTATTTCGCTGCTTTGCCGTTTCACGTTTAAGTTTCCTTACTCTGTATACTCTGGACAAGAGTGACTCTGAGCAAGTAGAGAAACACCAGGGGAGCAAAATAAGTGGCCATATAAAGAGGAAAATTTGCTGTCACTCAGAATCTGTCTTTTTATACACGTTTTAATCGTTGCGAAATCTCTTTCATAATGTGTTCAAAGAGAATTTGCCACTTTAATAAATACTCTTTGATGTGTTTACGTGTGTGTGAGTGTGTTTCAAGAGTGAGACGACTATTTGTCTCTCCTCTTCTTCAACTATTTCATAACGATCGTTGCGTGTCATCGTTATTTACTCACAATTCGTCTGCTTTGCTATTTTCGTCACTCAATTGTACGATTGTTGGGTGTTATGAGAAGATGACGTCACATCATAGGAGCGTGTATGAATACAACTGTTCTATTCGGTACAATTGTGTGGTGCCCTTGAATCAGCTAATAACGAAAAGTGGGGGATTCATACAAAAATTAGCTTTTACCCAACAATGGTACAGACCACTTTCAACATTCAGTATACTAACTATAGTTGGGGATATGTTTTGTATACTCTTTTGATATTCTTCCAACTAATATTGATTTATTCTTTATTTCTATAATAAGTCTCTTCATTTAGATTGCTTATAGTTCTCAGAACTAAGTTCTCTTTTCGGACTTTCAAATCATCTTCAATCTTTTCGTTTTTTTTTCAAATCAGAGAACATTTTCGTCATTATTTCAATTCCTTTCCTCGTATTCTGACCATCTTCTGACTATTCTCTATCTAATGGACCTTGTGTATAGAAAACGATATAATAAACTCCTACAATAATGGTTACTTCTCTCATTTCACCCATTGCTCCATTTTCATTTTTGAATCTTCTTTAAATTAGAATATCTCAGATACCTCTCTCCAAGTATAGAATTACCCTACTACCCTGGTTGACTAACAGCAGACTTAGTCCAAAATCAGCCCATTGTGATAGACCTTTCTTAAGCTTTTGTAAACACTTCCACAAACTGATTGAACTATTGTTCACATCATCAGCATTAAACATCGTCTCCCGGGACATATTACAATATTCCTATAGAAAGAGAGCGGCCTCATTATAATTGACACAGACTACTTAATTTTTAGTCATTTCCAGGACAAGGAAAATGCATCTAGACGCACTCTTGACGGCTTTTCACATTCTGCGTTTAATAATTCCCCATAAAGTTCCACAATTTGTTTTTTATGTGCTCTTGAAGCTGTTCCACTTCGTGCACTTAACTTTATGTGTATTTTACCTGTAATAAGTGTTCACCTTTTCCTGCAAAGTATTCTCCAAGCCATTATGTCTACGCCATTCAATCTTTATAGCTAAATGTCTTCGTGAGAGGTACTGAATTTGTATTTCCTCTTTGAGCCTCAAAGAAAATGAGCTCAGACAGGTTAAAAGCATAAAATACGAGTATGTAAAGGCAGCCAAATGGTAAAATATTGTGAACCACCCCCCAAAGGCTTCGCCATAGAATTTAAGCGCACACGGTTTTGCTCTTCGATAAAACATTAAATATATTTATGGCCAAGTGAGCACAAATGTAAGCCTTTCCACCACTTTCAGGTGGCACCTTAGAGTGTGAGAAACGTGGTGTTTATACGAGAAGAGGTCAGTTGGAAACGGGGGATGAGCATGCCAAAAGGTGCCTAAATGAAAAACTGAAGTAGTGGCACCCAAGCGACTCAGTACAAACTTGAGTGGGTATTCATGAGAAACAAAGGATTGGCCACTCTCCCTCCGTTGCTTTCATTTTTTCTCTATCCTTCCAAACAGCCAATTAAAGTTCATTGACCCTGAAGAAATGACCATATTTCCAAGCTCGTTGCCTTTACTTAAGAATTCATGTTCATATTTAATTTGGTGGCCTCGCAAAAATGTCATTCGGTTTCACACTTGCCACACAATTTGGCACACTTGGAACACACACACACAGACAAATACATACACACCATACCCACACTCACTCATAATTCCATCTTCTTGTCTGTCTTGTATCAGTTTCTGTGACTGGGAAACTTTTATCACCGAATGCTGATGTGATGGTCTCTGCAGGGCTACAACAAAGGAGCGCGAACCGCACGGTTTCACAGGCGCAAAAGGCATAACAGATGCACACGCAGAGCCAAGCATGAATCTTCAGAAACACCGGGCGGTAAACCTTAATAAAAAACCGCATTTCCATTAATATTGCAGAAATATGAAACGACACAAGAATGATGAAAACACCACGGTAACTGAACCCAAGAAATGGCAGGGAAAATATGAGTACAATAAATTATTAAGCATTTTGAAGCGGGACCGTGTGAAAATATCTTTCAGTACGAAGAAGGAAGATCGAAGAAGTTTAAAGTATACAAACATTTCAGTTGTCGAGGGAGGTGAGTTGCCTTTTAGTATAAAATCATCTTTTAAAATATGAAACAACAAACTAACAAAATACAGTCCATTAAAGATCCCAAAGGCCAATCAAACCATTCCTTAGCAAACTGCAATTAAAAGGTAGAGCAGAGGTATGGTTAAACATTTTCGGGCATTCCTGTGTTCATTATTTCATTGGACTGGCCAACGCGAAAGTAAAACTGTTCCACCGATAATCAACTTAAGTTACAGGGTTCAAAACCATCGACAAGTATTTCTAGCTTAGGCCAATTTAGTCATGATTACATCTGAGGGTAAGAACAATCTTCTCCAATTCTTTACGCGACATTCCTGGCAACGGTTCTAAGAAAAACAGTAACGAAGTTGAAGATCCCAAACATATTTCTCATTTATGGGTACCATCGATAGACCACTCAGTAGTAACTGCGTTGGAGTGGGCTACAACCCGATGTGAAAACCCCAATAATGTGAAACTTTGTTGTCATCAATACAATGGAGAATGACATAGCTTCAATGGAGAAGTAAAACTGAAGACGAAGAACCCAGTAATCTGAATATTGGTTGACGTCGGTTCAATTGAGAAGTAAAGCTAAAGACGAAGAACCCAGTAATCGGAATATTAGTCGAGATCGGTTCAATTGAGAAGTGAAACCAAAGACCATGAACGCATTAATCTGAATTTTGGTTGATATCAATTGAATTAAGAATAGACCCCACTACGAAGACCCAAAAGTCTGAATATTGGGTGACATCGGTTGAATGGAGATGTAAAATCCAAGACGAAGATCCCAATAATCTGAAGATTGATTAACGTCGGTTCAATTGAAAAGTGAAACCAAAAGACAAAGAGCCCACTAATCTGAATATTGGTTGGCATCAGTTTAATGGAGAAGTGAAACCCAAGACGAAGATCCCAACAATCTAAATCTTGATTGACATTTCAATGAGGAAGTGAAACCCAAGATGAAGAGACAAAGAATCTGAATGTTGGTTGAATGTTGGTCGAGGTCGGATCAATGGAGAAGTGAAACAAGAGACGAAGAACCCCACAATCTGAATCTTTGTTGAATGGAGACTAGAACCCAAGATGAAAAACCCATTGGTTGACATCAGTGCAAGGAGGATGTCAATCCCAAGTCAAAGAACCCAGTACTATGAATATTGATTGATGTCGGTTCAATGTATAAGTAAATCACAAGACGAAGATCCCAATAATCTGAATCTTTGTAGACATCCGTTCAGGGGAGAAGTAACATCCAAGATGAAGAACCTAACAATCTGAATATTGGTTGACATTGGTTCAATAGAGAAGTGAAACCAAAGACGAAGAACTCAACAATCTGATTCTTGGTTGGCATCCGTTTAAGGGAGAAGTAACACCCAAGACGGAGTACCCAAAAATCTGAATATTAGGTGACATCAGTTCAAGGAGGATGTTAACCCCAAGACGAAGAGCCCAATAATCTGAATATTGGTTGACGGCGGTTAAATGGAGAAGTAAAATCAACGACGAAGAACCTAGTAATCTGAATATTGGTTGAAATCAGTTCAAGGCGGAACCTCAACGAAGAACCCAAGACGAAGAACCCAACAATCTGAATCTTTGTAGACATCAGTTCAAGGGAGAAGTAAAACCCACGACGAAGAACCCGGGAATATTCGCCTATTCTGGGATCCATACCTTTGTTTGGTGGACAACAAAGTGAAACCTGCTTTGAGGTCCTTCTATTACACACCAAAGACCCTTGCTCCTATCTAATGATTATACTTCTTCATGTTAAAAAGTGTTTACCTGACTCTCTGGTAGATCTGGTAATATACATGTCAGCACATACTTGCAGTAATGGGTGATATACCGAATCCCACGACCTTTGGAGCAGCAACGTCTTTGAAGTTTTTGGTCCAGGAACAACTCTAAGTAGCTATCCAATGCTGATGTGTGGCGCTGGTATCCATGAGTTTATTGACTTCACCTTACTTTGAAATTAATTCTCTACAGATACGAATGTATTCATTCTAATTTCTGGAAATTTTTCGCTGAACCAAGCATTCATGACCATCGTCAAGAAACCTCCAAGTGTGTGTCATATTCAGTCACTAAAATCCCAAAAGTTCAGGCAACTAGCAATGAGTACTAGAAGGCATACTCCTTTCTCTCTTGTGGAACCATTCAGAGACAGGAATATGTGTCAGTTTCCATTTGTATTATGGTCGATTTATGAATAAGGGATCACAATGCATATAGGACTAGTTTGGGTACAGTGATGTTGTCGACACTGTTTCTTTATAGAACTCGAATGTGTCACGAGTGTCGTTGGTGGTAGTGGTGACCACAGACAACATTTTCAACTGAGTTTCTGGGTAGCAAGGCTCCCAACAAAGAGAGAAGAATTTGCTCAGCTTCCAAAAGGCCGCACTTAAGAATTTTCCGGGCCTTCCTAAGAAATCTGCGAGAATCATATTGAATCTCAACTGCACTCAAATGAAGGAACTGATTACCGCTTCGTTTCACACGTGGACCACCGGCATACTAATTACAAGTACATTAGTCGGTTTGCCAATAGAGGCCATTTCTTTAGTTCCTCAGTTCAACAGAGCGCTGAACAAACACAAACAAACTGCAGACAAGTGCCTTCCTTCAATTAACATTTTCATAATATTTCCCCACCGTTCCCTGCCATTGCTTCCCTTTTGTTGGGTTTCTTTCGTTTTGCCTGCTCAAATTTTGGTGCTTGGCAGCATGGCGCAAGGAAAATGCGCGTCTCGGCTGCACTTGACTGCAAATGCAGATTTCCGCGAAAAGTGATGAATGCTCGGGCCGCATGGACGGTTTTTGATGTTCCACAGTAAACGTGCGGCAGAGGCAAATTAAAATTCTGGCCGCCATAAATCGTGCAACAAGCAGAATTACAAAATTCCTACACTAATTAGACATCACGTAATTTATTCGTGGCGCATCATGCTACCTCAACGCTTTCATTGCATTTATTTATGTAAGACTGCTCAGTTAGGACTGCAAAAGCCAACAACAACACCAAAAAGAAAGAACACAAATGAAATTGAAATAGTTTCATTGAAATTTATGTTCAATGCTTGTTTAGCCCACTTCGCGGTTTGATTGAGTAGACAAATGAATAAGAAGGAAAAAATTTATGAGCTCGCAGTTTAAAAAGAATTATTTGCGATATTTTTGTTGAAAATAATTCTTGAAAGGCGCGGTAGACATACAAAAGAACAATGAGGCGGATCGATGATGAAGGAAGGTGTTCGAGGAGATCGCTTGTTAAAACTATTCAAGGAAAAATAATATTTACTTTCCATTTCGGTCATTAAATTGTGGCTTCAAGGAAAAAGGTCTCTAAATTGCGGCTGTCATTCCGCAGAAATTCGAAGGAAATTTCAAGAAAATTCTAAGGAAATTTGAAGGAAATTGCTGCAAAGAGTGCAAGTGCGGTGCTGGAATATATAAACCACAAGAAAAACCAGTACTGGGTTTATTGAAAATCGAAAATCTGTTGAATCGCCACCGCCAAGGTCTGAAAAATGCTTCTTTTCTTATCGAAACGATTTTCAATAAACCGAGTATTGGCTTCCCTTCGTTTATAAATTTATTCCAGCTCCGCTCTTCCACATTTTGCCGCAATTTCCTTCGTATTTCATTCGAATTTCAATCGAGTTTCCTTCGAATTTCCTTCGAATTTCTGCTGACTTACAGCCTCAATTTAGACACCTTTTTCCGTGAAGTGTCTCACAGTCGATTTGCTCTTATACTTACAACAAAGGATCCAACTTTCTATGTATAGTACGTGCTCCACTCTTCTTATTAAGTTTTTTGAATAAATATACCTCAAATAAGTGAGTTGAATGTGTCATCCGAGGTATCAATACTTCTACAACTAGAATCAAATGGTATTTGGAATAGTAAGATTTCAGGCAGCCTTCCGAATCGAATTACTAGGTCACTATGCCAAGTCAAATGTAATGTCACCCAATCTTTCATTACCTCCTCCCATATTAAGTCCATAAGAGGAATCAGTTAATTCACTCTCAGTTATATCCATTATATTATCACATTCATGTTCATCAACTGATTCTTTAGAAGCATCATATACCAGCACGATAGTGTTTAGGATCAACAACTTCTGGTACTGCCTTCATTGATAATTTCAATAAACCCATTATAACTCTCTAATTCTTCAAACAATCTACAGACCAGGATCTAAGCAATGTAGTGTAATGCAGAAATTATCGAATCAACTGGAATGATGGTCATCATATTAACAAAATATCATATTGAACAACCGTCGTGCCCAGATACCTGCGATAAAGAAAATAGCAAAGATCTCAAAAGAAAGAATATTTCACATGTTGGAGTAATACTTCCACATGGAAAACTCTATAGACATATTGGATGCTACGAGTAGCTTAGAATCGTTTAAGTTGATCTGGTGAATCCACCACACTAATCACTGAGGAGGATGAGGAAAAGTGTCACCTGATTGGGCCCATGCAAGATATCAGAAATAGTTCACATCATATGAATAATTCACATCCTGGAGGAACACTTAGACATGGAAAACTCTATAGACATAATGCATGCTACGAGTACTTTACTCAGAATCGATTTAGCTGATCTGGTTTATCCACTACACTAATCACAGAGCAGGATAGGGAAAAGTATAAAGTTACTGTGCCCATTACAAGATATCAGCATTGTAAGTGTTCTTAAAGATCTCAAAATAAAAAAAAGTATTTCACATCCTGGAGGAATACTAAGATATGAACACTCTATCGACACAATATGTGCTACGAGTACTTTAGCAGAATTGGAGGCTGATCTGGTTGTTCCACACCAATCACTGAGCAGAACAAGGAAAACGTTCAATATATTATAGCATTTATAATATTTGAGAATCATCATTTTCGTAGAAATGGGACTTTCTGTCTGAGACTCTTCTGAAAAGTTTTCTATTCGAGACACGCAGTGAGTTTCCAACATAATTTGTTCCAAGACTAATGAACTCTCAACAGAAACAGACATCACTGAATTAATGCTTGTTGACAAAGCAGATGAGCTCAAATGCATTATAACTGGAAACAAAATGGAACTGGAAATGTATGAACATCGCTACAATCTAGAAAGGAAAAGAAAAGCACAACCCTCTCACTGAAAAATTTCCAAGGAGGCAAGAGCGAAACAAAAATGTCATCTACATAGAATTATGAAGGTCCTTTTAACATTTTTCTATGACTACAATGGAATTATTCAACTTGAATACCTGATTAACGAATAGACAAAGTGGAAAGAGAATGAAGAGTGCTAGCTTCGACTATTTTAAACAATTTGGGGTGAAGTAAAGTGAATAAAATGACCAACAAAGTGAATATAAAACTGGTCACTTCTGCACTATGACAACGGATCATCGCGTACATTGCTTTAATTACCCCATAATTCTTGAATTGGCATAATTATTGAATAGTTCTTGAAATATCACACCTCTCTATTATTGAGACATATCTCTCGTGGACGTCATTCCAGGCCCTCAATTCAAAGGCCAATCAGAGAACAACATTGTTCAACTATATTTTAAATGTCACAGGAGGAGCTCGAAGGGATTCCCAAAGAGCGATTCCTTCTACATGGAAGTAAAGAGTTCGTTGCCAAAAGCTCAAAACTTAAAAGGGGGGTTAATTTGAAGGGAGCCAGAACATTATAAATTTTCGTCGACTTTGTTTCATGATGTATGCTAATGAGGTGTTGATATGTCTCAACTAGAGAGGAATGCGTTATTACTAAATGCATCTGTGAATCAAGGATTATAATAACCATGATTGTGGGTTATTAAAAGTCCTGAATACTACTGATAACGATACTGTTGGTTGGTTGATGATGACCAGTAGCCACAATAGTGACTACTGGTCATTGACAATATACTTAGCATACTAAACTCCTTGGGGGGGTTAAGACGGTAGCATATGCGTACGAAGTGGTGAAAACTTTATCAGGCATGTTTCTCATCGTAATAAGTGATATTATGCAAAAGGGTGGTGAACAAAACTGAATTCCTGAACCATACGATGTGGACTAGTTGTGAATTCGGAAAAGACAGAAATGATACACTTCATTAACAATACCAAAATTCCGATCTTTAAGCATCCGACTCTTAATGGACGACAGCTAAAACATGCAGAGAAGGCCGAATACTTCGGTGTTGTATTGGATTCCAAGTGAAATTGGAGAAGCGATCTAGAGCTACGGGTTAGGAAGCCCTATGTAGCCTTCTACTCATGCAAAGGAATGTTTGGAGCAAAATGGGGAGTACGTCCCTATATCATTTATTCGATGTACGAAGCAATCGCTGTGTCCAATACTCACTTACGGCTCAATAGTTTGGTGACCGGCGCTAGATAAAGGCTATATTGTTCAGAGACTCAGTAGAGTCCAAAGAGCAGCTGGCGCCGGCATTGCGGGGTACCTGCGAACATGTCCCTCGGAGGCACTTAATGTAAGGCTACATCTTCTCCCCATTGACCTTTACATTAAAAATTTGGCCTGCAATAGTGCACTAGGGTTAAAAGCGACAGGTTGCTGGGCTGAACGACCATATGGTCATGATAGGGTGCTATATGCAATTCCGGGGGAATTAACACAAATAACAACATACTACATAGTACGACAACTAGACTTTAAAAAGGACTTCACCGATAGATTTCCCTCAAGACAAGAGTGGTCAAGGAGACAATTTGAAACGGAATATGATATACAGATGGATCTTGGGTAAGGCGGTGGGGTATTTTCAACACATATTAACATAAATTACTGCACACGCCTACCTGATGAGGCTACAGTTATTCAGGCAGAAGTACTCGCAAGGCGTGTCGCAAATTACCCAATACATCAGAGAAGGACATAGAAGCAAGATTGCCATTTTTGTGGACAGCCAGGATGCTATAAACGCTCTACAGTCAAACATTATCAACTTCAAGCTAGTCAGACTGTGTGGGGAGGAACTTAGGTCGCTAAGTCTTCATGTTGACATAACAATCATCTGGGTTCCAGGCCATAGATCAATGAGGCCAGTCACGGTGAAGTTTGTTACTGATCGTAGTTGGCGTTGTTATTGATCGCTGATACCGGCTTAAAGATGAAAAAGAACTACATTTGCTTCACATGGTATGGTGGGGTAAGCAAAATTTCATTTGGGGCCTACTTGAACTAATAACAAAATCACAAGAACTTTAGTCAGATCACATAAACTTACCAAGATATCAAGTATCCATAGAGTATTACGTTTGCTGGAAATAATACTTAGAGGCATACGAAGATATACGAATACAAATTAATCTTTAAATTCATTATAGCTTTACATGCTTAGAGTCCAGAGTTTTAGTTACTTAGACTCCTATGCCAGTATTTATTATATTGGTCAATCAATTTATTATCTGATTATTAACTAAATAAATAAATATTTAAATCCTTATAAAAGGATTCTATAAAATTCAAAGACCTATAAAGCCTCTAAAGATCTCTCATGATATGCAGCTCAATCGCGGGAAAAAATTGGTGATGCAATCCCAAGATCTTGCTGTGGATGATCATGATAGTACTCGCAAGGAGCGCTTATGGAGCGGTTCTGTGGGCTAAGAAAGCAATACAACTAAACTTTGCGCAAACACTAGCTAAGATGCAAAGGCTTGCTGGCGTCTGTATAACTGGGGCTGTGAGAACCTTTTCTACTGCCGCCCGGAACGTCATACTGGAACTTACACCCCTACACATTGTAAGGAATCTCTAGCTGGGGTACGCTCAGTCTTCCCAGAGTCCTGTACAATATTTATTTTATTGACCTTAACACAACACGTTTGATGGAGTTTGTTTTACTTTCTTTTATTATTCAGTAAATTATAACTTCATCTTAAACTAATTATAACTAAATCCTGTATACTCTCCGCTTCGTCTAATTGCAGTGAAGTGGGGTAGTGGCAGACGTAGAAGCAATAGATGTTTTGAAGTTAAACGCCGGTTAAAACCTCGCGTTTACTTCGCTTAAGGTGGAGCACTCTCTTACGTGGTAGTGATGTCGGTTAAAACCTCACACCACCAATCACGTAAGAAGTCTCAAAAGTCTAAATTGAAGCAATAGTTGCTTTGAAGTTAAACGCCGGTTAAAACCTCGCGTTTACTTCGCTTAAGGTGGAGCACTCTCTTACGTGGTAGTGATGTCGGTTAAAACCTCACACCACCAATCACGTAAGAAGTCTCAAAAGTCAGGAACTGTCTGCCGTGGTCGCCACTGTCCGCGAACACTATACCCACTTACTCGCTGTTGTCGCCGCTGCTGTTGAAATCGCAAGAGAGAGAGCCTGCTCGTCCGCTGTTGTCGCCGCCGCTGTTGTCGCCGCCGCTGTTGAAATCACAAGAGCCCTCTGTGCACCGGCCTTTTATACCTTTTTTTATGCGAGCATCGACAAGTCCCGTATTTCGGCACTGTGCCGTGTTCGCGCATACGGAATTCCCGTATTTCGGCGTTGTGTCATGTTCGAGCATAACCACGTGTGGCGTAGGTTGGCTACATGTGCTCGCATGGTGTTGGTATATGGTGAGGGCGGTATTTTGTGTGACCTTAAATTGTTACAAAATTTAGGTCTTCACAACATATTTGTGGAAACACAAGAGAAGAGGGCTCTGTATATAATGAGGAGCGCCGTAAATGGTCCTTCAAATCTCATCGGGCGTCAGATGGTCGAAACATTAACAAAGGCCATTCCAGACATCTGCATACCGAAAGACTTTACAAACACGCGCTACAGCTCACTAAGTTGTTTATAACAGAGTGGAGTTACAAAAATGCATGGAGAGGTCTCAGCTAAACCTACAGGTTAGATCAGTCCACGGTCACCTGGTACACCAACGGATCTCTCACATACTCGTAAGAGAGTTCTGGCCCGGGGGTATTTGGTCCAAGATACAAATACTCTGAATCCCTAGGGAAATATGCTACCATCTTTCGGGCGGAAATCAGCGTTTTTGAGACATGTGCACATTTCAGCAATGAGAACGGATGTGAGCTTAAGAAAATTACCATCCTATCGGATAGCCAAGCGGCCATTAGGACACTTACCTCTTATCAGGTAAATTCGAAACTGGTATGGGAGTGCATTAAAAAGCTTAATGCTTTCGGCTCATGCAACAAAGTCACCATTCTATGGGTTCCAGGATATACTGGCATAGAAGGGAACGAGATTGCCGACGAACTTGCAAAGAAGGGGCTGCAACACCCTTTATTGGCCCAGAACCCTTCTGTGGTGTAGGCAAGGGCAAGCTGTTCAACCAGCTTGGGATCGATGAAGGACACCATAGGCACAAACACTGGGTTAACATACCAGGCCTAAGGGTATCAAAGAGTCTGCTAGGGACATACCATATAAAAAGATTCGAATCACTCTTCAATCTTTCTAAGAATAATCTTAGGATAACAGGCCTACTCACAGGACACTGTAAATTGAACTCACATATGGTGAGGATGGGGGCACCTCGAAAGGCTCCTGCAAATTCTGTATCGAGGAAGCTGAGACGTCTTTGCATGTGCTGACACAATGTTCGGCTCTCTTGCACACCCGCAGGCTCTGCTAGTGATGTGAAACCTCTAAAACCAAAATCTGTCATCACGTTTATCCAGAAGGTAGGACTCAAAGATGTACTTTGAACCTCTGATGGGGGCACAATAGACCGAAAGGGCGCGGTACATAGAAACAAAAGTGTCCTTAGAAAAAATTTCCCCTTCTCTCATCCATTTAAGCTTGAAGTGTTGTGAATAAATTAGGTCCAATGGCATCACTTAATATCATTGCCGTAAGCCCACAAATAAACATTCCTACTGAACCAATTGTGCGTCTTCAGTGGATTTAATGAGCAAACACTCTTGTCCCATCCTTCGCTGCCATTGACTGTAATTGCGCTTATCAACCGCACTTAAAATTGATACTTAAAATTGGCACTTGATTCAAATTGGCAGCTAATTTGCTATGAGACTGGCCCGACCTTGTGGAACGAGATACGAACACAGCTCCACTAAAACAGCAGCAAGGAAAAGAGCTACGGCCAGCGGCCAGGATGAGTGAGTGAGCCAGAGTAGAGACCCAGAAGCTGCCAAATGCACCGAACTCATTAATTTTAACGCGTTGACTGTTTAAAGTGTCGCCGAATTGAGTGCGGGAAGCGAAGCGGAACGAATTTGCGCAAATAAATTGGCATTGAAGTGGGCGGCGCGGAAATTCCACGCAAATTGCAGATTAATGGGACTCGGAATGGTGGCGGCGGCGGCCCATCAGCGAATGCGGCGATGCAGAAGTGATGTGCACAGAGACATGGAAATAATTCCTTTGTATAATTTTTTATTTATTAATGGAATTTTTAATATTCAACATTAATTTTAATTTGATGAATGAATGGAAAAAAATTAATAATGAATTTTTGAGACAAAACAGAACCGTGAAAAATGTGGAAAAAATGTTGCTAATTGCTTTATGCTCTCCTCCTTCGCTTCCCTCGGGATTCTGTCGGCGAAATTACTTTGGATGTCGTCAAGGACGAAATTGAATGAAATGAAATTAAAATAAATCTACATGATTTATTCGCTGCATGAAATGGTGGGAAATTAAAATTGTGTTCCCCCAAAATCGCACGTGGCTAATTTTATATGTCTATTTATTTAGAGCTCCATGCATGTCGTGGCAGCATTACTGGAAATGGCAGATATTACCACAGCACTTCTGCTTTCACTCCAACAAAATGACAGACTCTCAGATAGGAATGTAGAAAAATTTAATTAAGTAAATAAATGAGAGATTTTTGAATGCTGACGGTGCAGACACTACGCTTAGTACAAGATTTCAAGGACACTAATATCTTGACGTGATGATTCAATGGAAAACTACTTAGAGCACTCTCACTCATATAGTGAGCTATCACGTGAGTCATAACCATGATTCTGATTGATACACAGCCACTTAAAATCTTTGAACTGTTTCTTGACTCAAATGCGTTTATATTGATGAGTGTGAATCGGCATTCTTTTGCTTCCAATACTCCACTTCGAAGGATATTCTAATATACCCAAACAGGTGGTGAGTGTGAATCGGCACTCATTTGCTTCCAATACTACACTTTCAAGAGCTTTCTAATATATCTAAACAGATGGAATTATCAATGTTGATACTTGTAAATTTTATAGAAAGTAATTGGAGTGATATGTCACTACAAGGGAAGTAGAGGGAGTTAAATTCTATCCATTGTCATTTATTGTCCTTCATTATCCTTCATTGTCCCTTATTAGCCATCAAACTAGTACCGAGTGGAACTTCATATTGTGCATTTAGATATGGTTTTCATTGGTTTTTGCACCAATTTGTATATTCTGTAAAACAATCCACTTTCCCGACTCAAAATGCTGAACTACTGTGCTTGAAATAGAAATGGAAAAGAGTTCAATGCGATTTCTAATTGGCTAGCAGAAAAACTGTTAAGACACTTATAAATGAGGATATAAAGGATGCATTTAAATGTGTATCTGCAAAATTTTGTTTATATATGGAAAAAACGCAGTAGGATTGTTCTCAAACAGGATCGTTGTGGAAATTTCATAAATTGTGTGAAAAGCCACACATTTTATATACTACACTCACAATGTAGTTCAAAATGCCTATTATGTGTCTTTAATGTTGAAAAGGAGGTGTGGCAGATATTACCAAGACCACATAATATTGATCAATATCACTACCTAAGTCGATTGCGCTATGCGTTTGTATATCTCTCTTTCGTTATGTATTTTTTTATATTTTTATATATTTTGGTCTTTTTGTATGACTGTCTGCCTGCATATCTCTCTCTCTCTCTCTATTTCTATTTCTCTCTCTCTCTCTCTCTCTCTGTCCATCTGTCTTTCGTGTTGCCTCTCTTTCTGTCTCTCTATATTTCTGTCTGCTTGTTTGTCTCCCTGTCTATATATCTCTCTGTTTATATATCTTTCTGTTTATACATCTCCGTGTTTATATATCTCTCTGTCTGTCTATCTATGTTACTGTCTTTTCTTCTGTCTTTCTTTCTTTATACCTTTTTTTATAAATATGTATCTGTCTGTTTGTTTTTAATCCCTGTCTGTCTGTATGACAGTTTATTCTGTCGTTATTTGTGTCACTCTTTTTTATTTCAGTCTTTCCACTTTTTCATATATCTTTCAGACTATCGACATTTCTGTCTTTTGTTCTGTATTTCTATCTTTCTGTCTCTATGTCTATAATCTCTGTCTGGCTGTCTCTCTGTCTAACTGCTTATCTACTTTCCTGTATTTCATTCTATGTTTCGTTATGTCTTTGTTTTATCTTTCTGTGTGTCTGTCTGCCTGTCTCCCCTTCTCTCTTTCACTCTCTGTCTATATCACTTTGTGCCTGACTATTTATCTATCTATTTTTCGTTTTGACTCTCTTTCTGTTTTTCTTATTTTATTTTATTTGTCTGTATTCTATCTTTTTATATTACTCTCTGTGTATCTGTCTATCTATTTTCCTCTTCTTTCTAAAGGGTTTTCCAACAAGATGTGTTATTTTGAATCACCCGGTATTTCGGTAGCTGTCACTTTTGAAGCTTTTATTCTTTGACATTTGACAAGTAGAAACTACGCCAATAATAAAAATGGAACGATACATACTTCCACAACGCATTGAAATTATTAAAATTCACTACAAAAATGGTGAAAATCTTGCAGTCACAGTTCGCAAAACTAAAGCATTTTTGGGTCGTCGTGAAGCACCTTGTCGGACCGCAATATAGAAATTGGTGGAAAAATTCGAGCTGTTGGGACAAGTTAGTGATGTGAAGAATAAAACCCGTGCACGTCGCTCAAGAACAACTGAGAATATTGCTGCTGTAGCCCAAAGTGTTGAAGAAAACCGAGGTTTGTCCATTCCTCGTCGTTCTTTGGAATTGGGCATTCCACAAACGTCATTACACCGTATTTTGCATACAGACTTGGGTCTTAAGGCTTATAATATTCAGTTAACACAAGAACTCAAGCCGGCCGATCATCAACAACGTCATGTCTTTGCTGATTGGGTCCTTGAAATGCATGAAAATGATCCGGAATTCCAACGAAAAATCATCTTGACTGATGAGGCCCATTTCCACCTCGGTGGCTACGTCAACAAGCAAAATTGTCGCATCTGGGGCTCGGAATACCCAAGAGTTACTGTTGAAAAGTCTCTCCATCCTCAACGTGTGACTGTTTGGTGCGGTTTATGGTCCCGCGGGGTCATTGGACCTTACTTTTTCGAAAATGAGTTTGGATCAACAGTTACGGTGAATGGATTGCGCTATCGAGAGATGATTAATGATTTTTTATGGTCGGAGTTGGATGGTATTGATCTGGACAACGTTGACTTTCAACAAGACGGCGCTACGTGCCACACAAGCAACGAAACCATTGCTCTTTTACGGGAAAAGTTTCCGGACCGTGTTATCTCTCGAAGAGGTGATCACAATTGGCTACCGAGATCTTGTGACTTAACAGCTTGCGACTTCTTTCTTTGGGGCCACGTGAAAGATAAGGTCTACGCCAACAGCCCAGCGTCGATTCAAGACCTCAAAGATAGAATTCGTGAGGCTATCGAGGACATAGGGCAGCCACTTTGCGATTTGGTTATGGAAAATTTCATTAAAAGGCTATGGTCCTGTAAGCGTGGTCGTGGTGGCCATTTGGCTGGTGTTGTTTTTCATTACTAACGGCATACCTTCCTCTTTATTATGAATTAAATATCCGATCATTTATCTCAAAAAATGGCATTTTTCTTTCAATACCAAAATAACACCTCTTATTGGAAAACCTTTTATGTTTCTCTCTTTCTGCTTTGTTTCTCTCTTTCTATCTTTCTATCTGTGCATCTGGCTATGTGTCTGTATGCCTCTGTGTCTCTTTTTCTGTCTTTGTTTTCATGTTTCTATCTTTCTCTCTGTGCATCTGGCTATGTGTCTGTATGCCTCTGTGTCTCTTTTTCTGCCTTTGTTTTCATGTTTCTATCTTTCTCTCTGTGTATCTTTTACTGTGTCTGTCTGCCTATGTGTCTTTATCTCTGAATGTATTTCTATTTACCTTTCTGTTTTTCGATCTACTCCTCTTTCTATATTTCTTTCTGTGATAAAGTCTTTCTAAATTTCTGAATTATTGCATATTTTTCTACCTATGATCTGTCTGAATGACTGTGCATCTCTCTGTCCTTTGTGTCCTTATAGAAACTCATCTGCCCATTCGTCTTTATTGTCGTTACTCTGTCTCTCTGTCTGTATTTACTCTCTGTTAAGGGAACTACGACCTTCGATTTTAACAGAACACTTTCGCTTATTCCGTCCCAAAGTCCCGTTTCGATTACAAAATGAATTGAAGGGATATAAATGCATAAACGGACGATTATTTAGAAAATCTCGAAATTCGACTATAAATCATGTGTAAAACCAGATGGTTGACTAGAAGTTGAAGTGGATAGAAAAAGGTTATGATTCTATCTCTTTCTGTTATATTGTCACCTATTAAAATCGGCCTCCTTCAAAGAATCTGTGCGGTTCCTGTGCTCCAACAACTTTTATCAGCTGTATTGAACACTCTGAAGAAGAAATAATTTGTCTAATTTCGTCCACACAACAACCCCCTACAACTGTCTGCTTAGGGCATTCTAAAAGTAGCTCCCAGTGGGTTTATGATATTTTGTTCGCTTCGGGATCGATAGCAATGCATCTCTGTTCCTTGGTATTCCGCACCATCATCGACACTCATATACATATTTATTCAACCCAAAGACATGCATCCACTGTCGCTGGTTGACTCAAGCAAGGACACTTTCTTGGAAAGGCACGGTGGAGGACATGGATCTTTCAGCAACAGTAAATGCACGGTGTTGACTCATTTTTGGTTTCATTAACGAAGACCAAACAGAAACGCTATTTATGGGTTTGACTAATATTGCTGGGATAATCGATACGACAGCAAAATCCTAAGTTTGCAAGACATGTGATTTATGAACCTATATTAGACAGTAGCATTATTGAGGAGACAATCGGGCAACTCATACCTAAGACACATCTCCTGTTTAACTCAGATTCCTATTATATAATTAAGTATAATAATTTAATAATACATAGAGTTATTTAAGAAGTAATTGTATCAAGTCTTCAGCGTTATTATACATGTTTGTCATCAAATCCTGGAGACTGAAGAGTAGACCCCATATTAGAATAGTTACACAGCAACGGCCACCATTGCTGATGGGATGGCACCACGAATGTGCCAACTCCATTAACAGTAGTGGTTTACATTCAAGCAAAGATTTTGAAAGAAAGATTTTTTGGTTGAATTAACTGACAGAATCACACGTTCTCGAAAGGATATTCGTGTATCTAAAATGAATGCCATTTTACTGATAATGGAACAATAAACTTCCTTTTTTATTCTTCTGATATTGATGAGCAGATTTCATTCATACACCTGAGGTAATTCCAATCAAAGCATACTGAATCTACCTAATGATTCCAGCACAAAGTTCCAATTTTATTCTGCTTATCTTTCCTACCATATATAAACGAATTTCATCCCTTCCTCCTTAGCGTGTTTAATTGCAGATATTTGCAGATATATTTAAGGAGATTTGCTCCTGTCTGGAAGTAGCCAAATAAGCGGTCTTAAAGTGTACACACTGTTTTTCCTTTTAACGAGTAAAGCCACAATTTAAGCGTTGGCAAAGGAACTTCGAAAGTTCGTCCTGTCGAGCATTAGCAATGATTAATTTTCCCGCTTATCTCATCACACAGAGACGCAATTAGGAAAACCCCAACAACAACATAAACACCACTATCACGCCCCTTGTCAATGCCCATAAGCAGTAGGGATGTGCCGGCGCCCGTCGTGGTGCAGCTCAATGGCGTACGCTTTTTGATTGCGGAGTATAACGCAGCTAAGCCTGCCATAGGCTCCCACTTAAAACAGCGTGATCCCGCAATAATTAATTTCAAACTATACTGCCCCTCCCAGTGGGGCCGCTCCCCACTCTGGCGTTTTAAAGGGAAAAAAACTTAATTAAGCTCAATCTCGTTTACTCGCATTAAAACATAAATTCCGCACGTGTACGAGTGGTATGCAAAGCGAAGGACTCTGAGTGAACCCCACGAATGGAAATGATGCAATGGGCAGGGGGTGCAGCGCTAAAGCGGGTGTTTGCTTGTGCACCTTTATTACAATTTTCCACCTTTATGATTTTTGCTAATCCTGCGGCTTCGCTATTGTCCTTTAGTAATGCAAAAATAAAAACTAAGTACAAAAAGCAGCCACGACTGCTGGGTGAGCACTCGTATGTGTGATTTTCCATACTCGTAATAAGCAAGGATTTATTAGATATGCCGGCACTCGGCTGTTCGTTTGCTAGTGCGTCTGTTTGGGTGGATGCGTGTGTGTGCCTGTGTGTGTGTTTTGTGTATATGTGTGTGTGTGTCTGTGTGTTTGTATTGTGCAAGAGTTGATAAAGTGTTCTCTGTTAGCAAGAAGGGCTGTAGTTTTAGTTGCTGTTTGCTGCCAGTGTTTACACTTAATTTACTGGCATATCCTTGCTATGCCATGTTTGCCTTAAGCATTTTACGAGTGCTTTGTTTTCTCTTTTTCTGCTTTTAGAATAAACAGAGAGAGTGTTTTTTTATGCTCCCGCCATCCCGTCAGTGAAAATTTGAATATTTGTTTGTTTGTAGCAGGCTGTGAGAATCCGCATCAGTTTGTTTTTAGTTTTTGGAAAATCATGACGAGTCCTTCCTTTCTGTTGTCTATTCCCTCTGTGAAAATAGGCCAAAAATTCGTTTTTTCTGCGTTCGGTATAATCAGCATGAGTGGCTTTTTTCTTGTTTACTATCTCAGAAATAAAAATTTGACTATTTGTGTATTTTTTTCTTCATGATTGCCTTATTCTGTTGTCTACTATCCCGGCAGCGAAAATCTGAATATATATATTTTTTCCGTTCGGTACAGTCTGCATTAGTGGTTTCTGTAGTGAATTATTCAGGCAGTTAATATAGTTTGCAGTTTATTTTTTTAGTTTGGTGAGATCATGGGCGATTTTTCTGTTGTTAACCATCCCAGCAGGGAAACAATGTAGTAGTTTAATATTGCCAAATCATGATGACCCTTTGTTTTATTAATCCTACATTGAAAAGGAGAAGCAATAGCAACGTGTGGCGAGTGGTTTAAATCAAATAATCATGAAAAGTATATTGATAGTCTGTTTCTAATTGTTCCCAACGAGAGAGAAAGAGAGAGAGAGAGAGCGAGATAGAGAGAGAGATAGAAAGAAGAAAGAGATGTCCTTATCAAATCTGTTAATGGTTGTTACAGGGCCATGCATTGGAACTTCAATGGCATTGGAACTTCAATCTAGAAGATCTCGATTACGCTGATAACATTTGCTTAATGTCATCAGAGCATTTGGAAATGAAGAAGAAGATCAAGAACTTGGTGGAAGAATCCAGAAAAGTTGGATTCAAGATCTATACCGGAAAAACTAAATCTCTGAACGGAAATGTGGCGGATTTGAATAGCAGTTTTAACGCAACAAATACCAGTCTTCAAAACGTCAACAACTTCACTTATCTGGGAAGCATTATCTTTACATATAATAGTGCAGCAGATGACATACAAAATAGAATCATAAAAGCTCGCGGTACATCTGCTCAACGAAACAAAATATGGATCTCTTCGTCGATTTCCACACATAAAAAGTTGCGCTTCTTCAACTCAAACGTCAAATCGGTTCTTTTGTATGGCTGCGAAGCTTGGCTTGCTTGAAAGACTTGCACCCAAACAAAAAGCAATTTTTCATCAACAAATACCTGAGTCGCATGTTATGCATCTGGTGGCCCAGAGCAATCTCTAGCGCAGAGCTCTGGGCAAATGCAAACAACTCCCCATCCAGACGGAGATGAAGCAGAGAAAGTGACGACGGATCGGTCATACCCTACTCATAGATTCAAAGGAAATATGTAGACAAGCCTTTGAATGGAACGCGTAAGGCAGTAGAAAGAAAGCACTGCCTAGATGCATATGGAAGAGGACGTTTGAAAAGAAGATTCAATCTGCCGGGAAACCTTTCAAAGAAATGAAAGTCATCGTGAAGGATCCTAGCCGATGGAAATGTTTCTTGGAGGCCCAATGTCCTACAGGGGACGATAGCTAGGAACTAAGAGAGTGAGAGAGAGAGAGAGTGAGAGAGAGCGTGAGAGAAAGAGAGTGAGAGAGAGGGAGAGATAGAGAATAGTCCCCAGGGTACTACGGAGTAAATAAAATAATATCATAAAGCAACATATTGAAAATTTTGCTGTGCCGCAACTACACTGCCACGCTTTATGATGTGAAACAATACACGCAGTGGCAAACAAAGAGACAAATATGACTAACGTGAGAGAGGGAGACAGAGGGAGAGAGTGAGAGATGGACAGAGAGAGGGAGAGAGAGATATGATAACCGGCGAGAATGTGGTGAACAAATGTTAACATATTCTTTCATGAAATTGGATTGTTGAACAAGTATTCCTGCGCTTCATTGGAAAATGTGAACTCTCTATTTGTCTCGTCATGACAGACTACACTATTCACTATAATAAAGACGTAAGGTTATGAGTGAATAGGTATGCATACCGAGTTATCAGTACACGCGCATGTATTCTGACCAACTTTTGATGGAGCGTAGTATGTTACATAATTGTAAAGGGTTTTGTTAAAAAAGGAGTGTTTGCTCTCTAGGCTATTCGAAAATCTGTATACTTATGCCAGCTTTCCCGAACTGCAATACGTTTAAAGAGATTTGATGATTAAATCTTTCGTTCCTGGAATATTTTCCTCACATTGAAATGTCTTCTGAGAAACTGCTTTCAATTTGTCGCAAATTTGAACCAAATTCATTACAGTTAATTTGTAATTAGTTCAGATGTAATCTAATATGCTTCTGTAGCTTTGTCTTTTACAGAGAAGCGCTGACCAAGATGCCGAGATGAAGTGACTAAGAAAGTAATGTTGATCAATTCTAAACAAGGAGGAGCGAATCATTCATTTCAAATATACTATCTAAATATATAATTTCTTGTGCAACCACTTTGAGGCGACTATTCCAGACGTTCTCTTGTTATAGTATTGTTATCGGTCTTTCTCTCATAGGGCTCTAAAACTGTGAGTCATCAATAATGCTGTCTCTTTCTTACATTCAAGAATCTTTCATTTCCTTGGTGTAATCACTTAATTGTATAAAATGTGCTGGAATAGTATCGAAAGTAGGAGAGTTTATATAGAAAAGTGTTTGTGGGATTATGAAAAATAGATTTTGAATTGGTTGCTGTACTGATAAATGGGAATCAGATATAAAAGTGGGACTTGGTAAGTAGATCCACCATATCTTCAATAAATAGAATGGGCTTTCAAAAATTGTTTAATCCATTTATAGTTTCACTGTGACTAACCACATACTCGTATATCTACGAGTTGCTTTGTTTGAAGGACATGAAGAGGTCGCACAGTTCAGGACAGTTTCGTTCGTAAGATTTGCTAAATCGTCTCTCTGTTTAACGATTTATACTACAGCTCTTAGACGGATATCCATCTGCCACCGCAAAGGACCTTGCAGGTCTATGCGCGGCCTTCACGGCCAGCCAGTTTAACCTTACCTAACCTCCTCTGAGTAAAGTAAATGAAATATTTCTTATCCTTGAAGACTACTTCAAAAATTAGTTTAGAAGTAAATTGTTTGATTTTTTTGCGGAGGAGCTACTGCTGGTAACAAAAACTCCACAGCATCCGCTTCCCTGTCGGGATGCTCCCATTGCTTTGTCTGGTAGAATAATGTTCATGTATGAGTGGGTGAGTGTGCGGGATAGTAATTTTTAGAAATGCGTGGAAATGAGCAGTTTTTAAAAATTCTCCAGCATTATGCTTCCCTTAAGTGCAGGGGTTTAGGAATATGTACAGAGTAATGATAGTTAATATGATGAGGAGAGCGCATAATCGTAAAGAATGATTACAACTTTTATAGACCTTTTTTCTTGAATATATTTCGTCCATCCAGAAGCGTACCCTTTGTTTTTTTTTTACCTATATATGAGTATTTGCTTACTGTTCGTCGCCGGTTTTGGTATCTGGGTTAACTGTTCGCATCTCTTAAGGTCGTCCTGTTGCCATTTTGCAAGCCATTTGTGTCCCTACTTGCTTAGAAGATTCTGCTGGATTTGCTTTTAGATCTTTTCTGTGCAGGTCAGAGAAACCATTTCTGAATTCAATTACGAACTCTTCGTTGGCTGTTTCAGAACTGAACAAATTCTGCATTAGACATATCAAAGAGGCTCGTAAAATGTGGGACTGAAAAGCTGATTACGTAAGTCCTGGTGGTAAAAAAAAGAGTGGAAATTGGAATTGAACTTTATCACTGTCGCACCCCAGGGGACTACGAAGTAAATAAAGTAATATCATAAAGCAACATATTGAAAATTTTGCCGTGGCGCAACTACACTGCCACGCTTTATGATGTGGAACAATACTCGCAGAGACAAACAAAGAGACGCATATGACTGACGTGAAACGCTGCTAAGGAAGCAGACAAATAAATAAAGAGACGAATTTGACGGACGGAAAAAACATCACTTCAGCTTTCACTGTCATACACCATTCACTTGGGTAGATACGCATTACCAGACATTGACGAGAAAAACAACAACATTATTTTAATTGACTGCAGGCATGGACATATTTAAAGCACACCAGATTCCACAAATCTGGGCTCTTTAAGGCAGTCGTCGATCCCTTGAAATATTATTCAGGCAAATTAGTAGAGAAATTATTTTATTACAAAGGAAGGACCTCAAAATTATTGTATAGTATTTTACGAAGCAGTAGAGAAATCAGTCAGACCCACCTGACTGCCCAGTGGGTATCAAGAGCACATATAATGGGCGAGACGCCCCACTTGGGCCATGTGGAGGCTCATTGTGATGAAACAATTTTGGTGCGGATATTATCTAGAAAAAAGGGAGCGGGCGACAAATCTTTCAGGCCCATCTGGCTGCTATATTAATGGGCCAGAAGACCCACTTAGGCTCTGTGGAAGCCCATTGTAATGACACAATCATGGAGGAGATATTATCTAGAAAAAAGGCAGGAGGAAACAAATCCTTCAGGTCCATATACCTGCCCAGTGGCTGTTATGTGGTACATATGATAGGTCAGAATATCCACTTAGGACAGGTTGGGGGAGAGAGTATCTACAAAACTATGTAATTCACTAGGTTCCATAGATATTGTGCATACTTTATTGAGAGAAGAATATTCTATATAGATTTCCCTGTACCTCATTGCATGAGAAGACTTTCTTTTTCATAGTATTGCCAACAGTTCTAAACTATAGAAGTCCCTCAGTAACAAGACAGTTGTATCTTCATAAAGAATGATTCTAGTATTTCTTCATAAAGAGGAAATACAGTCTTTAGAGAAGGAGATACAAGAGATGTCTCAGCTAAAACCGCCGATCCCTGAACTCAGGAGAGTGTCTAGAGTTACAGCTGGGAACTGTTCATGATATCGTAGTGATGCTTGCTCTGTCATATATCCTAATAATGCTATCACAGGTTGAAAATTTGCTTGATGCTGCCTTGTTCATTCCTATTATCCTCAATAGCTCCTTTGGCGTTTATTCATAAATGAACAACAAACAATTCTCCATAACTGAAAATGCACATATCATAAGCCCAGCATAACAAATTAATTTGACAGGAGTGGTGTTGAAATTATTTAACAAAACTTCTTCAGAGACCCTCCGGATTTGTATGAGTGGGAACAGACAGTTCTACCTACTCTGTGCTTCTGTAGCGTGCACCAGCTAGGAGGGAGGAATCACCTGAGAGATTTATTCTATTTATTTGGTTGGTTTTCAACTTTCTTTCAGTAAGTTTGGTGATTGAACTTTATTTCACCTGGTTTGGAGAGTGGAACTTTAGTTCAACTGGTTTATTTCAGCAGGTTTAGAGATTTAATTTTATTTCAGCAGGTTTGCAGACTGGAACTTTAGTTCCGCAGGTTTGGAAAGTGAGCTTTAGTTCAGCAGGTTTACAGAGTGGAACTTTAGTTCAGCAGGTTTGCAGAGTGGAACTTTATTTCACCAGGTTTGCAGAGTGGAAATTCAGAGCAGGTTTGCAGAGTGGAACTTTAGTTCGGCAGGTTTGCACAGTGAGCTTTATTTCAACATGTTTAGAGATTGAACTGGATTTCAGCAGGTTTGCAGAGTGGAACTTTATTTCAGTAGGGTTGCAAAGTGGAACTTTAGTTCAGCAGGTTTAGAGATTGAACTTGATTTCAGCAGGTTTGCCGACTGGAACTTTAGTTCAGCAGGTTTGCAGAGTGGAACTCTATTTTGGCAGGTTTGCATAGTGAGCTTTATTTCAGCATGTTTGCAGAGTGAGCTTTATTTCCGCAGGTTTGGAGAGTGACCTTAGTTTGGCAGGTTAGAAGAGTGTAACTTTAGTTCGGCAGGTTTGGAGAGCGAACTTTATATCAGTAGGTTTGAAGAGTGAACTAGAGAGCTGTGAATTGGTGTCAATGGATTTTATTGGTTTGATAGAGCCTCCCTCGAAGCTGCCATTTTAAATTTGGAATAGAGTTCAGAGGAGAGGACTCTTTAAAGCTTAGCTCACGTATTTTCAAGAACTACTTTTTGAGCTAAGGACTTAGTTAAAGAACATGCAGAAATTGTCAATAATAATCTCACCACACATTCAAGGAGTAATTCATTCTTTATCCGTAGAGGTTTGAATTATGATGAATATTCTACTAAATATCGCTCTCCTTTTCTCTAATAACCCAATAATCCCTTGCTTTTTACGAATAGGAAAATGGAAATAAAACTTATATCCACATGAGCCTCACTCTAGTTGGAAAATAAACAAAAGGGTAACAAAATCCTCTTAGGATAATTAGGGTACCTATCGTAATCATTCCGCACTTTGTATTCCAATATCTGTATATGCAATCTCATGCTTCCCTTCATCTACACATCTGCCTACAAATATAACACATAAAAGTATCCTAACATTTGAGTGCAATATAAATCAACTTTTACTCGAAACAAAGATCTGCTATCGCATGGGGGTCTACTGCATATGTGTATCCAGCAAAAGGTTCACCATTCGGTTTCCGAATATTCTCACCGACCCAAACGTGCGGCTATCGGGGTTATCACTGTTTGCCTATCCGCGTGTGTAACGAAATTAGCACTATCACGAATTAAGTCATCGTCATGGCAATTATCCAAATGCCAGTAGCAGCGCCCCCTCACACGAAACACCACCTAAACTTTGGGGACTGCCAACAACAACTCTCTAGTTTTTGCCTCGGTTTATGGAGAAGGAAAATTGCATGCGGCAAATTGCTTTGCAAGAAGGTTGCGCGCGATAGTGTAATTGATAAACGAAGCTGAACTTTCGAATAGAAGGGTACACACCCCAGGCGTTAAAATAGGAGTAGCACAGCGTTTAGCTTCAGCGTGAAATGCTAATTGAGTTCCTGGGTGTGTTGCGTTGTTTTTGGCAGAGTAATAACACAAATATTTGCGATAATTAGCTGAAAACCTTTGATAAGGTCAGATCTTTCACCCAAATCCCTACCGAAGAAAAGGTGGGGGAGGGGGGTTGTTTAAGGAGTTGGAATCGGGGAAGAGTTTCGAATTAAAGAGCTTTGCAAATGGCGTTATCGATTCTGCTCTGAATCCTTATTTGAAATAAGAAGGAGGCAGACAGCAGGAGACAAAATGGGTTGACTGGTGAAGTTCCACGCTACTGTCACGCCGTTTTAGTTAGAATTTTACACTAAAAGTGTATAACGCTGAACTCAGTGGAACCACACATAATATTTGAGGAACTCTGGGGACTGATTAGTGAAATTCCTTACTGTTTGCTCTAAAATGGCGGCTCTGTGAAACTAGAAGAGTGTACGGAAAACTCTTCATACAACATTTCTCTCTTCCTACAATGACTGAACTGTGTTATATTTTGAAGTTCCATACCATTGCCAAGGAGTTTTAGTTCCATTGATGTTCTCAAATGGACTCTGGTATACACTGATAACTTTTCAGAGAACCTTGAAGACCATTAAAAAACGAACACTTTAATTGTGTATAGTTCTGGGCTTCTGTTGTGGATGCTTAGTTAAAGGTTTGAACAAAAGGAGCTCCGGTTGACTTCGAGAGATTGTAAGTAGTGAACTGAGTATAAGAAGCTTTGGTTAATCTGGTATAGTACTCGTAATAGAGACTCTGCTGGATTAACAGAAACATGGAGGGTTGACAAGGAATAGTAAAATACTTTTCTTTATAAAAAAGGTAACTCTGATTGAAGTGCTAGACGAAAAGAGGGACTCTAGGAGACTGAGATCGTCTGTGCAGAGCTTTTCAGATATTCATTTTAGGAAACCTCCTGGAATGCTATACAGGAATTTCTCACATCAAAAGGGAGCTTTGGTTCAAATGTTGTAATAAAAGGAAGACTCTGTGACTCTGACTGCAAACAGCTTTTCCGTCAACATCGCCGAAAGGACCAACTGAATAGTTTCCTTTGCCAGTTTATTGCGTATATCAAAATAATTCCCCTCTTAGATAATTTCAAAGATAACTTTTCAAACTCTGACGAGATGCCAAGAATATGAACTCTACGCCAACGTCATTGTAAAAGATTAATGAGACACTTGCAAATCGCCTTCCATGGTCACTCCTCAGAACAAAAGAATTAATTTTCCATAGTTTCTGAAAGGAGTCCGTCCGCCTGGTAATTTCGCTGCTAAAATTTTGCAATTTAGTGCTTTGGTCGTCTTGGTACTGACATGAGCCCTGCCATCTCTTTGAACGTAGCTGCCTGTCACAGCTTTTATTGTCTGCCGTAAAGTTGGTACAAGGAAACTTTGTTTCAGTTATGGCTGCGTTAATTAAAATTCCCGGAAAGAAATGCAGCTCAAAGGACTTTGTACCTTGTGCCAACCGAAAAAAATGTAAAGATGATATTTTCATATACTCAAAAGATGCACGCTGTGTGGTTTCCCAGACAAGACCACATTGGTGCATGTTGAAAAGGCGCATCTATTGCCAGAGTTTCGTCGAGGTTGTAAACTCTTACAAAGTTGAATATTCACAGTTGGCAGCTGTGGTTGAATTGCAACATTCTTGGTATTTAAACAGCGGTGGCTGCAAGTAGTGCTCAAATCAAGCAGAAACTCATTTTCGAAACATGTTTCATGAAACATTTCATTTGTGACTTTGCATTATTAAACCAGAACGACACTGGTGAGGCATGCCAGCAACTAAGTTGTGAGCAATTTCAGGGCTTAGGAGGAGCATCGGAGAAAATGGAAGGAACTTACCACGCATGCATTTCTTTCCAATGATTGAATAGATAATTTTCTCTAGGACTTGGCTGAGGAGGGAAGAAATACAACATTAAGAAAGGGAAGTTTCATATACATATGCAATGAGAGGATTGTAGTAGTCCTGTGGGAAGTAGTTGAACCTCAAAATTGTATCAATATATCGAGAAATCCTATACATGAGCTCTGCATATCTTTATACTTCTTGATTTTTCATTGCACTTTCAGTCAAACAAGATACTGAAAAGGGTAGCACGATTCTGTGGAATCTGCTAATGAAGTTGATGGAATTTGCGTGACCTTTTCATAGTCCATTATCAGAGTTTCTCGTAGAATAAAGAATTGCCCAGTTTTCCAAAATACGTTTCATTCAATATGCTTGCATTGGTACGATCACATTGTGATTGATGATATAAAATACTTCCACAGACACTCTGGCAGTTCCAAAGGGTAGTCTCTTACTTCCCTGACTATTCCTCAAACTTTTTGTTTTTACTTTACCCAGGAGAAGTGACCATGAATACTCCTCCAGGCTAAACTATTCAAAGAGCTCACCATATATTTTTAGGTAGTTTAGTTTTTAATAGTTCGATCAGTGGAATGTTTTTAATAGTGGAACAAAATTTAGATTCAAAATTTTACCTTAATAAAAGTTATTTGAACTGGGAAGCAATTCACTTAAAGAACAGTTCAAAAAAGTTCGCAAGTTTAGCTTTTGCTTATAATATATAAATGAATCAAATCAAAATCAGTCTTCACTTAAACAACACCTCACAAAAGTTCGCAAGTTTAACTTTTACGTAATGATAAGGAACTGTGACTTAATCTGTTTTTATTAAGTCACAACCTCCTTGTTCATTTCTAATTATAGGGTTGTACATAGCTGCTATATATTTGCAATCACCTTCCGATTCCATTAGCATTCTACCTGAGATCAGGTTATATTCTATCCTCCAGTCTTTGGTTTAATTTACTTGCTTTTAACTATCACAACTTCTTGAATTAGATCCACTTCAATCGCTCATTAGATCCACTTCATAGGCTCATTGGATCCACTTCATAGCCTCATTAGATCCACTTCATAGGCTCATTAGATCCACTTCATAGGCTCCAAATTGCAATACTTACCTCTGAATTCAAAATCAGTATTCACTTAAACAACAGTTCACAAAGTTTTTTATGTTTTTCTAATAAATCAATCAACTCAACTCGGTCTTATTGCTGCCGCTTTCTATTCACCACTGATCTGTCCGTCGCTATATGACACCTTCTGATAGTTCAACACTACTTTCTTGAACACTCCACTTGTTTCTGTTGTTAATATCCTTAATCCTATGGTTCTCACCTCTCGATCAATGTACGGGAACAGAACTAATGAGTGTTCAAATTGTTATCATAAAGGCAGCGAACATTTCAAGGGTCAATTAATTTCGTTCTATTAAATCCGTTCTTTTATTTCTAGCATTGTTCTATGAATTGTCTGAACATTAATTTACATGAGAGTGTGCTTTTGAGGATTCCTCACTCACTCCACACACATGATCCATTCAGTGATTTGTTCTGTCTACAGCAAAGATGTGGGAACATTTTATACGCAGTGCCAAATTTCACACAACGCTAATGGAACAATTCGACTGAACAAATTTATTACCGCCGTTCGATACGTATTCCGTCCAAACATTTGCTACGTGCAAAGTGCACGTTCCGTCGAATTGGAGGAGGTTCACTCGTATTGTACGCAAGACCAGCTCTGCGCCAAGTGGCACCGCAGCCATAAAAGGAGTAATAAAACCGTGGAAAGCGTCTGCCAGGCAACTGCCAGCGACGGCCATAAAAACGGCATTAAGGAGAAACTATAAAAATTAATGTCGTTTAAAGTTCGGCGTGTAGGAGTATTTGGGACGTGTTTGCCAGCGCCAGCGGCAGCATTGGCAGAGGGGCGCGTTATTTCAACGATGGTTTCTCTCATTAAAGTTTTCAGTTTTCGGGAATATTGTAAACGGAAAAGCTAACAAGGAATGCAAACCCGTAAATGGAGCGCCATATTCGAAACAGTCGGAAACCGCCTAAATTTGTGAGTGGGGTCTGTGCCGGAAGCGAGCATTTTAAAGCCATCAACTGGGCTGCTGGAGGAGTGCACCAAGGGGTTTATTATTAAACTTTGGTATTAATGAAGTTTTATTTTAATGCTGCGCTTGGGGAGTGGGGAAAGTTCGAGTGATTAAAATGTTGTGTTTCTTTTGAGTTTTTATCGCGTTTTAACGACTGCCAAATAGAGAATTAGACGGGGTTTAAGATTTGGGTTGATTACGGAGGGATTGCAGAAGAGAAATAAGGATATGTAATGCAGTTTCTGGAGGCTATGAAGTGGATTTAATGTCCTTATTCAAGAAGTGATAGTTAAAAGTAAGCAAATTAAGCAGCAATGTGTCTACAGTTAAGCAAAAACAATATAAGAACTCTAACAGGCCACCTCACAGGCCACCTCACAGGCCAGTGTCATTTAAGAAGCCACCTCATGAAACTGAGACTCTCACCAGTAAACGCGTGTAAATTCTGCACGGAGGCAGAAGTAACACCAATCAGAGCTGCTTCTAATGAACTGCGAAGCTTTAGCTCACAGTAGGAAGAAATATCTATGGCATTACTGGCCCGAGGGCAGAGATATTAGAGCAATGAACCCCAACTCAGTGCTAAGTTTCCTTAGAACTGTTGGACTAATAGAAGACTTTTACTAGGTATATGCTGGAGGATAGATCAAATTGGTCGAAGTACATTTTCAATCTTAATGTCATTTATTCATTCATTCACGTCTTGAAGAAGTCCCCATGAACGAAAAAGACTTGTGAAAAAACCAAGTACCGTGAGGATGTCTTCATACTTAAGAAAACACAATTTACTGTGAGGATATCTTCAGAGATATCACTCAAGTAGTTGATAAAGACTGGGAACTACAACTGATTTTTAAACTACAGAAATTGGTTGAACAATAAGTATATGTATAATATATAAAATCCTACGAAAACGGTCACGTCCTGATATGAGCCATGAACAGAAAATTGCCCAGGATTCTCTTTAAAATATTTGTTTCATAAGTGATCGTTTTGGGTTCCGTACTAATCAGAGTGTATAGGATAGATATGCGAGTATCAACAATAAGTATATTTACAGCCTTCCTTTCGCAATGGATCAAAGAGTTTGCAAAACAATATTTTGGCAATCGAAACAGGACTCCACATTAGTCGATTAAAGATATAAAACACTCATACAACAAATTCGGTGTTGAAGTAACTTAGACTCTAAAGAGGATTTGTCCGTCAGAATGCTTTATTAACCTGAAGATTCCATTTCTACTATCTTCAAACCTATAACTTACAAACTCGATTTTATCAGACTGATGTTTTCTGATAAATTTCTAGATTGGCTTCTGATGGAATTAATAAGGACACTTCTGATTTATAGTTCCATTGTGTTACACTTCCGATTGATTTTTAACTACTCAAAGAGCTCAGAGAAATTTAACTTTAAATGTGGAGCAGTACAGAGGTGATTCCTTTACGTAGATCGTGATTCACGCCCTATTATGGAGTTTATATATAAGGGGTGATATTATTGTTGGGATATATAAATATTTTCATATAAATTAGAGAATGTGAGAGAAATATATAGGTAGGACAGCTACAGATTTCAGTTACCAATAGTTAGCACCAACAATTCATTGAGTTATGAAAAGACTGAGCTGGGCAGTAAAGGCAGAGAACACAGAGAAAAAAAAGTCTTTTTCGCTGCCAGCGTCCGTAGCGGACACACCGCGATTTTGACTGGATTCACCATGATTTTGAGTGGATTCACCACGATTTTGAGTGGATTCATGTACAATGTCCGTCTGCTTTATTTTGCCGTTTGACGTTTAAGTTTATTTTCGCTGTATTCTCTGGTATAGGTTCCATCGGAGCGATTGATGGTAGAACCAAGTGGAAAAATTCCATACATTCATTTAAAACTAATCTGGAATCAATGTCGGTGTCAGACGCCAATTATTTGTTGCATCAACCGATGAAAAAATGGAAAATAAGATATATAATTATAAGTAACCAGGACGCACACTGGTTGCCCATACCCTGTGTATCATCATTCAAATATCCATTTCTACCCTGTTTGAGTTACTGTATAGTGGCCGCCTAAACATACAAATATAACAAACAAATTGCTCTCCAGAGTTTAATTAACTTTAATGGATGAAATGTTCAAGCAGCAAGGAATTTATTTCCATCAATATTCTATACTATGATTTCCAACTAAATGCCCAGTAGGAAATCATAGAGAGGAAGTCACTGAAGATTTCAGTAATGGCATTGTTATTTTTAGACCTAAGTAAGTGACACGTTGGAAGACAAGTCAGTTTAGTTATTTCTATTGAGTATATCAGTAATTGCTATGGTTCTGTGGCTTTGTATTGAGTATATCAGTAATTCCTATGGTATGGCCACTAACTATGCCCAGTAGGAAATCACACAGATGAAGTCAATAAATATTTTGCTAATGACGTTGTTATTTGCAGATATGTGAGTTGCTTCAATATGTATCTATACTTCAGAAAAATCGCGTCCAGAAAGTAGTCGTATGTATAATATGTACTATATAATATATTATGTATAATATATTGTTACGAAATCAATCTGATTGGTTGATGGTTTAAGGGTGAGTGTCGTTTTCAACCCCTAAAAATGCACAAGCGAGAAGGCATGCCAAGCTGCGTTCGGGGCTGGTTGATGTTCTCATCTGCAAAAGGTATATAAGCGACTGCAGAATTGTTCAGTGAGCAGTAAACAAGTAAAAGTGGATCAGTGAACAAGTAAAATTGACCAAGTGAACATCGTAGTAGCAGCAGCAGTGAAAGAGTGAGCGTAGCCAAGAGGGAACATCGTAGAAGCAGATCAGTTAACCAGTGACAGTACAAGTTATCATAGCCGAATCCTGAGAGTGGCAGTGAGGAGAGTGAGCGTCGTGTTAGCAACGAAGTGATCTTCGCAGAGTGGACATCGTGTTAGCAACTGGCAGTTGACCAGTGATCGTCGCAGAGCGGACATCGTGTTAGTGTAATGATGTCCATAGTATTATAAGCCTGAAAGGGTTATGGGAGAGATAGAGGATTATAAAAGGGAGGGAAGCATAAGCAGCCTTCACATTTAATTTAGTTATTGGATCAATAACATTGAGGGTGAAATCATATTCAATTGAAGCGTATGTATATAGAAAATTGTAGTGCACCAACTGACTATCTGAAGCAAACGTAAGCGAAGACGAAGTGTGAGAAGCGAGCAAATAGAATTAAAGCCAATACTAAGTTGGACGAATACTAATAAAGCAAATTATGCTAACTGAAGAGGAACTTATTTGCTGATTACACAATCCAGCGATACGAATCCAAGTATTGAGCTTGGTGAAAATTGTCAGAAAGGCAATTACGTAACAATATAAAAGGTATTCAGTTAGGTACACAGAAACATAGTTGACTGTTTGTGACCAATCCAGTAGAAATACACAGCTATCATATATTTGTAGGCGTATCCAGGGATTTATATATCACCATACAACACTCCAATGAAGCTAGGAAATCCTTGGACTAAAAAAATTAATTAAGCTCAATGTTGCCTTGCCAAGAAGAGTGTCAGGACCTCCGAACATGGAGAAATATACACAATCTTTATTGGATGTAGAGATGATTCAGTGGCGAGTAGTGACAAAGATCGATAGCAAGTCTTAAAATGAACATTCTTCGTTGATCCAATATTCAGGGTATAGATATCCATGTGAATGATGTCAGGATCTATGAAAACTAAAACCAATTCATACTTTCCTGAATTTTGTGTATATTCAATATTAAATTGTGAAGAGGACTGCCGAGAAGTCAGTTAATAACGCATCATAGATAAGTAGATAGATAGAAGTGGGGTAGACTGGAGAACTGCTGTAGAAAGAGGTCTCCAACTACTTAGGCTTGTGAAAGCGACTGCATGTTACACCATTTATAACTTATTTGACTACTTTATGAATCTCAGGAGTCTGTACACAGATACGGAATTGTCAGATCAAATAATATATATAGAGAATTAGGATACGCGCAAGAACCACAGTAGAAAGAGTTCTCCAAGCACTCAGTCGAGTGATGTCCATAGTACTATGAGCCTGAAAGGAGTATGGGAGAGATAGAGGATTGTTCATTTAGTTCTCGAGTCAATAGCATTGAGGGTGAAATCATATTTAGTAGTGTTGATTTCTTCAATCTTTATGCTAGGAATCTTGACCGATACTCAACTCCAAGAGTTCATATCTCTAATTATTATTCAACAAGTCTGTAAATAACGGAGCATAGATAAATACTTAAGTAGAAGTGAGGTAGGCCGGAGAACTCCCATAGAAGGAGGTCTTCCAGCACTTAGGCTTGTGAAAGGGAAGGGAGGTTACACCATTTATAACTTATTTGACTATATATATGTACTCGTATATATATTAGGAATCTTGAGAGATACTCAACTACATGAGTGATCTGTAATTATGTTATTCCAAGAGGATTTTTTGTTAATCAGCGTTGAATCTTTCTGGCATCCTCGATACCATTTCCTACTGGACATGCTCGTGGCTGTTATTGTGCTTAGGTCTTTTGTTCTAGAAGCGCAGTTTTGTGCTGGTTATTTTTCCATCTTTTTTTTCGCAATTTTTTCCAATTTTTCCAATGTTGTTTTGTGTGTTGTTTTTCTCCCATGCAAATGTTTTGATTTCGATTTATCTGCGCCGCTCCCATAAAACTCCAACTCGACTTGTACGCGGGCTGTTTTATTAACTTTGAAATTGTTTTCACGATTGCACCGAAGCGGCGGCTGAGCTCTACGAGAATGTTTTCCATTGCAGCTTTTTCGCTCACTTTTTATGGCATTTAGAAAGCGAAATAAAGGCAACATAAATTTGCAGCACGTGTCGAAATTCAAATTGAAATTGTAATAATCCGAATATTTTTCGAATTTTAATATTTCCGCCGGGCATGCTAATTTTTTCTTTCATATTTTCCGTATTTATTTATATATTTTTTCTCCTTTGTATATTTTCCCTTTTGCCGTTCCTCGGTGATATTTTGTTTTGTAGTTTTTATTTTACACTTTTAAATATTCGCAATTGTGTGGCTCTGTTTTGGTGGTTGCCGCTGATTTCCGTGTTAGTCGTAAAATGAAAAAAGTTATGACATCCCGCTCCGCCGCCCATTTCCTGTTCCACCTCGTACCAGCGCGCGTTCACATGCTACCGAGGCCAATAAATTATGGCTCTCGATTTTGTTTATGACATTAAATTCCAGTTAACAACAAACAAAATGGTCGCTTCGGAGCCGACGCAGCCACTGCGCCACTTCCTGCGTATTTGTGCCAATTTGCCGTCATGAATTATGCGTAATCGCCGCTTATTGACTGCGTGATGGCGAACGTGTTTTTAATGCACAGATTTATTTTTTTATAATTTTCAATTAATTAAAAAAAAACCATGTTTTCCAGCTGCTTAATCCGTGGTTTTCAACCTGATTTCCTTCGTATGTGGCAGCGCGACACGGCATTTCGCTTAATGCAATTGCTGCGAGACAGGCGGAGCTCATGGCGACCATCGTCGAGTTAGTTCACTCATGTAATTGCAGATCCCCAGTTCCCTTTGGTAAAACAGGCCGACTCATATGAGAATTCCGCTAATAGACTCCCCTGAGGAACTCCACGCTAATTACGCGTTATTACATTACTCACCCGTGAGCGCGCAATGCAATCAGGCCTGGCAGCAGTTTCATACTGGCGCCAATTTCTAGTATCCCAGTGCATTGGGACTGCTGTGCGGGAGCCCGACCTGCTGTCAAGGGTTCATATGATGTTCATATTGCCTGGGGTCAGAACACTCTGCACTTGCGTCATGGCAATAGAATCAAGTAAGTCACTTCTGCAGTGGAATGGCGCAAAATTATGGAGAGCCTAACTTATGCCTCACCTGGGATCAAATTCATCATTTATCACTTTGCAGGTGGGAAAATTGTGGGCTTATAGAACATGGATTTTTAAAGTAAATTAAGTAAATGAACAGAAAATCCAGGACTTGATAACGTCACAGCTTAGTGGGCTTGTGCGATCCTAAGGGCGATGGACTATGCGGTGGAAAGCAGATGACTTTGCATCTGCAGGTGGGAGTGAGGATGTGCTGAAGGCCTTGCTCAGCCTACTTGTTACTTCCAAGTTGGTGCTGTTGTTCAAATCCAGATTAAATTATGTGGGAAAGCAAAATAGTCTCATGCTAACATGGATTCCAAGACACATGGACGTTATGAGGAATGAAGTCGCGCATAAACTTGCGAATGAAGTATCTAAGATCAGTTTTACTGGCTCGGAATCTGTTCTTCCCATACCTTTTGCTACCATTAGGGCCACTCTTACAGAGCACAGTTCCCTGTGCACAGAATCGCAAATGTGGAGATGTAAGGGACAGCATATGGGCGAAGGCTATGGTACTGGCTATTTCCATTAGATTCTTCTGTCACTTGGTAGGAGACACTTCAGACTTCTTGTAGGACACAATGCGGGTCATTTTGCATGGGCTAAGCATATGAAAATTATTGGCATTCCAGACAGTGTACTTTGCCAGGTTTGTGGAAAGGAAGATGTGGCCATTTTTTGTGCGTGTGCTTTCGCTTGAATGTGCCACTTTCGCTAGAGGTATTTGACAGTTAATCTTGCTTAATTATGGTTGAAAAAAGCAACCCTCTATACTCGAAGGATAATGTAGATGCATTCGCATACTTTGCTCATTTTGAAAACGCTGGAGAAATATTGGACGACATAATGACGCCAGGTAATCTATCCAAGGCGCACCAAGCTTACACTAAGGGGAGATCCACAGAGACGGCACTTCACTCACTTATGCTAAATATAGAGAGAGCCCTGGTGTATAAGGAATATACCCAAGGCTTATTTTTTAGATATTAGCGGAGCATTCAACAACATGTCGAAAGAAGCTGTTTTGAAGAGCTTTCGAATCAGCCAATGTAGAATTGTCTGTGGATAAAAAGTCATCTGTGTGTGGATAAAAAGCCTATTGCGTGGCAGAAGAATAAGAGCGCAGTGGTATGAAGCCAGTGTAAGCAAAAAAAAAGAGGCGAAGGACCACCTCAAGTTGGTGTGCTATCGCCTCTTCTCTACATACTTGTGGTAAATGAACTTCTAAAGAAATTTGATGGGAAGGCAACAAAACTAGTAGCATTTGCAGAGGACATTGCCTTAGTAGTAATGGGAAAGTACCCTTACAGTAATACATCAATGGGCAACTGAAGCAACCCTGGGGCTAAATGCTGACAAACCGAACACTATACTGTTCACAAGGAAGTAAAAAGTCCCTTCATGGAAGCTCCTAGCATCTTTTTACTTGAGTATACTGCATTACTAGCCTTTGCGTCCTTTCTTCCCAAAGCTGAACGGCAATGAATTGATTTTCAAAGACTACACAAACTACCTTGGAGTGATTTTGGACTACAAACTTATTTCACAGAAGTTTGTAGTCCAAAATCACTCCAAGGTAGTTTGTGTAGTCTTTGAGAATCAGTTCATTGCCGTTCAGCTTTGGGAAGAAAGGACGCAAAGGCTAGTAAAAAAATACGCTAGGGGTTACTTGGGGTCTCGTGCACTAACGCAATAGTGGCATAGAGTAGTAGTCAGGCCAATCTTGCTTTACAGTACTTTGGTGTGGTGGACCGCAATAGGGAAATGAACATATCATAACCCAATGGAAAAGATTTAGCGTCTCGCTGCTCTGTACATAACGAGAGCGGTAAAGACTACTCCAACGGGTGCTCTGGAAATAATACGCAACATGCCACCCATCAGCATTGCTGCGGAGAGCCTTGCAGCGAAATGCGCGAGGAGGTTGGCCAAGATAGGTGAATTTACTCTCAGATACACCGGACATAGCTTAATAGGTATGAGGAGAGTAGCTAATAAGGACTACATGGTTCCGCGTTCTAATTGGGAGAGAATGTACCGGACTATAATCGAAGAAAAGGGGTGAAATAAAGACATGAAACCTAGCCAAGTGACTTTGAACATCTTCATAGACGCCTCAAAAATGGTGGACGAATTAGGAGCTGTAATCTACTGGGCACAGCTAAGCATCAGGCAGCCAATCAAGCTGCCTGATCACTGCAGTATTCTCCAAGCGGAAGTTTTTGCTGTGGGGAAATCCCCGGAGCTGACCTATACTCCAATATAAACATCTACGTAGATAGCCAAGGAGCGATAAATACATTTACCTCAACAAAAATATTCTAAAGAACAGGGAAGACATAGAAAAGCTAACCGCGAATACATATCTATTGGGTACCATCCCATAAGGACATTGAAAGAAAGGAAATAGTAGATGACATTGCCAAAAGCACTATTCAGTTGGCATTTGAAGAAGAAAACGACATACAGAAACCTCTAAAGGTTTGAAGAGACAGGTAACGCCGAGGCGGAGTAGCTTAATCACCTGCAGAACTCCGAGAGTTATGGGCAAATAAAACGTACGAAAGTATACTAGATTTATACTGTCACAGACAAGGAAAGACTGCAGAACCATCATAGGTGTACTGACAGCCCAAAGAAGTTTACTAGCGACACGGGCATAAAAAACATATGTGGGCAATGCAGGGAGCTGAGTGCAAAGGAGATATTGGAACATCTGATATGTATATGTTCTGCGTTACACGCTTAAAATGCTTGGGTCTAAAAAACTTCTCCGGACTGGAACTTCAAGCACTTCTGAGATTCGCTAAAAACGCTGATATTCTAAAAGATGTCTACTATAGTAGGACTATAAACCGCTAAGAATCAATAGGTCTATGTGTGGCTTATGGCCAGCCAAATCAACCTAACCTAGTTGTGATTGATCCAAATAATTCTGCCGTTTGCTGACGAAGTAACTTAAATAATAAAACAAAACAATTTATGATTGACAAAAGGACTATTTCGTGATAATATATTCTTAGCTTTAAAGCTTTCTCGTACCTTTGATGCAAATCTGTACCCATTGATGCAAATCTGTGCACAAATAAGGAAATTATCAGTTGAGTTTATCTGTGGAAAGTTATAAAAACCCATAAAAACCCATAAAAACACCCTGAATTTTAAGTTAAGTGCAGAATTACACAACTCTTCCACGAAGAAAAGTGTGAAAGGAACTGCACTGGCACTTAAGAAGACATTTTCTGTTGAATTCTTGCCCAGAGGTAGCAGTTGGAATGAGCCCAGAAGGCGAACAGGAAGTGAAAAATTAAATTTTGTGGGTAAAAAAGACACGGAAGAACACACAAAATGTAATGAAGGAGAGACCGGTAAAAACGGTACACTTCTAAGCAGCCAATTAAAGTAAACATCGACAAAAAGAGTGAAAAGAGGACGAGGTTGGGGAGAAAGGACAAATTACAAACGGTAAACGCAATGGCAAAACAAACCCCCGAGAAAAACGGAGTTGGCTTCCATGAAAGCGCTGCGGTGACCAGCACCAACCATTAAATCAAAGAGATTAACAGAACTGCTGTGGCCCTTTTTTACTCGCACTTAGTTCCAATCGCGTGGGTGGTTGTGTGGACTTGGCCCAGACCGCCACTTTGTGGTAAAAGCAAATAAAGCTTACTTTAAGCTACGCTCAGCAAATGAAAGGTTTTACAAATTTTGTTCGAAGGATGATTTTTGAAAAATTTTATTGGAAATTTCTGTGTGTGACTCACCTCTGCAAAATGCGTTGCAAATTTTCGCTTCAACGTTGTTTGGGCTTTTAAATGTTTGTCA
This sequence comes from Clusia tigrina, assembly GCA_920105625.2. NCBI lineage: Eukaryota > Metazoa > Arthropoda > Insecta > Diptera > Clusiidae > Clusia > Clusia tigrina. The sequence continues at coordinate 19,988,107 of OV050030.1, forward strand.
ATTGGTCAGCTTCCACAGACAATCTGCAAATGAAATCAAGAATCAATTTAATGTTATTTATTGCCAACTAGTCTAAAATTTAATTTATCTCATGCATTGTGCGAACAAATAATTCCACATTCGTTATGGGAACAATAAATTAAAAGTCAACAGAAAGGAGCCCATTCGTATGCACTGTTGTGCAATATGCAATGGCAATGATACTCTCACACACACATTTGTGATTGCGTACCCACCCAGCAGAAAAGGGAGCAAGCTCAGAGTACTCCCGGTAGTCTCAGAGGAGAATTCTTATTATTTTTGTTATAATTATACCTAGCACCATAATTAATTAGGACTGCAAGGGTTTGGGAAGTGAGACCTAGCTACTGAGGCTTTCCACTCGAAGAGAAAAAGATTTTTTAGAAATAAGGATTTTTAAGACCAAGTCCGGGCCAGTATTTGAACCAGCGACCCTCTGAGTGTGAGTCTCAGATTCAGATTTATCGATTCATAATGCATCCACAAGAGAATTTGGAGTGTGGGTCCAAGAAACTGTTCAAAATGTTGAGTTGACGACAGGTCTGCAGGGTAGCTTTCATTCCGGCAACTTCTCAAAGAGGTATTCAGGAGTGTGGGAATGAATTAATTTATGCAGGAAAATGCAATTCCTAATGGTCAGATAATCACCCAAGGTGCAACCAAGAACACTAGTACACCAGCCAGAAATCTCCTGAAACCTGAAACCCATAAACTTATCGACTAGCATGATTCAAGGCAACTTCCCATTTGCGGTGCGACTGCGAATCAAGCTTACTATAAATTGTGTCAGCGTATGTTATAAGAGGTATGCTTACCACAAGACCACTGAGGGCGGCTGGAGGATTTTTTATTGCTCACTTTGTCCTCCTTTTTACATAAGCATGCAGAGGATTAAAGGGCGAAAGGCGCAAAAGGTTTCCTCTTTGAGAGAACTCCATTTAACTTTGGTTGGGAGTGTTAGGGGATGCTGCTCCTGAACCAAATAATTATACAATCTAATAAACTTGGCAAAGTAAAGACTCCTTTTATAGTTGCAAAGGGATATCTCCCGAAATTTTTGCTGGGCAGTCGGACTGGCACGGATGACTTCATTGGGCCTAATCACAATGTATTGTTCGCGCCTCGAGGAACTCGTTGCTGATTGATTCAGAAGCAGCGTAAGAGCGAGAATATCATGCCAAATACAGTCTATTATATACAGCATAATATACTGTATTTGTCCAGTACATTATATACAGCATAATATACTGTATTGGTATACCATCCTCCCTCATTCCATCTCATACTCTCATTGAAGGAGCTGACACGAAAATCACATTGCCACACTATCTTCTTCCTCAGCATCTAATTTGACTACCTGAGTGGTCCTTCATTTTCAGTCGTTTCTTTATTTGCTATAGCTGACATTATGAATACTTATGTGCCTGGGTGCAGTATTCACACCTGTGACTCGAGGAGAAAAATTCTATCTAAAGGTCATGCCATACCCTGGTACCCCCTTTGAATACGAGACCCAATGAAAGAGACACTAGAGTACTTGCTGTTGAACTAACGCTCTTCAACGCTTACCTTCTGGATTATATAATGCTTGAATTTACTCATAACATAGCGTTAGAATCCTTCAACTTTCAGAATGTTTTGAAAATTCATTTCTAGTTGGATTAAGGATTTTGTACTATCTTATAGTGGGATGGGCACTCAGGCATTGATGCCCATTGTACTTGTCTCTTCTGTCTCTTCTGCGGCTGTATGTCTCTTCTGTCTCTTCTGCTGCGGTATGTCTCTTCTATCTCTTCTGCTGCTTTTCGATCAGTTGTCGTTCATTTCCGATCATGACTTGATATATTGTACTTCAGGTGCTAAATTTCTTCATACTTCGAATCTGTATAATTTTCTTATAGAAACTTCAGTGGCATTGACTATGCTTCGTTGTATAATGATCTGTTGAATACCAACTGGAACAACTACTGGTATCATGCCTCTGTGGACGAGAAGTTGGTGACATTAGTACATAATACATGTAATTCGTTTAATAGACATGTTGCCATTAAGACAGTTAGGACTGTGAATGGTTCTTGCCCATGGTTTACCGTCAAGTTTGTAAGGGCTATAATAGCGCGAAGTCGGCTTCTTCCAAGGGGAAGAAGTGTCCAACCATTGAAAACTGGAATAACTTTAAAGCTGCGCGTTATGAGACCACTCTTGTTGTCAGAGTGTCCAAGCGTCAATTTCTGTAAATCGAAGTTAAGTCCCTCACTTCTATCTAAGATATTATGGAGCAACATAAGAGAGCTTGGAGTTTGCAGTAAGAATTTGTATTATTATTATTTAACACATCTGGTATGTAAATTAAAACCAGATGTGTTAAATGAATAGTTTGTTTCCAGCGGCGTGTCCAACAATAATGAATCACCCCATGCATGGCTCTTTCTACTCCTATACAACCATCCTTTGAATTTCACCATGTGTATGAGGAGCAAGTAAATGGATATATTCAGAAGATTCGTTCAAATGCCGTTGGCGCTGGTGGGATGCCAGTAAGATTAGTGAAAATTATTTCCCCATATATTCGGGCTCCACTGACGCACATAATTAACCACTGTTTTACCACCTCTTGCTTTCCGAAGCTGTGGGAGATTGGAATGATTACAGCTGTTGTGGAATGGGTACAGATGTGCTGTGGATGCAGGGGACTTCAGGCCTATAACTATATTGGAATCTCTGTCAAAGGTTTGCGATTCTACTATGGCTGAGCAAATGTCAACGCACTTAAAGAAGACAGCGACGTTGAAGATAATGAAAGACATACACCCTTGCTATGATTTAGATGTAATAACGCTCCCATGCCTTCTAAACTTTTCAAAGGCTTTCGACAGTGTTGACCATGAAATCCTATGTATTAAGTTAAGTGTATGGTTTCTGTGATAGTTCGGTTCTCCTCATAAGTGGATACTTGAGGGATAGGGTACAGCGATAGGGTACTTTCGCAGGTTAAATCATTGACATCTGGTGTACCACAAGGATCCATTCTTGGCCCCCTATTATTTTCCACTTTCATTAATGATATTTTTACTGTATGTAGGGATGTGGAAATGCCTGGTTACGCTGCCGATATTCAATTGTACTTCTCACGTCGCGTGGGTCTTATTGAGGATTTAAGTCCAATATTGAATGACAAAACCTGAGCAGCATATATAAGGCCTTGAAGAACAAACTGAACTTAAGTCCTGGTAAATCCTTTATTTTACCTATTCCTAAACATAGTATGGATTTCAACGATATTCCTCCAATTTATGTAGGGAACTTTCAGTTGAAATTTTTTTATAAGATACGTAACTTGGGTTATTATTATTATTATTAATATTATTATTATTATTATACCTTACACCATAATTAATTATGAGTGGAAGGTATTGGGCGAATAAGTACTAGCTACAGAGGCTTTCGACTCGAAGAGAAAAAGATTTTATAGAAAGAAGCATTTTGGAGACCAAGCCCGTTGCAGGATTTGAACCTGCGATCCTCGGGGAGTGAGTCGAGCATGCTTACCACTAGACCACAAATGGCGGATTGGGTTTTTATATTAATTCTACTTTTACTTGTACGGATCACGCATCAGCAATGTGTTCTTAGTTTTGAGGAGTCTACGTTTATCTGCGGATTATACTCGTAAAGACACGAGAAGAAAGCTTCTTATGCTTGGTACTGCCTCTTATAACATACTCTGACACAATTTATAGTAAGCTTGATTCGCAGTCGCACCGCAAATGGGAAGTTACCTTCAGTCATGCTACTCGATATGCTTATGGGTTAAGTAGGTTTCAGGATATTTCTGACTGACGTACTAGTGTTCTTGGTTGCACCTTGGGTGATTATCTGACCATTAGGAATTGCATTTTCCTGCATAAACTAATTCATTCCCGCACTCCTGAATACCTCTGTGAGAAGTTGCCGGAATGAAAGCTACCCTGCAGACCTGTCGTCAACTCAACATTTTGAAAAGTTTCTTGGACCCAACCTCCAAATTCTCTTGTGAATGCATTATGAATCGATAAATCTGAATCTTAGACTCACACTCAGAGGGTCGCAGGTTCAAATACTGCCCCGAGGTTGGTGTCAAAAGCGCTTTTTTCTAAAAAATCGCTTCTCTTCGAGTCGAAAGCTTCTGTAGTACTCAATCCACAACCCTTGAAGTCATAATTGATTATGGTGAAGATATAATAATAATAATAATAAATCTGAATCTACTGACTGAAGGACATTCTCTTAAGATGTGCTTTGGAGTTTCTTGTCTATTCTGTATAGAAGGATTAGGTTACTTTTTTATACATCATATGTTCGTGGTGTGATGAAAAAATAACCGTTGTTTTCATCTTTTCGTGAGTTACGTACGAGTATGATACATATTTATATCAGATTAATGCTACTTTCATTAATTGATACCGTTCGTATTCCCAGGGGTACCTTCAACTGGCGTATAAGAGAAACCCTGATGGTACAAACATCAACTTTGGGAACTTCTGTGCTATATTTTTGGCTTGAATAAAGAATATGCCATCTCAGGCCCATTGAAATAAGAACCATTATGAAGTAAATTTTGATTCTAACTGCTTCATTAATTCCTCAGCTGTGTGCCATTTACACAGTCGGAATGAGGAAAGGGGCTACTAGATAGTTGTGCACGTCGTATAGATAAACATTCTGTACTATTCTTTCCCTTATACGCCTCGAGTCCTAGAAACCCAGCTAAATGTTAACTGGTTTATCTCAGCTCATCTAAAAGTCGTAGAAAAACCAAGTAGAGCTGCAAAGAATGTATTCCTTGCAGTACTATAAGTACAGAATTCACCCTAGAATACAGTGATAAAATTATGTGTCTGGCAGCCAAGTGCGCTGAGGGCTAGTATATTACTTCTTATCTCTTATCCATTTATACTCAACGCAACTATATCACTGCGGAAGCTTCATCAGTAAGCACAAAATGATGCGTCACAAAAATTCATATACACTTTCACAGTCTCTACGACTATATTTGAAAGGGAATATTCCTGTCATTTTCAAAGTTTCTACGACTGTATTTATTCTAGTCGGGTACTGGCACATGTGATCTTTATAAGGAATATTGACACAACTCCAGCGCTTCACTAACAAATACTGCAGGGGTTATTGATATAGACCCTCAAAGATGTCTACCACTCCTATCTTCTCATTTCTTTATTTAATTCAAATTGTTCACTCTCATCACAATCAATCGGGCTCATCACTCTGTAAGTCGTGCCTTGTGCTTCTTGTAGCACCGAGTAACTTTAAAAGCGGTATCGCACTCGGTGTCTCCGGATTCCTTTGTGCACTCTTCAATAGCCTCCTCGATAGCTGCTTGGTGATCCTTAAAGCAGGATGCGTTTTTTATATATTTTGCCAGGTTGTCCGCAATTAATGCGCCCGCGTGCATGATGTCCATGTTCTCCAACAGGCACTTCATCATGCACTTCATATTTTCACTCACTCTGTCAATATGTGCAAATACGTCTGGTCTGAAGTCTCTGAATTTATTCATATTGTCCACGCCGATGTGGTGCTCTTCTGCGCAGACTTCCAAATATTCTTTCATTGGTAGTGCCCTATCTTCGCACTGTTTGAGTTCGAAACAGATTTTTAGTTATTTCAGGAACCATGTTTGTAAAGGAACACTCACCAAAGAGAATGCGGCAAAAGCAACCAGAAAGACAGAGCACAGCTGAGTCTTCATCACTACGGAGAGTTTACCGATCTTTTTCGAATAGATCAACCTTACTTGTTGGTTACAGAGTGCTGGAAGCTGTTTCAAGTGCCTTTACTCATATACACGAGTACGTGGGATTTGAGTAGCACCTCTGAGTTTCATGGCTTTTCGACTCAATCTGGCAATTGATTTAATGCTTTAATTGTTTATAATTTTGGTGTTTCGTTCATTGTTTACCTTTGTTTCAATTTAGCTTCGAAGTGAAATGATTTTAATATGTTTTTAATATTATTCTACGTTTAAAGCTTTACTGTAATAGCGGATAATTCCCGCGAATTACGTGAAGATAAGCATCTTTCGTAATCATATTGCCAGTGGGCATGTGATTTACATGTGATTATTAACAGATGTGGGAGGGGTTCTACAAATAAATGTAATAAATACACTGAGAAAAATAATGAAACAAAGTTTGTTTTTTAAGGTGGATATTAATAGGGATTCCATAGAGTAAACTTAATGACTGACCGATGAATAGTGGTTGAAGAAATTGCAGTGAATATTATTCAATCCCAGTTTCTATGAAGGAATCATAGAGTCCTATGTCTGGATCAGCTGTAATAAAGAGAGAGAGAAACACAGTCTCTTCAGATTTTAAAAAATAACTATTATTAATTAATCATGTCTGCAAAGGATGGGGAAAGTAAGTACTACCTATTAAGGGAAATAAGTACTACCTACTTCGCCCCGAAAGGAAAAATATTTAGTAAGCCACATTTTTGCGACCATGCTCTTGGCAGGATTCGAAACCGCGACCCCACGAGTGTAAGTCTGAATAGAAATATTATGAGTCCGGAATAAACCTTGCGAAAAATCATATAATTCTTAACCTACGATGTTTAAGGATACTAATGCCATTTTCTCAATTGGAATAAGGAAAGGAGCCACTAGATCGTTGTGCACCTCTTATAGAGAATCATACTGTATTACTCTTTCCCTTATACCCTTCGAGTCCTATAAACCCAGCTAATTGGACTGGTTTCTCTCAGCTCGTCTAAAAGTCGTAGAAAAACTAAATACTTGTGGTACGAGTCCGGAAGAAATCCTTCCATAAATAATTCTAAATGACGATGTTTTGGGATACTAATTTTTTTCAGTGTGCTTATTAATTCAGAGAATTGGCATAAATTAACACGTAGATTAAATGAAAGTGAACTTTAGAAGAACAGTTAAATAAATGCTGCTGGCACTGACACCTAATTTCCATTGATATAGTACAACAATTGATAGTACAACCTCGCAAATTAGAGCAGTCCGTCAATTGCAAAGCAATTCCTGACAAAGCCACCCACGTCATAAAACCTCCCTACAACCACTTCCAAAGCAACGGACAACATTAACACCAACTCTCTGGGTTAACGTATGGCATGAGACCTGTATCTCTTATTTCTCCTGTACTCTCTACAGGCTAGATTAGGTTTTCTTGGCAACCAGCCTACAGACCTACTCACTCAGACCACTATGGGTCCATTGCAATACCACCCCGCAACACTGCACCTCTACCTCACTCGTGAAAGCATTTCGAAACCCTAATAAAGAGCAGGATTTGTTTGATATACGCGCCGGACACTTCCTTAAGGGAGCTGAAAGCGTATTTGCCTAAAGATCCCGCTCTGCTTCTAGGTAGAGCCGGGCACTTACAGAAGAGATGTTCCACAATCTCCTCCTTCATCTCATCCCTCTTCTGCTGTATTCATGAGAGATTACTCCCAGCCTGAGAGAATTCCTTCCGAATAGCAAGTGACCAGTTATGGAAGCCATGAACTTAGAGAAGTTCCTCCGCCTCCTCCTCTTCCTCCTCATCCGTCTTCTGCTGTATTCATCAGAGAGTACTCCCAGCCTGAGAGGATTCCGGCCGAATAGCAAATTACCAGTTATGGAAGCCATGAACTTACAGACGTTCCACAGCTTCCTCCTCTTCTTCCTCATCCCCGCAGTTTCTGCTGTATTCATGAGAAAATACTCCCAGCCTGAGAGCATACGTGCCGAATACCAATTGACCAGTTATGGAAGCCACGACCTTTGAGATAGATATATTTTCTCGACAGGACAAGCAAGTCTATAGTTACTATATAAGTATATCTCTATATTTATCTTATTTCTCTTATACTGATCGTATCATACTGGTCCAGAACCCTTCTGTGGGGTAAATAGTAGCTTCACAAATAACTTGTTGTGCGCACAGGTAAAACGAGATCTGCTAAACTACTGGAGAGCCCAAAAAGGCATGCGGCAGTCGAGACTACTCATTGATCCTGAACACATCAGTGTAGATGCTTCTTTAAACCTCAGCAGAAATGACATCAAACTCTATACTGAACTTTTAACAGGACACTCAATTACCATCTGAAAAAATAGGCGTGGTAGAAGACGATTCCTGTCGACTCTGTCAAAAGGAGCAGGAAACGGCAGAACATATTCTATGCACTTGCCCAGCGGTGGCAAGACACAGACATAATTACCTAGGCAGTGGGTTCATATCTCCAAATCACCTAGTTAATATTAAGCCCACAGCAGTTACGAGTTTTATAAACAGTCTAGGACTGTTTTAGTTGGGTACACGGCTGCACAATAGATCTTTTAGGTCGCGGTGTTCTTTTAGCCTGTTAATAATAATATAATATTTGTACTTATACTTATCTGATTGTATTGGACATCGAGAGAAGGAATTACAATGACGGGTCCATTGTTACCTGATTGAAACCCTAGAAGATATTAATTATGCAGTCGTTGATTTAAGAATAGTTTGGCCGAACAGAATTAACCACGATTATATGCATAATCGGTACAAACGAAGGACCATAGCTCTGGAGCGTATCTAGTGATGAATGTGCCGCATATTTCAACAACAAAACAGAGTATTCCACTTACATATTCTAGAAAGGAATCCACGGAACAGAAACGCATCCTAGAAAAGGAATAAAGACATCAGAATTCACATGGAGATAAATAAACCACATCAGTAGGAGTTGAATCTGATGAAAATGCTTCAATTCTCTGTACTCCTGTTAGGAGCTTGCTCGCTTCTAACTTGCTTAATAAGCGAAACGGCAGACAGTGGGGTTATAATATAAATTCGTAAGCCCAAAATTGATCTGGACACCTATGAAAGTAAGAGAATTGAGAAAATCACAGAGGATATATCCCCTGTACGATTATGATGAAGCATATATGTGCAGAGATGAGCCTTTTGGAAGATTATTCCTAAACTTTTATATATATTCTTGAATTTTTCTAATATTGTGAGGAGAACATTTATAAAAACTCATGAGCCTTTTTGATACTGATGTGAGAGAACGTTTATAAAAACTCATGAGCCTCTTTAATACTGATCTGAGAGACCATTTTTTTATAAATTCATGAGCCTTTTTGATACTGCTGTGGGAGACCTGTAAACATGCTCTCCTTGGATACAAATTTCTTATACAGGAATTCCACCAAATTCTCATTTATTTAATTTATAAAGGGTCCAGTTTAAGGCGCATTTATAATATTTCTAAAAAGCACCACCAATTACAATGAAAATAGACAGAACAGTCAGATCCAGAATTTATATTGAAACTGAACTCCTTCCGACTTACTAAGTAATGTGATTATGCAACTTACTGAGATAATGGTAGATTTGCACGCCCGTCTCATTATAAAGAAGTGCTTAACTTTTCCATCTCCCCCCTACAATTATCGCTGAATCCCATATTTCCTGCTGGGTTTCCATGTACTCTTGCAAATTACAATAATATGTCGAACTATGAGTACCGCCAATTTTGCAACACTGCGAGTACCACTGCAGACTTAATGCCTTTCCGTCAAAAACAGCACCATACTTTAATTCACATTTCGATTGAAAAGTCATTTGTGCCAGGATCCTCGCCTCGACTGAACCCAGCATGAACCACCGCTGCCATGTTATGGAAATTTATTAACAAAAATATTTACTCTCATGTCAAAGTCATGCATAGCGAGCGATGGCAACAGCACCATCCTCCATCCACCGACAGAGCGTAGACGTAGGTAGGTGCGGAGCAATAATTCAACCTCATCCGTAGCATATTTTCAGGCGCACTGACTGCATATGGATGTACGCTTAATAATGTCATAAATTGTACGTTATACCGCCTGTTATCGCATGCGTTGGCTTACATGAGGGTGTGTGTGTGTGTTTGAGTGTGTATTTATGGATTCATATTCCAACGGGTGTGAGTGTGGCGTTTATAATGATTGCATGAATTTGTGCGGCGTGGCAAGTTTTCCGGAAAACTTCACAGACTCACACACACATTCATTCACACAGCAACAAGCTCAAAGTCCCCAACCAACTCACACTCAGGCATATTTGAAAGTGTTTACATTTGCGTGAAAGTTTTAAGCACTTAAATTGTTAAAATAAGCGCCAAGTGCCGAAATAAGTGCCGAAGAATGGCACTGTGTGAGCCTCAGACACATTTTACTCTAAGGCGAATTGCTGTAGTTACAGGCTCGTGAGAAATTTACGAGATATTTCGGCGAAGCAAGTGCTAAGCTGCATTTACTTCGATGAGCGAGATTGCCAAAAAGAAGGGAGCGGTTGGCCAATACTCTAATGGCTTCTATACAATTCCCTCAGTTCTATTTTGAATTTTTAAATGAAACGAAATAATTTATGAAGAGTGAGTTGTATGCTGTGAGATCTTTAATGCCTTCCCCCTTCCTTTTCTTTTTAAATGTGTTCTTTCTTATTTCAAAGAAAATCCACAGAACAGTCATGACTCAAGAATGATAGATTATATCATGACACCACTATTCGACCAAGTACAACATAAACAACAACTCTCTTTCGAATTTGAATTGGCTGGACTGATGGGGAGAGACCTATATAAGGTATTAGAGAGGATTGATAATATACCTTAGAATAAAAAGATACACTTTTATTAGACCTCTAAGTACTGAACCCCTAAGTACTGAACTCCTAAGTTCTGAACTCCTAAGTACTGAACCTGTAAGTTTTGACCCTATAAGTACTAAACAGTTAATACAAATAAACAATATGGACCCCCTTTTCCTACTTCTTAAACGTGTCCTTTCCATTACAATGAAAATACACACAATAGTCAGGCCGAAGAATGATAGAATCTATTATGTAACATTTGATAGTAGTTCTGAGAACAAAAGGATCCACTTTTACTTAACTCCGTATCATCTTCTTAATAAATCCAAGACACACCTTTAGCAACCTTTTCGCTCTCTACACGGGTAGTTGAACTATCGACACGCATGCATCGAGCATTCCGTTCAATGATCATGGCAGGAACTGAAAAAACCCGCAGAAGAACGAAACAGTCGCCCAAGTTATTTGTGATTCCCTAGTCCTTGCTCGTTTCAGACTCAATAAGTCGTTTTCTAGAGGGTCTGGGGTATTACTCTAGTTTAGAAATTTCACATCTAATCAAATTTGTATATAACTCCAGCTGGTTGTAATCTTATCAAGGTTAGGATAGGTTGTGAAGGCGTATCCGCACTTCCACTAGGATACATCTATGCCCATTGTGACTGCCCTCAAAAAGCCCAAGAGAAGGCATACTCTTCCTTACCGTCGATTTCCGGAAACATTGAAAGTACCACCTCTATTAAACCATTTGGTCTTCCAGATGAAAGTGAGATAATCCGATAAGTCCACCTTCGTTATCTCTGTCAAGCTTGTGAAGAAGCGCGACCCCAAACATTGAAGTCGTTTCAACGGTAGTCTTGGACATTGACATAAAAAGTGATGAATCGATTCTATCTCTTCTTCTTTATGGCAACTTCTGCATAGCCCGCTCGACGGAATACGCCAACGTTGAAGTATTGGTGTGATAGCACAATGCCCGGTAATGACCCCCGTATAATATTATAAAGGAATATCACCATCTTTGGGCTTGCGAGGATATGGCATCAAAGCGAACAAATGCTAATTGTGACGACACGGGAGTTTGGAAAGCCATTTTACCTACCTACCTACCTGTACTCATCCCATAAGTAATCAAATGGTAATACATGTAAACAAAGCGAGCCCCTCCTACCCCCCTTTTCGTCCTTATTAAACGTTTTCTTTCCCACTACAATGAAAATACTCACAACAGTCACCTCGAAGAATGATAGAATCTACGATAACATCTTCCTGTCTGTTCAAATTTTCGTCGACAAGAGAATTGTTCGAAGTTGCAATGACATCATCAGAGACTGAACGCAAATATTCCAAGCAAGCCAGTGACGGAGGGCGAAATCGTGCATATCTTCCAAGTAAACCCTTGAAACTATGCACATAATTGCTCATGGCAAAATATTCTTATTAGAACCACGCCTAGTAAACTCAACCAGAGCTGGTAAATCCGCGAACACTTTGCTGGGAAACAATCGTCGAAAGAGACATGTGCCAGACGGTGAATAAAAATTCAACTTCACTGCAAAACGACCCAATTTAAAATTTCCACTTAGATAGGAAAATTAGGGCAACAATTTGGAGAAATTTTTATTCCAATGCCCTAAAAAAGTGACAAGAATGGAGAGAAGAAGCTTGTAAGGAACCAGCCGTGTTGTGGCATGAAATTTCAAAATGAACCATAAATTGAGGAAAAAGAAGAGGTGAACATATAAAAAGCGATGCTTATAACTACTCCTAAAATTAAATTCCTTCGTCCTTGTTGCCTAAGTGCTGTGGATATTAGTACAAGTGCTGAAAGAAAAGAAACAGAAGGCAACTGAACAGCTTAGGAGCAGTCATTTTGGGTTCAGCGGACTGCAGCACACATACAGGAGACCCAGTCACGTTCTTGTAGTCATTCAGCGAAAGTTGCTTCTGAGTTTTCTATGCAAAGCAACAACAAAAATTAGCACCACACCACAGAGTATTGATTAAAAATATGGTGCAGTTCTTTAGAGAGATACTACGCGTTACATTTCGCTGCGTCGGGTGCGAATGGAGCAATAAATTTGGTCGGAATATACGTAATAAAAAGAACAAGTTGTGGACTCCAAACCCCGTTGATGTGGTAAATTCGAATTGTATGAGTAGGAAATGTTACCTTGCTTAATTTCTTTGGTGGCGAGTTGGGTACGTTTAATTGCCACCAGCATCTCCCAGGGTCCGCGAGAATACTAACGAGTTCAGGTACGTAAAGAGTGAATTGTCACTCGTTATAAATACTCGTTGTAATTGGTGATGCGAACTACATTCTAAGCAACTGTTCGATTCATAGAAGTATCAAATAAGGGAAGTAACTCACAGATTAGACAGAGGAGTATCTAAAAAGCTTCTCATGCTGAACAGAGAGGACCTACGATTCATCACCGGGTACCTGAAGGCCCACTGCAGATATTATCTGACAGACCTGGGAATTTCCTCAACAGATATCTGCAGATTGAGCTATCAGAATATGGAAACTGCTGTGCATGTTCTCTGTGAATATCCTGCAGTTTGCAGAAAGCGTTTAGTCCAAATGGGGAGTGTTGAAACAGGATGCGAAACTATGAGGAACATGGAACCCCATAAAGTGCTAAAATTCATAAAGAGTCTCAATAGGGACCTTGGATTGTCCCAAAAGATCAAATTGGTCGAAGTGCCAATAATAATAATAACGATAATAGCTTCATTTCTAGCCCGAAACTGTCGTCATGCTTGATGAAATTTGGCCCTGGCTCACCTGGTGTGCGGCGAAAAGTTCCCTGGAATGATACCAATAAACTAGCAGATTACGAACGTGGAATAATAATATTAAACCAGCAGATTACGAACAAAATTACGCAAAATCTTTGGTCCTGTTCGAATTGGCGATGACTACCGCATTCGAATGAACCGCGAGCTGTATGAGCTCTACGCAAGACATTGACATTGTTCAGCGTTTAAACATTCAGCGACTACGCTGGCTGCATCATGTCCATCGTATGGGTGAATGAGCTCCGGGGAAAAAGGTACTCGAAGCGAGAGCCGAAGGTCGACGATGAAGAGGGAGACCGTGTCTCCTGTGGATAGACCAAGTTGAGGAACCACGCTTGGTGTGACTAATTGGGGAAGGTGCGCGCGAAGCAGAGGCGCCTGGCAGAGGTGCTCAAATCGGCCGTAACCCGACCAAGGGTTGTAATGGCCACCTAAGAAGAAGTAGCAGATTACGAACACCACCATTGCATACTTCTATCGTGGTATATAATAAGCTGTCCATCACCATCACAAGTTTGGCCATTGCTGCTTTAGACGTATTGAATTGAGTCGGAGTGGCTTCCAGCAAATATGTTGAGTCTATGCGAGCGGCCTCATATACAGACCTATTTCCGAGCTCCACGAACCTTTTCCGGTCCCTTTTGAGAGTGTTCACGAGTTCACTTCATTATTTTATTAGGATAGTACTTAATTGGTTTAAAGTTTAAAGTTAAGAGTTTAAAAGGGTGTCTATCTGAGGGGGTTGTATTACCAGGGAGTATTACCTGGGGTATATTAGCAGGGAGTATTACCTGGGGTATATTACTAGGGAGTATTATCTGGAGTATATTACCAGAGCTTTATAAGAGGCATATTGGCAATGGAATATAATGCGGGAAGTGTTCGTACATGCTCCTCAGATTCTCCTCTGTGATATACTGCCTCATCCTGGTTGTTTATCAATACTAATGCCGTAATAATTCTAATTCACGCCTTAAATTTTTTGGATTCTCTGTCAAGTTGATGGCAAAAATGCGCCGTGTATGACCGTGAAAACGTGAGTGCCGTTGAGTCCACTTGACTGAGCCCCGCCCCTATTTACATTAAACATAGTTTCCTTTCACTTTTTATATGAAATTTTGTTTACATTTTCACGGGCATTTGAAAATGTCATCACCCGCTCATGTTGGTGACTTTCTCCATGCATTTTTAATTCGTTTGTTTTTCTATCATTTGGTTTTGCGCTCGTACTAAAACAATTTACTCTCTGCACAAGCATAAATTACAATTTCAATGGCGCTCTGACATCTTCCGTGGCCACGGCACAGCTGCCTTTTCAATTTATTTTTATATACACTACTCGTATATAAGCACACGTACATACATATGTACAGCAATGTTTTGTTCTGTCGCCTCTGCAAATTCCTTCGCCCACTTTATGCAAATGCTGCTTTAATATGTGTGCATATGCGGAAGGTGCGTATAATTCATATTTCATAATTCATTTTTTGTTTTTCTTGTTCAATTTCGTCCTTGGCTGCTGGTGTAGAAGCGAAGCTAGGAGTCCCACATATGAGTATATTCGCAACTTTATTTACTTTATCTCGAGTATGGCATTGAGTGCATGAATTTATGTTGTTATACTCGTATCTGTGCACGCCCATCCACCAATTCCAATTAACTGCTGAGCAGCCGATAGCATCGAATTTAACCATTAATTCAGGGCTTTCCAATTTGCTTTTCAGCTTTCGGTGAAGGACATTTTCTGCGTATCCCTCTCTCAAATATCTTCTTTCTATGTGTTTTGCGTTTGGTATTTATGTGGTGCGTAATTGGTTTCGGGTTTAATCAGCAGGTAAGGGAATGGATTAAGTACAATGGATGTATTGTGGTATGCGTGCTATATTCGACTAGTTGCTCCGACAAAAGCAAAAAGGGAATGCAAAAGATATTCCTTTCTGTGGACATTAAGGTGAATGATTTTAAAGTAATGAGCAGTTGAAATTATATCCTGAAGGATAATATCCCGGTGTATGAATACCCGAAATGAATTTTGCATGTAGTTCAACGTCTCTATATGCCATTGAAGGGTTGCAGCGGACCCAACTGGTGGTATAAGTGGCATCACTGGTTTATTGGTGATGCGACTGCCCAACCTACCTAATTCCAGTATTCAAGATCCAAGAGATGTGATGCTGGAAGAATAGGAATGGCACAAACATATCTGATATACCAAGAGGCAGAAGAATATAAGTTGCCAGAAAAGACCTGTATATATATTAATACATAAACAATGTTGAGTATATTCAAAACATCGCCAACATATTGTTTGAAATTATATCTATCATCCCTGACGTCAGCATTTATTATGGCTTCAAGTGTTTCGAAGAAAGTGTCCAATACAACAAAATCTTTCGAAGAGAGCACCATTATGAGAGCACCACCATGAGCAACATCATTATGAAACTAAGCCCTGGGCAGGATTGAAATACACATCCCGTGACTATGAGATTAGCATGGTTACCACTAACTGGACTATACAGCCTGGATAGCGAACGACGAGATGGAAGACCATGCTATTCTATGGTTCCAAGTTATCAAACGACATGTTGTACAATAAGTTGTATGCATAAAATATGATGGACTTCCACCACTTTGAGGTTGTGAAATGCATATAATTACTTTCTCAAATGACGTTTGCGGATGCATATGACATCGTTCCTTTTATGTATGTCTAACGATATCCATGTAAGCAGGGAGAAAACTGATAGCTTCTGTTTTGTGAAAACTCCAATTCAAACTAGAAATAATTTTGCTGAACAGTTGTCAATCACTTTATTGAGCACAATACGGAAACTATTTTAAGATGCGCCGCCCTCTGTGGTCTAGTGGTAAGCATGCTAGTCTCACACCCCAAGGATCGCAGGATCAAATTCTGCCACGGGCTTCGTCTCCAAAATGCTTCTTTCTATAAAATCCTTTTCTATTCGAGTCGAAGGCCTCTGTAGCTAGTACTCATTCCCCCAACACCTTGCTCACCTAATTAATTATGGAGTAAGATATAATAATGATAATGATAATTTCAAGATGTCAGCTTTTTTGTTATCTATTATATTCAAAATAAGTCTCACGATTCTGTTTAGAGCACTTTTATTTATTTCAGTGTTTAATGGCACATACGATTAGAACCAAGGACTCACAAATGTAGAACAATTTCCATTCGAAATTTTATTATAAGAGTTCGATCCCTTTTGCTCCTGTTTCTGGGAAATATATAAAGTCACTTATATAGGTTCAGACTACTTGAATTAGAGAGCGTTGTGTATACTCGTACAAGTACTTTCTTTACTTTACACGTAGAAAATTATAAAAGGTGAGGTAAATTTTGTTGACGCAGACAACTGGATACTTGGGACATCTTCTGAGGTGAGGATATTGCTGAGTGACTTCAAACTCTTTGAAGAATACTCGTATACTTCGACCTTATCTTATTTTATATGGATATTCAATAGTAGTTTTCCAAAGAACACTCCCACTATTAGATATCAAGTGCTTTAATATTATTACTCACAGAAATTCGAGGATAAGCTGCAAAATATGAGCTTCTATTTAATATATTGAAACGGTCTACTTCCTCTGAACTACTCTGATATCATGAACATGTTTGTCAATAAATATGAAGGTTCCTCTATTATAACTCATATATGCTGCTGAACTATCGAAATTTTCCGGTCAACTCTCCTTATACTCAGATATTCATTTACTATATCTGCACACAAGATTTTCAAGGATTTCATAGATTGGTGGCAATCAATCTGAATTGGTGAGTATACTCTTTCATTCGTTCATATTAACTACAATCCTCTACATACTATTTATATCAATACCAATTACCATATTGTATATGATCCTTTATTTGTCTGTATCTATATTTCCTTATATGCAAATATCCTATTTATTATATATATATATATATATATAGTCTGATATATGTAAATATCATATATCTCCATATATATACAGTCTGACATCATCTGCTGGAAAAATACCCAATTCGTTGGGACTAAATCGACATCTCAATGCACTATAAAAGTTTAGAAATAAATGTGTTCATACTAAAATGGAAGCACCTTTGCAACAATTCTACTAAGCCACCCCCAACACCCCCTTGTTCACGTGTAATGTCCTGTCGTAAGTCTTACTTAAATATTTGTTGCGCTGCGATTCATTTGCAGCGTTGGGTGTGGACGGCAAAGCGGTCGTTTCACTTGAGTGAAATTAAGATTAATGGCAGTTTGTGCTCTGACTGTGTTGCGCCTACACTCGTAACTCACAGCAGCCTAATTTGGGCCATCTTAAGCTGGCGGCAGCCAACACCAACGGTGTGTGCTGGCAGGGAATTAATGAGGTGTAGCATCATTGTTTTCGGTAATATGATGTCTTCTTGCTTGTACATCTTCGGTGCTAATAGAAGGTGGAGACATTCATGGACGCATTGCTGGGCTCATGGCATCTGTACAATAATGACGCAAGAGATGAAACTGAGTGGTAATACAAGTATGATAGCCAAATGATGTCCTGAACTTTTACTGAAGCAGATGCAACGAAGTTTCGCTAATGGAAATCAATCTAAACTGAAAATTTAGTTTATTAAAATGGAACACAGGAGTTTACATGATTTAAATCAAGAGCGATGGAAGCCAGTACTGAAAGGAAGGTCGATTTCCCACTACCATTCTCTGATTCGTAATTTCTTAAGCAAATGCTGATGACAGAATTTATGAGAGAGCAGTGTATTTAGAAAGGAGAAAAGTTCCGAACACTGAACTTGTTCACTGAGACAGTTTTCTAAAAGTGAACAAAATTGTCTAAAGTGAACAGTGTGAGTGATTCACTCATTGCAATTCCAATAAATGTGATGAAGTAAATATATAGTAGAGAAGCAGAAATTATACATATATTTAGCACTATTCCAAGACGAGTATTCCATTAGCGAACACTTCTACTATGACTATCTAAATGACTAAGAAAACTAGGTTTCCAGAAGAGAGCCGGATAATTAGATTCCTGATATAGAAATACCAGTTATATCAAAAGTCCACCACTGTTCTGAAATGAAATCTCCAAGTAGACAAGAAGCATGTGTGCCAAGGCTTATTATTATAATAAAAAGTAGACCTAAAATTATCGAAGACTTCTCAAAAAGACTTCAATACGCAC
Source organism: Clusia tigrina (assembly GCA_920105625.2). NCBI lineage: Eukaryota > Metazoa > Arthropoda > Insecta > Diptera > Clusiidae > Clusia > Clusia tigrina. Next base: position 20,006,775 of record OV050030.1, read on the forward strand.
TGGAATCCTTTCTATTATTCGTATAAACTGGTTTGTAACTGAAATGCTGTATAATGATCGGTAGTTTGGAAAAATTCCTCGATTCTAATTTGTTTGTACCACAATTCTCTCTTGATACACATAATAAAATTTCTACAAGACTTGAGTGATAGTTCATTGAAGTTCTCATTTGAACTACCCTAAAACTGGCGGTTACTATAGAGAGTGGAGGTTACTATGGGGAGTTATCGATCGGCCATGATTCACAATGAATAATTTCTTCAAGACTTGAGTGTTTGGTGATTGATGTACTCATTGGCTCCTTGATATAAAACTGGAGGTAGTGAAGTGCCGTCGGAAGCATTGAGTTGGTTACAATTATGTAAAAATATGAAGCATGACGCAAGGAATTTTGAAATGCCTGATCCTTTGTGAATTATAAATATAAATTGTACAAAGTCGATACATAGGCTAGGTTAGTTTGATCTGGTTGGCCCTAAGCCACACATAGACCTATTGGTCCTTAGCAGTACCAGATGGAGCTAGTTGGTAGGTAGGTCGGTAGGAGTGGCCGCCTAGTTTGCCAAAAGCACACTTGAGCAGATGGAGCTAGTCCTCTACGGAAATCTGTTGTAGGATGCCTTAGGATGTGGGCGCTTTTAGCGGGGCTCAGGAGTGTTTGAAACCGCTACTTAAATCGTTAAAGTTAAGTTAGTTCTGGTAGTGGTGGTGAATCTGTTTGATGCATAGAATAAACTACAATAGACTTATTTTAATTCCTCTCCTAAATAACAAGAACTAACTTCCGAAATAGTTTCAATTATTATACTGAGATAACTGCATTAACAAGTGGCTTTGGTTCTGCTAATAACTTGGCTCAGCGATATTTCTTAACCGTCTTAAATCTTACATCGAGAGAGTTGTCCCACGTCTCTGAACAAGATTTATAATAAACGCTATTGATATTAATAGGCTGAGCTCAAGTTTATATAGAAAGTCTTCACTATTTCCCACAATAGTTTCACTTAAGTTAAGTTAAGTTACATCAAGCTTTATTTCCATCAAACTCTTGGTAAACATATCAGGTCCAAGTGTGCCGTATAATTTAGGATAATGGATCCATTTCAATTCCGATGATACTCCGTTAAGTGTTCCGAGTTGTGAAAATTGCTCTAAATTGTATGGCAGGTCCAGAGATTCCTAATTAGTTTTAGGATAGTTTTGAGAGGAATGGTTTTGTATGAATACAATTATAGTCAGAAATATGTTGAAGAGGTCATTTATCATACAATTTTTCAATTCAGTTCGATTCAAATTCAAACGGCGGCCAAAAATTTCATTACATTTAAAATCGCCCACCTTCATGGCATTCTCTTGATTCAATTCTTTTGAGGACCTAAATTGGATTTTCTAAGTTTGATTCAAATTGAATGAAGTGTCTATGTTACGCTAACGTATGTGGCAGGATGGAGTTGAGGACTTAATTTTTGTTTGTTATCATAATGGAAACGATCTTACATGGATACCGCTCCATTAACCAAAAAATGTTTATACATTTGTTGATATGGGATTTGCAGCATTGTTAAAACCAGTCCTGGAAGTACAGTTCGGTAACTTTATCAAATGGGAATCGTTGCTGCACTTTCAATTTGCTGAATGGAAATTGAAGTGTTTTGAAGCTTGTATTATATAAATAAATACATTCAAATTAGAAGCTTCTCAATTGGCCTGAAAAGCTAAGAAATGTTCCAAGACATTTGTCTAGAAGTGTGGGGTAGGACCGAGGCCCTCCGAAGAAGGAGGTCTCCAAGCAGCCAGGCATTGATGGCCATTGTACTAAGAATTGTCTACTTTAATATAAAGTACTGGGGCAATACAAGTTGAACATATGTAGAAGTGTTTATATTTAAAATAATATAAGATTGCATATGAATATTCTCCAGTTACAGCTCTTCAAACATTGTTCAATTAGTCAGGTTATGAAAAATCTCAGATATTCAGTAAAAAAGACTTCATTTGAAGGATTCAATGAATTGTTATTAAAAAAATATCTTCACATCATTTTCCATCCACATTGAAAATTCCTTTATTCAAACTCTATAAACTTTTTATACAGACCCCAGCAATTTGTGGGAAGTTTTTTTTCTGTGATCATCTGTTATACAGTAGGCCCCAATTGGTTAAGTCGATTAATATGAAAAAGATTGTTGGCGAGTTGCGTCGCTTTTCTTTTAAATTAAGTCACTCATGAGTCGAACAAAGAAACAATTATCGGCCTGTTACACCCAAAATAGTTGCCTCATAATTCGAAGACACCATCGATTACTCTTCAATGAAGGAGGAGTTACCACAAAATTATTAGCTCCCCGTTCTACCAGATTAACAAGATAAAATATGACCCAGTGAGACCCACCTAAAAGGGGTCTATGAAGACTGTGGCGTTTGATACCACAACATTATGTTTGTATATATGAAAGTATGTTTGTTTCTATCTTCTATCTTTCAGCCAAACACTATATTTGTGGGTGTGTCATTTGGCGAGTTTAACACAGGCAATTTTATTATCTATCTTCTCAGTCTCACTCTTGTTAGCCAACATATGATTGGGTACGCTTCGAATCCATCGCAAGCATTATTTTGAAATAGCTTCACTCTGGGAGCTAAGATATGACTGAGTCCGCTTCGAATCCATCGCCAGAACTACTCTGAAATAGTTGGACTCTGGTAGCAAACATCTGACTGCGTACGCTTCGAATCCATTGCCAGGGTTACTCTAAAATAGTTATTAAACTAAAGAACATGATTGAAAACATTTTTTTGTTCGACTATGAAAACTATTTCCGTATATTGCAAATGTCTGTTACTATGGGAAGTGGTGTAAATAGTGATAGATCCGGTCAACTTGGAGCAGTTTATAGTGAACAGTCAGAGTACTTCACTGATGACAATTCGAGTAACTTGTGATCAAGTAAATAAGGTGATGGCAAGCTGAAATTATACATGCATTTAACACTCTTCCAAGACGAGTATTCCATAAGCGAACACTCATACCATGACCTAAATAACAAATAAGCAAACACCGGTTATATCAAACGTCCACCACTGTTCTGAGATGCAAACTCCAAGTATACAAGAAACATGTGTGCCAAGGCTCATTATTATAATAAAAAGTAGACCTAAAATGACCGAAGACTTCACACAGGCTTCAATAGGCACTGGAATCTCTTCTATATTCGTATGAACTGGTTTGCAACAGAAATTCTGTATAATTATCGGTAGTTTGGAAGAATTCGTCGGTTGAACTCTGTTTTTATCACAATTCCCTCATGATATACATTATAAGATTTCTACATGACTTGAGTGATGGATGATTCGTGTTCTGATTTGAACCAATCTAAAACTGGAGGTTACTATGGAGAATGTTAAATGTCGCACCTGACGCAGTTTATATTCTAAGACAACTTGAAGCAGTTTAAAATATTCTTGTGCTCTAAATTCATTGTACAATATAATCAATATTTTTTCTATTTATTATTTTATTTTTTATTATATTTATTATATTTCGTAACCCAGAGGGTAGCAGGTTTAAATCCTGCCACGAGCTTGGCCTCAAAAGTGCTTCTTTCTATAAAATCCTTTTCTCTTCGAGTTGAAGGCCTCTGTAGCTAGTACTCATTCTCCCAACACCTTCCACGCATAATTAATTATGGTGTAAGGTATAATAATAATAATAATAATAATATATTTTCTAAGAATATTAAAAATTCTATCCACATTATACTCGGAATTTATATAGAAAACTCCTCGCCTCTCTTTCTAGATTTGCCTATTGTATAATATGCTGACTCAGTTAAGTAAACCTTATACAAGGGGCTGCTTCTTCAACTTCCAATGTTATACAGCAATTTTGATCTCATTTGCGGTATATAAGTAACCACCCATTTATTGCCGTGTTACACAGACCCGTCGCTAGAATCGTCTGCCACTGAATTACTCGCTGAGCTCACAAAAGAACTATGACACTTAAGAAGAGAATTTCTATTATAAATTATAAATGGGTTCACAAATTCCTGACCGTGATTACGAGTACAATTTGTAACCCAATCTGAGAATCATCTGGAGCAGTTCTACGCAAATATGCGAAAATATTCCTCTGTGATTATCCTCAGGGATTCAATGCTAATGATGATTGCTTAATAAAATTAACAGAATTAATTGCTTGATTTCTTAGTGGACTGTTACAAAAAAGTTCATTATATATTTATATAAAGTAAACTTAGATTCTTCCACGCATTTCCATTACTTTACTTTGTTTATTTGCTGGTATTCTGAGCAACTTGGAAACGTGTCTATTCGCATATCTTCGCTATTGAATTGTCTTCAGTGAAATTCGCTTTGCCACACAATTTCCTCAAATTCATAATATAAAACCAAAACACCTTTCGAGTCGGCAGTTTTATTTAAAATCAAAACGTAATTTCCTCAAATTACAGCTAAACACGCATTCACTCAGTTTAAAACAAAACAGAAGCACACCAATTATCGCCAGAAATATACAAGAAATTCATAGAAGAACAAAATTATTTACATTTTAAATTGGGCTGAATTTGCCGCAGCTGCGTTGCTCTCAAATGTTTTACACAAAATTCAATTCAAATGATGTATTTTTCCAGTTTTTATTCGGACACTTAAATTTCCACACACTGAACTTGGAGTACTTGTACGGGCGTTTGATTTCCTGGGCTTGCAATTCGGAACGTTTGCGTCGGCCGAGAATCCTTTGCAGACTGTTTGAATTTCGGTCGGATTCAGGGTTTATACATGGAAAGCCTTGCCACTGAACTGGCAGCGGGCGAACTCACCACGCACACCACACGCTCTCTGCGGCGGGTTTTCACCTCGCTCACCATGGGCAAGTAAGGCAGGTGGCAAGTGGCTAATGGCACACTGCCGTATGCGGCACTCAACTGAGTGAGCACAGCGCACTTTCCCTTTTCCCGGATGTGGACTGATGTGGCAGTCGTGGCGCCAACGCGGAGGTATGTGAATGAATGAAAATGAGGTGCTTGTGTTGATAGACAAATTGATAAAATGCTGCAGAGAACCACAGCGTGAATCGCTGATGAAACATCTGCAGCACCGAGTTGTGGTGTACTTTTAAGTGGGTTTTGTTACCATATCTCTGTGATAATTTTTGGTAATTTCTTTTTTCTATGCAATCAGTGTTGATTGGTTTTTTTATATTTTTAAACATTTTTTACAAATTTCTTTTATTGGTTTTTTTATATTTTGAAAAATTTCTTAACAATTTGTTTTATTGGTATTTTAGTTTTTATAAAATTTTTTGTTATTGGCTTTTTACATATTTTAAAATTTATTTAAAAATTTTTTAAATATTTTTTCAACACTTTTTTTATGTTTTTTATTTTTTTATATACAACGAAATAAATTAATCCTATTAAAATCCTCGGTATAGAGATATAAATGAAACAGACAAGAGATATAAATGGAACAGACATGTTGAACATCTTAACGCATCCTTAACCAAATATCTGAATGCAGTAAAGTGTCTTTTAAGTGGAAAATTTAACTGCTCGACCTACTAATTGACTCAAGTTGTAAAATATCTCAATATCTCTAAAAATAACTACGGTTTCGTTTTTTATGGATTTTGTAGTAATTCACTTCTCAACAAACTTAAAAGTCTCTACAACTCGGCGAGTAGAATCGCACTTGGGGCTTTTCATTCTACGCCGATACACAATCTCTTTTTCGAGGCTAACTTACTCACCGTCGAGAATCATAGGAAACTACAACTTACCAAACTATTGAAATCTATTCTTCACAGCAACGATATTCCTCTACTGAGTCTAGTAAAAAGACTCAAGAAAAACGTAAACGTACCAAAAATGTCTTCAATATTACCTAGAATTCTAAAGAGTGCTTAGAACCGATATGCCAAACTCCCCTTTCACTCACACGATCCAACTACTCCCGCCCTGGCATCTAAAACCTTCAGCAATCAATACTTCATAACATAAATTCATAAAATCCAATACACATCTTTTACAGTTTCGATCCCTATCTTTGAGCTAAAGGAACAACTCACAGATCACTTCTTTATTTCTACAAACGGTTCAAAATCAGAAGAAATTATCAGCTACAGCATCACTGACCAAACTAAAGTTATTAAATTAGGTGTGCTCCCCAGCTACGGTTCTGTATTTTCAGCCGAAATAGTTGCAATTTACGAAGCCGTCAAATATGCCAAATGCAGATACGGCATCTTGGCCTTATGTACCGATTCCCTTTCCTCCCTTGACGCCACATCTAATTCACAGAACAATGAATTCTATGCTACACACATTAGATCCATATTTTGATCGCAAAACACCCAAAAATTACCCTAATTTGGGTGCCAGGCCATATTCAAATGCAAGGTAATGAATTCGCGGATCACGCTGCAAAATACGCTTGCTCTGCTTCTGTGATTTCTACTCTTAAGTACAACTTCTCCGATATCAAACACATCCTGAAAATATACCACACCGATTTGGAACGTTACCTCGACCTGGTATAAAGACATAAACCCAAACTGAATTTCTCTTGTCTTGTACCACAGACACAATCAGCAGACTGCACACCATAAAATTACGAACACTCAGATTAGGCCATTCAAATTCTCAAGGACACCTGATGAATACTGAACCCAAGTACATATGCAACTGCATTATCCAACCTCCTAACAGTATCCTATCACATTACCTCCGTGAGTGTTCAGAACTGAACGGCTTAAGATATTATATCTTTCAGCATGATGATCCCGTATCCCTTCTCTCTAACCCCTCCCTAACAGATATTGATAAAATCTGGAAATTTTTGAAAACATCTGAACTATATTAACTTGACTCACTCCTTTTACCCATAAGCAGCGGAAGACCATTGTTGCTATTGCTGCTATATATATATATATATATAATTAATAAATTATATATAATAATAAATCACTAAATTTATTAACAAATAAACAAACAATTAAATAAGAGATTGTGTCTTTAAGTTCAAGAACCTCTTGCAGGCGGTTTGGTTTAGAAACCATCCATTTTGTGGTTTCTTGGAGATTATTCTTCTCCATTCGTAGGTGATTCATATTTTTCAGTATTTCTTTCGAAGTTATTGTATGTTGTCGAATACTGCACTCCAATAAACACCATTCATGCTCGATAGGATTCAAATCAGGTGATCGTGCTAGTGTTTTAAGTTTTGGAACATTTACAGCAGCCAAAGCTGAAATCTTTATTCGTTGCCCAACTATATTCATAACCAATAAAGCGACAAGAGCATTCTGTGCATGCCAACAGCTTTTTGGTGAGACCTCATATAATACCATTCTACAATATATATATATTTGATCCCTTTCTGAATGATCATCTTATAACGTTATCTGAAAATATGTTGAGAAAAATATCATTCACTACACTGCAAGGTTCACATCCCTGTAAGACATAAGTTTGAGGAATACATTACAGAAATTTCACAAAGCGCAAGGTATGGTGCAACACCCTGCATGCCTGCCAAATTACAAAAACCTCTGCTTGAAAGACATTTGATCTCGATGGCAATTTGAAGGATAGTAGAAAATTCAAAGATTCGGAAAATATTCCCTATCCCACTCCAGATTCCATTTTGAAACCATCACCATTTACTTTTTTAAAATTGATTTTAGATTTATTTTGAAATTACTTTCATTTTTCTATGTTTTTTCCAATTTTGTTATTTTGCTTTTATTCCTTCATATTTGTTTACTTTTTGTTCATTCCTCAAAACTTTTTTTGTTTAGTCTTCTCGGAGCTGTGTGAAGTTCATCAACATCATCATTATTTTCACACTTACATCACTTCTCATCACTTCACATCTTCATAAACTGTGGGTGTATATAGTTTAGATTAGGTGAGGTTAGTGTGGCACTCCCTATGAGAAGGCCAGAGACCAGAAAAATACAGTTTACAACACCGTTTAGCTTACAACAGCCTTGATGGAGATGAAGCAGAATCGAGTTATAGGAAACCATTGAAAATGAAAGCGCCCAGAGTTTGAAATTTATCAGCGGGCTTCGTAGTATTTCTTTTAATTAGGGAGGCTCCTTCTTTCCGAGTTTTCCTAAGGGGAAGAGAAACAAATATATCTGCATAGCACAGCCACTTAGAAATAATAGAATATGGTCTAGATATATATAGGAAAGGTTTCCTTAGTACAACAGTACAAACAGTCACTTGAGCCAACCATCCAACCAACCAAACCACCCAAACAACTAACCAACCAACCAACCCACCAAACAACCAACCTACCAACCAACCAACCAACCAACCATCCAACCAACCAACCACCCAAACAACTAACCAACCAACCAACCCACCAAACAACCAACTAACCAACCAACCAACCAACCAACCAACCCACCAAACAACCAACCAACCAACCCACCAAACAAGCAACCAACCAACCAACCAACCAACCAACCAACCAACTAACCAACCAACAATTGTTGAACAACATTCACTTTCCTTCCAAAATTGCCACTAGACTCAACTCTACTGCTGTGTCGATCTGCCTGCAGCTTTTAATGCTGTCCTCCCCTCTCAGTGTTCTACAAACTCACAAAAGAATGGTCATTAAAATTACTCGGTTACTTTAACCAGATACTACGTATACACGACAGTATTGTTCCATTAATGATACCAGATAACAATAGCGCTTAAAAGACATCCACATAAGATACTGAAATAAGCAACAGGATGCTACAAGTAATGTTTATTCATGTTTAGTCAGGATTGATTCTTCGTCTTAATATATAAAAAACATTTTAGTCAATATTTGATATATTTGTATGTTTTTGGCAACCAGAGAATCGGGATCCAATTCTATTATATTAGCACATTGATGCATAACAATTGGCATAAGTGGCAAAATAGTATCTTCATCATTCACAACTAAGCATGGATAAACGTTAAAATGTTATTAGTGGTTAAAGGAGGTCATTACCAATAGCTCATGAATAAAACATATTTGGTAAAAAATCATAAACAATATGTGATAAACATCAAACAATAACATATAAACAACAATAAAGAAGAACGTATGAACAATAACAAGACATAATCAATCAGACATAAACAACAAGTTATAAAGAAGAGGTCAAAAACAAAAAAACATAAACAGGAAGGCTTAATCAATAAGATCCAACCAACAAGTAATAAAGAAAAACTCATAAGCAACTAGTCATACACAACAAGATATAATCACTGAGACATAAACAACAAGTTCTAAAGAAGAGCTCGAAAAACAACAAGTGATAAACATGAAGACTTCATCAACAAGACATAAAGAACAAGTGATAGAGAAGACGTCTTAAACAACTAGTCATAAACAAGAAGACATAGGCCGTAATCAAAAAGACATAAACAACAGGTAATAAAGAAGAAGTCATAAACTACTAGTCATACACCAGAAGGCATAAATAAAGCTTCTACTAGTGATAAAAAAGAAGTTATTACTGATAATTCATGAATGCAAAATTGTTAATAAACATTTATGAACATATTATAAACAACAAATCAAAAGCAACAAGATACAAGACACGAAGAAAGAAACAAAAACACAAAATCAATAAGACACAAGAAATAAGAGAAGAGGACTCAAACAATAACACGAAATCAATACGACGTACAAGTAATAAAGCAGAGCTCATAAACAACAAGTAATTAAGTAGAACTCACAAACAACTGGTCATAAACAACAATACATAAAGAAACATTCTTAAACCACCAGTCATAAACACAACTCATCATAAACAATAAGTCATAAATAGCAAACCACAAGCCACAAGTTATAAAACGGGAGTCATAAATAACGAGCGAAAATCACTTAATCAGGAACATAAAGATACACAAGGCGAGTCATGAACGACTCCTCGTGAACGAGTTGAATATCACCAGGCGGGTGAGGAGATTCTAATATCCAATTTTGTGGTTGAGACTTGGTTGAAATGTGCTTTTAAAAATTGTGCAAAAAACTGTTAATTTCAATACGAATCGAGGAGAAATGGATTGAACACAATAATTGACTTATCTAGAATGTGTTGGAATGACCTCGAAAGCAGTTGAAATATATAAGAATCGCGAAGAAAAAGTTATGACTTGGAATAAATGGAAATAAGACTCAAGCAATCTCAATCTGAGCACTCAAGCAATCTCAATCTAAAACCGAAAAGAGACATCAAGAGCGCGAACTTGATTATCTATTCAGATAATCATGCTGTATTCTAAGCATTAGCTGCATATTCTGGTAGAAGAATGCTTCAATAACTTCCTCTTTAGGTGCAGCAAATACGATTACACTTTGGTGTGTCCCGGGTCTTTCGGGATTGAAGACAATGAAGTTGCTGACTAACTAGCCAGGGCCGGAGCCGCAGCAAGTCTCATTTGGGGTATCAACAGGGTCCAAAGCCACACTGTGGTATCAACTGGGCGTAGACTAAATGGAGGGTAGACAACTTGGCGTAGGCTAAATCGAGGGTAGACAACTGGGAACATAATCTCAGAATCTCCCACTGGGAAATGATAGAAAGGCCTCGCCAAACCAAAAGATTGGTAAGGCCATTCCCCTACAATAGAGAACTGTACAATACACAAAAGAACAATGAATAAAACAGTTTATAAAAAAGGATAATAGTAGGATTCCTCTCTGGTCACTACTACATGAAATATCATCTTATTAAAATTTAACCTTCTTGACGACAGGGAGTGTCGCCTCTGTCTAGAAGAAGATGAGACCACAGAACACATACTGTGCAATTGCATTGCGTTGGCAATGACTAGAGCTAGATTCGGAGGAAATAAAAACTGCTCCTATTATGGACATTCCCAATTTCGTCCACAAAACGGAAAATATACTGGGAGAACTTGACTTTCAACTACTTCCTTCCTATAGACAAGGAACATCTAGGTAGAAAAGGACCTGATGCCTTAAACTGGGATCCTATAATATCATAAAACGGGCGATATGCTATGACACTTCTGGAAAATACAGGTACTAAACCAATAGGGTATAGTATAAGACTAGAATGCACATTTTCCTACGCGACCAGTTGGAGCGGGAGAAATTAAAAAAGGTCCTGTTATGGACATTTCCAATTTCATCCACAAAGCGGAAAATATACTGGAAGAACCTGACTCTCAACTACTTCCTTTCTGTAGACAAGGAAGAAAAGGACCTTATGATTTATATTAGGATGTTATGCCATCACCAAACGGGCGTGATGCTATGACATTACTGGAATATACGGATACTAAATTAATAGGGTGTAGTAGATCGTACAGTTGTGATCACATGGATCACATACTTTAAAATGAGGAGTGACACAAAAGATCTTTTAGGTCGCAGAGTCTGGCATTGGGCAACTTACTACAACAAATTTATATTTATATATAACTAAGAGTATTCCTTAAATGAATTGTTGTTAAATAAAATCTCCTTTTATTAACGCTAAATTATCAAATCAGACATTTTGAAATACTTGACACAATCCAGTGAAGGAACTATTAGCGAAAGTAACTTACGCAACCAAATTCGAACTGAATCCGATGATTTATGTTGCATTCAAAATGCTGCTGAGCAATTGGCAACATGTTGCTGAACTCTTTTGTACTGCCTCTCTTTACAAACATTTCCCCTCACTTGGCCACAAAATCTATGCAACTTCTCTGTGCGGACACATAAAGAGAACAGGCGGACGCTCTTGGCGAGAAGTGCGAAATGTAAACAAGCGGACGGACTCAGTGCGACGAAAACAAACTGTTGGACGTGGTTGCAGCAACAGCGGTGCGTATACGCAACATTCTCTGTGTGCGGATGCAGAGGAGGAGGAGGAAGATGATTGCGCTGTGGGTCGACGTGGGCGGCAGACAATTAGACACCTTACAACACCGCACAAGAGAACACACATACACACTTACACGCATGCCCTATGTTAAGCAGAAATTTACACTTACCAGCCCACCGTCCTACCTCCCCACCTTGGCAGTCCTCTCCCCATCAGTGAGTGTTGTGTCGGCAGGGGCAGATTTTGTGGAATGTCACTGCAAGGCCACGTGTGAAGGCAGCCAGTCCCAACACCTGTGCGCCTTGGGCTGGGGTCGGATTAAATACTGTTATGTTACTCGATTGCGGTGTGGGAGGAGGGGGGTTGGCAGGTGTGTGTTAGGTTTTCTTTTGTTGTGTGGTGAAATGTGAGCACTGCTCTGCAGGTGCGACATCGGGAGACGACCAAATGAATGAACATTTTTTGGCTCGCTTATTTTTGATATTTTTATTTGCGCCTTTATGAGGAGGCTTTTATGTGTGTGTTTGTGGTATCTTCTTTGCTTAGGTTGAACTTTTTTCATCATTTAATTTTTTTATATTTTCATTTGTTGTTGTTGTTGTTGGGGTTTGGAGCATTTCTCTCCTTTTCATTATTCAAGCTACAATTAAAATAACGACTTCCGATTTGGTGGTACGTGCGAAATAGATCAAAACGCGCCGCACCAAAGTCAAGTGTTGTGCCACGTATGAGTGTCTGTGTTTTTGTCTGTACGGGCGTGAGTGCGAGTGTGAGTGCGCGTGTGCCTTTCCGCATGCCCTTGATTTTAGGGATTTATGAGACCACTCTTTTTGTTGTTTGTGTTTACGTATTTGTTGTTTGTTTTCTTTGCCCGAGTTATACAAGGAAAATATTTGTGTATGTTTTCATGCCAAGCATTTCTTTATCTACGTTTTTCTGCATTGCTTTTTAATATACGCAAGGATAGCAGAGGAATAGCTGAGTGAGTATCCTTTTTTTTTAAGCAACAACAATGTAAAAAATTGTTGGGTCAGTTTGAAGATTTAGTGGAAGATGATTTAAGTTAGCGTTAGGCCAGCTCTACCCAAGGGGACATTAATGTACCAGCTTTCATTTACTTGTCCCTGACTGACGAAGAATAAAAGAATCCACATAAGTGCTTTTTAAATAAGAAACATGTGTAGAAATATTTAATTTTTGCAGCGGACTTCATTCTTAGTTCAGCAACTGAAGTCCCTGTGGGAATGTGGCTGGTTAGATACCTTGTTACCAGATGCCAGAAAAGTGTTCTGTGAAAGTCTCCGTACTCAGTGGAATTGAGGTTGGCGTGAAACTGGTAAGAAATTTTTATACTACCCAACAACCCTTGGTAGGAGTTGTAGATCAAATACTTTATAGGAAGTATACTATCAAAGGATGTGCTTTGGGAAGTGGTTAATAATTCTTTGGAAATCTTAAATGAATTACAAATAAGTGACAAAACCATTTTAATAGTTAATTTTTGATTTTTCTCGATATACTTTTACTTGATTTTCCTAATAAAAAAACAAATTCTGGTGTCATACTTACAATGATCGATCGTATTTTCAAATAAAGCTCAGCACCGGACTGTTCTTGAAATCAGATGCATACAACGTATTGTAGTTAGTGATCTCATGGTTCGATTGAACCAGTCTATCATTCAATTTATCTCTCAGGAGATGGAATCCCATCGGCACGTTACCAGAATAGAGTTGGGCTTGCTCATTCAGTTGACTGATCCGCTCATTCTCGTTCACTGAGCAGATTGAAGTATGACCAGAGAACACAGAGAAAAGAAACTTAAACATCAAACGGCAAAGCAGCGAAATAAATCAGACGGACGTTGTATACGAATCCACTGAAAATCGTGGTGAATTCACTTAGAATCGTGTTGAATCCACTCAAAATCGTGGTGAAACCACTCAAATTCGTGGTGTGTCCGCTACGGACGCTGGCAGCGAAAAAGACTTTCTTTTCTCTGTGTTCTCTGGTATGACGTTCACATCGTTCAGTTGCTCAGTTAGTTCAGTTTCGCTCAGCATGTTATGATTATTAAAACGTGTCACTTGCTCACTTACTTAATTTTCTCTTTCATTCATTCGTTCATAACAGATGGTAGGAAGAGCCTGTACTCTCAAAATACACGCTCATCCTAAACTTTGTGTGTATGTTCTCGTATATCAGCTCAAATGAGTGAAAAAACGCTTGAACCATATGAGAAAGTGAGCAACTCAGCAATAAAGCAAGTGAGCTATTTCGCTTAACAGATCTGAACTAGTTCAGTTAGTTCAGTTCGGTGAAATAGATCAGTTAGTTCGTTCGGTAGTTCAATACTGAACCCTCTACACACGACGTGTTTCTCCTAAAGTTTCAAGTACAGCCTATGTTTGACACGATCCCTTTAGTCAGAAGGGAAAGAAGAAGTTTTGAGAGTGTTTGTCGTGTCATTTAATTACTTTATAATCGTTGTTCTTTTATGAGTCAATATGGCTTATTTGATCTATGAAGAAACAATGATATTAACATGACATTAAAAGGACACAAAATACACCAAGTTTACATGGAGCCAGTTATCAGGTAGGGTGTGTAGGGTTATATTTGCAGCATGCGTTCATGTAACTAAATGGTTCTATGTCAAAGTCCAGTCTAAACTATTACCAGATATCATTAAAATATATCAATTTGTGCGGAAACAGTTGGACAACTAATCAACAGGTGGAAGTCAGTTCAGAAAGTGATGCTGTCATTTGCATGTATACATATATAATCAAGTTTCTACTTGCCCCTCCTTCTTATGAGAATAAAGAACAGTTCAAACGAACATAATTAAAATAACATTTTTAAGAGTAAGATTGTCCATTTACAGGGTAAGAATAAAGAGGACTGTTTCAGTTAGAGCGCTACGATTGCAAACAGATCAGAGAGAAGACAGAAATGTCCACGAAGGACAAAGTACATAAACAAGGACAAAGTACATATATAAGTACATACGAAGGATAAAGTACATATATAAGTACATACGAAGGAGAAAGTATATGTATAAGGATATTAGTGCATATGTAAGAACAGAAGGGCTCCTATTCAAAAATATATGAACACCATAAACTTCAACAACGTCCAGTAGGCAACTATGATGATATAAGTTGGGTTAACCTGGCTGGCCATAAGGCACACATTGGTCTTTAGCGGTACCAGGTGGAGCTATTACTCTACGTAGAGTTGCAGTAAGCATCTTGAAGGATGGCCACGTTTTCAGGGAATTTGAAGAATGCCTGAAGTTCCATCCCTCACCAGTCTTACAGCGTCCCAAATTGTGGGCCCCAAGCACTATAAGAGTGTTGTTTATAATACAGTACATAATCATAAGAGATGTTCCAAAGTCTCCTTTCTATCCGGCTCTCTGCACTTCCTACATATGTCATCAGTTGATGATATAAAGTGGGTGGATTATTTTTCCCACATTTCATATCTTTTCTGTAATAAATTATCTAAAAAGTTGATCAAAAAGTTTATCGATTCCAATGAAGACAGAAAAGTCTATGAAGGACAAAACTCGGACATATGGTTACATGAGGACATATGCAAGTATAGGAAGAGACCTTATGACAAAACATGAACAGCATAACCCAAACTTCAAAAGCATCTAGTAAGCAACAATGATAACAGAGAGTGGGATGGTTATTTTCCCCCTTTTCATCGCACTTCTATAATAAAAGATTCCAAAAAGTTTACCGATGAACTTTACAATTACAAATGTGTACTAAAATATTCCAATGAAGCAAAAACAAGTGCGATTCCCAATGATGACTCTATCTTTAATGACAGTAACTTCCTTCGAAGCTGTGTTCTGCTATAGATGCAATAACACAAGGATTCGTATGACCGCTCATATTGTCATATATCCTTGTAGCCATATAAGAAAACTTCACGGCTATCTTAAAGCTCAAAACATTCTGTTTCATTTATAATTTCCGCTGCTTTTTACAAACAGAAAGTAAGGACGAATATCTGATTACCTCCTTTTTAAGGAATTGTAAATTATTTATTATTGTTATTCCTCTGTCGGAACTTGCGTGCAAGCGAAAGTGACTCGGAAGAGCATGCCTCTCAGGGGAGTACGCTGGTAATGGCAGGAAACAAGAGGTGCTTCCGCAGCGTCCCCTTACAAGCGGCTTTCACAAAGAGAGTTTGTTGTCCCTGTATAAAATACTTTCCCTCGCAGGACTGGAAATGTTTAAAATCAAATCAATTCAATACATATTGGCAGACAGACAAAATTAGAGGAAAATGAGAAAGGAGAAGATAAAAGGTTCTGTTTAAAGTGCTCAAATCGAGCTCTGTCCTAAGTGAGATATCAAGGGCACCACTCCAGAGTTATGTGCTTTTATTGTTTAAAAAAGTAGCTCACTCTTTTATTCCTTTAGAATATAAATCCATCTTTCATCCAGCCAACCCACACAATTTCTTTGTTCTTTAATTTACCAGCTTCGACATACAAACAAACCAAACAAAGCCCTTGAACAATGTAAACTGGTTAGCAGACCCGTTCCTTTCAATTGAATTCGCACTTCCTTGTGATGCATGAAGTACTCCTGAAAACAATAAACTCCGGCGCACCATTCGCAGTCTTCACAGCTAAAATACCAGCACATTCATTCGCTTTAGGCCCAACATGAGTCAAGTGGCTAAAGCCGTGCCACATCCTCGATCTGTGCGGTAAATTGATGCCTCTGCTACGCTTTTAATCTGTCAGCATCCGGCATCCTGTGCAGCAGGGGCCACTTCCCGAGCAAACTGGAAATGTGCCCTGATAAACGTTGGCAGTGGCAGCTGCGGTTGTTGGCGCACTGAGTGCTTTTCATGGTTACATGCTCGCAGAGTGCTTGCAGCGTTCAATGCGGGCAGATGCAAGTGTGCAAATATCGGAAGTGCCTGTGGGAGGAAATCGTGCAGACGCAGTTAATTACAAAGATGAGCCACTATCAGCACAAGTTTTACTAAACGTAATAGCAATTCAAGTCCTGTTACCATGATTGTGGGTAAGGACGGTGTTGTATTCGGAGTTAGAGTTGGATTTGAGGGTGGAGTTGAAGTCGAAGATGAAATCCAGTTGGAATCGGAGTATGAGTCGCATTAAGAAGCTAGTTTTGGAGTTGGACCTGTTATTGAGGAGGTAAAATCCAGTTAGAATTAGAGTGGGAGTCGCGTTTCGAGTCTAGTTTGAGAGTTCGAGTTGTTGTTGGAATCGGAGTTGAAATCCAGTTGGAATCGGAGTGGAAATCCAGTTTAGAATCGAGTTTTGGAGTTCGAGTTGTAGTGAAGGAGGTAATATCCAGTTGGAATTTGAGTGGGAGTCGCGTTTCGAATCGAGTTGTTGTTGTCAGAGTGCGAGTCACGTTAAGAATAGAGGTTGGGGTTGGAGCTATTGTTGAGGAGGTAAAATCCAGTTCGAATCACAGTCGGAGTCGCGTTAAGTATCGAGTTTGGGAGTTCAAGACGCTGTTGGAATCGGAGTTGAAAACCAGTTGGAATCGGAGTAAAAGACGCGTTTATAATCAAGGTTGGAGTAGGAGTTGAGTTGCAGTAGGAGTTGAGTTGGAGGTATTGTTGAGAAGATAAAATCCAGTTGAAATCGGAGTGAGAGTCGCGTATATAATCGAAGCTGCAGTTCAAGCTGTTGTGAGGTAAAATCCAGTAGGAATCGTGTGAGGCAAAATCAAGTTTGGGAGTTCGAGTTGTTATTGAAATCGGAGTTGAACTACAGTTGGAATCGGAGTGGCAGTCACGTTTAGAATCGAGGTTGGAATTGGAGATGTTGAAATCGGAGTTGAAATCCAGATCAGAGAGGGTGTCGCGTTTAGAATCGATTGTGGGAGTTCCAGTTGTTATTGAAATCGGAGTTGAACTACAGTTGGAATCGGAGTGGCAGTCACGTTTAGAATCGAGGTTGGAGTTGGAGCTGTTGTTGAGGGGGTAAAATCCAGTTTGAATCCAGTGGGAGTCGGGTTTAGAATTGAGTTTGGGAGTTCCAGTTGTTGTTAAAATCGGAGTTGAAATTCAGTTGGAAGGGGGGTGGGAATCGAGTTTAGAATCGAGTTTGGGAGTTCGAGTTGTTGTTGGAATCGGAGTTAAAATCCAGTTGGAATCGTAGTCGGAGTCGCGTTTAGAATCGATTTTGGGAGTTCGAGTTGTGGGAATCGGAGTAGAAGTCGAGATGGAATAGGAGTTGGAGACACGCTTGTAATCAAAGTAGCAAACGAATTTAGGGAGTCTTAACGGGAGATAGAATATTTTTGACTCGAATTCTTAATATCAAGCAAGACGATTCTCAGTTAAGTTCCCACTTCTTTACTACGATGTTCCTCCTTACTCCAAGTATAGTGATGACCTTCTGCCAGGATTTAAAATATTAAGAGCATGGTTGAGATTTCTTTAAATTCGAAATCTCTTGTGACCATTTCAGTGGGAGGAGTTGCTTGCATACTCTCCTTACTCTGTGACTCCAATCCCTTGTGAGGAAGAGGCACCCACCACTGCTTCATTGTGGAAATTTTTAGATGTAAAAATTATCTTTGAGTCTACTATTCCATGATTTTATTCCCATCTCTGGGTATTCCTAGTATTATCCTTTATATTAAATTTCGTAAGGTAGTGCATGGATATATTTCAGTACTGAACTGGAACTAAAGAAGACGAAGACACTCTTATCCGTCGGAATGACAATAGCTCGTCTTTTTAGATGGGTCGAATTTGAAATATTGGACATCTGGATCTGCCCACTACTATGCATCAGTTCTGGAGCAGCTGAGGAAAGGAATTTAAGAAAAACATTCAGGTTTAGCCAAGGAATCTACCGGGTCAAAGGATTTAGCTCGCTATCGTTTGACTAAGTTTTTCTGAAATTTGATGGCTGTCAAGACTGATTTGATTGCTTATCTACAAAGACTGGTCTAGTTAAGGTTCTATATGATCGAAGACCAGACCCATTCTCCAGCTCCCGTTCTTAGCTCCATTAGATTTCCACCTCCGTCATAAGCGTCCAAATGGGACCAATCTAATGTCCAATGGATACTTAAGGTAGGAGGCTGGGAATTGCCTGAAATTACGTTTGTAGAGTAGTTGCATGGGAAGTCCATCGTTGCATGGGAAGTCCCTCGTTGCATGGGAAGTCCATCGTTGCATGGGTAGACCATCATTGCATGGGAAGTCCATTGTTGCATGGGGAGTCCATCGTTGCATGGGAAGTCCTTCGAACACCTAATTTACATATGTCCAGTTCTGTTCAAAAAGAGAAACACTTTTCTAGGGGACTTCTTAGGGGACATGTCAAAAGAATAAATAAGCTCCGTCAATGCCTTTATCAAAGCTCGAAATGGCCGGATATTTGAAATGGAATGGGACTTGTGTCTCATGTGGTATCACAAAAGGCCTAAGTCTGCTTTTTGGCGGCCACTCGCTCTAACTACCTACCTAGATTCGCACCTCCTTCTGAAAATTTCTTTTCTTCCTGAGAACCCATGTCTTTACCATAATGATATCATCAGCTATGTCCTTAGGTACCTTGAGCACATATGCTTACTTCCCGGAAGATATCCCGAAGATCCAGGAAAAATTACAAGGAGAATAAATGTGGTCAAACCGCTTTTTGTGTCTAATAATTCTTGACTTTAAATCCAACAATTTCTTAGAATTCAATGTGAAAAATCAACTTTTCAGTAGAGACTTTTTAAGTCCATTCTCACAGGCCCCCCCCCCCCCCACCTGATGTTCATATTCGTACCATGAAAGTTCAAGTATAAAAATCCCTCAGCAATGCTGCACCATCATTTTCCTTTCCACATTCAGAGAAAAAATTACACATCATTATGAAAAAAGAGTTACCAAGAAGGAGGCAAAACCTCATGCGACGTGAAATGATAAATCAGCAATAACTCATGTTCAGTTAAAACTTCGCGAAGCACATTTGCGCTGTGGTTCTTTTTTACGAATTTATCAATCGAACACCAAAAAATCGGAGAGAAAAATGGCACAAATTAAGTGTGGAATTGTGTGGAGAACAGAGACATCGAAACATAAACGTGAGGCGTTAAGATGGCAGTGCCATTTTAGCTACAAAGAAAATTCCTTGGAACACAAAAAAGAACTGTTCTTGTCATTCACTTCGCTGATGTAGTGTCAAGATTGCGGTGCAGCTGAAATGAATTTGGGAGCAGAGGAACGGACGCGAGCTGAGATAAACATATACGAGTATTTATGCTCAGGATAGCGTGTATGTCTCGTAACTGGGAGAAAACAAAATTGTTTTTCAATCAATGAGTCGGTAGTTGATTTACAGCGGATGTTTCGGTCATGATGTGAAGTTATCTTCTAAACTTGGAACAACTGCCAATGTGAATGGTTGTTGGAAACTATGTGGGGGGGGGGATGTGTTTGAAGTATAAATGTAGTATAAAACAGACTTCCTTATCATGTCTTGTTGTAGCATGGTTTGTAGTAAGACTGGAAACTAGTAATTTCAGCTGGTGTGAATGCGAAGGTGGAAAGAGTAAATTAGTCCAGATGCAAAAATAGTTCCAGTGGACTTTGCTGTGGGGGAACAGGAGTTTAGTTACACAAAGTTTTTATCACATGAAGTTATCAGTGAATTCCTGAAATGAGAGATTAAAAGGGAACTTCTCAAAGGGGAGATTTAATATTTCATAATTTGCGTGAATGTTCAATTGATGTCTATGATTTATTATATATAGTAAACTGTTTATTAAAGCTCAGGGTCCTTTGGATACTAATTTACGGTGTTTACATTTATTAATAATAAAAAGAAACAACAAAATAGTTGTATTCAAAATAGTTTCCTTCACCTGTATAGAGATACAACAATTTTTATGATCTCAAAGCCTGTGGAAATAGTGTTTTAGATCTTCAGACCAGATGTCCTTCAGGATGTCGGTACAAGACTTTTGAATGGCTTCTACGTCCTCAAAATACTTTCCTCTCATCGGCAAATGCATATTTCCGAAAGAGGAAAAGTAGCACCGAGCCAGCTCAGACGAATATGGAGAAGGGTTGCCAGTTAACAAGAGGTTTTTAGTCAAAACATCGGTCACAAGTGTCGATCGATGAGATGGCGCATTATAGTAGAGCAAACCCCAACTCAATTCTGCACGATATTCCAGCCGAATATGAGGAAAACGTTGCAGCAAATGCTTCAAAACGATAAGATAGAATTGTGCATTAACGTTTTGGCCCGATCGAATGAAAACTTTTTGGAAAATGCCCTTGAAAACGTAGAAGCAATTCAACACTGTCTTCACTTTTGTCTATTCGAAACGAGATATTTTGGGTTTTGGCTCGTTTGCCGCTTTTCACACTTTCGGCACTTTGGCGCTTGGTTTCTGGATCATATTGAAAACACCACGTTTCATCACCAGTCAGACTGTTGTAAAAGCAGCTTTTACCCTTTTTGGCATTCATGATGATGTCTTTCGTATCTTAAATTATGAGCAATTTTTGGTCGTCAATCAACTTGTGTGTAAGAAAACTGTGCAAACACTTTTCTGTGGCCGAAATGTTCGGTTAAAATGGTATAAATTTATGTTTTTGGGATGCTCAAGTTCAAGTTCATGAACTTCAATGAACAGTTCGGGTGCTCTTTGATGAATTTACTCACGGATTTGATGGAATCTGCAGCGATCAAGGATTTCGGTAGACCAACATGTTGCTTATCATCATTTATGTCCTCACGACCGTTTTGAAACCGCGTATACCACTCATGCACCCTGCCAAAGGATAAACAATCATCACCATAAATTTGGTTCATCAATTGAAACATTTCGGTAAAACTTTTAACCAAGATTCAAACAAATCTTAGTTTTAGCTGTCAATTCAGGTGCTATAACTCCCCTGATATTAATCCAAATGTCATATTGACAGTATATCAGTCAGGTTCTACTTTTCTGACGCATTTACAGTAGATGGCCTTATTGTACCTGAATGGTTTGAATTACCTATTATTAAAAAGTCTTGTTTAGTTTGTCCTGCACCTTGAATTCAAGATGTGAAATAAAAGTTAAAACTTGTTGGAGACGAATACCGACTCACCCGATTCGATAACATGACAGCCGAGAGTTACTGTTTATACCATTCATCCGAAGAAAGGGAAACGTTTTTAATAAATTGTAATGTATGAAAAGTATAATGTATGTATATACACACAAACGCCAGCACCACGCGCGGCGTAGGCACATGCAATGTGAGCGGAGACCTAACATAAGTACATCGAACTCTCATACAAGTGTCCACGTTACGAAGCGCGAACAGCGCCCACGTTTTTGATTACGCTGCATTCTAATGTTCAGTACCCTTGAACGAATGTACGCCGGCATTGGCCGTGATACTTTCCGCTGACATTGCAAAGGCCCCCTTTATGTATTAAGAACCACATTATATACTAAATCTTAGAACATAAAAATTTAAGGTATAAATAGCTATAAGAGTATGTATAAATGTATGGGGTTCAGCTATTAAACCTGGCGTATGGAATACTCGAATATATTCTTGATCACTACCTGAGTTGTTTCAGTCATGTCAGTTGTCTCTCTACGAACGCTATTCTTTTAGGTCCACATCTACCGATTTGTTTCAAGTTTTGTTCCAATAATGATTTGTCTGGATGTAACAGAAGAATCGGACAAAGGACACGCCTACCCCCTCTACATGCCACTCTCGACACCACTTTTAAAATAACAAAAAAAAATTATAATATTTTTTAAACTTAATTTGATGTGAATGTAGATTTGGGCAATCCTGAATGAATGAATGAATGAAATAAAGAGGGAAAATATACCTCGACCAATTTGATCTATTGTACTCCTCCTGGATGTACCTATTAAAGGTATTCTCTGAGTCAAACAGTTCTAAGGAAACTAAGCACTGAGTTGGGGTTCATTGCTGTAATATCTCTGCCCTCTGGCCAGTAATGCCCCAGATGTTTCTTCCCACTGCGATTAGCTTTGCATTATTAGAAGGTGCTCTGGTGTTTCTTCTGCCTCCGTGCAGAACCTACACGTGTTTGCTGGTGAGAGTCCCAGATTCTTGAGGCGGCTTATATGACCCTTTGAGGGGACCTGTCAGAGTTCTTAAATTGTTTTTGCTTAACTGTAGACATAGTGCTGCACGTTTTGAGTTGTAGTCCCCAATCATGAGCTTGGATTGTCTAAGTTTTGGTAGTGGGGTCCAGTAAAGTGATCTTCTGGATTTTTCCTCCTGTCTTAATTTAGCTGTTATGCTATTTGCCCTTATGCCAAAGAATGGTTCTGGTCCCATAAAAGTAGTGGCTGCCCCATTCCTGGCAGGACTATCCGCTTTTTCGTTTCCAGGGTTCATATTATGGAAAGTATATTGAAGCTCCCTAACTTATTTAAAAGGACTACGCATTCCCATACGAGTTTTGAATAAATCTCGAATGAATTGAGTGATTTGATAACTGCTTGGCTGTCAGACATGATAGCAATGTATTGACCCACAAGGTTACGTCGGAGGTTAAACATAAGACAGAGGCGAATTGCAGGGATCTCTCCCTGGAACATGCTAGGTGATTTCCACATTGGTTCGGAGTGGTTGACCCTCGGCCCAAATATGCCAGCTCCCACCCCTTCTTCTGTTTTTGAACCATCTGTCTTTTAGGATATCTTGAAGTGATTCAGGTTTCCATTCTATTTTGTTCCCAAGCAAAACTGTGAAGCGTTTCTCAAACTTATATATTTTGTTCATATCATCTCTAGGTAGGTCCGCGAGGGGTAAAGTGGCAACGATGCTGTCTCGTTGTTTATTACTACAAATTTTCTCACGGCCAGCACTTTCTTTGACGATTCTTAATAGGGTTCCTTTTGCAGCCATTTCTACGGTAATGTTAGTTTGTGTGCAAATAGAATCCAAGACAGCCAAATCGAAGTTGGTAATGAAATATCGTACCACACTACTGAACATTGGACCCCACAAGGTCTCACTTTGCTGGGTTCCCGGACATAGCAATATAGAAGGGAATGAATTAGCTGACGAGATGACCAGAAAGGACTTTGAAATGGACATTAACGAAGCAGATACCTCAATACAAATCCCGATCTGTGAACTGTTTAGGAGCATAGATGAATTCACTATTGCGGTGACAAATAACTTATGGCGTATTCCGTCGAGCGGGCTATGAAGGAGTCGCAAATCGACTCTATCTCTTCTTCAGTGAAGAAGAGATAGAGTCGATTCATCACTTTTTATGCCAATGTCCAAGACTACAGTTGAAACGACTTCAATGTTTGGGGTGGCGCTTCTTCACAAGCTTGACAGAGATAACGAAGGTGGTTTATGGGATCTTCTCACTTTCATCTGTAAAACCAAATGGTTTAATAGGGATGGTACTTCCAATGGTTACGAAAATCGAAGGTAAGGACGAGTATGCCTCCTCTTGGCATTTTTGAAGGCAGTCGCAATGGACATAGATGTCTCCGAGTGGAAGTTCGGATACTTCGAATCCACACAAGCCTTCGAAACCTAACCTAACCTGGTTTGTGTGCAGAAAATGTGCAGCATAACTCCATTGCCACGCCCATAATTACATACTTTCTCAACAGTAAATTTATAATAAAATGTTCAGTTCATTTTTGCATGATGTAAGACATGGGTTACTTAGTTAGGTCTTATGAAATTGGCTACTCCAATGTGTCACGCAAACACTTGCTAGGTCCTTAATGATAAAGATGTATTACCGAGGAAGTAAAAATCGTTAAATGAGCAGGGTTCTTTAGCGAACTTTAGTATGGGTGATAGGTTTCATAGATGAAACCTTTTCCAGTTCCTCAAACCAGGCAGCTCTCAAGTGGTGACAGTGTCACAAAAAGAAACATTGGACAAAAATGAGTGCACTTACAATAGGGCCACCTACAGAATTGCCTTATATGCATATCTCGAAATTTATATAAGATTTATAAACAAAAATGTAAGTAAATTTATGACCATTTAGCATTAAGTAAATATACGGACCACATTCCGTCCCCTTTCGACTTCCCTTTCTAACACACAAATTAAAAATTTGGACTGGAAAGTTGCGGACTTGCATTTCTCACTCAGAATCACATACTTCAGTATTATTATAATAAATAATATATTTAAATTTATTTATTTATTGACTCTTAAAAGCTTCAGAATTATTGTTGCCAGTAGAATAATTTCCTCAGGGTTTTATAGTACACCAAACATATTCGTACATCACAGACTTTTCTTATTAACTTTTCCTTTTACCAATTCTTCCACCGCAAGTTTTTATGTCAATACAGTAATATTCTGATATAGTAGCTATCCGCGTGAAAGTTTCCATTCCATCGCCTGCTTTCAAGATTTGCATACCTAATTGCAGTGAGTGAGCATATCAACATCGACTGAAGAAGCCCCTTCAAGTGTAAATTTGCGGAATTAACGCCAGAAGTGTTCACTTTGTAGGGAATTAGCTGCGAGCAATTGCAGGATTGTCTGAGGAGCAGAGTAAGACAGAAAATTAAGTGGCGAATTTCCAAGTAGCGATGAGAAATTCCCACAAATGTGCAACCAAAGAAGTGTTCTTTGGTGGTTGTGCTTGTGGAGAACAATTCTGTGGAAAATGTTCAGAAGAAAATATGAATACGAGTACTAGGAAAAAGGATTATTCTACGGGGTGTAATAGAAGTACAATGTTATCCCTTTAGCGAGACGCTTTCCAAATTGGCAACATGGACTAACCAAGAAAATCAATGCATAAGTATTACTTCAAAATATACAGAGAAGATGGGAGCAATAATTCTCCGACACAACTGAGACGCCAAGCGCAGGAAACAAAATACGAATTAGTATCGAAAGCATCCTATCATCCTGCAGAATACTTCGTGAAAACCACAGAAAATAAGTCGTTCATGAGTCGAAATTTCTTTATAAAGAACTGTAAATAACTTCTCCTCATCCATGATACTGGCATATTCCCCACAAACTCTGTGAGAATGAGTTAACTCCCAACATGTTAGAAGTTGGACAATGGGGTCGCAATGACCTGGTGAAGAAGCTTTAAAGTTGAAATAACTAAAACAAACAAAAGCTATTCATCGATGCTACCAGGTGTCCAGCGCAGTAGGGGAATACCACCGTTACGAGGGAAGAACCAAGTTCAGGATGACCTGGCTGCACTCGGTGTTTCCAACTGTAGTCAGCATGAGCTTAGCTGCGACGACAGGCGTATGCTCATAACTCGGCATTGTTGACAACCTCCTTTACCCTCTCTTCTACTTTAAGCTTCCATAAAAGTGTCCAATTACTGAAGAACATAAGATTACAGACCAAACTAGGCAGAACTGCATTGATATCGTTTCAATACCCAGCTAGGCAGCGAAATGGTCCATTACTTTGGAGAACTGGTACTGTTTTATCCTCACCAGCTGTACAATGTTTAGCTCCATGGCCTGCGTAGTCCCTACGTTGGTCTTGTGCTGCCCGCTCTAGGTTTCGCTTCACCAGTGCCAATGATGATGATAATGATGAACAAAAGCTGGAAGGTGATCAAGAGGTAGGAGCTTGGCAGAAATTAATGGAGGAAATGTGTTGTGACCTTTGCTCCACCGCAGAACCATAGGAATTAATTATTATTAATTTTCACCAACTTTTCGAGCAATTGGTCGATTTGGAGCATTTTTGGTTTATTGGCATTCAGAGTCGTCACGCATTCCCATTAGATATATTCCAGGATAGTGAAATCACACGAACTTGGAGATTCATTTTTAGAAATAATATAATCACCCAATTGGGGCTTCAATAAATCGATTGTTTCACCCGATTTGTGGCTTGCAACCCCATCCTATATTGCTGCCAGTCACGAATGATATTTTTGGAGACAACAAGTTCCTGACCATTGCTCAGTATCGGATGTGCTATTCTGCCTCATTTTTAGAAAGATAGCCAAGGATGCCGCCAGTCCATTGAGCTCAGGCAATCATGTATTTTGGTGGATATATTCAGGTATCTTGAATTGCCATGAGATTCTTGGTGCCTCAAGACCGGAAGCACTGCTTGTCTGCGTAACCATTAAGCCATATGTGCACTACAGAGCTGTAAACAAATTTAACTGAAGACTATATTTCTAAATAAATTTACAAAATATTTAAAACTTTTCCAGGTTCAAAGGTCATTTCGAATTGCTGAAAATTCAATCTCTGAAAAAAGTTCCTTCTAGGTTGAAGAAAATCCTCTTAAATTTATCCTCCACGCGGATGCCAACCGAGTAAATTTCATATGTACCCTGCCAAACTGGCTAATTTCCTAAGGTCCAGCTGTAGGAAATATTGAGTCAGCGAAGATAATGCCCATGTGCAAATCATACGGCATTCAAGAAACCAAATCCATACTGACACTCCCAAGAAAGGATTCCAGAAAGATTGCAGGCATGCTGCCAGATCACTATATAACAGCGGTACACTCAAAAGGGGTGCGACGCACAAACAACGACGAATGCAGGAAATATGGGGAGCAGGCCACAAGGAAAACTTTGGAGCATCTCCCATGCCTATGCCACGCAATCTCAAAAGCGAGCCTGGCACACCTGGGAGCCCCTTGATTCGAGGGACTAGACCAGGACTCAGCACTAGCGATAGTTTCGCTCTTAAAACTCTTTGAAAGCTTCTCTCTTTTTAACATATTATTACGTAATTGCCTTTCTCACAATTTTTACCAAGTTCAATACTTGGATTCGTACCGCTGGATTGTGTAATAAGCGAACAATTCCCTCTTCAGTTAGAACAGTTGACTTTATTAGTTCTCCTCCAACTTACTATTGGCTTTAAAAGTTTGCACGCTTCTCACACTTCGTCTTCGCTCACCGTTCCACTGATGCTAATACTATGATGTTCGCTTGGTCAGTTTCACTTGTTCGCTCATCTCGATGTCAATTGTGCAGTCGCTTATATATTTCTTGCATACCAGAACTTCCATTAGCCTTCGAACGCAGTGACGCATGCCTTCTCGCGTGTGTATTCTTAGGGGTTGAAATTTACGCTTACCCTAAAACTATCAACCGACCAGATGGCGTCTTGATTTCGTAACAATATACTACAACTCTGAAACGGATATCCATCTGGCACCGCAAAGGACCTTGCAGGTCTCAGCCAGTGTAACCTAACCTAAAGTTGCTTCAATTGATATGAAACCCTTCGAATGAATTCTATTTTATATTGAGAACCCACTTCTGTTAGTTATAAGAAGATAATTGCTCTATCTTCGCTGAACTGTAGAGATCAGTGTTTCAGTGGCTGGATAAGCTTACTCGAAATAGTTTTGTACCCTCTTTCAAGCTCTCTCAGCGACTGTTGATTGCTCATATATGTATCTCACACAATCCAATCGAGAATATTTCTGCCGATATTTCTCATATGGGTCGATATAGGACTCTGATAGTAATGTGAATATCACCATTCCTATGAAGAATACATTCAATCATTATTCATATGAATAGTACTTGAAATACAATAGGAAATCTGTGGAAGTATTTGTTGTAAGGATTGCTTGGTGGAACAATAATCTGTATAGTGTTCGGATCCTCAACCAAACCAATATCAGATTAAATTATTTGCATGTTGTAATAAAACCTCAGCTGGGCTACACCGGTTGATAAATTCATAGAAATAAGTACGCAAGTAGGCGAAGGAAGATGGGAAGTTGGTACAGAAAGCTTATACAAAAAGCTACTAAATAATCCAGACGAAAATGAATATTTCGATAACAATCACTAAATTTGCAAAGTCTCTAAAAGTCGCGGAAACCCTTCAAAGTTCGTAACCCGCTCTAAACGGTAAAAACCAACACTCCAAGTGGTCCCACTGCATCCTGAAAATGAGGCAATGTGCCAAAAATTTGGCACCAATCTCTCCCATTATTAACTGAGTTCCAAATATTACGAAATTTATTTAATTAATGTTTAATATTTGAATTTTCATGCATGAAGCCAACCCCGTAGAAGTCGTGATATTATAGGATTTGACCGGAAAGATGACCCAGACACTATACTTGACGTAAAAAACAATTAATCTCATTCGTGTTGGCACATTATTCGGGCATGAATAGCAATTTCCTCGTGCAAGAATCATTCTTCAATTGGCAAAGCAGCAACACGAAAGAAGGCCCACAAACTTCATAATTAATCGACTCACATTCGTCATGTCGTGACTGCATGCAGGCAGTAGATGGCAGGATACCAATTCATCATCTGCGCCATTAGCATAATCATCATCATCAATTCTGAAAGTTGCCCAAATACACTTATCCGAGAGTGTGGAGCAACACGAAAAGATGCCTCTCATAACAAATCGATTGGTTGACCACAGTTGAACCTTAAATTAGGCACAACAATGGTGTTTGTGTAATTATTATTAAATCTAGGCAGAATAATCAAACCAGCAACGGATGAAGACGGCTGAAGATGGCTGAAGTCTGCTCAGACCGACTAAGATGCATAGTATTCTCGGAGGAAGCACCCCACACTGAGTCCATTAAAAAAAAATGATACTGATATTGACCACTTCTAGATAGTATTAGATTTTTCATACTTTCGATTAATAAATTTAAGTGGGCGTGGCAGCTATATTTAGTATATAAATTAATACTGAAAATTTCCCCACGTATTCATAGTCAAATTAAGCCCACAAATCTAAGTATCCAAGTCTACATATCAAACCCAAAAGAGTACTAAATAACAAAATTCAATGTAAACTGAGAATACTGTAAATTGGCCATTTCATTAATCACGACCAAACATGGATGAATGTGCCATTCAAATTATATCTAAAAAATATTAGTTTGGTGCCTCCGTTTTTGAACTGTGAAACTGAGGAATAGTAAAGTCAAAGAACAATAAGGACAGAAAGGACACTATACAACCTCAATCATCAAAGCTAATGGCTGTGACATATGTGACTGCGGGAAGTGAATATGGCAGAAAGTGCATCCGTGAGCACGTGTTTGGGCCATGTATGAGAGCGTCTGTGAGTGCCTGTGTATGTGGGTCCTTTAATCCGTGCTATAGAAAAGGATGAGATAGTGCCGAAATTTTTAGCTGGTGTAGTGTTAATCCAAGGATCCTTGAGAAAGGTTGTTGGAAGGTGCATATCAATAGATCCTGTACAATTATTTGGCTTAGGGTGGACACAAATTTCTTTAGTCTGAACATTTTAGCAAGCAAAGAAGTCTCTAGTGGCCATATTATCATGGCGAAATACTTGGCTTCCTCCATAAATATATATCCTGTGGTATAGGATCGTTATAAATCGATGCTGACGAATTGTCGATGTAGTATGGGTTTCAACGGATACTGTAGATTAATCTGTGGTTCACAAACAGGTCCATGTTTAGGGTGGACATCAATATATTGACATTTCAATTTCGATCGTCCTTCGATTCGATCATTTCACTGAAATATTTAGTTGACCCCAACAGGGGTTATTTTCTAGATTCCTGTTTCAGTAGTCTCTGCAAACCGAAGCAGATTTTTATAATTTTGAAATATGAAAACTCCACTTCCCTCAAATATGCTAATCAAACTAAACCAAAATAATGTAGTGTCCTAGTTGACTCCTTACTTACATAACTCATGGTCCTGCAGGATACTTATGAAAATAAAAGAGGCAATTGTTCACAAAAATGTTCCTTTATTTTATTAAGGAAACATTTTCAATTTGTTCCTTCATATTGAGAAACATTTTCAAATGGCATTCAAAAATTGCAATGAATACACGAAGGCTTCAAATCGCAAAGGGCGCTCTCCAAGGCGTAACTGTGAAGTACTCCTCTCGATTATTCCTTTTATTCTCGAATTTGGAAGACAACTCTCTCATAGAGAATACATTAGCTTCATCTCAGGTCTGATGGACCCGAAATAGTGTGAAATCGTACTGTGAAAAAATGTGTTTTGTAAAATTATAAAAGGAAATATCAACAAAAGGAAGAGAATTGTGCTCACTCAAAAAGCATGTCCTCAGAGCACGAGAAATTGAACTGAATATTTTCGAGCGGAATATTGGAGTATAACAAAATTTTATATGATTTCCCAGATTACTTTGATGATTTTTATTCGGAACTGTGTCAAGTGGTTTCTGGTAAGGTGGCTGTCTTTCATTAGTGTTATTAGCATAGTAGATCTGAAATAGTAGTGAAGGGGTCAAGCATAAATATCCTTACATTACTTGCAATTTAACTTAGATTCGTTCTATTCAGTATTAACAGTACTCCAGTGGAGAACTGTTCTTCTGATTGTGACCGAAGCAATGCTTTCGTTTAATGCTTTTTCTAGGCGATGTACCAGCTTCTATGATGGTTCTGGAAGTCTCTAAAGAACCTGTGTACTAATCAATAAAACAGACGGCTATTTCTTCTTGAAGAGCTCTGCTGCCAACCCCAATTGGTTTCGAGAACATGAATAATGTCTTAAAGGAGTCAGTTAAATTAACATAATGGGAGATTCTGCATAGAGAAAGTGTAATGCGCCATTCTAACTTTGGCCAACAAATGCCTCACATCGCGCCCTTAATGTAACATTTACCCAAATGTGGCCCACTCCAGAAATATGGATACTGCATGATGATTGCTTCATTAATATTCGATTTAAATTCCGCGCTTACTTTCATGCCTTTTATGCCAATTTGAAAACATTGCTTCCCCATAAATCTTCGATTCCATTAACTGGAAAGGATCAGAGACTCCCCATGAAGAATATGCATATTCAAAGATGAACCTTGCGGCATCAAACGCTGCTTGCCACATTACTCACTGTTTAAATTTTGACTATGCCACGAAGCTAAGTAGCAGCCAAGGTGTTGAATGAGCTCTTTCTTTGGCGAAATGAGCGTGGAAGTCAGCAGTCTGAACGAATCCAGCGAAGGAAGAATCAATATATGCAAATTAGATGCAAAAATAAGCAGAATAACGAACGCATTAGCAGCCGCAACACATTCAATATGCAAAAATTCGCCCAAGGATCCGAAGGATATGGCGAATAAGTTGGTGGAGAAATGTGGCATGTGCAGGCGTTTATATTCACAACATTAACATTGTTCCTTCACTATCATCAGCAACACACTGGAATGGGTTGGGCATTGATGTGAGGGGCATTGTAACAAAGTAGCCATTTCAGCGTTGAATGATTCAACATGAAAAGGAGCTATAATCAAATTATATCCATAATATTCTATAGATAAGTGCAGTTCTCTTGTCCTCCTTAATACTGTAAGACAATAGTAATAATTCGTTAGTGATACGTCCTTAGTGATAAGTCGTTAGTGGTAAGTCGTTAGGGATAAGTCGTAAGTGATAATTCATTAATGACAAGTGTTTAGTTATTACTAGTAATAACTTGCTTGAGAAGTCATAAAAGGTAAACATTAGTGATAAGTAATAACTGATAATTTGTACGAGTTGTTGCGGACACTCCTTCGACGATGAAGTGTGGTCGCCACGGATAGATCACAGTGACGGTCGGAGTTCTCAACCCGCCACACTACGTCGGGCAGAAGCAACATAGTAATGATAAGTTAATAATAAGCCAGTAGTGAGAAGTCATTGATGATAAAGCATGACCGATGGTCAAAAGTTTTTAGTTATGTCTTTTGTAATAAATCGTAAATGAAAGAATCATGAAATCACTAAAAAATAACAAATAAGAAGTCAATAGTGATAAGTCATTGGTGAAGAGTCCTTAGTAAAGCTGTCACTTCCTCTAAAACTACCGCAGGAGTCGTAGACGATCCCATCAATTTAGCATCAGCCGATAATGATATCAATTGTAATGTGATGATGTCGAAACAGCACAAAGTAAATATTACTAAAAGGTAAGTATGCGGATGTAAAAAGAGTTCAGTTTGGAATTAAAAATTGCAGCGGAAACACTGACATTAGAAACGATGAACTTATTAAATCTCTGTATTAAATTCAACGTTGTCATTCTAATTGACACACTCTGGAATGAGTGGGAACTAAGCGCTTTGAGAAGGGTCGAGAAAAACACAAATGTTTCATTATCTGCGGAGCCTTTCACCGACCTGACTGCAGTGATGCAGCGCCACCAACACCCTTGCTGCAATCCTCTTCGTTATATGCTTTATGACCTTACACTATTAATTTAGTTAATCTCAGTTGCATTGAACCCTAATTCATTTAAGGGTTCTTCAACCCGTAGTTCAGACTATAAGAAATGTTCTCTATTAAGTGACCGACCCGCCTTTTCTCGTTGCCTACCAGCCAATTTAATTGGAATTGTCCATCTCTTCAAACAACATGCGTTCAGCAAATAGCAAAATGTGCAAAAAGAGGTAAATTGGCTCAGTAAAAGGCCAACCAGGGGGCATCCCGTTAGCACCTACAAAAACCGCTATTATAAGTTGCATGAACTTTGTCTACAACATGAAGGCACAAAAGAAGTAAGAACAGCAAGAAAAACTGTTTACGTACTGTTGAACTGAACTAGACAAAGACGATGACGATGAAGAGGAAAAGAGCACAAAGCCACTGGAGCAAAAACGGGCGTACGGGGCACCTGCCATAGAGTGAGCACCGGGACATTGTAAGCTTAATAGTGGTGATATGTGAGGGGGAGCTGTCATATTTGGCAATCTGTCAACTTGCCCACAGAAGTTTAAACAGGGAAATAATCACGAAGGCATAGTTAGCAAAGTGAAGTAGAAATAAGGACAGAAAAGGACACTTTACAGCCTGGCGAAATCACTCAAAACTAATGGTTTTTCGTGGCGATGGTTGTGACATGTGTGAATGGGAGAGTGTGAGGGCGGGTACGAGTGCTTCTGGGAGAGTGCGTGTTTCAGTGCGTGTTTGAGTGCGTGTGTGTGTGTGCGTGGGTGTTTTGGTCCATGTTTCACATAAATTGCGCATTGCGCTATTGAAATGGAAATTTCATATATATGCGAGTGTAAGTGTTGGAACATTTCCTGGAACGTCTTCTACTAAACCCCCACAAATTCTCCGCACATTGTTCGCAGTTTTTCTTAAGACTTTTGCCAAGTTTTTGCATATTTATCTTGGCAGCTTTTTACACTTTAATAAGCGATTTTTTAGTGTGGCAGTTGTGCTGAAAGGCATTGTAGAGGGATTCACTTTAGCTGGGCCACGCTGGACTGGGCTAAACTATTTGGCAAGATTCCAGTTGGAGCAGCATGCTGCAGTTTTGCCATGCCAAGAGCAGCTGTGGAACTTAAACAGAATACCACAAAATTGCACAAATGCCTCCTATCTCCCAGTCTGCATGCCTTTCTCAGTTTAAAAATCAGGTAAGGATTGCTTCATATCTTTTGCAATGACCAGTTCATGTGTTCCAAGGATATTGTGTTCTCATCCATTGTGGCCAGTTGCTTGATAATCAACCTCTCTTCATGATATGGGCGAGATTGCCTACTGGGAACATTACAATGGAATCACACTCCTCACTATAAGCTACAAAGCAATACGGGCATGGGGGAGTGGCTTATGAAAGTGACTGAAGCAATCGAAGGCAAATATCAAGATGCTTTGATGGCACAACAGACCCAACCTTCCTAGAAACTCTAGAATTTTATGCATACAACGTCGCAAACATTATCAAAGGAATACCTACTCACACAAACGCTGAAATATGTTTAGGTTAGGTTCGACTGGCTAAACGAATAGGACCGTTAGGTCCTTAGCAATACCAGATGAGTATCCGTATAGAACTCGCGGAAGTAGACATTATTAAATAGAGAGGCATTTTTAGCTAGCTTTAGTAGAGGCGCTACACCCAAGGTAAAAACCTCTTCTAGTTCACAAAATAAAGGGAGTCCCAAGTATTTTAAGCATGCTCTAGCGATCCAAGGACAGGCACATAAGAATTGTCACAAAGTTTCCCTGCGGCTGGGGTTCTTCGTATTTACTACAGCAATCATTGCTTATCAGCTTCAGGTTTTCCGCGTGAACTGATATCAAATAGTGGCCAGTCAGTATCCCTATCATCAATCTGCAAGCCTTTCGTGGAAGTGCCAGTAGAGACGTGGTACTCCTCTTGTCATTCGGCTTGCAAGCACACAAACTTTGCAGTTCTGAAAGTAACGTTGCTCCACCTCGCCAACTCCTTTCTCAACATACTTTCGCTTAAATCATCTCGCAGCCGCCTTTTTTAAAATACTTTCGCATAATTTCTTTGTGAACTGCTTGTAAAATCATCAACACGCAGATGATCTGACGTCCTGATAAGTGAATTCCGATCATCTTTGCTGTCTCATTGCCCTAACCTTCGCTATCTCATTTCCCTCTACACCTTTGTGTCCTTCCTGTCCCTCAATAGTGATGTAGCTGATATTTAATGAGCAGCTTATGCATGTCAGCCTTGCACTGAAGAGCATTTTTGGAAGATGAGTAACACGGGACTACTGCCTTAATTGCAGCCGGACTGTCTATATAAAAGTTTGTTATAGAATTGGTAGCATCTCGCGTATAGGCCAGCTCTGCTGCTTTCTTGGCAGCGAACACCTCAGCTTGAAAAATACTGCAGTAAACGGCTGTCTGATATTAATAGTTCAAGGAAGTACACCCCCGCACCCACATCTTCTGATTTTTTAGATCCATCTGTAAATATATCGAAATTTCAACATCTGGCTCCCATCCGTAGGCGCCAATCTACTTTAGTACTGGCCATTTTCTCTTTTCCAGAGGAGAGGAGCGGGGTCATATAGTCAGTGTCTGTTTAGCGGTCCTTCTTACAGAGATATGTGCATAGAATCTAAGAGTCCAGCGACCAGTTGTCATCCTGGAAATCTTGTCGCGAGACTTCCTGCAAAAATATCTATTGAAAGTAGGGTCAAGATGCTATCTAGGGCGGCCGTTGGTGTAGTTCTTAGAGCCCCCATAATACAAAATGCCTTGAGCCTTTGGACTCATTCAAAGAGCCTAGCATACATCGACTTTTTTACCACATTCCACCATATCACTAAGCCATAGATATATATAGACCTCACAATTAGCTGTATAACACCAGTGCATAACAGAGGGAGGATGCTTCCGAGAATTCTTTTGAATGCGTTCGTAGTGTTGCCAACCTTCTTTATCCTCTCCTCTACATTCAGCTTCCATAAAATTGAACATGGGATTACAGGCCAAACTAGGCAGAACTGCACTGATATCGTTTCAATACCCAGCTTGGCAATGAAATGTCCATTGCTTTGGAGAACTGGTGCTGTTTTATCCATACCAGCTGCAGAATGTTTACGCCTCATGGCCTGCGTAGCATCTACGTTGGTGCAGTGTTGCTCGCTCTAGGTTTCGCTTCACCAGTGCATAGGGGCCTACTTGAAGCTGTTCTGCCCGCACATTGGGTGTTTGAGGTAACTGCCCGGTGCTCAATATCCTTGACACCTTTAGAGTACTTCAAGCGTATGTTCGGAGGGAACATTTCACCTTCTTTATTTACCAAGTGCATCACCGTGGTTAGTTTATCAGCGAAACTTACTTACTTAGTCTCTTACTTTTGTCACAGAATCTGCGAAAGAACTTGCTATCCGGTTACGGCCGAACTCAACAGCGCTAGTCAGTCGCCTCTGGTTTGGTCGCGT
Source organism: Clusia tigrina (assembly GCA_920105625.2). NCBI lineage: Eukaryota > Metazoa > Arthropoda > Insecta > Diptera > Clusiidae > Clusia > Clusia tigrina. The sequence continues at coordinate 20,043,279 of OV050030.1, forward strand.
CTTCTCCAGTCCGTTATACCAAGCGTGGATAGGGTTTCCTCGACTTGGTTCTTCCATTGAAGGCATGGTCGTCCTCTACGTCGTTTTCCTCTACGTGTATAAATTGGTGGTATCGGGTTGAATTATCCAGAGGCGGTATTGGTGGCATCGTTGCCTGCAAGTAATTTATAGAAATATTCCCTCCATAATCTCAGTGTGCATTGCGTATCCGTAACCAGATTCCTATTTTCATTTCTACAGGTAGATGCTTTGGGCTTAAAACCTTGTGTCAGACGCCTGACCTGTTGATGGAATTTTCGAGCATCATTTCTGTCCCGGTCCATCTCGAGTTCCTCGCACTCACTCCTTTCCTGCTCGCGTTTCTTTCATCTGAAAAGGTGTCTCCTGTTCTCCTAACCCGGTATTTTTGACGCACCGCTCGCGTTGCAGCGTTCGTTTCTAGGCGGCGTTTTTCACTGCAGTAGCTTCCCAGCACTCCTGAAGATTCCATTGGTTTCGTGGTGACGGGCGTCTGAAGCCAATGGTTTTCTTTGCGGCGATACGCATGAAACGGGATATGGGTGCCCAAAGTTCGCCGGCAACATCGGGACAAGAGTTAGGTTAATTAGGAGAGTTGAACGGAATAGACCTTGGCGAGGTCCATCTTTCCTTGCGTACCAGAGCGTACGTTATTCGCATTGCAAAATCGCATGCATATCTTGGCTGCAACAAGATAATGGTCAGCGTCAATATTACTCCCCGGAACGTATGAACTTCCAGTACGGTGGAAGCATGCCTTCCGTCGATTACAACATGATCAATTTGGTGTGTTGATCAGGCGACAACCATGTGGCTTTGTGGATATCGAGATGTCGGAATCTGGAACTACAAACTACCGCGGTGAAGTAGATCAGCCTTAGACCATTATTCAATGTGGTCTTGTAAGGCTGAACTGACCGACATTGGGGCCAAAGATGCTTTCTCGTCCGACCTTTGCGTTGAGGTCCCCGAGTATTATCTTCACGTCGTGGGTCGGGCAGCGGGCTTATGTGTTCTCGTGTCTCACGAAGAATTCATCCTTAACAGAATCGTCCTTTTGCTCCGTCAGGGCATGCGCGCAAATCAGGGTAATGCTTGAGAATTTAGCCTTCATGGGGATCGTGGCAAGTCTTTCCTTCACAGCCATGAACCTGGACATCATTGTTCGAAGCCTGCTGCCACATCCGAATTCGCGGCTCTCAGCAAGGGAGCCAAGGTAGATATCGTAGCTCGCTCGCTTAGACCTCGTTCATCAGCCTTTATTTTTTCGACGGCGTTCGTCAATTGGATAGAGGAGACACCTTCCCAATTGAGGGTCCGGACATTCCAGGTGCTTATCATAAAATCATTGACCTTTTTCATTTTGCCGTGGTCGTCAACGCCACGAGGGTGCTCATCCGAGTCATCATTGAAACTTTAATACCACACGAATATGGTTACGAATACAACCTCGCTCTGGTTTATATTTGATACTGATTTTAAGCAGCTTTTGAGATTATTCTCACACATTCCATATTAATGTAAAAGAGGTGTTTTATTCCTGAATATTCATGAATTGTTTAGGATTAAATAATTTTGATTCATTGTTTCACCATCTACTTCAAATGACTTCTCCACTGATGACCTCTTAATAGCATTTTACAGTTTATGTTTATTCAAGAATGAAAGAAGGTCTTTCAGAACAGTATCTACTTTTTTGTTTGCTTTGTGTCATCAGTATAGTTCACATCTTTATGTATTTTGATCATTCTTTCTTAGTTCATTCCAAAAATTATGGTTACAATATTCATTAAAATTCCGTCTCAGATTTTGCGTTTCAGCGGTTTTCACCACTTTAATTGGAATTGGAATATTTCGAAGTCTATATCAGGACATTAATACGACGCAGCCTGCATCTTCTGGGTTCGTAGCTACCTCGGCTACAAACGGGTTGATGGTCTTTTCCATAGTCGTTGCAGAAGTTTAGTTCCAAGTCTCCACCTATGAAAACGGGTCCATTATAAGCTTCTAAGTCTATATATCAAACCCAAAAGAGTACTAAATAACAAAATTCAATGTAAACGCAGAATACTGTGAATTGGCCATTTCATTAATCACGACCAAACATGGATGAATGTGCCATTCAAATTATATTTAAAAAATATTCTTTATTGCCCGTTTTTGAACTGTGAAACTGAGGAATAGTAAAGTCAAAGAACAATAAGGACAGAAAGGACACTTTACAACCTCAATCATCAAAGCTAATGGCTGTGACATATGTGACTGGGGGAAGTGAATATGGCAGAAAGTGCGTCCGTGAGCACGTGTGTGGGGCATGTATGAGAGCGTCTGTGAGTGCCTGTGTATGTGGGTCCTTTAATCCGTGCTATAGAAAAGGATGAGATAGTGCTGAAATTTTTAGCTGGTGTAGTGTTAATCCAAGGATCCTTGAGAAAGGTTGTTGAAAGGTGCATATCAATAGATCCTATACAATTATTCCGTTTAGGGTGGACACAAATTTCTTTAGTCTGAACATTTTAGCAAGCAAAGAAGTCTCTAGTGGCCATATTATCATGGCAAAATACCTGGCTTCCTCCATAAATATAAATAACTCCTGTGGTATAGGATCGTCCTGAATCGATGCTGAATGGTCGATGTAGTATGGGTTTCAACGGATACTGTAGATTAATCTGTGGTTCACAAACAGGTCCATGTTTAGGGTGGACATCAATATACTGACATATCAATTTCGATCGTCCTTCGATTCGAGCATTTCACTGAAATATTTAGTTGACCCCAACAGGGGTTATTTTCTAGATTCCTGTTTCAGTAGTCTCTGCAAACCGAAGCAGATTTTTATTATTTTGAAATATGAAAACTCCACTTGCCTCGAAATATGCTAATCAAACTAAACCAAAAGAATGTAGTGTCCTAGTTGACTCCTTACTTACATAACTCATGGTCCTGCAGGATACTTATGAAAATAAAAGAGGCAATTGTTCACAAAAATGTTCCTTTATTTTATTAAGAAAACATTTTCAATTTGTTCCTTCATATTGAGAAACATTTTCAAATGGCATTCAAAAATTGCAATGAATACACGAAGGCTTCAAATCGCAAAGGGCGCTCTCCAAGGCGTAACTGTGAAGTACTCCTCTCGATTATTCCTTTTATTCTCGAATTTGGAAGACAACTCTCTCATAGAGAATACATTAGCTTCATCTCAGGTCTGATGGACCCGAAATAGTGTGGAATCGTACTGTGAAAAAATGTGTTTTGTAAAATTATAAAAGGAAATATCAACAAAAGGAAGAGAATTGTGCTCACTCAAAAAGCATGTCCTCAGAGCACGAGAAATTGAACTGAATATTTTCGAGCGAAATATTGGAGTATAACAAAATTTTATATGATTTCCCAGATTACTTTGATGATTTTTATTCGGAACTGTGTCAAGTGGTTTCTGGTAAGGTGGCTGTGTTTCATTAGTGTTATTAGCATAGTAGATCTGAAATAGTAGTGAAGGGGTCAAGCATAAATATCCTTACATTACTTGCAATTTAACTTAGATTCGTTCTATTCAGTATTAACAGTACCCCAGTGGAGAACTGTTCTTCTGATTGTGACCGAAGCAATGCTTTCGTTTAATGCTTTTTCTAGGCGATGTACCAGTTTCTATTTTGGTTCTGGAAGTCTCTAAAGAACCTGTGTACTAATCAATAAAACAGACGGCTATTTCTTCTTGAAGAGCTCTGCTGGTTTCGAGAACATGAATAATGTCTTAAAGGAGTCAGTTAAATTAACATAATGGGAGATTCTGCATAGAGAAAGTGTAATGCGCCATTCTAACTTTGGCCACCAAATGCCCCACATCGCTCCCTTAATGTAACATTTACCCAAATGTGGCCCACTCCAGAAATATGGATACTGCATGATGATTGCTTCATTAATATTCGATTTAAATTCCGCGCTTACTTTCATGCCATTTATGCCAATTTGAATGCCATGCTTCCCCATAAATCTTCTATTCCATTAACTGGAAAGGATCAGAGACTCCCCATGAAGAATATGCATATTCAAAGATGAACCTTGCGGCATCAATCGCTGCTTGCCACATTACTCACTGTTTAAATTTTGACTATGCAACGAAGCTAAGTAGCAGCCAAGGTGTTGAATGAGCTCTTTCTTTGGCGAAATGAGCGTGGAAGTCAGCAGTCTGAACGAATCCAGCGAAGGAAGAATCAAAATATGCAAATTAGATGCAAAAATAAGCAGAATAACGAACGCATTAGCAGCCGCAACACATTCAATATGCAAAAATTCGCCCAAGGATCCGAAGGATATGGCGAATAAGTTGGTGGAGAAATGTGGCATGTGCAGGCGTTTATATTCACAACATTAACATTGTTCCTTCACTATCATCAGCAACACACTGGAATGGGTTGGGCATTGATGTGAGGGGCATTGTAACAAAGTAGCCATTTCAGCGTTGAATGATTCAACATGAAAAGGAGCTATAATCAAATTATATCCATAACATTCTATAGATAAGTGTACTACTCTTCTACTCCGTAATACTGTAAGGCAATAGTAATAATTCGTTAGGGATAAGTCGTAAGTGATAATTCATTAATGACAAGTGTTTAGTTATTACTAGTAATAACTTGCTTGAGAAGTCATAAAAGGTAAACATTAGTGATAAGTAATAACTGATAATTTGTACGAGTTGTTGCGGACACTCCTTCGACGATGCAGTGTGATCGCCATGGTTAGCTCACACGGACGGTCGGGGTTCTCAACCCGCCACACTACATCGGGCAGAAGCAACATAGTAATGATAAGTTAATAATAAGCCAGTAGTGAGAAGTCATTGGGGATAAAGCACGACCGATGATCACAAGTCTTTCGTAATATGTCTTTGGTAATAATTCATAATTGAAAGAATGATGAAATCAGTTACAAATAGCAAATAACAAATCAGTAGTGATGTCATTGGTGAAGAGTCCTTAGTAATGCTGTCTCTTTCTTTAAAACTATCCCATGATATTTCTTCTAACGACTTCTGGAGGAGTTGCATGGACGAGAAGGAGGAAGTGTCCATTGCACACCTATTATGCACGTGTCCAGCATTGTCCAGAAGGAGGCGCACTTTCCTAGACGACTACGTTCTTGGGTCTTTGGGAGATATCTCAAATAAAAAGATTAGCTCCATCAACTGCTTCAATAAAAGCTCCAAATGGGCTTGCATTTGAAAGGGATGGGACCTGATGTCTCATGCTGTATCACAAAGGGTCAATGTTGGCTTAAGTGCGCCCTTCGGGCGGCCGCCTTACCTACCTACCTACCTACCTATCCTATGAGTGTATATATCATTAGTTATCAGTCATAGAGAATAATATGTGATAGTTATAATGAGAACCATAACAATTAAGAAATTAGATATACTCGTAATTCATAAGACGTAAGTTATTACTGATAAAAGAGTAGTGATTAGTCAGTAAAGATAGGTCGTTTCTAATAAGTCATTACTAGTAAGTCTCTCGTGGTAAGTGTTAGTTTTCAGTAATTAGTGATGTTTCATTAGTGATAAGTCGTTAGGTAATTAGTGCCTAGTTGTTGTTATTAAGCTAAAACTGTTAGAAATTGAATGGTCAGTGATTGGTGAGAAGTCGATAATTATGATTCATTAGTGACTCGGAATTAGTGATGAGTTGTTAGTGGTAAATCATAAATGATGGGGCATTAGTAATCAGTCATTACTGATAAATCAGTAGTGTTGAGTAATTGGGGATGAGTGATTAGTGATAAATCATTGGTGATTAGTCATTTCTCATTAGGGATTAGTCATTTCTCATTAGGGATTAGTCATTTCTCATTAGGGATTACTCATTAATCATTAGTTAGTGGCATTTAGTAATCAGACTAGTTCTTTATTGATAACTGATTACTTTTAAAACTTTGATTGTGAGTCTTGAGTGATAAATCAGTACAGAGTAAGTCATTGATATATAATTAATGATAAGTAAGTAATGGAAAGTCGTTAGTACTTACTTACTGAGTTGGCGAACAATCCTAGTGGGTCAGTGCCGCATAATTAGCCTTCGCCAGTCGTCTCTGCTAAGCCAGTTGGAAATGCCGCGCTCAGACAGGTTCTCCTGAACTTGGTCTTTCCATCTCAGTGGTGGTCTTCCCCTCCTGCGTAGCGCACGTTGGAGCAGCGAATCGAAGACCTTCCTAGTTGAGCAGTTTCATCCATCCGCACGACATGACCTAGCCAGCGTAGCCGCTGGTATTTGATTCGCTCGACTATGTCAACATCGGCGTATAGCTCGTACAACTCGTCGTTCCATCTAAACCGACACCATCTAATCCGATACCATCCAATCCGACACCATCTAATCCGATACAAAGATTTTACGCAGAATTTTTCTTTCAAACGCGCCTAACGTCTGCTCGTCACTGATTGTCATCGTCCAGCTCTCTGCTCCATATAGCAGGACGGGAATGATGAGGGACTTATACAGAGTTATCTTTGTTCGTCGAGAAAGGACTTTACGATTTAGTTGCCTACTAAGCCCAAAGTAGCACCTCTTACCTAGAGTAATTCTCCGTTTAATTTCCAAACTGATGTTGTTGGTGGTCTTGATACTGGTCCCTAGGTAGACAAAATCCTTTACAACTTCAAAGTTGCAGTCGCCAACAGCAATGTGATGTCCAAGACGATGGGACTCCTTATATGCTCTCATTATGTATCTCGTCTTACCCTGGTTCACTTTTAGACCCACTCGCTTTGCTTCTCTTTCCAGGCCGGTATACGCAGCACTCACCGCTCGAGCGTTATGACCAATGATGCCAACATCGTCGACGCCAAAAGCAGCTCTTATAAAAGATAGTGCCAGTGTGATTCAATAACGCTGAGCGGATGATTTTTTCCAGCATTATATTGAAGAAGTCGTACGACAGGGAGTCACCCTGTCTGAAGTCTCGCTTTGTGTCAAAAGCGTCGAAGAGCTGCTTTCCAATTTTCACTGTGCTGCAGGTTTAGCGTCATCCTGCACAGCCTGATTAGCTTTGCAGGGATGCCAAATTCAGACATAGCGGCGTAAATTCGGTCCTTGTCGTGCTATCAAACGCTGCCTTGAAATCGACCAAAAGATGGTGGGTGTCAATCTGTTTCTCAAGTGTCTTCTCCAAGATCTGATATATTGCGAAGATTTGTTCCATGGTACCTTTATAAGGCCTGAAACCGTCCAATCAGCTCGTTAACGATTGGTTTCAGTTTCTCGCAGAGTACGTTAGGTAGGATTTTGTATGCGATGCTAAGAAGACTAATCCGCGGTAGTTACTGCACATCGCAGGATCACCCTTCTTGTGAACTAGGCAGACCACTCTCAGATTCGAGTTGCGGGGCAGTCGTTAGTGATAAGTCCTTAATGATGATTAATAAGTAATAAACATTTAGAGACGTCATTATGATGATTGATTAGTATCTCAAATTTTGTAATATTATATACGAATGACCTTAGTTATCAAGTGAGTTGCAAAGCAAAGTTGAACGAGACAACTATCGTCAACTGGAGATACATTTACGACATATCTGAACACATTATATGAGGTATAATGATTGAAGTTGGTACCAGTATTCTTGATCTAAAAGCATGAAAACTAAGTTGTTCTCAATCAGTTCAACTGTCATGAAAAGTATTCTCTAAATGTTTGCCATGTTTCCACTTTATTCCATTGTAGAGAGAGTTGAATAATCTTGAGGCATATTTTAAGATTTCATGAAATATTCCGCTATCACGCGGTGGATATTTTGTTATATTTTCTGGTTTCGTTATATTCTGACTGCATAAGACCGCCAAATTACATTAGTTCCGTCGTAAATTTTCAACCTCCCGTAATTTAATTTATTTGCGTTTGATTTCATTTTCACAATAAGCTTTCCCTACCAAGGTGCAGCTTTGATGCGGGCACAAACACTGAAACGCGCAAGTTTTCCTTTCCTATGAAAATCTGCCAACGGAAGCACAATGAAATTACTCACATCCAAACAGAGGTTGCCTTAATGCACACTCCAAACCGCAGCACTGGGGAGCTTAGCAGCACAACAATAGGGCGTGCCATTACTCAAATGGAGCGAAAAATGATTACTCAAATGGACCATAACTAACTCCACATTGGCGTAATTTCTGTGCAGAAATGGGTTGTACTCGTAAACCCTGCGACTGATGTTGTTCGACACAGAAGAGAGCACACCCAAATGACCCTTCTTGGCTGGGGCAAGGAACCTCCATCCAAAATGGTGCAATATCAATTATAAACGAAATGAAAACTAAAACAATTTGATTGCAGCTCCCGGAACAAAGGGAAACGTAAACAAAAACAATCAGAATTGCATTTGAATGGAAATGCATTTCGCATCAAGATAAATGCGAATGATGCAGTACTGGGGAAAGGGTGAAAAAGTTATTAATGCAGAAGCCAGTAGGAGCAGGGCAGCAGGTGGCGTCGATTCGGATGATTGACAAATTACACGCCACATTTGCAGAGCAATGGAATTGAAAAATATAAGCGACAATGGAAGAATATTAAATTTAAATGTTTGATGACCGTTTAAGATGAGTGGAAAGTGAAGAACAAAAGGAGTTCGAAAACAAAATGGTGAGCTTTGAATCCGCTTCCAGGAAAGAATGTTTAAAAGTTGTATACCAGTAGAAAAACGATGGAGATGGTTTATCATGAACATTCATCTTCATGTAAAAATACTGAAAAATACTGTAAAAAGCAGGGACATAAATTTAATCCTTAAGGTCCTCCAGATCACCGACACACAACCTGTAGTTAAGAAGTAAAATCCAATGATCTGTGTTAAACTAAACCAAACCTGCTCATGGCCACACAAACACTTTCGAAACACTGAAAGTTATGTTTGCTAGGATATTCTGTATACAGATTACAGAACTCTATGGAAGAGGACCACGTCATGAGTTGCAATCATCAAGTAAAGAAGGGAGCGAGAAGTGCTTAGTAATTATTCTTGAAGCTCATTACTTGATGACTTCCTTCACTCACTTTTATTATATTAGGAAAATAATTTGTTTATAGTGGAAAAAGGGGTCTTTCAAAAAGAAACGCTGAGGTATTCCCCTTGGTATTGGAAGAAATTGATATCTCGACTCATAAAGTGATTTTAGCAGCGTCCTCTCGTAAAGAAGACGACCCATTTAACGGATGTAGATCAGACAACTTATAATCATTCCGAAACAAACCATCGCATTGGTTGGTTGGATAGTAAGTTTACCATCTCATAGCTGTGTCAAATCCTTTACTGTTAAATGTCCAAGAGAACTCTTCAAAATATAATTATTGGTGCCTAGTTCAAAGAAAATATCCTCAGATACTTTAAGCAAAGCGGAATATAGCTCCTGAAATCTGACGAATTGAATTGAAATACTTCAGAAATTAGTGTCAAAGACTTAAAGTCATTGTCGTCTTTTTGGTATTGGAAAGTGCTTAGTAGTGTCCTGTTATCTCTTTCAGGGAACTACACTCATTCCACTGAGTATGAGGAAGACTGAGATAGACGATTAAGAAAGGGAAGTTATATTATTTCAAACTTCTTGGACTCATTTATGAATCTGAGAAGACTGTCTATTCCTTCCCAATTAGCCATTCCTCTACCTTCAGTACAGCAAACAGTTACGATTGGAATACTGTTGCCATACCTCCCATAGGACCTGATGTCTCATGCGGTATCACAAGGGGTCATTGATGGCCTAAGTGCTGCCTTCGGGCGGTCGCCTTACCTACCTACCTACTTCCCATAACCTAGAAGCATCTGACATTTTCATTTAGATGCCAGCCAGTCCCAGATCTCTTTATATGTTTGGGGCCGTCACAGAACAAAGCTTTCGCCAGGTCCCCTACAATTAGTTCTGGAAATTTCTTGATTTTGTAGTTTCTTCCAAAGTAAACTTTGGGTATCAGTGTATCCTTTGGTGCCAGAAACAACAGATATTGCTCTGAAAGTGTGTTGAACATCATTCTATGTCCAAAGTTCTTGTCGTCATGCCAATATACTGGTAGATTAAACCCTACCAGTTTTCTTTCTCATGTAAACAATACCACAGTTATTTTACTCGGATGAATAGTATTCTAAAATAATTGCCTCAGACACTGATCTTTGATATTCTGGTTAAGAACCAATTGAATCCCTCTAAGAATATTCCCTCAGACTCTGATCTTTGATTTCCCGGCTAAGAACCAATTGAAGTCTTCTATGAATATTCCCTTAGATTGTGATCCTTGAATTCCTGGTTAAGAACCAATTAAAGTCCTCTAATATTATTCCTTCAGATTCTGAGTTTTGTTTGCCTGGTTAAGAGTCAATTGAAGTCCTCTAAGAATATTCCCTCAGGCTCTGATCTTTGATTTCCTGGTTAAGAACCAATTGAAGTCCTCTGTGAATATTCCTTCAGGCTCTGACCTTTGATTTCCTGGTTAAGAACCAATTGAAGTCCTCTAAGAATATTCCTCAGGCTCTGATCTTTGATTTCCTGGTTAAGAGTCAATTGAAGTCCTCTAATATTATTCCTTCAGAATCTTAGTTTTGTTTGCCTGGTTAAGAGTCAATTGAAGTCCTCTAAGAATATTCCCTCAGGCTCTGATCTTTGATTTCCTGGTTAAGAACCAATTGAAGTCTTCTATGAATATTCCCTTAGATTGTGATCCTTGAATTCCTGGTTAAGAACCAATTAAAGTCCTCTAATATTATTCCTTCAGATTCTGAGTTTTGTTTGCCTGGTTAAGAGTCAATTGAAGTCCTCTAAGAATATTCCCTCAGGCTCTGATCTTTGATTTCCTGGTTAAGAACCAATTGAATCCCTCTAAGAATATTCCCTCAGACTCTGATCTTTGATTTCCTGGTTAAGAACCAATTGAAGTCTTCTATGAATATTCCCTTAGATTGTGATCCTTGAATTCCTGGTTAAGAACCAATTAAAGTCCTCTAATATTATTCCTTCAGATTCTGAGTTTTGTTTGCCTGGTTAAGAGTCAATTGAAGTCCTCTAAGAATATTCCCTCAGGCTCTGATCTTTGATTTCCTGGTTAAGAACCAATTGAAGTCCTCTGTGAATATTCCTTCAGGCTCTGACCTTTGATTTCCTGGTTAAGAACCAATTGAAGTCCTCTAAGAATATTCCTCAGGCTCTGATCTTTGATTTCCTGGTTAAGAGTCAATTGAAGTCCTCTAATATTATTCCTTCAGAATCTTAGTTTTGTTTGCCTGGTTAAGAGTCAATTGAAGTCCTCTAAGAATATTCCCTCAGGCTCTGATCTTTGATTTCCTGGTTAAGAACCAATTGAAGTCTTCTATGAATATTCCCTTAGATTGTGATCCTTGAATTCCTGGTTAAGAACCAATTAAAGTCCTCTAATATTATTCCTTCAGATTCTGAGTTTTGTTTGCCTGGTTAAGAGTCAATTGAAGTCCTCTAAGAATATTCCCTCAGGCTCTGATCTTTGATTTCCTGGTTAAGAACCAATTGAATCCCTCTAAGAATATTCCCTCAGACTCTGATCTTTGATTTCCTGGTTAAGAACCAATTGAAGTCTTCTATGAATATTCCCTTAGATTGTGATCCTTGAATTCCTGGTTAAGAACCAATTAAAGTCCTCTAATATTATTCCTTCAGATTCTGAGTTTTGTTTGCCTGGTTAAGAGTCAATTGAAGTCCTCTAAGAATATTCCCTCAGGCTCTGATCTTTGATTTCCTGGTTAAGAGTCAATTGAAGTCCTCTAATATTATTCCTTCAGAATCTCAGTTTTGTTTGCCTGGTTAAGAGTCTATTGAAGTCCTATAAGAATATTCCCTTGGACTGTGATCTTTGATTTGCCGGATAAGAACCTACTGAATTCCTCTAACAATCACTTCGAATAGTTCTTTATCAGGAAATCAAAGAAGAGTCTACACAGAAATCACTTCAATAATTTGATGGTAAACAACCAAGTGAAGTCCACTGAGAATCTCTTCAAACAGCTCTTTATCAGAATTTCAAAAAGGCGCTGTAAGTCCCTGGCAACTGCACCACTCAGCAATCTTGTGCAGAGTTCTAGGTACATTTGCAGATACAGCCCTAAGGGACATTCTTGATGCAAGTAAACACTCATCATCCGCATATGCTTGGATGTGCATTTCGTGGTTCTGTAACTCGGACAGAAGAGACTCGACCACAAAACACCACAGAAGAGGAGAGAGTACTCAACCCAGAGGGCATCTTCGAGCAATTTCTGCCACGGGACAGTTGTTGTTTGTCTCCCCAACGGTCAACAGCCCCTTTGATAACATGAAATGGATTCACGTTACAGCAGTTTCGTCCACCCCATGTCGGCTAGCAGCAGAGGACATAGAGTCTAAGGTAGCATTCTCAAACGACTATCCGAAATGAATAGCCACCAATAATCTCATTGTGTATTCATCAGTTTCCAGCCCTGTTTCAATCTCACACACTAGATCGTGCAGAGCTGATTCGCATGACTTTCCACTCTGGTATGCATGTTGATGGATGCTGAGGGGACTTTCCAACACTATACTCTCCCTTATATACTTCTCCACCATGCTCTCCAAACCTTTCAACATGAACGTTGTGAAACTAATTGGCCTGAAGCTTCCCGCTAGTTCTTTTCCTGTTTGTGAATGACGGTTACTGTAACATGTCGCTATATGGGACTCATAAACAGCGATAAATATAGGAAATATAAGGAACAGGACACAAGAGAAACTTAGGATCATCTCCTATGCCTATGGCGCGCAATATCGAATACGCGCCCAACACATCTGGGAGCCCCTCTTGGTTTGACGGAGTAGAATTGGTCGCACAATTAGGGACAGTTTCACTATTAAGATTTGCTAAGAGCGTCTCTCTGTTTAACGATTTATACTGCAGCTCATAAACGGATATCCATCTAGCACCGCAAAGGACATTGCAGGCCTATGGTCAGCTTTGATGGCCAGCCAGTTTAACCTATCCTAACCTAACATCTTGCCAAACAGCTGGAATATGTCCTAGAGCAAGGCAAGCAATGTATATCTTTTCAAGGCCTTATTGGACCCATCCCCTCCTCCTTTTAACATTATTGGGTATCCTTAATCAGAGCCAGGTGACTTAGAAATGAAATGATATTTTCCTCCTTTGTCATTTTCCATTATCAATGAAAACTTTTGGATGCGACCCTTTATATGAGAAACAGTTCTTCCTAATACTTAATGTCGGTTCAAAAATTTGTCAGTGCAAGTACAAAAAAACGTTTGTTCGGCAGAGTTATAGAACTTAATAGATACGAGTTCACTCATATTCAGAGACTACGTAGTAGGAGCGGCTACCTAGTTTGCCAAAAGCACACTTGAGCACACATAATGGCCCATTGTGATGCCACTGTATAGCACCGTTCAAGCACTGACTAAAAAGTTCTCTTACTTGAGATGGTGATAGTCAGCGCAAGAACAGCGCCAGGAAAGGCACGACTCCCCCATCATGTTGCAGGAAACCATCCTGACAGTTTGATGAACCTTGCTATGTCCCTAATACAAAAGGTGTGATTCCTTCTTCTGCTCAAGAATGGGCAGTGACATAAGAGGTGGAGAGCCATCTCGTCCTCCTTCAGAGACTAACGGTTCAGTAAATTTTTTCTGCAGAAATTGTGCGGAGCATACTAAAACCAGCCATGATGACCCCAAGTTTTAGCCTGACCTTTCATAGTTTCATTCTAAGGAAGGAGTTTCTGGAAAGAAAATAACTAAGTTACCGGATCAGCTCCTGACATCAACTTTGTTTGGAACGCTGATGTCCTCTTAGGTAACTTAGTGTCCCATGTGTGTTCTCACCATTCAGCACAGAGTCCATCTTCCAATCCACCATACCACAATGCACTTTCGCTGCACACACTCGAAAAGGTGACCAACACGTTTACAATTATCGTTAAAGATAATCGCCAATCACAGCACTTGCCTGAAATTCCTTCCATTTGCTTTTTATTCCTTGTTATAAATGCTGCGCATTTTGTACTCCTGCGCCTTTTACGGCCTTCCATTCAATTTAGTTGTGCTTAGTTCTGTGCCAATCCAATTACTTTTAGTCCCTAAGACAATCCATTGACTCAGCTCTTTCACAGCACACAAACACAGACACAGCCGTGCGGTTTTTTATTAACTTGCATGACATAATTCGGCCAAAGCTTTTCAAATGGAATTCCTGCTCAGCAATAAGCGTTGGCAATAAAAAGCACCCAAATATTCGTTTCGTTTTCCTTGGAATTTCATTGGCAAAATATTTCTCCTCATACTTGCACCCACTTGAAGCAAACATAATTTTCATGGCACAAAAAGTAAACGTAAAACCATTTCGGTTCATGCTTCTCTGCGGAAATGGTCTGTGCAAGGGCGCAACGGACGAACAGACATGGTTGAAAGGCAAAGCCAGGAAACTCCTACAGTCTGTCAGTAAACATTTCACTTGGCTGTGAGTACTTTTTAGCTGTTGTGTAACAAAAATGCACGGAAACTATGCATCAGGAGAATACTCTTCTTTTACCCAGAATATTTTTATGTTTAAGTTTGCCATACATTTGACGAAGGACGCCAATTGTTGGTCTCATCAATAAGGTACAAAAGTGTGGGAGTTGAATACAGAGATGAAACTAGGTAAAAAGTCAGCGGATTTGTGTGCTCAAGAGTGTATTTAAATTATTGATAAGTTTCCAAATGCTTTGCGGAACACATTTTTATGTTGTATGCTAAAAACTCAGTAATAACTCCAAAGACAAGATAGGAAATCTCTAATGAAATCTCCATAGGAGGAGTAAAAGTGGCCAAAGTCGATGTTGATGTGAGTTATTCTTTTGCGACTGCAAACTGCAAATACATCTCCACTCACTGTACTGATAAATGATAATTCCACCATCAACATTGAGGACGTTGACAGCTTCTGCTACCTTGGTAGCTACATAATATAATATAACAAAATATGGGGGTGCAACAAAGCACGGTCTGCATTCCGGAATTTAGATCGAATTTGGCGTTCTCGTGTGATATCGCTGCGTACAAAAATATGAATATTTAACACCAGCATAAAACCTGTTCTGTTGTATGGGTCTGAAACATGGTTGGTCTCAGAACAAATAACTCGACAACTTTAAACTTTTGTCAGCAAATGTCTACGAAGAATCTGCCGCATTTTCTGTCCGGCAACGATCATGAACGAAGACCTGTGGCGCCTCACCAATAGCGAGCCTATTGACACACAAGTTAAAAGACGCAAGTGGAGCTGGATAGGGCACATTCTGCGTAGAGAAGACACCAACATTGCAAAGATGGCCTTTCAATGGAACCCACATGGTAGTCGGAAAGCAGGACGCCCACGACAAACATGGGTACGCACTATCCACGCCGAAAGTCACCACAGAGCCACCTGGAATGAAATAAGACACCTGGCTGCTGATAGAAACCGTTGGAGAGCTTTTGTGACCGCCCTATGCTCCCACTAGGAGCGATATTTGACTCTTTTATAATTATGTCTTTTAGTTAACTTTGTTAGCATAAGTATAGTTTTATTGTGTCAAATGTCATGGAATTAATATATTCTTTTTGTTGAACTATTATTTTTTTATCTTTCTAAAGAAACTAAGAGGAAGTTTTGTAATCCTAAAAGCTACTAGAAAACTTGTATTCATTTTCACAAAGAAATCAGGCGCAGTAAGGTCAGGAGATCTTAGGGGCCAACGGAATGTGGAGTTTCCTGAAATCAGCTCATTGGGGAATTGTCGCTACAATTCTGTTACAATAGGCCGGCTATGTGGGAACCTGCACCATTTTGTTGAAACCATACAGAGTTGAATTTCTCTTACGACGTAGTTCTGGAAAGAAAGACTCTTTCAACATCTTTAAGTAACGGACTCCATTGACCGTAACAGTAAGACCGGTTTCTTCGAAAAAGTAAGGTCCGACAATGAACCTTGATAAAACTGCACACCACACTGTGACGCGAAGTGGATGCAGTTCCGTCTCATGGAGTATCTGTGTGGGTTACAATCACTCCCTATTCGATAATTGTGTTTGTTAACATTGCCGTAGATCAAAATGGGCTTCGTCAGACATAGAAACATAGTTCAAGATGTTTTCGTCCACTTCCGGCGTTTGAATGATCTTCTCGCAAAATTACAAGCGAATGGGCAAGGCGGCTGCATTCAGTTTGCTTGTTAGTTAAATTTTATATGGGAATAAGTTTGCATAATTGTCTGCAGTGGCTGTCTACTGATACCCAATTGAGCAGATAATCTCCTTGTCGAAACTCGGCTTATTTCCGATATGACTTCAGTGCATGTGGCCTGTAATGATTCAAGGTGTTTATTCACTGCCACAAGCTCGTATAACCGACGAGCGTATAGCAGCGATAGTTTCCTGCGTCCGAACTGAGGGATCTAGATGATAAGACCTTCTTGCGATTGTCTCACTCTCTGCAAATAGGAGGAGTCCCGCGAAACATGAGTCTTTGGACAGAAACTACGGACTCCAACACGTGAAAGTGGCCAAATTCTTATCTCATCGTCCCAATCCTCCACTTTCGTTAAATTTAAAGAAAATAAAAAAAAAATTAAACAGATTAATTACACAGAAAAAAGTTATTAGGTTTTTCTTTGGTAGCGCCTTTCATCAGCCACCCCTGTATATGATTCATATATGTGTTAGCTAAGATCTATAATATATTTCTTCCTTAGTATTTTGGGTCCTGCAAATTTCCAGCTGGTTCGTTTGGGTGGTTCTCCAACTTCAGAATGATTGTATATTTGGAATTTGGAGATCATTTGGTATATTGGAAGTCTCCTAGATTGGATTTTCTGCAGTTTTTCCAAGTTGGAAGGCATTGCATTACCCCACATCTCTATTCCATGGAGTCAAATCGGCTTAATTTTTGCTTTATATAATAGTACCCTGTATTCCAAAATGAGCTTCGAGTTCTTATTTAGCAACCGGAATAGTGACCGTAGTTTTATAGGGTAATTGAGAAGAAATGACGCTGTAAGGAGATTAGAGTATGTAGTGTGACTGTCAGACTACACTGAAGGCCCTAGAAAACGGGTTAACTACTTCAACAATTATCCAGGAATATAAGTCAAGACTCCAAGACTCCAACTCAAGATGGAATTTACTTGAACTTATTTGGGTTCTTGGACACTGTGGTGTTCGGGGAAAGTAATTAGCTGATGAATTGGTAAACTGTGGATCTGCGGGTGCTCCAACAGGACCAGGGACATTTATCGGAATAAGTTTAGCAGGGGGTATAGATTGGATCAGGAGCCATGTGAATAATATTCACATGGACCGATGGTGCAGCTGCAAAACAAACCAAGTTGTTCCTAGAAAGCCCAAACAGGAGAGTTGCAAAGTTCCTTCTAATATTACGAAGGAAAGATCTTCGATCATTGTTTGGGGCAATCATTGGGCATACTTCATGGGGTGATCATATGGCAACCATAGGCATCATCGAGAATCCGAACTCTTCCAGCCTTGAGGAAGTATAGGACGGCACTGTGCAATTTCTCTGCGATTGTCCTGCCTTTGCCAAAATGAGGAGGCGCATATTAGGGTCAGATGTTTTGGGAATGGATACATACGTTCCTTATCCCTGGAAAGACTTCTGAGATTTATGAAAGAGTCAAAAAAGTTTGAAAAGGTGTGGAAGCGCACGACACTGAGTGTAGGAATGTTAACGAATGTGAAAAAGTAGTAGAGAGCTCTCGCGCGGTAGAAAAAGACGAACGGACGCACGTCAGAAGCCGAACTTATAAAATTTGCTTTAAATAAATGTATAATTTTAATTTACTTTAAATAATTGTAGAGTGGTCTTGTTTTTCTTTTTAGAAGTACCTTTTACAGGTGTAACTTCCTTTCCAAAATCCTCTATCTCCCCCTTCTCCAATATATTTTTCCAGGCTTACAGTACAATGGGCATCAGTGCCTGAGTGCTTGGAGACCTCCTTCTTCGGGGCTCTCCGGCCTACCCCGCTTCTTTCTATCTAACTATCTTAGTTTTATATGTTTGACTTTTGCTTGGATATGTTACTCCAGGTCTAGGTGCATCCCAATATATTGCACGCAAATGTCTTCGGTATAGGCACAATTATTTATATTTATTGCTGGGCAGATTTCCCTTCTTAGTGTGAAGGCTATCTGTACATATTTGGTATCGTTGACTTTTATTTGCCCTTTGTTTAACCACGTAACTAGTGTGTCGATGTGTTTTTGTAGATTTCTCGTTGCTGTTATTAGATTAGTGTGAGCGCCTCAGACTGCTGTGCCATTAGCAAATGTTGAGGTTGTTGTATTGAGATCTGTGGGCATATCAGATGTGTATATAGTGCATAAAGAAGTGGACCGAGGACGCGTGCTTGCAGCGGCGATGGTCCCTCATCCACTTAGCGCAGGTGCACCGTTTTGGTACCGCTCTTCTGGTTTGTATCGCATTTGGAATTTTGTTGTTTGCTGGCCATTATAGCCAGTTGGAGAGATTAATGAGCGCGAGAATTTCCCCTTTCGGCTCGCGATCTCTTCAATGTTTTGGAAAATTGGTTTGGGTAATGTTTTCCATCTGCTTCTGGCCAGGGCCGAGCAGGCACATATGAAGTATTCCGCGGTTTCCCTTTCTAAATGGTTTCCGCAGCTCCGACAACTGGTATTGAATATTATTCTCATTTTTTCCGCATATTCTCCAATGGGCCAGTGGCCTGTGATGACTACGGCAAGCCTAGCTGCATCACGAGGACCTCTGTCAATTAACTCTGTGGATTTGTTTTTGTTGTAGTCTGGCCAGAGTTCTGTAGTAATCTTGCAGGTTTCCTTCTCCATCGGCTGTTTCCATTCACCAAGAATTATTTGCCAATCTTGCTCTTGATCGAACCGGAGTCGCATCATGTTCATCGAGAGCTGATTCTTCCTTGTGGTACCGCAAAACAAATATTGTAGCTCGGAAGGATGCAACTTTTATATTTTTTTGATAACTTCCTGTTTGTTAAATAATTTTGTAACAGTTCACGTGTATTTGGCGGCAAAAGAAGATTGAAGATTGGACCGTCGTGCCAGGCCTTATTTAAAGCTTGTGATAAGGTCTATAGGTGTGATATATCAAGAACAACCGCTGCACAGTGTTGCTTATTCTCAAATGTTTTTTTTTTTATGACAGAAACTATTCGGTGCTCTTGTTCCGTTGTACAGTGTCTGATTCGGAAACGAAATTGGTGCTTCGGAATTTAGGTAGCATTTCTTTTAGTAGCAGTTTTCCAAATACTTTTGGTATGGTTGGTAGAATACTTATAGGTGAAAAGGAATCTACTTTGGTGACGTCCTCGTCTGGGTTAGCAATCATACATTTCTGTGGCAGCTTCCATGCTGTTGGAATGAGACCATTGCAGAAAAGTGCGCTGAAGATATGCATGACTGTTTTTATTGGAAGCTCAATAATTATATTCTCGATGATTTGGTCATGGCCCCACTATTTGTGAGGACTTATCCCATACTTTATAGTGAAAAGAATTTTTGTAAGCTTAATAACAATCGAATGAATCTTTGACTTCTCAGTTAACTTTGACAATTAGACCCCTAATGCTTTGTTGCACGTGAAGACTTTAGTTTTCTGATACATGAGATGGAGAGCTGACTCTTACTCTTCTTCAGAGCCGCGGCAGAAATTATTCAATGACAACCAACAGTTTTTCGGCATGTCTACTAAGCAAGCAGTGTCCCGTGAGCTCAGAGAATTTTGTGCTGATGAACTTTCTGCTGAAGTTGAGTAGCTTCGCCTGTTCGCCTCTTGTACATGGTGATCCAAGTCTGTCTGACCCACCACAGGTGCGATCCTCTACCCAGGATCGTTTTGCATTTTCGAGGTAGTGTTGTTTGATCGTCCATTCTACGGAAGCTAAGAGAACATCAGTGGAGAGATTCATGGAATATAGTTTTATGGAGATCTATTCTAGTAAATTGGAATTTGGAAGGTTCGTAACAGAATTACTCTAAACCCAAAAACAAAAATCACAAAAGCTACGCACTGTCTTACTTTCAAGTCTTACACAATCCCAGAGTCTCCAAAAGTGACATTGAAGGAATGAATCATCATTAATATTTTTTATCACATTTTATCTAATTTTTGTAGACTCCCCGTTTCCACCACAATGAAGAAAAGTGACATTGAATCACTCCACTCGTTGTAATAAAATACCAAAATAACTATTAAAAAATCTGACACATTTTCTTAAAGTAATCAGTCGCATAAATTCGGAGCAACCATCGAGAAATCTCCTGAAATTCATGACGTCGCGTAACACCATCAAATTGAAATTTTATGTAGCCTTGGATCCATTAAGGAAATTTATGTTCATGTCGCGCGTGGTACTGTTTAAAAAGTTCATAAAAAGTGTTAGTTAATTTGTTGAGAAGGTTGTCAGTCAATAACAATGTCGCTTAATGGAGAAGGATTTATTATGGTCTGCGCTCGTAATTCAACAAGCTGTGAATCTCAGAGTTCTTTGAGTATTTATCACTTCTATTCTTTCGAATATGTTCACAATTAGAGTTAGTGAGAGAATATTATATATCATAGAATTAATTTAAAGTCTCAGTAGAACGAAGTGAAGGTCCTTCATATCCGTAGAGAAATTTGCAGCAGTACAGGCCTAAATAAAGAAGAAGAATGCATGCGTCTGGGATCCGCCATTTCCAATTGAATACAGGATTGCTGATGGAGTCCGTGCTCACACAAGAAGCAATCTAGAAACAATGCTATTTCGTGATTAAAGTTGATGCTTAGAGGCATTGAAAAATAGTCCATACCTATAATAGTTTATAGACTTCAACCTTTCCTTCATAGGCTTCAACCTATCTTTAACTCTCCTCCTCCTTATCATTATACTTACAAACATCCACTAACATAGTATTTTAATTTCTTTTATCTTGCTACCAACTGAGCTGTTAAGTTCATTTTAGTATTCTAATGGACTACTTGAGAAGATTCTGGAAACTTCTGTGAACTTCTGTGAACTTCTGGAAACTTCTATAAACTTCTTGAAACTTCTGTGAGCTTCTTTAAACTTCTTGAAACTTCTTGAGCTTCTGGAAACTTCTATAAACTTCTTGAAACTTTTGAGAACTTCTGGGATTCTAAAGAAGAAGAATTAAACACTGTGCTAAAAACTTCGAAGAATGCACAAAATTTTCAATCGAAGACGGCTTTGTAGTGAAATTTTTCTTCACAACCTTTCTCGGTTCATTGAAATATCATAATTCGTGAAGAAGCCGCAATTCTGGAAAAGAAATAAAGCTCAATTTAATTTCGGAACATGTGGAAAACATTAGTAAGTATCCTTCGTGTGTTTTATTTGTTTTGAAGGCAATTAAATCCTTTTCTTTCCTACCAATAGTTGTGCAAGTTGAAGAAATTGTTCGGATGCATCGTGGCAATTATGAAATCATCGACACGACCGTTTCATTGGTATAAACGAAGACATTTGAAGGGCAATTATGGTAAGGACATCGGGTTCAGTCGGGTCGAAAATATTGATTTTGAGCCGTGGAAATCACCAAGACATCTGGAACATCCGCCCAGTCGCATTCCTCGAAGGTTGCTTACAGTGACTCCTGATCGGAGGATAATTAAAAATAAATAAATAAAATGTTTTTTTTTTTTAATATAAATTAATAAATATAAATATAAATATTATTAAACAGAGGCAGTGACAAGCAGCTAAAATACTCCGCAATGAATATCGACGGAAAAATGAAATGTTTCATTTTTTAAAATCTTCTCCATGTGGTGGTGATGTGTGTTATTTCCAGGACTCATCGGTAACGTGGTGTACCTGGAGAGGTAGGTAGGTTTAAGTGGCTGTCAAAGGCATTGACACTTGGCCTGAAGACACACACATGCGATAGGGGATACACAGTGTACTTCCTGAGAATCTGTGTGGAGCCATACTCCAGCTATAGAAGACATAAGACTAATCTCACCAAGTCCTTTATGCAGATTGATTTTAGATCAGGTCATTCAAGATGTGGCTCCCTAGGGTTTTTCACCTGGCCTGGTGATGGCCGGACAGCGACAGCATAGAGTGAAACCCGTCTCTTCTTCATCCCTCTTCTAAAGAATTTGAATGGGCGTCCCGAACGCCGATGCCCAGCCTGGTGACATGGCGGCCAAATATGCGTTTTCATTTAAAAATTGCCACAACAGAGCAAATATTTTGCCTACTTAAGAAGATTAGCTCTTTAATGGGTCTGAGATCAAAAGAAGGCCAGAGCTATCTAGTCGAACTGAATGTGCTTTCCTTCCGCCAACCTTTGTTGACCTGTTCGAGGAAGGTAGAAGTAATGTTCTGTTTGCCATAGCGAGTAGTCTTCTCGTTATGTGGGTATGTTGTGCCACGTCTAGGAATTTCACTAAGTTAATTGGCAATCAAGTTGCCTCTTAAGTCACAATAACCTACCACCCAAGTCAGGGAGATGTGGTGCACCTCGTTTAAATAAAAATATCTAGAACTCATTTTAAGCATCTCCAAGTTCGATATATTAACTGAGTCCTATGGAATTGAGAAAGCGGATTGTATGGAAATCTTCAAGGATTATTGCCGATTATTATTTGTGACAAGCTAACATTATTGGTCTTTGTATTTGGTTTTAACATGTTGTGTTTATATCCTTAGTAGGGGGAGGGTCTGAAGCTCTTCTGTAGAGTGGATAGTTCAGATGGCGGCACTTAATTGGTTGGAGGAAATGCTTTCATTTTACTTTTTGTTTTACGAGAGTACTTCGATGGACTTTATCCTTTTCTCCTTCTCCAATGATAACTGTGATCTTGGCACGCTCTTTGAGAATGTCACTTAATTGGTGGATCTATCTGTGAAGTCTTTAAAAATCAGTCCTTCAATAAGCTGGATTAAGCAATAGGCAACAAAGTCGACAATGAGTCAACTCAGCAGTCTCGGTGCATGCCCATTTCATCGATTGGTTTCGAGGACATTCCTATAAAGACTCAGTAATAAGCTCATTATTGCAGGAGAATTTACTGATCGTTTGTCTTTCAGAAGGAAAGAAAGACATCAATAGTGATTTTCACACATGATTGGTCACGGATGACTTGACTTATCAATAACGGTTTACAGTGATAACGATATCTCTGATGACTTATCACTAACGACTGTTTCCTTAATGCCACCACTAAAGAGTTATCAATAATGACTTATCACTAAGTATTAGTGAATATCACTAATTACTTGCTAATGCATATTTTACGGACACTTATAACTAATTACATTCAACAGCGACTTTCTTCCTAATGACTGACCACTAATGGGTTATCACTATTAACTTATTGATTGTGATTTATCACTAATAACTTATCACTCAAAATATATCACCACTGACTTATATTAATAACGATTTTAATAATGACTAATCAAGCAGCGACTATAATAGCATTATCTAAATATACCATCACTAAAAAGTTATCAGTAATTACTTATCACTAAGTTTTAATGAATATAACTAATGACTAACTAATGCATATTTTTCTTAATTTTTTATTAATGATATCACAAATCACTATTACTAATAATTTATCAATCAATGCTTATCATTATTGACTTACCACTAATAATTTATCAATATAGGCTTATTACCATTAACTTATTGATTTTGTTTTATCACTAATGACTATCACAACTGAATTTCAGTAATGGCTTTTTCACTGACTTTGAGTTAATTTTAATCACTCGCTTATCACCAATGAGTTATTACTCATGTCTTATCAATACTGAATTAATAATAGAATATCCCTATTAATGTCATCTTTAATCATGACTTACCACTAATCAATCAAACACATTTAGCTGTGACTTTTTCCTTAACTGCCACTATTGACTTATATTTTGATTTATCACAAATGACTTATCATTAATAATTTATTACTAATGACTCATCACTAATGACTCATCATTAGTGATACTTGCCTAATTAATATTTCATTATTGTCATCTCTCTAATGGTTAAATTATCACTATTGTTTTATCTATTTTGACGTACCAGTAATGAACTTACCACTAATTATTTATTATTAATGACATCACTAATGGCATAGAATGTGATTTTTACCTAATGAACATTATATTAATGACTTATCACTAATCCGTTATCATTGTTGACTTACCGATTTCGATTTATCATGAATAACTTATCACTAATATTTTATTACTAATGACATCACATTTACCTAATGACTTACCACTAATAATTTTTTCACTACTGACTATCAGTAAATTCTTTTTCCTTAATGATTATTTCATTAATAACTTATAACCAAAGACAAAAATTCTCTTATAAGACAAATTAGTAAAGATATCACAGAAGACATATTTATAACTCAGCATTAAAAACATATCACTATTCACTACTGCCTCATAACTAATGACATATCACTATTAACTCATCACTAGTGACATATCACTGTTAACAAATAACTATTGACCCATCACTAGTGACTCGTCACTGAAGACATATCACTATTAACTCATCATTAATGCCTCATCACTACTGACAAATCGCTACTGACTCATCACTAATGACTCATAACCAATGACATATCACTATTAACTCATCACCCATCCCTCATTACTATGGCTCATCACTAGAGACATATCACTAATAACAAATCACTATTAACTCATCACTAATGCCTCATCACTGAAGGCATATCACTATTAACTCATCATTAATGCCTCATCACTGAAGAGATATCACTATTAACTCATCACTAATGCCTCATCACTAATACCTTATTACCAATGGCTCTTAATGTTCAGGAGAACAAGATTCTTATAGAAGCAGGCTCCAATTTTCTGAATATGACCTCAACCCAATGGCAATTCATGCTTATTTATGAATATAGGAAAAGACTAATTCGTCACAAAAGGAAGTATTCTTCTACTGAGCATCCGAATTATATATTTATATTTATTTGTTATTTTTATTTGGTTTTCATTGCTCCTGCTTAGGGAATATATATACATTCTTTAATCTTTTCCATGATCCTGGCAAGGACTTTTAGCAATACATTGGCATAATAGCAGAACTTGATGTATTGCTTAAAGCTATCGTACATTTATATTCCATTGGCAACTCAAAGCTCACATTTTTCAAGATCCTTCAAATAATTTTTTCCAATTCAAAATCCTTTTTCTACGTTCGGAGAGAATTAAAAACTTTTCTAAGTTCACGCTTCATTTTACAAATGTTCCTGATACTTTTTCTTCATTCTATGCTTGTTTTATGCTCGATGGTGAGTGCTCTGTATACAAGGACGAAAGTTCAGTCACTTATCTTTATGTGTGGCTTCCCTTTAATAAAACGAAAAACTTTTACTAACCCCTGCACCTCAAACTGAAGGAATACAGAGTTTCTGCAAATGTAGGACTGCTCCAATCGAATTCTCGGTATAATTGCCAGCATCATCATCGTCATCGTTTATCAATAACACAAAACATCTCCTCCATGAGCTGCTTCATTTGCAATGCAAGGAGTCCAGTGATACCATAAAATAATTCGTTATCTCTCTTCAAATATTTCATTGTGGAAGCGTCACCTTCGAATGCCAAACGAATTTTCCAATTTATGTCGCTTTTCTTTACTCTGGTATTTTCATCTGCGGCTGCTGCATTTCCAATTCTAAATTTCTATTTTCTATTTTGCCCAGAACCATGCCAGTGGACAACTCAAAGGACATTCTAGTGTCCGCCGCACATTCGTACTATGCAGTTGCAGGATGCTCACCATTGCAGAATTCTTTGGTTGGCACTTTAAGTGAGACGAACCCATAACCATGTCGCATTTGAATGCCTGTCTGCCAGCCTGCCTGCCTGCATCCATCTACCCGTGTGCGGTATGATGGCGACATGGTTCTGTATGCTATTCACAGACATTAGCATGTTGGGCGCACTACTCGGGGGGCTACACATGTAAGCAGTGGTCAAACACATGTATGAATATTGCTCACAGCTTGTAATGACCGCAGGTCCTGTGTAATTCAAGTACATATTTGAAATGAAGCTCATTTTCAATTTCATAGTGGTAGTGGATTTGATGTCCTGCAGCAAGTTGGCTACAGCAAAACAAGGAATTTAAATTACTATTAAACTTGAGAGTGCGTTTTCCCAGAAAATCCGCAAGATTGCTCCATAACAAAATATGTTCTTAGCAAAGACTTTCAACTCCGACGACGTCGCCAGCTGAAACATAATTGCGATAATTTTATCCCGGATTAAAGGGGATAAAAATTCCTTTGGACTGAGCACAGCAGCAGGGCCAGTAACCACATGATTAATCTTGTAACAACTTAACCCTTCACTCCCAACGGAAAATCGCTTCCATTGAGGGTGGCTGCGTGCAGCAACAGGCAACAAGCAACGCACAAGGGACACATAAGGATATCAGCTCCGAAACTAAAATTCATAAAATGTTCATACACATTCTGCGGTTTGTGGTTTGCGGCAAGGGGTCAGGGCTAAGAGCAAACTTGCAACGAAACTAGCCAACAAGACCGCGCTGTTGCTTGTAATGGGAAATTTCTTGCTGCGAGCATGTGCAGCCGCAGTGCGCTGTGCCAGACAGTTCGGTTGAGCTGCATGGCAGGATACTCAAAATAAACCCGTTGACAGTGATAAATAATTCTTAATTTGAAAGTTCAACAGAGGAGTGAGTGGTGAAGCAATATTTGCCGATTTGTAGCTGCAGAGTTAACCAAACCATATTTGCTAAAGGCGATTTGTCTGCATTATGGATACCACATTAATTTCTGTGTAGTGCCTTTTTAGTACTTTTATTGTACATGTATGGGGTACCCAGGATCTGGGCTGAAATGGTTGCTACAGACATTAAATTCCAACTGAACCTCACTCCACCAAAAAGGTTGTAGTTTCGACGTGCTCAGACAGGATATTGAACACAATTCCTTTTTAAAGCATTCCAAGTTTGTGTTCCGCAGTGACCAAAGTGTGTTCAGTAAAGTAACCAAAGAGTGTTCAGTAAACTAACCAATGTGCTCCCTAAAGAATTGTTGGTGTCCTAAAAATCGCCACTAAGCTCATCATTACTACTATATTTTGAGACAGGAAAAGGCTCTCATCATAACCGAGTCAGATATACCAAATTTGGATATGCTGATGCCATTACGGGTTTTTGAAGACTTTGTCACATTACTGGGGGGTCAGGGTGCTCTCATTGGGATATCATTCTACGACTACATTTACCATATTCTGTCTGCAGATATCGATTCAATTATGAAGAAAATTAAGTCAAAATAGGAATTAGGCACGGCTTTGGTATATGCCAATCGAACAAAAGACTCCTCCTTGATCACTATAATTGTGTGTTTGTGGTCACCACATAATTCCACTTACATATTATGGGAACCTGGCAACTATGTGGAGGGAAAATGGCGTGCAACCTTTATGATATATATTAGAACCCTTTTAGGATTAGAAAAATTCTTGTTGTCTCCAACATTAGTTTTTTCTGATAGTCTCAAAATTTGGTATATTTCTACAATATACGGTGCTGCCTTGGGTTACAGCTCAATTGCACAAGACACCGACACTCTCGAGCTCCACTAATGTTCGTTCTGTGCAAGCTATGACTTTTATTGGCCCCTAGTGTTACCAGAAGTGCCTTCGAAAGGGTATACAAGTTCTGTCAGATATGTCTTCATTATTGTATGTATTGTCATTAGCAAATTGATTTTAAAGAGCTAAAAACAGTTTCTTTCTTCAATGTATCACTCCCTGCAAGATGGGGCTATTAAGAGGCATTCCGTGGAATTTGAACTTTGTAGGACAGTTTGTTAGATTCTTCCGTCAATTTAAAGCCATAATCTCTGAATTTTCTGCTCTTCTTCAAATTACCATCGACATCAAGTGTCTTTTAAGCAGAGGTCTTTGCAATTTGGCAAGCATATAATGCGCTGACGGGGCGCAAGCTGACAAAAACCATATGAGTTCACTCCGACCTCCAAGCACCAAGCACCAATAAAGGCGCTAGCCACACCGTTACCAGCTCTAAGATGGTCGGCCTCAGCAAGTAGGAATTTAGCTTACTATCCAGCAGTAGTAGAGTATCCCTCGTCAGGGTTCCGGTACACAGGAACATTGCATGCAATGAGAGGGTTGATGAGCTAACAAGAAGAGGCTCATCGGAAACTGAATACAACAAATTCTCTCCGCAACGAAGACGTGTTTTAATACTTTTCAAGTGTTTTAACAGCATTGCTACAAAATGTCCGAATCTATCGCACCTATTCGCACCCGTAAATTTGTGACCAACCGCCTTCTGTGCAGAAAGCAAATGGTCTGTGATGTTCTGCACCGAGGTCTATCCTCAGTAAACAAGAAAGATATCCGCGAGTAACTCGCTTCCATGTACAAAGTCACCCCAGATGTGTGCTTCGTTTTTGGTTTCTGCACAAACTTCGGGGGTGGTCGTTCGACTGGCTTCGCGTTGATCTACGATACTCTGGACTTTGCTAAGAAGTTCGAACCAAAACATCTTCTGGCTCGTCACGTGTTTTCCTATATGGACATGGGCGTCTCTGTAGCTGTTGTTAAGTGAAAAATATATAATCACTTCTTCCGCAAGGCTTGCGAGAGGTGGAAAAATACTGCGATATGTGCAATTTCGAGAACGTTGTGCAAAAGGAACGAATCATCTTCTCAATAAACCAAGCCGCACAATTAGCAACCTTATTACTGTCTGCACGGATCATTGGACTATCGGAACATATGCTGATGGGCATTCCGTTCAATGCTCATTGCAGGAGCTGTAAAGACCCACAGGAGAAAGAACCAGTCGTCCATTTTCTTTGCGATAGCCCAGCCCTCGCTCGCTTAAGACTCAGATATTTCGATAGTTCTTTTCTAGAGAGTCTGGGGCATTGCTCTAGTTTAGTATCTTCAAATGTTACACAAGCATGTAACCATTTTTTAGAGTAGTGAGGACATGACAACAAAACGGCACTATTACTAATTGTGACGACCCGAAGTCGCCAGCAATTTAACCTACCTACCTACGTCCATAACAACCATATTTTAGACGGCGAAGGTGGTATTGCAAGGTCGATGCGAGTATATATGTCTGTCTGCTTGACCAGTCATCTCTGTCTGCCTTTCCGCATCCTAAGCAATTCATTGGTATACGAGTATATTCATTCTATATAAATTTTGTTGGGGGGTGCAACGTGGTCCCTTTAGAACATCACCCGGTTTGACTGCAGTTCTATTTAATCCTTGTAAATCTTCTTGGAGGGAGCAATACGATTCGTGTCAGACGCCTCCTGGCTCTACTGTAGTTGTGTTCGTTGACATACATGCCTTGAATGCTGGTATTCCTTCTGGGAAGAAGCGCTTCGAGGACAAATCAATCTGGTTCAACTTCAGTGGACTACATGGACGGAGACAAGTGGTGACCGATAATGAAGGCGGGATGGAGCCACGAGATTTTAAGTATGTGTGTCTACTAGGTCCTAGGGACCCACTTCAATTTATTTGAATTTATTATTTTTATCAGGGAGTCGGAGTTGGAATCGCTGCCGTCTTAAGTGACGTTCCATAATTATTTTTCTTTGAATCTACCTGATTTGTGACAAAACCTCAGTAGATCCTATGTCTCCAAGTAGCCCAAGTTTGCGCTGCTACTTAGGATATCAGTACCAAATACCTCGAACCTGATTGTAATGAAAGCGGGACATACGCAGAAAAAGTGGTCCACTGTCTCATCTTCCTCTCCACAAACCTGGCAAAGTGCACTGTCCGCAATGGCTATCTTTTACATATGCTTGGCCCAAGCAAAATGACCCCTCATTAGTCCTACGAGAAGCCTGCCAGTACCATATCTTTTGTCCATCTGCTGTCTCTTACAGCCACACATTCACGATTCTGTACACAGGCAACCCAATCTCTAATAGCCTTTGCCCATCTTCTCCCTTTTCAAGCCCCCATTATCGATTTTGTTCTCAAGCAACCCAATCACTAATAGTGGCCCCAATGGTAGCAAAAGGTACGGGAAGATTAGATTCCACGCCAATGAAACTGGTCTCAGATCCTTTATTTGCAAGTTTATACACGGCTTCATTCCTCATAGCGCCCATGTGTCCTGGAACTTTTGGTAGCATCAGACTATTAAGCTTGCCAACATAATTAAATCTGCATTTGCACAACAACATTAGCTTGGAAAAGACAAGAGCGATGAGCAAGGTCTTTAATGCGGCCTGAATGTCACTGCAAATAAAAATACTTCTGTGAAATCATCTACTTTCCGCCACATACTTCATTGCCCTTAGAATCGCTCAAGCTTCCGCCTGCAAAACAGAAGCAGGACGACCAAAGGCATACTCGTAATGAAGCTGCACATCCGTTGAGTACCACGGAAACTCCAAAACCCGATTCAATTTCTGTTCTGGAGCCAACAGAGAAAATACGACAGTATTGCCAACCAGGCTCAGTGGTAAGAACGTACCATAAGTGAATTAAATTATTGATCATAATAAACGGCACATAAAAATCAGTCCGGTTACGGTCATAAAAATCAGTCCGGCGAAGATCTTTAACAAAATAAGGTTACTTATACGCCCCGAGTCGAGCATCCTACAGTTAAAATTCAGTTCAACTTTAGCCTCTAACTGCAAAGCTATCCATATATTTACCTCAGTTCACATGGCAACTTGGATTACGGACAATAGCCAACTTATTGTAGGTATCTTACCAAATTGAAATATAGTCCATAGAAAATGTATCCAATTATATTATTAATATTTCTTTAGTTGGTAATAAACAACATTTAATTCTTCGGCAATTGTACATTTATAATACCACTTACAAGGATTTATGATTTATGGTATATTCGTAAATATTGGCATTGTATTTCTTCTGCTCTGTACGAGTACCCACCGACGAGCACTCAGCTTCCAGCTGCAATAAAATCTCCTCTATTCCTAAATCATAAGTGCATTAAATCACCTTTAATGCTGCTCTTACATATTTCAGTAGCTTATTGAATAACGACCTAACATAGAGTTTGAGTAATGAAATCCTTTTTGAGTGTTCTGCTTTGGAATTCGAGTATCATAAATTCAGTCTGCGGCATTTGTTGCTCCTGTCAGCACAGCCAGCAGGTGAGAGGCGGCAGGAGGAGCACATTTGCTTCCTAGCACACAAAAACACCTGTTCATCATAAATATCGAATCAATTTTCTTTTCGCTGTGGCATTTTGGGGCTTCGCCTGCCAGGAGCCAATTTTATTGCATCACGTTGGAATGTCCTAAAACCAGAGCTTGCGACAGATTGTGCTGGGAAATCCATAAATTCGGTTTATGGCTGTATTCAAATGGAATTTTTAATGATGATGTCGGTGATGATGAGCCTTTAAAAATGTGACCCGAATAGTGGGGAGGTGAGCCATTTTTTTTGTTCAAATATTGATATACAAATAGAATGATTATGTAGGCATTTGGCAGCGGGAGAACAAAAGTTTTCTATGATGCACCAAAAGTAATCCTTGCTCCAGTCTGAAATTCCAGTTCAATAATTCAGGATTTATTTTCCCCAAATTTAAATTTTGAGGGATTCTCACAAGGTATGATTTAGCGAAGCGCATTTTGGAGTCAACTCGTAGTCTTGCTATGGTCATATTTGACCATCATCCAATAAGGCTTGAAGGAGGAGCACAGAAAGCGCACGTATGGGACAATCTCAGGGAGCTTTAACAGCTTCTTACAGATGGCTTTTTACTCTACCTTCGTTAGAAATTTTCTTAACTATATAATTCAAAAGTGGACGGCAGTACCAGAGAGATAAAACCCTACGCCACCACTAACCTCGCTACACTAACCTCGCCACCACTAACTTCGCCACCACTAACCTCGAACACTAACGTCGCCACCACTAACCTTAAAGTGACTAAAAGTTTCTACGCAATTGGCCTAATAATAAACGAAAAAAGTAGCAATAATTATATACGCGCCAGCATGAATTGCATAAGGACCTCCCGCATACATTTGGAATTTTATGCTGCATTGCGTGCTCATCAAGATGCGCCGAGCACGATTCTATTAACTATAAATTATTATCAGTTGCTGTTCTATGGAAGAAAATAATTAAAAGCTTTTAGGCGCATTAAGCCAATTATGCAGAAAGCCAGAACCAAGTTTCCCCCACACGCTACGAACAAACCGATAATGATACGCAATGTCCACTATGGTCCTTGCCATAACATTAAAATCAGATTAAGTGACTATGCGTGATTGTCTGGCGCTGGCTTCGGCGTTTTGCAAAGAGTGACGTTGTCTGCAAACAGTACAGCAGAAGCGAAGAGATTTTCGTTGGATTTTTACATGCCAAGACACACAGCAAAGGATTTAATGGCATACTTACAGGATATTGAACTCTGTAGTGGGAAGCACAGTGTAATCAGTACAAAATTCTCAGAAAGGGCACAATTCTCTTGGAACACAGCGGAAATTTTATCTTGTTATTTCGTGACTAACGGTCAGTAATACGGGATTTATGGCCAATATTACGCGCCTTATGGCCAGCATTACGAGTCACTGAAATGTTATAAATTGGACTTCCAGAATGAACGTCGTCAGAAAAATTCGACATTTCCATGATTGAAATTATCTTCAAATATTATTAATAAATATTTATATACGAGCTGCAGGCCTGGAATGTTTAAGCAGCAAAATTATTCGCCATAATCAGGAACAGGTGGTAATCAGTTTGTGCCAGGTCCGGACTACAAGGTGGATGCCTAATAATCTCTCAGAAGCTCAGGAAGCTTGGTTGCTTCCTGAGCTTCTGACGAGTTACTATCCATGTGTGTGGCTTGGAGTTGTCCTGATGTAACACAATTCCTCTCCTATTGGCAGAAGCTGGCCGCTTCTGGGCGATTGCTTCCTTCACGATGCAATTGTTGACAGTGCAGGTCTGAACTAAAAGATGAACCGGAGGAGAGCAGCTCATGGTAGATGACTCCGAGCCAAACCCACCAAACACACCGCAAAACTTTCCTGGCCGTCAATCTTGACTTGGCCAGCGTTTGCGCTTGCTTACCTCAATTCGACCGTGACCGATTTCACTTGAAGGTGTCGTAAGTGACCCACTTTTCATTCCGTTCCATTCTTCTTAGTTCTTGTAGAACCCTAGCGGTTAACTCTTTCACAATTTGCCAAATCTGCCTTGATTGCAGCATGTGCGGCACTATGTTTTCTGGTGTTACTCTGTCTCCTATTTGGTTCTCCAAAAACTTACGTTCTGTATCGAATTTCGAACAGTAGAAGAATATATGCTCTGCATTTTCATTACCACTCCCAGCTCTTCTGCTGTTAAAGGCCTGCCGATTTTTTTGCTCTTGCCATATACTCGTACTCTCTTAACCAGCCATTATGTCTGGTGACATTATGCTAGATATGACTCCAACAGCATCGTGAGACACTGTACGAAATGCACTAGCAACTCTAATGGCTCTTAGTCTGAATAACGATTTTACAATCTTGACATATGTTTTCTGCTTTAATGCTTGTCCCCATACAGGTGCCGCATACATTACTTTGGATTTGGTAACTTTTGCCAGAAGTAACCTTCTGCTTTGATTTGGGCTGCCTATATTAGCCATCATTTGAGATAGGGCCGTGTTTACTCGCGCAGCTTTTTGACAGGCCTGCTCAATGCTTATTTTATAGTTAAGTTTCGCGTCTATCATCACTCCTAAGTATTTTAACGATGGCTGCGTTCTGATGTTGTACCCGTCTATATTTAGTGTAATGGCTTCAATTTTTTTTTTCCTGCTAGTAATTAAGTGTGTGTGTGTGTGTCTGTGTGTCTGTGTGTGTGTGTGTGTGTGTGTGTGGGCGTGTGCCTGTGGGTAGGGGTCCCAGTTTACCTTCTAGATATATCTTATAGCCGGAGGGCTAGATACACTATTTAAAAGATCGAACTGGATTATCCTACCATCCGAAAAGGAGTGTTCCTCTGGAATTCTTCTATTTGAAATCCGGTCAAAATTTGATTCGGAGGCAAGGGTTATGTCAATAACCTCTTGCCTGTTAGCAGTAATGAAAGTGGCTTGCTACAGATAAGAAGGTTAGTCCTTAAAATGCATTCATATAACATCTCACCGCGTGCATTGACATCCACATACTAACAATGTCATGGTGCGCATTGGCATCGCATCGAATGATAGCAACCATCCGTTGAGCCTTTGCAACCCCAGCAAACTTTCTGTAGGTTGGCACATTCCGGAAGCATTTCATGGTCATGTGCCATATAAGTCGAGACCAGTCAGTATCGTCTCTTGCTAGTTTCTATGCAGATGGCCGTCAAATACTTGTTGCTGTAGTTTGGGAGAATAGGTTAGGTTAGGTTAACCTGGCTGGCCTAAAGCCACACATAGACCGATTGGTCCCTAGCGATACCAGATGGGGTCTGACCTTTATGCAGATTTCCAGTAGACATCTCGTAGGATATCAACGCTTTTCGCGAATTTAAGCAGTGCTGTCAGCTCCATTCCTGAGATGTCTTCCAATCTCACAAATTGTGGGACTCCTAAGCATTTTAAGCGCGTTTTTGATAACGCAGGACATATACAAAGGAGATGTTCCAGAGTTTCCCTTTCTCCCACCTCTTTACACTTCCTACATTCGTCATTGTCCGTAATTCCTATCTTGTGTGCATGTGCCGCCAATAAATTATGGCCTGTCATTATACCTATGATATTTCTGCAGTCTTTTCGTGAGAGCGCGAGTATAAATCTCGTTTGTTACCTATCGTTGGCCTTACACATAACTTTTGCAATTTTGCAGGTGTATAAACTGTGCCACCTTCTTCGCTCTTTCCTCAACATTGCGCCTCCACATAAGCTTATTGTCTAAAATTACTCCAAGGTACTTTGTGTGTGGTATTTGGGAGTAAGTTCACTGTCACCTAGCCTCGGGAAGTTCTACGCGGGGACCTTGTACTTTCTGGTAAAGAGTATCATGTCCGTTTTATCCGCGTTTACCTCCAAGCCTGCTCGAGACGCCCACTGATGGATCGTTTTAAGAGTTTTGTTCATTATGTTACTGATGGTATCTAGGTACTTTCCCGTTACTACTATTGCTATGTCATCGGCATATGCCACTACTTTAGGTGCCTTCCCATCAAATTCCCTGAGTATTTCGTTTACTACAAGTAGCCACAGAAGCGGCGATAGCACTCCTCCTTGTGGGGTACCCCTGCCTGCCTGTTTGGTTACCTTTTGGGAGAATAAATGAGCTAACAATTTTCTCTATGAGGATGCAAGACTTGGGTCTTCCTTCACTTACGGTATACAGCAATTGTTATTCCTGAGACTGCAGACCAAGTCCCAGTATAATAATAATTTTCGTAACAACCTTCCATTTCATAATTTCTCTGATTTTTATCACACATTTGAATTTCACTTTCTGTTTCATAGCTTCTTTGAGTTTCATCACGCGTTTATATTTCATTCACTGGATTTTCAGTGACTTCTTTTTATTATAATTCAATGAGAATTCATTGCAGCCAAAATTAAAATTTTCTCTTTCTCATTTTTGAGTCTGTGTTTGAAAATTCTGACAATATTTTGAAGGTGTTTAAGAACAGTTCGTTGGTTGTAAACCACCCTATTCTCCCAGCCATTTACTATTTTGCTGCCACTTCTGCTCTTTCGTGATGGAATGCTATACGACGTCTCTTCCCCCAAACAGTTATCTGATCTGTTGAGTAAAATCGGGGTTTGGTGGGTGTTCATTCTCCATTTGATGATTGAAACTTCCAATTTAATTACTTTGCGCGACAATCTGAAATAAATGCGAAACAAACTGAAATGAAAGAAATTCAGATAGGAAGAGAATGCCAGATAAGAGTATTCATTCCAAATGATGGTGTACAATTTTAGTGCTGATAACTTGGCTTTGTTGTTTTAACAAAGGATTGGAAACAAAACACAGCTAAAGTAA
Source organism: Clusia tigrina (assembly GCA_920105625.2). NCBI lineage: Eukaryota > Metazoa > Arthropoda > Insecta > Diptera > Clusiidae > Clusia > Clusia tigrina. Next base: position 20,079,372 of record OV050030.1, read on the forward strand.
AAATGAGAACATAAAACAAATAATAAACTAAAAAAGCATTGAATTCAAACGAATCAATCCTTCTATTCTGTTATATATATTGATAAATTGTTAAACAATATTCCGAAGTAATGATCAAGTTGCTAATAAATAAAAATAACCAACAACAACAATATTGTGTGTCATTTGTTGTCATGAAAGATCGTAACGCTCTCGGTAATGGAACTTTGAGAACTGTCAGCAAATGTTCTATTTTTATATGTGAATGAAAATAGAAAGAAATTCGCACCAATTTGCGTTTAATTGTGAGGGCAAATAAAATTGTCAAAGCACTGAAGTTACTTGAAGTCAACGGAAAAAACACGATTGAGAAGAGCAGTTGAAGATCTCGGCTCGAACAGTTCACATTCCACAGTCCACAGTTCAGTTAGCTGAAAATTCGAGAGTCTTAGTATGGAAATATAAAAAACGGTATAAGCGAAAGTTTACCTCAATATAGTAATAGAAGACACAGCGGTAAGTTGAAGTGAGCGCACATGGTAGTGAGTGCTCCACCATATAATACCATGTATTCTAAAGTAGTAATTTGCGGAACGATTTTAGTAGGGATCGTAATCCTATGAACGATAAGTAAATCACACTTTTTAAAGTACCTGAACATTCAGGAGATCGGAATCTTAGGAATGAAAAATAAAACACTCTTTCTAAAGTACCATTTTATGGATCAATGTTCAGTGAATCGGAATCCAAGAAACGAAAAATAACGCACCACAGAGTGGTATATGAGAGTGCGCTAATTAGCACGTGCACTTTTGTCCAAAATATTGTGTTCTGTTGTTGCATTGACGTCAGAAAACAGAGCTGCTTTTTCAACACAGAGCACACAGTTTCAAATGGGAGTGGGCTGATTATTACACGCGCTCAGTTCCCTTTAAGATTGTGTGTCCTATTTGATATTAACTTACCTGGCACACAACTTTAAATGGGAGTGGGCTGATTATCACAAGCGCTCAGTTCCCTTTAGGGTTGTGTGTCCTGTTTGATATTAACTCACCTGGCACATAATTTTAAGTGGGAGTGCGGTGATTGTTAAATGCGCTCACTGCCCTTTAAGGCAGTGTGTCCTTTTTGATTGGAACTCACCTGGCACACACTTTTAAGTGGGAGTGCGGTGATTGTTAAATGCGCTTACTTCTCTTTAAGATTCTGCGTCCTGTTTGACATTAACATAGCTGGCACACAGGTTTAAGTAGGAGTTCGATAATTGCTTCTTACGCATGCTTCTATTGAAGATTGTCCAGTTTAATGTTAACTCACTTTGCATCCAGTTTCAAATGTGTGGCAGTGCTCTCAATCTTAAAAGAATATTCTCTCTTCCTCTATTGATCTAAGCCTTCTCCTTGATCTCTATCTTATACTTCCAGCCTCCGGTTGTTATCTAAAGCTTACAGAACTATCGAGCATGGATATAATTGGAACACCGAAGACACTCTCCAAGCCCAAGGATATTGTCGCACAAATAACGGGTGATTTCGGTCGTTGGCAATTGCGCACAGTCCTGCTGATATTTATATGTAAAATACCAGCGGCTTGGTTTATTTACACCGCACCCACACCCAAAAAAGGTGAATATTATTGCAAGCCCCCTGACGAACTGAATACTAGTATCACTGACCATCGAGCCTGGGTGCGGGTGGCTTTACCTCACACCAACGAATGGCTTACAGACCGGCAGTTTCACGTAGACGCTTGCAATATCTACGTGGCTTCGTTGGGAGCAGACTTCGCCAGACAGTATGCCAACTACACTAATCCTTTTGTGCGTCCAGGAACCTCTGTGAAAGCTGCTGCGCCTACAGGGCCAGGTGCCACTACTGTGCATGTGAACGTGATACCTTGCAGAACCTTCACACATAACTCGGAGTATGTTTCGCTGGTGACGCAATTCGATCTGGTGTGCTCGCGTGAGTTGCTGGTGTCCGTGACGCAATCATTTCATGCTCTTGGCGCTCTCATCGGTGGCCTCTTCGCGGTGAAGGCTTTGAAACAGTTAAGTTTGTGTTTCGAGCTGAAATTGCTGTCGTGCATCTGCATAATTGTGACTTGACTAACTTTGCAGCTTTCTCTTTCCCCCTACGTAGCATCAGTCCACGTCGTCTGATGTTGATTGGGATGTTGCTCCAAATTGTGTGTGGCAATTTGACCGGCCTGGTGCACACTTTTCAGCTGCATGTCTACTTTCGCTGTTTAACTTCGCTATTTTGTGTTCTTGTGAACACTTCCGGACAGGTTATACGTAAGTTCGTAAGTTGTAAAATGTTCCACAAATAATCTCTCACTACGTTTCCTTGCAGTTGCTGATATCACGGCTGGGCAGGCAAATACCATTGTGACCACCTTATTCGAGCTGTTCTGGTCAATTGGCCTGATTCTATTGCCAGGCATATCGATTTTTTTCGATAGCTGGAGTTATCTTTATGTGGCTATTTCATCGTCGGCCATCATTTTGGTGTTCCTGCATAGGTAAAGGAGTTGAATCGTAAATGTACACTTTTGTTCCATGACACGGAAGCGCGGAAATTTCGAATTGCACTCATATGAGCATGAAATTGTCATATTGTATGCAATCATTCAACCAATCCTGATTATTGCAGATTTAGAAATTTGTTGTTTCAAGTCAGTTGCTATTTCAATGATTTCCAGACTAGGATTTAACTGTCAGCTTGTGGAGTCCGTCGTAGTGTCAGGCCAATGCACTGCTTTAAATTCTATCCATATACATTTATTTGGAATCATTGATTTCTCTTGTAGTCACTGAAAATCGCTGTGGCTGTTTTAGTCACTACATTCACTTAGAGCCACAGCACTCATTTGAAGTCATTCCAATCATTTGAAATCAAATGCTGGCAATGAACTCATTTGAAGTAATTTCAAGTTATCAATGCAAATCAAAAGAGGTATTTGGATCATTGGAATCATTTCAAAACATTCAAATCGTTTGAAGTCATTTGAAATCTTTGAAATCACTTGAAATTTTGAAGTTAGCGAAATCATTTGAAGTTAACTGTAGTCAATCAATTCATATTGAAGTCATTTGAAACCATTGATATCACTTGAAATCAATGTAGTAATTTTAATGAATTCCATTAATTAAAATCATTATAGTCGCTTGAAGTCATTGCAATCATATACAGTCTTTGAAGACATATAAGGGCTAAGCAGTCATGTGAAGTCGTTGCAGTCATTTGAATTCCTTGCAGCCATATAAAATCATTGCAGTTTTTTAATTCATTCCAGGCATTTGAATTCATAAAAATCATATAAAATCATTGCAGTTCTTTTAATTCATTGCAATTATATAAAATCATTTCGGTAATTTGAAGTTATTTGAAGTCATTGCAGTCATTTTAAGATATTGCAGCAAGTTTAATGCATTCAAGTCATATAAATTGATTGCAATCGTCTGAGAGCTTTGCACTTTTTTTAAGTTAGCGAGTCAACTCATCTTGAAGTCATTTGAAACCATTGAAATCACTTGAAGTCAATTAAAGTCATTATTGTCGATTAAAGTCATTGCAATCATATAAAATCTTTGTAGACATATAAAGGGATTGCAATCATATGAAGTCATTGAGATCATTGGAATTCAAATCATTGCAATTATTTGGTTTCTTTGGAGTTCTATAAAATTATTCCCGTCATTTGAAGTCATTGCAGTCATATTAAGAAAATGCAGCAAGTTGAATTCATTAGAATCATATAAAACCATTGCAATCGTCTAAAATTATTGCACTCATTTATAGTCAATGAACTCATTTGAAGTCATGCAGTCATATTAAGAAAATGTAGCAAGTTGAATTCATTGTAGTTATATAAAATCACTTCAGTAATTGGAAATCATTTGAAGTCATTGCAGTTATATTAAGATACTGCAGCAAGTTGAATTCATTGCAATCATATAAGATTATTGCAATCGTCTAAAATTATTGCACTCATATGAAGTCAATGAACTCATTTGAAGTCATTGCAGTCATATTAAGATAATGCAGCAAGTTGAATTCATTAAAATCATATAAAACCATTGCAATCGTCTAAAATTATTGCACTCATTTGTAGTCAATGAACTCATTTGAAGTCATGCAGTCATATTAAGAAAATGTAGCAAGTTGAATTCATTGTAGTTATATAAAATCACTTCAGTAATTGGAAATTATTTGAAGTCATTGCAGTTATATTAAGATATTGCAGCAAGTTGAATTCATTGCAATCATATAAGATTATTGCAATTTTCTAAAATTATTGCACTCATATGAAGTCAATGAACTCATTTGAAGTCAATTGAAGTCAATGAACTCATTTGAAATAATCTTATGTTATCAAAACATAATTGTAAAGGGATTGCCGTGATATAATGTCATTGACGGCATTTGAAGTAATCGGAATCATTTCAAGCCACTCTAATTATTTGAGAGCATTTAAAGTCATAGGATTCAATATGCACATCAATCTTTTGAAGTCATGCCTTACAGTGCTGCCGCTGGAATCGTTTATAGACCTTGCACACCCATAATCACTGCAATCATTTGAAGTCATTTGAAGTCAATTGCAGTCATATGAATTCCGTTTTGAGTTTACTCAATTGTTCTCTGAAAATTACTTCGTTTTCCTTTACATTGTAGATGGATAGCCGACTCACCACGTTGGCTGCTGCAACATAATGAAATTGACAAAGCTCTCCAAATACTGCTCCAGTCAGCGGCCTACAACAATCGGGAGATACATTTAAATTTAGAGTCCCAACTCAAGACATACGCTAAGGAAATCCAAGTAGCTGCACGACCTCAGAGTTACTGGACTATTTGGGATGGAAAAACTGAGCGGAAGTTTGTGCTGAGCATACATTGGGCTTGGGTGGGTGCTGCCGTGTTGTACAATGTTATGTTTCTGCTGATCAGATCCCTCGGGGTGGAGCACATACATGTAAATACAGTCAGTTTGGGTATATCTCTCCTTTTCTTTTGCTTAGCATGAAATTTATCCAAAATGTAAACACAGGCTTCGCTGAAATGCTGGGCGTGTTTGTGGGTCTCTTTCTTATACTCTACACCAGACACCGCTGGCTGTGGATCGGTTACATCATGATCGCCGCTGGAATGCTCACCTACTTCATCTGGTTGGTGCCATATTCAAGTATGTTTTGCTTCTACAGAAACAACTCCTTCATTATTCATGGGCATTTTTCGTTTCATTCACAAACTTAGTCAAGGAGAATCGCCGAGTTGGTTTGGAACTCATCTTCTGGATTATTCTGAAACTGGCTAATTCTGCCTCGTTCTCTGTATTGACCACTTGCACCGGTGAACTGGTGAGCAACGAGAAGCGTCCCATGCTTATGCTGTCTGTGGCCACATTCAGTCGCTTGTGCTTGGTAGTCGCACCCTTTATAAGCACACTTACCCTGTTACATCAATTGCTGCCAATTACTGTATTTGCCACGTTGGCCATCTGCAATGGCCTACTAATGTGCTTCCTTAATCGCACCTTCTGGAATAATGAACAGCCGCGCATACAAAAGGTACTCACACCGAACACGTATCGCCGCAATTCGGCGATTGTGTTGCTGCACCGCAACTCCACTTGCTCTGATTTGAACAGCGACGATACCACGAGTACACTCGGTTTCTACGATAATCCCCTGAAGATCAGCATAGCAGAACTGTGGCATATGGAACCAATATCCGTTGAGCAGGATCGCTGCAGAACAGAGGTGGAGGAGACTAAAAATCTTTAGTGTTTACCTAGAACTACATGAGCCCCTACTTTGGTCCATTGAAATTGTGCAGAATCATTTTGGGAAGCTTTTGGGAAGAGTTTCTCCTTAATCACATCACAAAATGTTCCTTACACTGTACAAAATACAATTTAAATTTATTTGAAATACTTCTCAATATTCGAAAGAAATATCGTGGAGATTTTTGTATCTAAACAAATTCTTCTTTGTTTTTTTGCAGTGTACAAAAACCATTTTCCAATTGATGGAATATTTTCATGTTTCTTGGGAAGCTCCTTTGAAGTTAAAAAAATGGATAATTAGGAATGAATTTATGACAAAAAAGGAAATAACTTTACACTGAAAAAGAATTTTCACCAATGGAAAAATGTTCGACTATTAATATACAATATTTGTGCCCTTTCTTAAACTTATTGTTTAAAGTTAATGGAGTTTTTCAGTGTAAAGAATTTAAGGACATGTGTGGAACCAAATCAAGCATTAACAACACACCCAATAAAAATAGCTAGGAGAGCCCTTGGAGAAAATATGTCTATGACCTAAATGGCTTTTAAGAAGTTCCTGCCTCTGTTTTCTTTCTTGTTCATAAACTCTTGTTGCCTATGCCACAGTAGAGTTCTGGTGCTATCATTGGTGTGGAGGCTCCCAGCCTGGCGAGCTAGTTGACGTGTTCATTTCCGTGGACGCCCACGTGTCCTGGGACCCAGCAAAGGCTGACTTTATTGTTCTCGCACAACTGATTCAGAGTCCTCAGACATTCCCATGCTAGGAGTCTACTTCATTCGAGCTTAGTGAACGAAGGGCAACTTGGCTGTCTGATAGTATGGCTATATCTCGTTTTATATACTCTCTGTTTAGATTGAACTGTGCACATCTTTCGATGGCAAGAATTTCTGCTTGGAAAGTACTTGTATATTTTCCCATGGGTTCTGAATATTTAGTTCTAGGTCCAAACACTCACACCCCAGTTCGACTGTTGGTGTTTGACCCTTCAGTGTAGCACATTATTGCCTTTTCTTAAAAGAGTATGCAGCGTTGAGATTGCTTCATTCCTTTTTACAACTTAGCTTTACCGCAAAGCGTTCTCAAGGATAAATTTCTTACTAATCCTATTTTGTGGGTAGTCTATGAGGGTATTATTGGGACAGTTTCCTAGGCACCATTGCCCTTTCGAAGCCCCAGCCTCTGTTTCACACCGTGTAGTGCTAACTATAGTAGCTGTGACTATCTTCAGTACGACTATATGTAGTGGCGTCAAGTCCATGATTACTTCTAACGCTGCTGTGGGACACGCCCTCATTGCCCCGGTTATACCTATGCACGCTTGTCTTTGCATTTTTAATAGCTCTACCTGCATAGGACACTATTGGTCGGACTGTCATCGTATGCATCCAGTGTAAGATACTTGGTTTACACCCCCATGTTTTCCCCGCCAGGCTTTTCGATGCCATTAAAGCACGCTTTGGTTTTTCCGCAATTTTCTTGACGTGTATTTTCCACATCATTTTACTATCTAGTATAGCCACCAGATATTTTACCTCAGTTTTTAGCGTGATGATCTCGCCCAAGGTTGAATGCTCTTCCACCGTGGCCTTTGTCTTTTTTTATTAAATGGAACTATTGTGGTTTCAGTGGCATTTATATTTAATCCTATTTACCTGCTCCATTGACCCACAATTCTCAGATCTCTTTGCAGGATATCACAAAGGGTTTCTTCAAATTTGTCTCTCGCTATTAAGACAGTGTCTTCTGCTTAGCCCTGGCAGACTATGCCCGCCTCTGATCACAGTATCAGTAGTTCGTCAACAACTAGGCTCCACATTAGCGGTGAAAGAACCCCTCCCTGTGGACATGCTCAGGTCGTCATGACAGCTATTGTTTCTTCTCCAGCGGATGTCTCTGCCGATCTTGTGTATAGAACTTCTGCCATCCATTTGGATGTCATCGAGTCTATTCCTCTTCTGCTTAATGTCCTTACTACCACTTCATATGGGGTGTTGTCGAAGACTCTCTCGATATCAAGGAATGCTAAGATTGCCATTTCTTTCTCTTCAAGTGACTACTGTATGGAGTTTACTAGGCGTATGAGAGCAGCTTATTAACCATGATCCAGCACTGATACATAAACGAAAGAAGCGTTTAGGTAATCATCAAGTTAACAAATGAAGAAATAAGGAAGAATCAGACACAACAAAATAGACTTAATACTAAAATTTATCTAGAAAACTGGACTCAGAGAAATACTCTGAATCCACGAAGGGGGCCCAATAGATATATAAGGTCGGAGTTGCAGTACTAATAATAATAATAATAGCCAAGATCCACTGATAATCGCATAGTCACATAGGAAGATACGAAAACTAATCCAAGCACAGTTGAAGCTATTCAGAGGTTCTTTTTTACCTCCTCTTCTCAGAGGAGCTTAAAGTCTGGTCAATATTACAGATTTTACTTTTCTGTCTATGAATTGCTTGAATAGCCCTGTAAATAAAAATTATAATCAAACAAAAGAGGAGACACTGTAACGAATACGGCAAACATTCAAGCTGTGACAAATTACAAATTGACAGAAGCATTTGAGATGACGCACACAAGCAGCCGCAAACGCTGAGCTGCTTGTACAAAGTAATCACACCGTCATGGATGATAATTTCTTCCTATTAGCGTATCCATTCAGAAAGAATCAATGAGTAGATTGATGCTACGTAAAGCTGGGAACACATTTGTGAAGCCGAGAGCTCTGAGATTCTGAAATGACGGCGAAATAATGAGACGAGTCAATGCCGCTACACGAGTACCGCGATAGATATAGAAAATAAAAGAAGGGTGGGAACGAGAATCTGTTTTAAATAACTAAATAGAGTCATCATATTTAAACCCAACCTCATGGATCATGTTTAAACCCAACAATAAAATTTGAAATATACAATTTAATAACAATAAATAAAAACTTTAATAATGAATATAAAAAACATTTAATAACTAAAATATTTAAAAAGAGAAAGTGAAACGAGTACGGAAATATGTAAACGCGTTATGAAGATGTTAAAATAATTACTTCAAATTAATTGCGAATTCCACGCTTGTACGAGTGCTTAACCACATCAAAGGAGCACTCACTCAACTTCCCTTTAATTAAACAGAACTCCAAATCCTCGCGAAGTGCAACAACAAAGCGCCGACAAACTACGACCACGAATATGTACAAGGCAACTAATTACACTTAAGGGGTTTCGCCTCGTATTGTGTAATTTGTGTGTACACCTCCGGCATACGCCGCCCACCGCCCACCGTCCCAGCCTAAAACTACCAACAAAAATTTTTGGGATATGACTTTAAGCCGACGAAATGTTGTGAACACAATTCACAGCCACTGCAGCAACTCGCGTACTCGTCGTCGGCCCGCGTCGTGGCGTCAACATAGCGGGCTTTAATTTACTTTAACGCCCTGCGGCTTAATTTCCACTTTAGCAACTCTGTAATAAAGCAGGAAGAGTGTCGGCGTTGCCTTTATTACCAATTATTTGCCGCACTCGAATATTGAAAGTGTTCGTAATAGTGCTGTGATATACTATTGAGGGACGAGTACTCCTCATTGCTATCATTTAAAGTATTCGTTACTTTCGTGTTAAGGATGTGGCATATGCATAAAGTGCGAGTAATCCTCATTAATGATAGTGACAGTAACCGTTACCTTCGTTTTAGTACTGTGAAATAATAAGCCTACTTATCGTTACTTCAGATGCAGTCATCATCACTTTCGTGTTCGTGACGTCACATGGTTTAAAGGTATGAGTACTCCTCGCTACTGTCAGCTGCAATAATCGTTACTTTCGAGTTAGTGATAAGACATGGTTTTAAGATATGAGTACTCCTCGCTACTGTCAGCTACAATAATCGTTACTATCGGGTTAGTGATGATACATGATTTCATGGTGTGAGTTGTCCGCTTTACTATCAGTTGTTGTAACAGTTGCTTTCATGTTAGGGATGTGAAATGTTAAATAGGTAATGATCCTTATTGTCAGTTATAGTAATCGTTACTTCCGTGTTAGTGGTGTGGCATATTGTTAAGATGTGATTACTCCTCGTCTCTTGCAGTTACAATAGACATTTCTTCCGATTTACTGATGTAGCACATTGTTAAGGTACGAGTACTCATCATTATTGTCAGTTACAGTAATCGTTATTGCCTTGTTAGTACTGTGATATACAGTTAAGGTACGGGGACTTATTATCCGATTATTACCAGTAGTAGTAATCAATGCTGCTTACTCGTTACCGACAGGTTCCCATACTGCGTCTAAGATGCCGGACATTTTTCCACTCTTTTCCGTTACAAAATGGAAGAATTATCTACAAATTTACCCATAATTGCACACAATATATATGTCAACCTTAGTGAACAATGTGGGCGTAATACATACACCGGCACGCCCACCTTAATGTAGACTAAATAATATAGAATTCAGCAATATGACAATTCTTCCTACAAAAAGTAATAAAAATAATTAAGTACTGTGTATGGGAGCCAAGGCCCTCAATAAAAGAGCATTAAATTTTATGGATTCAACAATGCCATGGTTTCACACTCACGCCCACTTTATTTACATGGGCATGGCATAAGGTAAATATGAAATTTGTTACTGATATATGCCGACTACAGTCTTTTTTACTGTTGCTCTTTCTGGGCGGCATGGAGAAATGACCAACATATAATCATAGGATTTTTCAAAGTAACGAACACTTCCATACTCGTTACTTAGGTGCTCGTAACGAGTATTGAAGTAACGAATACTTCAGTATTTCGCAACTCTAGTGAACAGTTCAAAACTGTTGCTCTACGACATTTTTCATTCATCAAATTTTGCGGTAAATGCTGCGGTTGCGCGTTTTTTTCGGTACTTGGTGCAGGGGCGGCGGGGCAAGGTTGTGGTAAAATGAACTATTCCTGCAAGTTATGCTCCGAATGGTGATGGTGCGACAAGTGCTTAACGTGTATGTTCACGTTCAGCAGCTATGGTAAGAGATGAAAGTGGTAATAAGAATGTTATGTTAATGGAAGTCAATAATTAGTTGGATGGAAGACAGAGTGGGTGGGGATATTCTGAAAGTGTTGTGGTAGTTAAATGAACGTTTTCTCTTCACAAACTTTTGTGAATGGAACATCAATTCTAGTTACATTAATATGAAATTTTTTAAAATATTTCGTTGGAACCACAAAATTGAAACATGACTTATAATTGGAGAAAAGTGTTCCTAACCTCTGTTCTGTTATGAGAGGTTAATTAGATTAACTGAGAAAAGTACCTCCATTTATGTACATGATATATTCTTCATGTTATTATTAGTTCAAATATTCTGGCTTGTAACCATAGAGAGAATAGACCCCAACCTGACCAATTGGTATCTAAAGTTCTTTGATTAGGCAATCCGTACTAGCTATCAAAACTCTTAGAGTTAACAATATACAAAATTATGCCTAACGGGAAAAATTATGAATAAGGAAAAGACTCCCAAAGGTAAGCCTCTCCATTGAAGTTCAGTATTGTGACGTAATAGCCAATTCAGGGGTATGATAATTTATTCCAAAAGTGTGCCATTGAAGTTCAGTATTGTGACGAAATAGCCAATTCAGTGGTATGATAATTTATTCCAAAAGTGTGCCATTGAAGTTCAGTATTGTGAGTATTAATTCCTAAATCATGTCGCCCAAAATGATGTGAAGTATGTGAACGTAGGTCAGACTAACATTTTCACACAAGTGTAGCATATTTCAATACTTCCATTCTTCGATGGCAAGTCATGCGTCATCTGAGTGTCTTAAAATTCCAGCTACTGAGATGCAAACACGACTATAGAGATGGATTTTATATCGAATACCAGCAACTAATAACTAACCTAAAGAAATATAGACCCCAAATCTCACGGTCGAGGGGTCGCGGATTCGAATCTTCAGGGCATGGTTCCAATATGCTTTGCTTTCTAAATCTTTTCCTCTTTTAGTCGAAGGCATTGGTTGCTAGTACTCATTCCCCCAACCCCTGATAATTGTGATCCATGTGAGGACCGACTTGGATCAGCCACTGAAACCAACCCCCAACCCCTTGAAGGTATTATTAATTGCATTCTAAGGTATAATCCTGGTGCTGCACAGGCACTCACCGTCTAAGCGATAACTCTACTCGGCTTGGGTGCCCATCCGTGGCATCACAATGGGCTATTATTTGTGCCTAAGTGTGCTTCTTGCTGCTACTCCAACCTAAACCTGAACCGATAATACTGGTAATGATATCTATACTATTATAGCTACATCGATGACGTCACTACAGTAGATATGATACCTGATTAGTTCTTTAAGGACTTTTTTGTTGTAGTAGCTTCTAAAGGAAACATGCCAGAATCAATCCACTAACGCTGACATTTCTCGAGCTAACAGTATCAGAACCATCTCAATCTACTACTTCGAATTTGTAATAATTACACGTGGCCCACCCAGTTACACCATCACTTCCCAGTTTAGTATTAAACAAATATTCCAATGGCAAGAAGCAGGTTACTTACTCGTAGAGCACTACACTAGATCCTTAGGTCGTAAGTCTTTAATACACAAGTAGCTCTTATCTAATAGGCGCAAGTTGTGGCGTTCGGGGTTAAGTGTTTCCATGTCGTTTAACTGAAAATTGCCTTCTGCAAAGTTTTCGTAGTAATGTCTCCCAGCTTATCGCATTAATTACTAGCGTACTTGTATCAGTGGAGCACTAAGTTGTGCTGCCTCAACGACGAAAGCATCGATGGTGTACGAGTATGCTCAGCGGAATAGAACACGAGAGTTCGGTTGGAGCAAGTAGCTTGCTTGCAAGCTTGATTAACTTATTAAAAAGTTCGTGACTGTTGCGAGTAACTTCAGTCTGGGTAGTGCGAAGTGCAAGTTGCTAGAATGAAGGAGGTGCATAGTTAAGAGTTAGGCATGTCCTCAGTGAGAGGCATGGCCATATTCCTGCTTGTGCATTTGAGCATATAACACCAATAACCACTTGAATCAACTAAATTTAAAGGATGCCAGCAGCTTAGCTTGCACGACTCTTGGCTTGGATATGGAAACCTACTTCAAAAATGTGGGAGAATAAATTTTAATTTACTTGACACCAGTAGAAAGGTTCATCGCACAGAGCTCTGATATAGTTTTCTTTTCTGATAGTAAAAATGAACTGCAGCTCCAGAACTGAAATCAGAAATTGAAGAGTCCTTTAAATGTGTTTTCTAATAGTTTAGAACGATATAGGTCCAAAGGTATATCAACGGTATTTTCATTCAAGTTCAATATTGTGATGAAATAGCCATGTCAGTGATGTGATTATGTTTGGAAAGAACGTCAACAGCCTCTTCAATGAAGTTCAATATTGTGATGAAACCGCCATGTCAGTGATGTGAATATTTGTTCCAGTAGTAAGCCAAAATCGATAAGCAAACAATCGGTGGAAGAGGATGAAATCCTGCAAGATCAGTAGAGCATTCTTGTCGGATTACAACAAAAACATATCCACAGAGTTAATAAACAGAGTTCGTCGTGATGATAGGATTACCTCAGTCATCTCATCCTACTCGTCATGGGGGAACATGCGGTAAAAGTATGCACAACGTTCAATACCAGTTGCCGGAGCTGCGGAAACGAGCGATAGAGGGAAACCGCTGTGAAGGTGAAATTTGCCCACTGACAAATTTCACTCACACAAAATTATAAGACAACAGTAGGCGGAAAATGCGGGGAATCATTCATTCGTTCTTCAAACGCTTCCAAGTTCAAACGTCTAGCCACGCGGTACTCAACTCAGAACTACTTCAAGTCACGCGTGTCAGTGACTTCAAACTATTTCAAGTCACGCGTGTTCCGGCACTCACCTCAGATCCTTTTCAAGTCACGCGTGTCCGGTACTCACCTCAGATCCTTTGCAAGTCATGCGTGTTCCGGTACTCACCTCAGATCCTTTTCAAGTCACCCGTGTCCGGTACTCACCTCAGATCCTTTGCAAGTCATGCGTGTTCCGGTACTCACCTCAAACTACTTCAAGTCACGCGTGTCAGTCACCTCACAAGCAACTGGTCACGCGAGCTCTATTGTAAACTCAGAAAAGAATCACTAAAGTTAAATCTAATTCTGTATACGACCCCTGGAACCCGCTGAGTTTACCCCGGCAAAAAGATGAGTCGTTACACCGCAGAACACTTCCTTTGTGCCTGCCTGGCCAGAAGAAGATTGAAAACACTAGGCAACTCTTTGGAGATATCGCGAACTTAAGATAGGGCACATTCTCCAGTTCTTAAACATCTCCAACTGGATATAAGGGTCAGCAGATATGACAATATTACAATTACATCTAAGCCAAAGCAGTATCGAAACGGCTCAACTGCGCTAATTGGATGTGGGATCATCGCCACTGTAACCAGCCAACCAACTAATGCCAAAGGCCTCTTCATTCATGTTCAATATTGTGATGAAATAGTCATGTCAGTGATGTGATTTGTTTTTGGAAAGTACGTCAACGGCCTCTTCATTGAAGTTCAGTATTGTGATGAAATATAAATTTAAGTATTCATGACTAAACATGAATAAAATGAAACAATCATCAAGTTATTTCAATAATATTGTCTACTATACACAACTGTAGCTCTTTCTTTCTCTCTAATAATGTTCATTACTCACCATCATTCCTTATAAGTCATTAGTGATATTGCCTCTGTCTGTCAAACTATGGGGAGTGAACAACTAAGGTACCTCTCATTTGAACTAATGGACAAGCTTCTGGTTCGTTATGAACTCTTCTGGAAAGTTGAATCTTACTGTCATAATACATCATGCAATGACAGAGGAGTTCAGTTGTGGCACATCAGCAACACCGATTATAGTTTCAGAAACTATGCCAGTGATTTAAAGCTATTCCTTCAAAGAATTTCTTAATGAAGCTAATGAAGCTAAAGGCGAAATCTCAAACAAAGTTTATTGTCGTACTTGGCACAATCCGGTGATGGAACTATTGGCAAAAACCTAATATTCTTAACAGTGTAAATATATAGAGCGAAGGGAAATTACTTGCACTAATTTTGCACAAAGGTGGCCGTAATTTCATATGCATTTCTCGTGGATTTTTTGTTCATTATCCTGTAGTTTTCTGTCCTTCATCCCTGCCTTTGACACAAACAATTTGAGAGATGGGATCTCACTTTAATCAAGAATTTCTGCATTAAGGAATGCGGCAAACAGACACCGAAAATTTGCAAAATAATTCGAAATAGCAACTCGGCTTCTGCTGCGGTGAAAGTTTTCAGTGACAATGCCACTTTGTGTGGCCTGCATCTGCATTCTTCCAACTCCACCAAATTAATATTAAGTTATGCGCCAAAGGGATTAAAGTGCAGTCTGCAATTGAAGAATTTTATTTTTGGAACGACTTTGAAGCCAAAGATGCAAGGGCAGGCAGTAATTAAAAGAAGGGAAGGACACAAATATTGCTGCGTTGAAGTTTTCCGTCGTCTGTGCTATTTGCGGCAAGTGAAAAGGAGTTAAAAATACGAATTTAATTTACGAAATCTGTAAAAATACAACTTGCAACTGAAACCTCTGCAGTGGCAAATTGCGTTGCTACACAAAAAAAATGTATAATAAAAACTAAATAATAAAAATGAAAAGAAATATGAACGGACTTGCTGTGTGATCCCAGTGCAGGGTCGTTTGCCACTTGCCACTTGCACCTTTCGTTTCGTCGTCCTTTCGTTTACTAGGTAATCTGACTTGCTTGACACTTCATGCTTTATTAAAATTACATTCATAACTTTTGACAAATTTTGTGTAAAAAAAATTCCCTGCTCCTGTATGTGTGTTTGTGTGTGTGTGTGTGTGAGTATGTTGGAGAGTGTAGGTTTGTGTGTTTGGCTATAAATTAAGTAGGGTAGTTGGCAAAGGTCCAAGTCCAATGGCAAAAAAATGGGTTTCTCTTATATTAGATTGAAAACTGCTGCAGTACTCTACTGCACTACCTGCTCGGTTTGAGAAGGACGCTAATATCCTCGGTAATGTGAAAATAATGGCGCGGCATTAGAAGGAAGGAGCAAAAGTGTAGCTACGAAAGTAGAACGGAGCTGGAAGCCGGCAAAGATGGACATACATTTTTAATGCAATATGTGCAGCGGGAAATTCTGCTTCCTCTTCCGCTGCAGACGAGAATTTCGAGTTGTGTGAGAATTTTCTACGTATGGAAATTGCACAAGACTCCAGATGCAGTATATTGCAAGTAAATTACCAGATGTAATAAATGTGTGTGTGTGTGTGTGTGTTGAAAAATAGCATTGCAGCAATTATGAATAAACATCAGTTGGATTTAAGTTTAAAAGACATCGCAAACTTAGAAGATGTTATGGCATTATTCTCTTTAACTCTCACAGGAATCTAATACTAAGGGGCATTCAAGAACCATTGATGTCAACTCCTATCTTTCATATGGCGCAGATACTATATTCCCTTAAATTCTAGTACAATGGGCATTAATACCCGAGTGCTTCAAGACTCATTCCTCGGCGGTTCTCCGGCTTACCCGCTCCCCTTAAATTCAACTTATATTGTATATCTTCTTTGTGCACTAATGAGCAGAATCTTCTAGAATGTGGTCGAAAGTTTTTGAATTCAAAATCCAACCAGAAAAGAGTGAAAGTTCAAAAGAGTAGTTCAGTTGTGAATCGAGAGGTATATTTATAGCTAATGATGTGTTGAATATTGGTGTTTGAAATAGTGATCACAGTTCAGACTCAGATCACTCTGACGACTTAACTTAAGTACAAACGAGTTGAAGCATTAACAGAGTAGTTCAGTTGTGAATCGAATGATGTAGTGACATCAAATGATTTGTTGAATATTTGTGTTGAAAGCTGTGTAATTACAGTGAAGACCCATTACTCTGACGACGACGAAAATAGTTGAAGCCTTGACAGAGTAGTTCAGTTGTGAATCGAATGATGTAGTGACATCAAATGCTTTGTTGAATATTTGTGTTGGAAGACGATCAATTACAGTGATTACTCTGATCACCCTGACGACTAAACTTAACTCCAAAACAGTTGAAGCTTTAACAGAGTAGTTCAGTTGTGAATCGAAAGTTGTACGAGGGGTGTATGATAAATACCCGTGTTGAGCGACTGATGGCATCACTGACTCAGAATGTGTATGCCATCTTTAAAACAACGACTCTCAAAATTGCAGATAAATTTATCGATTTGTTTTGTTTGGACAGCTGTTGAAATTAATCAAGTTCGTGCTTGTTTGCAAACTTGGAGAAAGAGCAATATCGATCAGTGATTAGATTTCTTTGTTTTAGATGAGAAGACGTTTATAAGAACCATGTACCTTCGATGACTACCATCAGATATTGATTGAATGAATTTAAGCGTGGCCGAACATCCGTTTTTGATGAAAAACGTCCAGGCCGTTCGATTGAGATGACTACGCAGGATATGGTTAACAAATGTGATTAACAAAATGATATAGTGTTAGCAGCTCGTCGCGTGAAGATCAGAGAGATTGCTGACATTGTACACACCTCAGTTGAATGCATACAGAATCTTCTACACGAAATAATTGGATATGAGAAAGCTATCGGCGAGATGGGTGCCGCTTTTGCTCACAGTGGAGCAAAAACGGAATCGCATGACAACTTCGGATCATTGTTTGGACATGTTTAAGCTCAATTAGAAAGAGTTTCTACGGAGTTTTGTGACGGTTGACGAAATGTGGATCCATCACTACACGCTGGAAATGAAAGAACAGTTCACCGGCGAACCAGCTCCAAAGAAGGCTAAAAGGGCTCAATTGGCCTGAAAGGTCATGGTCACCATTTTTTGGGATTCGCAAGGCATCATCTTGCCGACTATTTGGAAAACGATAGGACAATCACGGGGCAGTACTATGCGGATTTATTAGTCGCGTGTGTATTTTAGGGGTTTGAAAAGGGGACAAATAGAGCATACCCTGAAAGTATGCACCCATTTATGTTTCACTGAAATGATGAAAAGACGGCCCCATTGGTGAAGAAAATAGTGACCTTTCACTAGGACAACGCACCAGCTCACTCATCCGCAATCGCCACAGCAAAACTGGCCGAATTACGCTACGAATTGCTGCTTCATTCTCCAGATTTGGTCCCAAGCGATTTATTTTTATTTCCAAAATGAAAAAATAGATTGGTGGAAAGCGGTTCATGTCAAACGAGGAAGTCAAAGCCGCAACAGAGGCCTGTTTTGCGGACTTCCACAAGTCATATTTTTTGGATGCCTTGAACAAGTTAGAATATCGCTGGACTAAATGTATCGAGCAGAAAGGATACTATATTGAGAAATAACAAAATTCAAAAAAGGGTACTTATCATACCCGTGATATCTGATAAATTCTTTAATATGGGTGCTGGAAGTAGAGTGATTACAGTTTGGACTCTACTCACTCTGATGGCAATATATGAATTAGAAAACTGTTCAAGGATTGACAGAGTAGATCAGTTGTGATTGGATATATATATATGTAATGATGTGTTGAACATTGGTATGAGAAGTAAAGTGAGGTGATTTACAAGTAAAAGTCACAGAATGCTTCTAAGTACTTTAAAGAGCGATTGCTCAGAGTGAGTTTGCTCTTAGTACTCTAAAGTCAGATTGCTCTGCCTATTCTAAAGTGAGTGGTTCAGAATACGAGCGCATTAAATTGAGATTGATCAGAGTGCTCTTAACTCAGAATAAAAGTTCCTTTAGTTGAGCTTTTTCAGAGTACTCTAAAGAGAGATTGCTTCGTGTATTCTAAAGTAAGATGGATCAGAAAATCTGAAGTTAAATTTCTTCAGAGTGATCTCAAGTCAGATTGCTTCGAGTACTCTAAACTGAAATGGCTCGGAATATGAGTACCTTGAATTGAGTTTGTTCAGAGTACTCTAAAGTGAGATTGCTTCGAGTACTCTATAATAAGATGGCTCGGAATATGAGTACCTTAAAATGAGTTTGTTCAGAGTGCTCTAAACAGAGATTGCTCCAAGTACTCTAAAGTGAGATGGCTTAGAATATGAGTACCTTAAAATGAGTTTGTTCAGAGTGCTCTAAAGAGAGAGTGCTTCGAGTATTCTAAAGTGAGATTGCTTCGAGTATTCTAAAGTGAGATTGCTTCGAGTACTCTAAAGTGAGATGGCTCGGAATATGAGTACCTTAAAATGAGTTGGCTCAGAGTGCTCTAAACAGAGATTGCTCCAAGTACTCTAAAGTGAGATTGCTGTGAGTACTTTAAAGTAAGGTATCTCAGAATACGAGTATCTTAAATTGAGTTGCTTCAGAGTACTCCAAAGTAAGATTGCTCAAATTACTCTAAAGTGAGATTGCTCTGAGTACTCTAAAGTCAGACGGCTCAGAATAAGAGTACCTTAAATTGAATTTGTTCAGAGTACTCTAAAGAAAGATTGCTCTGAGTACTCTAAAGTGAGGAGACTCAGAAAATCTGGAGTTGAATTTCTTCAGAGTGCTCTCAAGTGTGATTGCTTCGAATACTGTAAAGGGAGATGACTCAGAGTATGAGTACCTTCAATTGAATTTGTTCACAGTCCTCTAAAAAGATATTGCTTCGAGTGCTCTAAAATGAGATTGTTTCGAACACTCTAAAGTAAGATATCTCAGAATACGAGTACCTATTAATTAGTTTGTTCAGAGTACTCTAAAGTAAGATTGCTCTAATTACTCTAAAATGAGATTGCTCTGAGTACTCTAAAGTCAGATGGCTCAGAATATTTTAAGTTGAATTTGTTCGGAGTGCTCTCAAGGCAGATTTCTTCTATTACTCTAAAGTAAGATGGCTCTGAGGACTCTAAAGGAAGATATCGCAGATTATGAGTACCTTAAATTGAGTGATACGACTAATCTAAAGACAAATTACTGTGAGTACTTTAAAGTGAAACTTTCCAGTACCTTAAATTGCGATTGTTCAGGCAGCACGTTACAATTAATTAAGTTATAAATCGTCAGTACTCTTTGTTAACAGTTACGGGATCGGTTTAAAGTGCTAAGTAAAGAACAGTTTGTCCAAAAGGATCACGGTTCTTTACTGATCAGAGTAAAAGGTAAAAAATAGTAGCAAAAATTAGCAGGACGTTTCTTTTCTGATGGTCTTTCCCCCAACCAACTGAATCCCGCGACAGCGATGTACTCGTCAAGCACTCCAATTCATTGAAGAACATTTTAATCCTAGGACTTATGGGCATTTCGGACTAAGTAACTATTAGAAAACCAAAAATTTTTTTAAATAAGAACAGTGAAACTGCTTTCATTAAAACTATATAGTCCGATTATTGTATAACTTAGTTTAACATCCTTCCTTACAAATTATTATGAACATTAATTATCCTTCAAATGTGTTTCCTAATTTACTCTTACACGATAGTCGTAACTTTTATGGACATAGAAGAGTATGCACAAAACAATATTTGTTGGAAGGTCACTCTGTGTATTAATATCCTTTGCTGAATTCTATTCCATAACAAAGCATATAAACGTTAAACTACCACCATTTAAAGAGCTCCGCTTTCAATATATTGTAGTATCCTGGATAATCCGCACAAACCAAATTTTAAGTAAAGCGCCCAACATGAAGATTGATTTAAATTTATTTCGCTTTATATTTGATGCCATAACAGAGCTCCATTTATTGCATGTAATGCGGAATAGCGGCGCATTCAGGACTAATAGCGAGACAGGATGTGCTGTTGTTATTTTGTTTGGAATTGTACGCAATTCCACATCAAATAAAGTGACAACCTGACAAAGATAAATTTGCTCGCATCAATGGAAATTACGAGTGTGCATGCAAAGCTTGTGGAATGCGAGTACTCTCAAACGCGTGGCGTGGGTGTGGCGCACTATTTGCGCATAATGAACCGGTGGCTCACTAAATATTTCCGCTTTAGTTGATACAAGTGACGCTGGCAACCGTTTAGGCTTGACACATGTGCCGCAGGCGACCGAACTGGCAATGACGCAACCACGAATGCAAAATGCATGAACTGAAGCGAAGATAGAAACGCGATATTGAATTTTACATAAAAGTGTTCATGAGCTGGAAGAACTCTTAGGCATGAATAGAACAGAATTGGGCAAATTTAAATAATGAGATGTACAATTGGTTAACGATGGAGAATAATAGAATGGGAGAATAATGGATGGAGAATAATAGAATGGTAGAATAATAGAACGGGTGAATAATAGAACGGGAAATAGAGCTGAGAAGGAAGGTGAAATGAGAAGGATGGTTAAATGAGAAGGAACGTGAAATGAGAAGGAAGGTTACAAGAGAAAGAAGGTGAAATGAGAATGACGATGAAATGAGAAGGAAGGTGAAATGAGAAGGAAGTGAAATGAGAAGGAAGGTTACAAGAGAAGGAAGGTGAAATGAGAAGGAAGATGAAATGAGAAGGAAGGTGAAATGAGAAGGAAGGTGAAATGAGAAGGAAGGCTACAAGAGAAGGAAGGTGAAATGAGAAGGAACGTGAAATGGGAAGGAAGGTCTAATGAAAGGGAAGGTGAAATGAGAAGGAAACTGAAATGAAAAGGAAGGTGAAATGAGAATGACGATGAAATGAGAAGGAAGATGAAATGAGAAGGAAGGTGAAATGAGAAAGAAGGTGAAATGAGAAGGAAGGCTACAAGAGAAGGAAGGTGAAATGAGAAGGAACGTGAAATGGGAAGGAAGGTCGAATAAAAGGGAAGGTGAAATGAGAAGAAAACTGAAATGAAAAGGAAGGTGAAATGAACGTTAAAAGGACTCTGACAGGCATTTGGAACAATACGAGTACTCAGAGATGGAGCATCAAAAGAACAGAATGACAGACAATTAGGTTCGTTCAGATTATTAGAGAAAATCTCTTTAAAAATATATTTTGTTTTATTGCTAACCGGTTCGAGTGTCCTGTGCTGTGAATATATAACATTTTCAGTCTCTAAAAAGAATATAATCTTCGAAAGCAACAGAGATACTTCAGAATTCGGCTGGAAAGTGAACTACTTAGTGCACTTTCTATGTTCATGCAGACAACATCCTCAAAACTAAGGAGTGATCTCGCCTAAAATAGCTTTTAAGATAGAAAATGATCCAGTCTGCTGCGAAATTTCTAATATAGTCAATGTAGAATCTTCAAAAATTATGATTGAGGTCTTAAATCTACCTCCAATTGGGATATGGGAAAGTCTGCTCCAAATTGCTGATCATACTCTTGCCATAAATCCGGGTTATTATATTATAGCAATGAGCTTCTGATCCATTAGATAGATATACATAGACTTCTGGTAGGTTGGAGAATCGCGGTGTGTGTGTATGTGTGTGGGTGTGTGTGTGCAGAATAGGATATCTCCAAGCACTCAGGTAAGTGTTTACCCATTGTACTCTAAGCTTTGAAGTAGAAGGGGGGGGTGGGGCGATAGAGGATTTTGAAAGAAAAGGGAACTTGCACCTTTTGAAACTTGCATTGACTCTTTTATGAATCTCAGAAGTCTGCCATGGGATGAAGAATATACATTGTCCATTCCCGATCCTCATTCTGGCAAAACCAAGATAAGCACAGAGCAAATGCTCTATGCCGTCTTGTTCTTCCTCTAGAGAGGAGGCGCAGTTCGAACTATTGATGATCTATTAGTAGTCATATCCAATTCCTTCATCCAAAATCCGACTACATTTTTGGTCGAAATATATATAAGAATTCAATTCTTTAAAGATATGAGTTACTCCTCCAACATGAATAACAAAAAAAACTGATTCTATTATTTAAAGGGTGGACTATCCCACCATTTCGATATTGCAACACTGTCAATGGGTTTCATAAAGCTATTTGTGATCCGCACATTCCGAAAAGTTGTGAATTATGTTCGCATTGAGAAAGGATATTTTGAATACCCTTATATCCTTTATATTATACTCGTACATTCAGGTGCTTATAAAGAGGTAATTTTGAAATCACGAACTAATCAAATCGATTATTTCTCCTTTCGCTTGATTGTGATATCTCAACCTTTGATTGCAATCTTGGATTCGAACCATTGTTGGCTGTCTGGTTGGCGGAGTAGGTTCTAATTCCGTTTCTACACCGAATACAGGGAAGTATAGACTGAAGTATAGACTGATCTTATATTAGTACGCTTCCACTTAAAACTCACAATCCATATTGAACCTACGAGTATTAGACTAGAATGACATTACCGGACACTCTGAATTCAGGCCTACTCTCGTTCTATGCTGATCGCATATCGACACTTTTTGTTTCCTCTAATTTTGTATAATTAATTGGCCCAATATTGCATCGTCAGTTGTCACGATTGCCTTTGGCTATAATCTGAGCATCTAGCGAGAACCAATCTTATTCCATGACCAGTTGCCAGTAATCAGTTGGCTTACTGAATATGAATTAGTGCTGGTTGGCGGTTCTAACTGTAAGTCACAGAGATTGCAGCAACCCATGGACGTGTATTTTAGAGTATTTTTTAACTCACTTGGTTCCACTTGGTTCCAAGCTTTTCAATTTATTAAAATTGGATTTGTCGGTGCTACAAAATTGGAAATCATGCGCTCTTGCAGCTGTTGAAATTCCTTTTGAAGTTTACAAATGTCCTTTTAACTTCATTTATTTCTAAACTTTAAATGGAAGTAAAAATAGCAGCTTGAATGCACACATTGTACAAGTTTCGGCTCTGGGTCAAGGTTACTCCACACACATACGCATAAACATGCCCAGCCGTACAAACACACTCACTAGCTTACACAGTGAGTCGTACATGGACGTTGTATGCGCGTTCCTCCGCAGTGACAATGAGCACAATGGCTACAGTCGAATTCTCATTTCGCAGAGCTTCTACAAAAGAATAAACTTGAACGTGACTGAATTGTGGGATGCGTTTCGAACTGCTACAATCCTAAAAGCAGCTGCATAAGTAAAAGTAATGTGTGTGTGGTTCCTCCAGGAAATGCAAACGCCGCGCCATGTGCACATCAGTGCCTCCTGCTGGCTTTCTTAGAGACCGGCATGTGAATGCGGAGCCGAAAAATGTGACATGAGTTGGAAATTTCGGCACGTGGGTGCCGCTGCATCTCAATGCCTGATGTGCAAACTATTCTGAACGAGAATTTATGCCGATACGCTGCGAGTGGCTCCACCTTCAAACAAGGAAGCGAAATCCAGCATGTGATGGAATTTCTTTAACACACTTCGAGCGCTGTGTTTGTATGAAGTGTCGTTTGTCCTTATAAAATTGCAAACACACCTAAAAGAAAATTGGGCCAGAATCGTGATAAACTGGCAGAAAAAAATCTTCACAACTCGAAGATTCTTGGATTCTGGTCATTTCTTGCTTCTAGCGATTGATTAATTTAAAGCTCATTGCAGTGTACTAAATTTGTATTCCACAAACGTATTGAAACTCTTTGTTTTAAAGGCCAACAACGCCAGTAACTCTCAATTCGTCACAGATTACGGCAAGTTTCACTATGGCGGCAAACTTCCAACACAGAAATTTCCACTCTGCTCGCAAACCTTTACGCTTCTTAACCGTTGCCGAGAGCTGGAAACATGAGTCTGCGTAATTTTAAATGTCCTTAAATGTCCTTTTTATGTGTTGTCATCTTTGCTTTTTTGTCGTTGCAAGGAAATCCCAAATTCGCCACTCTAAGACGCTGGGAAAGAAGGGAGTAAAGCATTAAAGCGTCTTGGCACGCACACAATCTCGTCATTAAATATTTTGGAGACTTCAGCGGGATTAGAATATAATGTGGAGCAATTTCGTCAGATTTTATATTTCTAAGTTAAAATACCTGCGTTCCTGAAACACTGTACATGGTCCTCATTCATCATTTAATAAATACTAGTAGAGACATCATTTGTTGTTGGAAATATGTCAAAATGGATTCCTAATTGATTTTGGAATATCCAAAATTCATTTTAGAAGATCCCAACTAGACGGAATGATGGAAAATCAATTAATAAAATTCGAAGTAATATCAAGAATATTGGAAATTAATTTTAGAGTCTTACAAATTGATATTAAACGATTCTTAAAAGTTTTCAATTAATTTCAGAGAACTGTAAATAAAATTTTCAAAATTTTTGTATTCGTTTCAGAATAGAATAGAATTGGAGAAGGAAGGAAAACCCCCGAAGAAGGAGGTG
This sequence comes from Clusia tigrina, assembly GCA_920105625.2. Taxonomy (NCBI): domain Eukaryota; kingdom Metazoa; phylum Arthropoda; class Insecta; order Diptera; family Clusiidae; genus Clusia; species Clusia tigrina. The sequence goes on from OV050030.1 coordinate 20,104,362, forward strand.
TCTAAGTATTGATGCCTATTGTACTCTAAGCCTATTGTTCTCTAAGCCTACTGTTCTCTAAGCCTACTGTACTCTAAGCCTATTGTACTCTAAGCCTAGTGAGATAGACGATTGTGAAAGGAAAGTTTAACCAAAGGAAAGTTTCACCTTTTTGCAAAGTCTTTTATGAATCTCAGAAGTCTATCCAGGGATGATGAATATAAATTGTCCACTCCCAATACAATCGGCATCTTCATTTTGGCAAAAGCAGTACAAATAAATAGGAAATGCCCGTTCTCCCAACAGAGAGGAAACGCAACTCAATGATATCTATTGTTGCCTTATGATGGCCCCATAGATTGTGCCCCGTGATTAGCCCAACCAATGATCGAAGATCTTTCCTTCGAAACTGGGTAGAAGGCCATCTGAGACTCTGTTTTTCGGGCTCTCTAGGAAACACTTGCTTGTTTTGCAGGCAACTAAATTGGACCATCGGTCATTGTATATATTATTCACATTGCTCTTGATCCCTTTAACAGCCCCTGCTAAACTCATACCATGCTCTGGTCCAATTGGAGTACCCTGCGATCCATAGTTTGTCAGATTGCTTCAGAATATACCAATTACATTCACCCAACACAAAAGTGGATAACAAACTAATTTCAAAATAATACCAAAATGATTTGGGAATATCCGAAATTGATTTTAAAAGATGCCACCAACTGGATTTCAGATGATTGAAAATCAATTTTACAAAATTTTTAACTAATTTCAGTATATTCTAAATTTTTTTAAGAGCCTTCCAAACCAATTTCAGCTCGGTCCAAATGGATTTGTGATAATTGGAAGTTAATTTTGAAACATTTATAATTAATTTCAATGTATTCGAACTTATTGGAGCATAATTATTAATTATTAATTATAATTAAAGATGATTTCCGATTGATTTCAGCATGTCTGGTGTATTGTCCTCCCAGCGAACCAAGAATTTTATGACTCCCTAGGATGAAGATTCATCGCTGAGGGTGATTATGCTAAGCATCCGCAATGGGGGTCTAGAATAACAACTCCTAGAGGCCGTAACTTATATAAAGCTATGCAACAAAAAAGCCTGTCCCACCTATCAACGGGTGAACCAACCTACTGGTCAACGGACAGTACCAAGCACCCAGACGTTATCGACTTTTTTGTGTCGAAAGGTCTACCAAAAACAAACACTTCCCTGGAGTCGTGCCTGGACCTGTCATCAGATCACTCACCAATAGTTCTAACAATTACCTGTGAGGTTCAGATCAGAGCAAGAACAATCTGTCTCCACAACTAAAGCACATATTAGGAGTTGTTAGACAAACCATTATCCTAGTCACCAATATTCCTTTAAAGAACAAAACCAATATAGATGATGCAGTAGAACTTTTGAACTCTACCATTCAGCATGCTGCATGGACTTCTACATTGAAACTCAGCTGTATAAGTAATCATCATGATGTAAGCCAAGTTGTTAAGGAGCATCTAAAAGAGCGTATACTGCATCGAATTTGGCAATTGACCGGAAGCTCCTACGACAGAAAAAGAAAAAGCTCCTACAATAAAACTAAAGCAACCAACATCACATGTGTCACGTATTAAAAAAAAGATGGCGGCTGGGCCCGATCTGACAAGGAAAAAGCTCAGACATTTGCTCTTCATTTATTGGAAGTATTTGAGCCGTTTCCAAGCAAATATCCACAAGAAGACATAAGAATAGCTGTATTACTAGATGCCCCAAACCAAATGGATATTCGGATCCTGCATTTTAATATAAAAGGAGTTAAAGGAACCATCAAGAAAACACTAAAATACAGAAAATCGCAGGGATATGACTTTATTACGAGCAGAATCCTAAAGGAGCTACCAGATTGCGGCTATAAATTCATTGCTCAATTATTAAATGCGATTATCCGATGTGACCACTTCCCAAGCCAATGGTAAATAGCTCAAATTATCCTTGTTCCCAAACCTGGGAAACCGGCAGGGTCACCTTATATAGACCAATAAGCTTGCTTCCGATACTTTCTAAAGTGTTTGAGAAACTTCTTTTGAAGCGACTCCTCCCAATCATCGAGTCAAAACAACTTATACCTTCCAATCAATTTGGATTCCGAAAGCATCACGCTACGATAGAACAAATAAATCGAGTATATGCATTTGCACGGAATGCACTAGAAAACAGAGAATACTGTTCAGCTGCATTCCTGGATATCACCCAAGCATTCACAAGGTGTGGCACCAAGGCTTACTGTACAAATTGAAAATGCATTTACCCTATCATTACTTTGTCATATTAAAGTCCTACTTAGAAAGCAGATTCTTCATGATCAACGTTAACAGCGACGTAACTTCCCTCTGTCCAATCAAAGTTGGTGTTCCACAAGGCAGCGTTTTGGAACCTGTGCTCTACACACTATGCACGGCTGACCAGTCTCTGACTGATACCACAAATACAGCAACTTTTGCAGATGATACTGTTGAAATGGTCAGCAACAAAAACACTGTGTTAGCTTCGAAGCATTTGCAGGAGAACCTGAATCAAATCGACATATGGCTAGACAAGTGGCGAATAAAAGCAAATACAATAACATCAGTGCAAACGACTTTTATCCTACGTGCTGGTTCCTGTCCTCCAGTGACACTAAATCACTGCCAATTGCCTCAAGCAGACTATGCAAAATACCTTGGGGTGCACCTGGAGCGGCGCTTTACGTGGTGCTGGCACATCTTCTCCAAACGGAAACAACTTGGACTAACGTTTAGGTCGTTGTTCTGGCTACTTGGACGAAGGTCGGCCCTAACACTTGGAAATAAAGTCCTGATATATAAGGTAATACTGAAACCCATATGGACTTATGGTATTCAAATCTGGGGATCAGCGTGCAAGTCAAACCTGCACATCCTACAGCGATTCCAATCAAAAGTTGCACGACTGTGTGCTATCGCACCTTGGTATGTCAACAACGACATCATTCATTGCGATCTATCTGTAGACCTGGTCTTGGGATAGGCAGGAAGTCGTTTGGCTATTCACAATGCTCTCTTTTTTGCGGGTATACTAAGTTTGTGAGGGTGAGCTGTTTCAAACTAACAGAAAGAGCCGTGGTAGGTATGGACCTTTATAATATTACGTAATCGCCTTTCAGACGATTTACACCAAACTCAATACTTGGATTCATATCGCTGGATTGTGTGATAAGCAATCAATTCCTTTTTCAGTATACATATATATATTACATATATACACAAATGATCACCATCGCTTTCTGAGAAAATTTGATTATGCCCGTCCGTCTGCCCATCTATGTACACTTTTTTCCTCACCGTTAGCGACATGGTAATGAAACTTTGCAAAAGAATAGCTTAGATCATTGGACAGAACCAGATAGCTATATGAACCCTTTTGGACAAAGACCACTCCTACCTCCCATATACTCGTATGCAACTGTAGGTATCTTTTTTTTAACAAAATGTCCGCCCAATTGCTTTTATAAAGACGTAATTTGGCAGTTATGTAAAATGTGGGCGGTATGTATTTACTGCCACACCTACTATTAACAGATGACTCATAATTTAAGATCTATAATTGATTTACAGACGGAATTAATGCGAAGCAGCTTGTGGACATTATAGAGTCATATGCAAGAAATGAGGTTGTTCATATAAAGGACACCCCTACACTCCATATAAGGAATATTCGGGACTAAAATTAAAATTACCCTAGGTAAGCTGCTAATGATGATGTAGCAACAAAATTTGATGGTAGTGTACAGATTTATCTATAAAATTTGATTGTAATGTACATCGCCATGGTTTAACTAGTACGCTCATGTTAGGATAAAGGGTAACTCGATATCGGTCTAACCCGACTTCAGTTGTCTTTGCATTTTTCTCAAAGTGAAACCTTGCACAATCATTAATTATATCTGCAAGGGGTTGGGGAAATGACTCCTAGCAACTAGGACATTCGACTAAAAAAGGGAAAGATTATGAAAGAAGCATTTTGGAGGCCATGCCCGGGGTAGGATTGAACCCACGATCCCCTGATTGTGAGTCTAGCAAAATTTATCGGGTTTTTCAATAAGAGCGCTACAAAAGTCGGTTTCAGATATCAATGAAATTCTTTATTCCTGTGAAATTACGTTCGATGCCATTATGTATGGAACTCGATTTCTTTTGCATGGCCACCACGGGCACGCTTGCAGAAGTCCAGACGCTGAACCAAATTTTCAACGAGTTTCAAGCATAAATTGGCCGATACTGCTACAATTTCACGTTCGATATTCGTACCAAGTTCATCAATCGTCGCTGGCTTGTTGGCATAGACCATAGACTTGACGTAGCCCCACAGGAAATAATCTAACGGCGTCAAATCGCACGACCGAGGCGGCCAATCGACTGGGCCATTTCGTGAGATAACACGTTTACCAAACTTTGTTTGCAGTAAATTGATTGTGGCATTCGCTGTGTGGCTTGTGGCGCCGTCCTGTTGGAACCACAAGTCCATATTATCCAATTGGGGCCAAAAATATTCGGTTATCATTGAACGGTAGCGATTCGCATCCACAGTAATGTGCCGGTCTTGATCATCACGGAATAAGTACGGCCCAATGACGCCGCCGGCCCATAAACCGCACCAAACCGTAATTTTTTCGGGATGCAATGATGACTCATGGAGTACGTGTGGATTGCTGTCTAACCAATAACGCATATTTTGCTTAGTGACGAAGCCATTCAGCCAGAAATGAGCCTCAGGCGACTGACTCCGAATTTCGGTAGTAAATTTTAATAATTTTGACTCGTTCTTGGCTCGTAAATCTTTGCATGATGAAATGGCAAACCTTACTGAAGAGAAATGTCAAAAGAGCGGAAAAAAATATGGCGTCGTTTGCTGTCACTATCGATTTACTTTTGTAGCGTTTCTTTTGAAAGACCCTTTATTTATAATGGGCGTATTCGATTCGTATCTTGTATCAAGCTCGTATCGAGTTGTGCGAATGAAGCAGCAAACGAGTAAGTGGCAGCACTTGGCAGCACTGTTTCAAAAAAAGCACTGAAACACAAAAAATCCCAGGGAAATTTTCATGGGTAGTTCTTACTCTCGTTGGGTTTCAAGCAATTTTCAATTTGGAAGCACTTATTTGCGAGAATAGAAAATCTCGCTTCTTTCATCCGAGTATAATTTACTCGATATCTTTTTCTATACAAAAGTCTGTCCTATCCTCGATAGAGTGGCGAATCGAATACGCCTAATAATATATATAAATATATATGTACTTTTTTATGGTTAAATGACTTCAAATCCAAACTATCGAAATTTATGTTTCTTACTACACCTTCCTTCCCTCTATGTAAATAGTGAGTCTCCTAACGGCCCCGCAAGGTCCCACTAACTTCCTGTTTAGTACTTCTTTGTCAGTGGTGGTAAATTTAATTATTTGAATATCATCAACAGGGCAATGCGCCTAATTTATTAATAAATTAGTTCAAAATTTAACAAGCCAAAACTTTCAAAGGTGCGTGGCCGCACTTGCACTAAAATTTCAAATTCCCACACAACTTTCATTCCATGGCGGCCTTCGTTTAATTCGGGTTCAATAATTTACGCCTTACGTGTAATTATACGAATTTCCGTGTGATAAATAAATAAATGAAATTTCTGTCCTGTGGCCCACATGCCTAAATGTACAAGGAAATTACTGCAACTAAGCAGGGACATGCGGACGCGTGGCCTACGCTGGAGCAGCGGCCACCAAAGGCAGGGCTAATTTATGTAATTGACATTTGCCTATAAAAGTGTGTTTGCTTTTGCGTTGTAATTTAATTGAAAAATACCACGTAGAAGTCAGCGTAATTCCATTGATTGAGAATAATTTGCAGACGTGGTGTTTCTTCGAGCAGCTGCAGCAACAGCACCAAGAACAGCAGCGGAGCAGCATCAATTATTTAGGGAAAACAGGCGAATTTCCTATTTGCTTACGCTACAGTTTCCTTTCGCACTGAACTACGTTTCAAAAGGAAGCCAACCAAGCAAATCCAGTAAATCATCATTAAAACAAAGGATATGAATACAATTCAAGTGATTAAGCTGGTTAGGACGACATTGCAGTTGACATCAATACTCGTATGCCGCGAGAGTCTTAGATAACCAGATACTTTTGCATATGTACCCAAATCTTAAGTTGTGTTTAAACACCTTAATTAGGATACTTTTCTCTTTCAGGATATTCCACACATATATATTTGTTCAAGTATATTTTCGTAGTATTTTGTAAGGGATCAGTAGGTCCGTGTCAATTAAAATGAGGTGAGAAAGGCGTGAAGCAATTTGCCCCCGTTTTCTTGGCCCACAAAATCACTCCGCACTGCACCAGATTTTTGGTTGTGGGGTTATTGTAAACAAGAAAAATGAAAAATTAAATAAGAGGATCAAACAAGGAGCTACGAGAATGCTGCAAGTCATCAAAAAACCAAGGTACATCATATACGTCAGGATCAGGATAACGGAAGTCCTGAAAACTTTCATTACATTAAGTTCTCAAAGATTTCATTACATTATGTCAAAATAGTCAAACTGTCATTGATAACTAGAAAATGTCCTAAACAAGATGATCTCATTACAAACTATGCCGCATGGTATCACCAAAAAATGCACCATTCACATCAAGATAAGGATAATGGAAGCTTTCATTACATTATGTTCAGATAGTCAAATTGTTATTAATAACTAGGAAAATGTTCTAATCAGCAAGTCATATACAACGAATCATAATGTGATACCGTCTCTATTGCACTAATGGACTTCATTTTGAAAAGTGTTGGAATCTCCTCGAAAGGGGCTGAAATAAATATTAGGGGCATGCATCGTGACGTTCGTGTGCGATTGTGACTTAGAAATAGATGCGCAAAGAATGCCATAAAAATAAATGAAACTTGTTAAAAACTGTGGAAAGGAAAGTTTTGTTAACTATGAAGTGTTCAAGGGAAAGACTAAATAGAACCGAAGGTCGCCAAGTATCCAGAGCACTCCGTTCGCGACTGGGCTAGTTTTTGATCTGGGTCCCCAACCAGGTCGCGTATCGACACGAGTCGTATGACGCTAGATTGAATCGAAGGTCACAAAGTATCCAAAGCACTCCGTTCCAGACTGGGCTAGTTTTTGATGTGGGTACCCAGCCAGGTTGAGTATCGACATGGGTGGTATGACATCTCGCTCAAACACAGAGGTTTTTTACCGAGGTTAGCTCCACAGCACCCTGTATCCCTGGAGGTGTTTATTGATTCCTCAGTCTAGATCTGAATTGTTCTGTTCAGAATAGCAGGGTTACCACGGGCAGAGTGTGACTCTTCGCCGCGCACTAACGGTCTAGATGGCGTAGAGGCTAATGTTCCTAGAACTGTAATCGCACATTCCCATCCTGAGAAACACAGGCTTGAACCCCGGTCTCTGCCGGAAGTGTCCGTCGCGAAATTCAAACAAATCCTGCGCTTTATTAGGGTTTCGAAATGGTTTCACGATCAAGAATAGAGATGCGGTTGCGATGTGTTACGCGGTGGTATTGCAGTGAACCCATAGGGTCTGAGTGAGTTGGTCTTACTTAGCCTAACTATGAAGTGCCCATTCACATGCCTAGTAGAACTACAGAGTAGTTCAGTTGTGACTTGGATGAGAATAAAAGCGAAACTAATTAAAGTAATGCAGGGAAGGAAAAATATTGCTCAAGTGATGGGAGATGCATCGTGACTAAAGAGTGCAATTGTGACTTGAAAGAAAGATAACAAAAAGGAAAGAAATGACAGCGAAACCGGATTGCAGCTTGAAATATCTTGCAAAGACCTGAAAAGCAGCCGAAATATAGAGTATATAGGGGATGCGTTATGATGGTGGAGTTCAGTTATGACTTGGAAGAAACCAAAACAGTGCTATATGTAAAGTGAAACGGGTTTGTATAATGAAAAATGTTTGAATGACCTCAAAAGTTGAAAAAAATATACAAGAGATGCGCCGCGAGGGTTGAGTTCAGTTGTGAATGGGAATAAGGAGCAATAATAAAGTAAAAAATGAAATTTTTTTATTTAAAACTGAATTATGAATGCTGTGTTTTTGCACTACTTAACACAATTCAGTGATGGAACTATTGGGAAAATGAATTTACTTGATATTTATAGTTATATACTCTTCCCGGAGATGGTGAACTTCTTTTTATGAGCGTAGAAGTCCTGAAAATGGAATAATAGGATTTGTTATTGACCCCAATGGAACAAATTTTATACTGTAATCGTAAGGAATAACAGAAGCCTCCGTGTATCCGAAGCAGTCAGAAATGTAACCAGATTATGTCTGAGTAGTAGTCGCAAAATACCGTCCTTTATTAATCTGCATATGAAACTGCTATAAATGGAACATGTTGTTCCCACTTTTCTAAATACTCCGATGATGATTATACGAACGAAAATTTCAAAAGACTTCAGCTTTTCAATATGTTGACAATTAAACCTCCCCACACTCAGCCTCCCACTTTTCATTTTCATATGCACAACACTTCATATTCTCTTGCTCTCTCATTATCTCTCTTTCTCTCTCTCTCTCTCTTGGCACGACCGTAGTGTGGTGAAAAACGAGTAGAAGAGAAAATTGTTCGTGTCCACTTTCTGTCGATGCAGACTACTTTGCCGCTACTCTTGAGGCAATCACTGAAAATGCTTCAATTGAACATTTTTGCTGTCCACAATATCTCAGGCAGTCTGCAGTGAATGCTCGACTGGTGCAAATGACATGCTGCGGCTCCACCAATAATTGATATTTCCGCAACTCAAATGAAAGGGTGATTATTTTGTATTGCTAAAGTTCTAAAATCGAACATAGTAAAACAGAAATAAATTATAAGCGAGTTCCACACTCATTTGAATACGTGTTCTAGAATGATGAAAAGAATTCACTTCATACAAAGGCATAAAAACAGAAATTCTTCAATTAACGAAGATACATCCATCGGTGCCATTGTGAAAGTACACTATTTGATGGAACTATATTTAAGCATCTTTACAATCAGGATTAAATGAAAGAAAGTACGGTTATATAATTGGTTGCATTTGCTGCAGCCTTCTTCAAACAGTTCTAAATATGGATTTAAAAAGAATCGTTGCTTCATCGTTTCTCTTCGATTCGTTCCAACTCTTAGGTTTCAATGATTGCTTCAGTTTCGAGAGTTTCGGCTCTAGTTCTCGACCGAAAATTGCAAAGTAATTTGACCTGATCCAAGATATATGCCTGTGAAATTTGCCTGTTTAGGCTATCAAAGTGTGCCTTAGTAGGAGGAAGTGATAAAGAGGCAGCCCTACTAGGAGGAAGTGATAAAAAGACGATCTTGAATAATAGGAATAGTTTGTTCATTCATAAGATCATCCGAAATCTCCTCTATCTTTTTAAAATATTTTACTTTAATCTACTAAGAACTACTAGAAGTCAGTGCTATAAAACTGTAGAATACAAGTTCTTTGAGGAAAAAATAAAAGTTCTTTGAGGAAAAAAGAAAACTGATTCATTCAAGGTTCTAATCACAATAATATAAAAAATATTCTACTAATCGTTCCTGAGGAGCAAAATAAAGTAATTCATTCCGGAGTCTAATCTAATCAATAATATAGATAATATTATAATAGTCGTTCCTCTTGAAATTGTATTCCACGACTAAATCAAGAACATAAAACATCGACTCTGCAATTCAAACTCTAGAACTCCTCTCATTGGGACAATCGGAGACTTGGACGACTGTTGTCCAGAGAATATCTGTTTCAAATTATGACTAAATTAACATAGTGAAACATTGTCTCTTCACTTCAAACTCTAATATCATATAATATTTCTCTAAGACCTGAACTACTTTGATAGAGTTAGATAGAAGTGGGCTAGGCCAGAGCACCATCGTAGAAAGAAATGTCCAAGCACTCAGACATTGTAAGCCTTGAAGTAGAATGGAGATAGAGGATTTGTAAAAGACAAAGGAAGTTACACCTTTCCAAACTTTTTTCACCCTTATAAGAATCTGAGAAGCCTGTTCAAGGATAAGAATATATATTGTCCAATACAACTGACTCTAATAACCGCGTCCTCATTCTGGCCAAGGCAAGGCAAACACAGAGAAAATGTTCTGCGCTGTTCCGTTCTTTCTCCAGAGAGGAAAGGCAGTTCGGACTCTCGGTCAAGCGTACAAAAAGTTTTAACAAATTTTTAATTCATTTCAGAATAGAATATAATTGGGGAAGGCTGGAAAACCCCCGAAGAAGGAGGTGTCCAAGCATTAATGCCTATTGTACTCTAAGTCTATTGTTCTCTAAGCCTACTGTACTCTAAGCCTATTGTACTCTAAGCCTATTGTTCTTTAAGCCTACTGTACTCTAAGTCTATTGTACTCTAAGCCTAGTGAGATAGTAGATTGTGAAAGGGAAGTTTCACCAAAGGAAAGTTTCACCTTTTTTCAGAGTCTTTTATGAATCTCAGAAGTCTATCCAGGAATAATGAATACAAATTATCCCATCCCAATACAATCGGCATCTTCATTTTGGTAAAAGCAGTACAAACACATAGGAAAAGCTCGTTCCTCCTACAGAGAGGAGACGCAGTTCGTACTCTCGATGATGCCTTTTATGTCCAAACGATGGCCTCATGAATTATGCCCTTTTATTAGACCAGCCTTTCCTTAGTAATATTAAACGGAAATCTGGAACTCTCTTGTTAGGTCTCTTTAGGAAGCACTTTGTTGTTTTAGAGGCAACTAAATTGCACAATCGGTCCTTGTGAATATTATTCATGTGGCTGTTGATCCAATCAATAACCCCTGCTAGACTCATACCAATAATTGGCTCTGGTCACAATGGTCTGCGAATCCACAATTGGCCAATTCTTCATGTACTTCGTTTCCCCATACACCGCAGTGTCATGGAACCCAAATAAGTTCAAGTAAATTCAACCTAGCAGCGGAGTTCCGTCTTGACGTATATTCTAGAACAATCATTGAAGTAATTACCGGGTTTTCCATGGTCTTCAGTACAGCTGGACTATCTTTGAACACTCTAATCTCTTTTCCGCGCCAGTTCTTCTCAGTAACCCAGTCTGCTACCTTCAATATATCATCAATATAGCATACGTTTCCGATTAGAATACCGTTGCAATACTTCCTATAGCCAAGAAGCAACTGACATTTTCATTCAGGTGTCAGCCAGCCCCTCAGTGTCATTTTTAGTTTTGGAGCCGTCAGTGAGGAAAGTTTTCGCCAGGCCCCCTAGAAGCGTTTCTGGATTTCTCCATTGTTCTCTTGTGGTGAGTGAGTGGTGATCTGGAAACCACCAGGCACTAATTGGTAAACGGACTTATCAATCGAAATCTGTGTGAAACACAAACAATTTATAAAATTGTTGTTTTTTTAACGAGATGACGAACTAAATCCGTTTTCTCTCCAGTTGCAAGACTTTGATGGGGCGGCACGACATTTTCAACAATTAAAGCAAATGGCGAGAGAAATTATGAGGAACGGAGAAATAAGTAATGAAATATTGCGCGCAGGCTCGAACTCAAGAGGGTGTAAGGGTTGGAACCCCCCACAAAAATAACCATATTTGTAGTTTGAAAGGATTGAACAAATTTCCCAATTATTCAGCCAAGATTTTAAGGCCATAATTGATGATGATTTGTGCTTCATTTTTCATCCAATTCCAAGAGATAATTCTCAGCAATCTCCTTATTTGAGCTTGATGTGCCTTCTTTAAAACGCTCAAAAAACTCATCTGCATCTTTACTGCCAAAACACTTCAGTGAGTTGCGTATCTGAAGCACTGAACACAGCTGCACTGCCGTATTAGGAAATACACTATTTATAGCTTTAGGAAAGCCCATCAAAGCAGGCAAATATATTCTACTCCTCTCTCTGTGAGGTCAGTTAGCACTACCAACCAGAAGTTAGCCAGTCTGAACGAACTTCCATCATCATCATTCATTTAGCACTCCCAACCAGAAGTTACCTCCTTCACTTTCAGCCAAATAAAAACTCAATACTTCTCTTCTGCCATTTTGATCTATTCTTAATATTTTATGCTTGCAATGTCTGTATCTGCAGTTATGTTTGTTATATAAATGCAATTAGGACATCGAACTATTATAGAAAGTTCGTAGAAGGACTGGCTGGAATTGCATTACCAATCAATAAATTGCTACGTAAGGAAGCAAAGTTCGAATGGACAGAGAGTTGCCAACAAACACTCGAGAGGCTAAATGAGATTATTAGCCCTCCGCCGATATTGGAGTACCCCGCTTTTGAACAAACCTTTTTGTTGACCACCGATGCTAGCAATGAGGCATTGGGGGTAGTGCTGTCGCAAGGGGAAGTCGGAAATGCCTGACCAATAGCATTCGCAAGCAAGGCGCTTAGCAATACGGAGAAGAGATACTCCACGATAGAAGAGGAATTTCTAGCCATTGCTGGGGCTACGAAGAATTTCCGGGCGTATTTACTAGGACGCCCCTTTAAAATAGATACCGATCACCAGCCGTTAAGCTAGGCTAGCCAGGTTCAGAAACAAATTGTCTGAATAAGATTTTGAAATCATATATAAACATGGAAAGAAGAATCTAAATGAAGATCCACTGAACAGTGCCACAGAAGTAAAAGATATCAGTAGTCCAAAGGAGAGCAAAGGCAAAGGCCGACAAAGAAAAGACTTATGTTGAACGGTCAGTGAATGACACAGAAACTGCACAGGTAGAAGGAACAAATGACGAAGCCGTCGAACAACCAGCCAACAAGGTAGAGTGGTTTGGAAATGAAAAAGATATACAGAGCGTATTGCAAGGTTTCCATGATTAACCTCTAGGAAACCAGGCGTTTTGGAAGACCTACGAAAGAATTAGAATAGTATACACGTGTAAAGGTATGGTCAAAGACATAGAGAAATATGTGAAGAATTGCCCAAAATGTCTGGCCAACAAGAGTTCGAGGCTGACAAAAATTCCAATGATGTTGAAAGACACACCAAAACAACCATTTGATAAAGTTCACATGGCTATTCTGGGTATTCTATCTGAGACAGTTGCAGGAAATAAGTACATCTTGACGTTCCAAGATGATTGTTCGAAGGTATGGCTGCCTGATGCCAAGGCGAGTACGGTAGCCAAAGCATTCTTTGACGAAATTATAGCACGATACAACAAACCGAAGATGTTGGTGACCAATGGCTGAAACTATTGTCTCAAAACTATTTTCAGAAACGTGTAAATTATTAGGAATTAAGAAGTCCTGATAAGTCCGTATCATCCGCAAACGAACAGCCATATACTTTTGTCAGAATACCTACCGTAGTTTTGCTAAAGAGGATGGCTCTAATTGGGATCAGTGGCTAACAACGGGTATGCATGTACATACGAGTAACAATACTCAACGAAACAAACTCCGTTTACGACACTCGACGGAGTCGACTTCAATATGCCAGCAAATCTAAAGCACAAGTGTGCGCCAGTGTACAATCCTGACGACCCAAATAAAGTGCGGAAATACCAGTTACATCCCCACCGAAACTTTTTCTGGGCGCGCCACTGGTTGTGTATATACAAATTATTGCGCTTTAATGCTACAACCAGAATAAAAGAAAAAAACCTGCCTCAACTGAAAAGTAAATCTAAGAAATTTGTGATTGATCATTGTCTGAGCGAATCTTTTGATCCAAGAGATGGGGAAAATGTGTACATATTTATCGATAAATGATAGGTTCGATAGCTTGGCTAACAGTTTCTTTCTGTATTATTATGTTAAGTTAATCATGATAGTTTCGGTATTCCCTACAGGTGGGTATATGGAAACTGATTGTTCCAAATATGCTGAATGGTTAATCTCGTAACTCGATAACTAGATCTCGAAATTCGATAGTTTTGGAAATTCGATGATTTTTTTATATCCAAAGTAAATCGCAATTAAAAATATAACTTTATACCCACATTTCCTGGCTATTTTGCTTCCTGCTAGGTTAGGTTAGGTTGGGCAGCCGCGTTACCAATAAACCAGTGATACCACTTAGACCACCAGTTGTGTCCGTTGTGAGCCGCGGATGCGAGGCATGGCTACGCTTCCCCCTTCAGTTTGAACCAACCTGAGCATTTTACAAAGCGAAGAAGATTGTTAACACCTGACTGGCATAGCTACATCGACATATTCTCAGTGGAAATCTGTACTATTGCATTTGATATTTAATATAAATACATTAACCATATATTTGAATTTTTTGTTCATCCCTAGTTTCAGCAGTTGTAAACAATTCTACCACTTCCCCCCGTAAGTCTGACCAACGCTTCTGAACCTACACAACAAAAATTCTTATTTTCTCATTATCTGAAATTAATTAAAAAGAACTGCTCGCTAAAATCGCTCAATCAAGTGCAACTTGTCTGTTCATTAAATCTACTTTCAAAGGAAGCAGCGTTTCAGGGATACAGCATGCCAAAGATGGGTGTGTGCGAGTAGCAAATAAACACCAAGGAAAATGTTCCAGCAGCACTGAAAGTGAGTGCCGTGGTACACAACATTTTATATTCAATGGTTTTATATTGAATGGTAGACAAGATTTTATATTGAATGGTAGACCAGATTTTATATTCAATGGTACACAAGATTTTATATTGAATGCCATTGTACTTTAATGGGTTCTCCATGCAATTCCTCAGCTTGAGTGAAGAACAATGTTTTCGTTCTGGAACTAAATGAAAACCCTTTATTTACGAGGCTTATGTCAACTGGATATGAAAGGAAGGATACAAAAATCCGGATGCTTTTATGAATAGGGCGAGTTCCCGTAAGTGAGGCGTTTCAGGCACATATTCACCTAGAGACCTACAAGCACTAATATGCTATAAAGAGGGCTTTGTTTATTGGTAGGTCCTTATACGTATATCAGCTTCCCTTCACTTCCTCGGAGAAACTGTGACCCCAGCCAGTTATGTCCATACGTAGGGTATTTCGTGGCCAGTCCGAACGAACTTCCACGTTGTTTACTGATTGTATATTTGCATGATTAGCTCGTTTGCGGTGTGCTTCGTGTTGTTTATTAAAAAATTGAACCAGAGATGATTGATTGTGGTATTTTGGCTGCGTAGGTGGGTAGTAATGGGCATAAAAAACCCAATTCTTGGGGATTTGTTCTTCTGGGAAAGACTAAAAATACGCAACCAAATCAATATAAATAAAATGAGTTTTCCCTAAAAGTGTTCATAGTCTATTTACGAAAATCTCACACAATCAACAGAATGGAACTCAGAATTGTTTGTTCTGTTTATTTACACAGCAATTTGAATGCCGACGTAGTAAAAAGAGTGGACGGCAACGGATGCGCCGCAATATATACGCCTTTTGTGGTTCCCAATCGGAAATAACAAGAAACGTTCGGTTACAAAACAAGTACAGGCAGGAACAGAGAAGGAACAGCAATAACAACAACAACAATAACAACAACAATAACAACAACAATAACAACAACAACAATAACAACAACAATGAGAACAGCAACAACAATAACAATAATAACAGCAATAACATAAAAAACACAAACAAGTGCTGCTCCACACGCACGGACAACAAACAAACTACAATAAAATAAAACAATAAAATCACCTGCACAAAGACTCCATTCACACTGGAATAAAAGAACAAAAGACAGGAAAATATTTTTAATACAAAGTAATTTCAGATAATAAGCCTCGGAAATGTGGCGGCAAGTTCATTTTTCTCCGCAGGTGAAGGTAGGGATAGAGGTGTATTACGTGAGGGCACATTACGTGGAAAAAACTGTTGAAGTTAATAAACCGCAACGGAATTAAATGAAAAATCCCCCTGAAAGAATGCTCAAGTATCAGAATTTTAGGCACTGAGCTGGGTCAATTTCATTTTAAAATAATAATAAAGAATAGAGGGTGGCAAAGTTATGTAATGTTATTCGATGCGATAAGGAATGAGTGAGGAGGAAACAATCCTAATATCAAAGCTGAAGAAATGCGTTATTTAGGTGTGGAGGAAAGTGTGAAACTTTGAATAATAACTTTTGCATAAGAATTTCCTGTAGAATTTGGAATAAATTCCCCAGGTTGGGTTTCACAGCTGGAGCCAATTCACAACCGAACTACTGCGTCAATCCGTAAATGGTTTTTTATAACTGCTCTACGTATCTGAGGCCAATCTACCACCTACCAAGGCGACACATTACAAAATTATTTATTAAGTGAGTAAGTCGGTAGTCGTCAATTCCTAGAAAATGAAGATTATTTCTCAGCGAATTTATTGACAAGACAAGTTGCACACCGTAGTTGCAATTGTGTATGTGTGGTTATGCCACCGTAATAGTTTTCAGAAGGAGAATTATTGAAACATTTTGACAGATCTTACTTCGGACACCCCACTTGTCCTCATCACAGATCTTCCAATGAAAGGCAATTCTTCCGCAAGCATTTATTATGTCTCAGAAATCAACAACGTACCAAGTATGAACCCTCCCAGGAATCGAACCTGGGCCTTCACTGATCAAATTCTGCACATGCACAGTCTCATTCCACCGCACTTTAAACTACTGTGTCTCACTATTACCAGAGACCATAGAGATGGGACACTTGAACGTCAAATTTTCTGACGTTTCAAAGAAACTGTCTTTGTTTATCATTAGTTGCCTATATGGATAGGTTTGTTTATCATTGGTTAACCAGAATTCTGAAGAAAATTAGCTACACTACTACAGTTTTGCACATGGGTTAGTGTGCGCAGTCAGAGTCATTTCTCTGTATTCTTTGATATTACCCCTCCTCATGTGTTCCGTTAAGTCTCTCTTTCTATTTGTATTACATTTCAGTGGTGTCATAATACATTACTTTAAAGTTATTTATAGTAGAAAAATAGGGTATTAGATCTCTCATAGTAAAGCATCCCATATAATATTACCAAACATTATGTTAGAGATATATCATATCACCAATTTCACAACAATGGTGGCACATCATCGTTCCATCAGGGTTACTGGCAATATTCAACCCACCTACAGTCAATCAGCTAAGTTGGACAGAGACACCATTCGAGACTTAAGCGACTGGGAGAAAGACAGTATGATTGGAAGTAACAACTATACTATATAGTACATTATTAGTATATAGATTATTAATTATATATTATTATTATAATATATTAAAGTATTTGAGAATTAAAGCTTTATAACTTCAAATCAGTATTGACACTAACGGAAGGCAGAAAACTGAGCACAATCGTGCTTAGAGATACAATCAAGTTACACTGTGGTATATCAGAGTATTATCAATATACTGTGAAACCTATACAGGAGTAAAGCAGTGTTGCCTACTATCCCCACTGGTATTTATATTATATCTAAACGATATGCATGATTATGTTGGAGGGGGTGTCCACGTTTGCAATACAAATGTAAGGCTACTGATGTATGCAGAAGACATAGTGTTGTTAGCTGATAAGCCAGAAACCTGAGAGCATATGATATACGAACTAGAAATCTACTGCCGAGAATGGAATATGGAGGTTAATCTCAGCAAATCTGAAATTATGGTGTCCCGCAAGGGTGGCAGGCTACCGGCCAAAGAAAACTGGACCTTCAATAGAGAGCCAGTAAGAATTACTCAACAATACTGCTATTTAGGTGTAACGCTAACACTCAGAATGACATTTCGTGCAATGATATGTTTCCAATTCACAAATACGGCAGCAAAAAATAGCACAAATGCAACGTGGCAGAATCTATTAAGTAAAAACAAAGTATCGCTCACAGCTAAATGGAAAATATATCAAGCAGTATGTCGATCTACACAAGCATATGCAGGGCAGGATTTTTAAAAAGACTCCCAGACTTTACACCAAATCATGCCATAACACCGGAAACTGGTACGAAAGAAACCACGCTGTACACCCTTGAGCTACACTTGCAAAATATATATACAAAACGCTGTACTTATAAGATGAGGAGAGACTTCCAGACACGATGCCCAAAGCACTACTAAGGAAAAATCGGATGTGGGACAGAGAAGTAAGCAAACTAGGCTCTGAATTCAATTTCAGATTTGACGACAACATGAGAGAAGAAGAGTGGCCTGGGCAAGCAAAGCTATTACATCATAGTCTGAAGACACAGTTTAATGAATAAGCACACCGGAAAGGTAGTGCAAATAACTCAAGATTTTATAAATTTCTAAGACCCTCTGGAGGGAATATGTATTTTTTGCACAATTTGCCAACTACTGTATATAACAACATTAGTCAAAGCTTGCTGTGATGGGCTACAGTTAAACTCTAAAAACCTGGGAACCACAACTACCTCAACGTGCATTATGTTTAATGTGGGAGAAGATGAAAACTTGCTTCATGTTCTGGGAAGATCCCCAATACTAAAAGAATTAAGAGCAGTATATTTAAGAAAGAAATCGATAAATGCAGAGGTAGGTAGGTAGGTAGGTAGGAGTGGCCGCCTAGTTTGCCAAAGGCACACTTGAGCACACATAATGACCTATTGTGATACCACGGTATGGCGCCGTTCAAGCACTGACTAAAAGGTTCCCTTACTTGGGATGGTGATAGTCAGAGCAAGGAGAACGCTAGGAAAGGCACGACTCCCCCATCATGTTGCAGGAAACCATCCTGATACTTTGATGATCCTTGCTATGTCCCTAATATTAATGTCAGGCTTGTAAGAAATGGGGCACCAAAGGTGCGAATTCTTCTTCTGCTCAAGTATGGGCAGTGGCATAAGAGGTGGAATACCGTCTCGTCCTCCTCCTTGGAGCTATAAATGCGGAAGAAGTCATTGATATTTTAAACGGAGATAGCCCTATAAGCTGATAATATATTAAGTTCATTACAATATCAAATAGATATTCTTGCAGATTTCGTTTAAAGAACTTTTAATATTTAACACAATCAACTATTGGGATACAGACACTGATCAATGACAGACGGCTTGAAGCCATCCCGATCTCAGACTCCCTATAATAAATAATTTTTGTCAACATTTCTTTGTAAATTTATAAATAAAGAGATTATTACTACTTACTATTATTACTACTGTGGTATATACGAAACGTATGGCGAAAATGAGATAAAGCTCATTGTCGGATCACTGAACTAACTGACATAATGAAAGAACATGTCTATGATTATTTGGCTTTTTTGACAGTGGTGAGTAAGTTTAATGAAAGTAGGACTATTTGAAAGATTGAAATCCATTTGAAATCCCGAAAAGAATAAAAAGTTCATTGTCACAAACTCAGGGCCCTGAAAGATAAGAACAACTGCGATAAAAAATCTATAAAAGAATAGATGAAAATTGTCAAAATAAAAAGGCATCGGAACCATCATTGACCAAATTAATGGGAAAATGTTAAAAAAATTGGCAGCAATTGCCGTCAAAAATCTACTGCACATAATGAATGATAAGTTACGCATCAACTACTTTCCAAGTGATTGGAAGCTATCACGTATAATGATGGCGCTTAATCTAGATGGTACCAAACCTAGAAAAGACACATCCCTTAAATTCTTTGATAAAGACTTTCTCAAACATTTTGGAAAGCAGAGGTAACAGTCTTTTAGGACTATAAGAGCTTTTATACCTAAACGCCTATCTTTTCTGCTTTCCAAGATGTGTGAGAATCTGTTGATCAAACAAATTCAGTTTGAATTGAACTCAAAGGATGTAATAACCGCTCATCAATTTGGCTTCAGAGGGAAGCACAACACAGCACAGCAGAGTAAGTGCTCAGAATTCCTGCCGAAATTCGGAAAGCATTTGAAAAAATAGTATTGCTCTGCAATATTCTTAGATGCTGATGCAGATTTTGACAAATATGGCATGACGGCCTCTTTGACAGAGGTAAAAACACATATTGTCACACATAAGCATACAACATGAAGTACTAAAAAACTATATATATAATAAAAAATTCAATGCTAAGTGCAATACTTCAGATGCCATCTGTCGATTCTGTGGAGAAAGTGATGAAACCTCACTGCACCTGATCGCGGACTGCGGACCATTGGCACACAAAAGACCCTGTGTTTTGGAGAATATATTTTAGATATGAGCAAGATCCCTCAACCTAATTCCAAAAAAATATATGTGAACTCCTGGCGGAAATTAGTGTGACAAAAGATCTATAGATGAGACTATCCTCATATTTCAAATAAATAGGGGCAACACAATAGATCTTTCAGGTCGCGGTGTATAACACCCTTAAATAAATCTATCTAAAAACTAACTCTGTAAAATCTATCTAACTTACCAATACCATCAGCGCTGGTGTACCGTAGCGTAGTGTTCTCAGTTCAATTCTATACTTGATCTACACCTCAGACCGCCAATGGATGTCTGATTACTCATATGAACATTTACACACAGCAATTTTAAGTGCTCACCCGGACCCAAAGCCTGCATCTGATAATCTACAAAATCATCTCAGAAGAGTGGAGAACTGGTTGGCAAAACGGAGAATAAAAGTGAATGAAACCAAGAGTATCCACTTACCAATTACATTAAGAGAATACACCTGCTCCCTGTTATTCTAAACACCAACTCCCATCCTAGAAAACAAGAAGTAAACTATCCTGGTATTGACGTAGATAGAAGATTTACATGAAAAACATAGAAGCAAAAATAACTGAAGTCGTTTGAAAAGCAATGAAATTGCATTGGCGTTAGACAGAAATATATGAAAGTCACCCTAGAAACTAATTGTTTGCTCTACAAAGCAATCTTTAAGCAGATCTGTGCGTATGAGGTCCAGTTAACCGGCACTCCATCACCATCGAATATACATAAGCTACAAAGAGATCAATCGAAGCTGTTAGGAAGAATTACGGTGTCGCCATGGTTTATTAGGAACTGCAACATTCATAAAACCTGGCAGTGCCATCAGTGGTGGAAGAAATTCACAAACACTGCGAGAAATATGCTACAAGTTGAAACCCCACCCAAATAGCTTACAAGGACATAATAGATATTAAGATCAAATATATAAAATGGTTCAATTCCTGCAAAAACAAAAACGCTAACGCAAGCATTGGCAGGACTTGTATCTTATTTTAGTGTTGAGATTTAAATAATTATTGTTATAGAAAGATTCAATATATAAAGTTCAAGATATTTAAGTCCTTTAATTTAATAACTTTTACATTGTTTTACCACTATTTGATTTGATTTACTGCTAAGTATTTACAGATTCCTAACTGAAAGTCATTTCTATATATGTTATATTATAGTTGCGAGATTTCCATATGAATTTATGCATTAGCTTCGTATCATTGAGTCAAATAAACAAAAGCCCAATGATAGCAATGAATACATGCCAGACGATGTTATTAAAGGTGCTATTAGGAATACCTCCTCAATGCTTAGCCATCAAAAGGGAGACTTGCTCTTAGGTTCTTAGACTCACTTACTCCTTTTAACCCAAGAGTGGAAATCTAAGCGATCACATGAACATACGCCACTTAATAATCTCTCAATCCTCAAAGTCCCTGACAAATTCCTTCATGGTGGAATTCTCTAATGAAAACAAAGTATGTATCACAGACAGAGAATGTTGGAGAATACATACGAGTAATATCATAATATCATCACCTGAACCAAGCTCTCAAGTATGGTACAGGGATAGATCCAAACTGGAAGACGGAAGTGTAGGAGTTGGCATGTACGGCCCTAGATTTCAAAAACCCATCGCGATGGGAAGACTAGCAAAGTTTTCCAGGCACAAACTTATACCATCAAGGCACGCACAAAGGAATGCTTACGCAGGAAAATCTCGGCTGCACTTATATACTTACTATCGGACAGTGGCGGTCTGAAAAGCGTTACAAGACTTCCGGGTCACATCAAGACCAGAGAAGGATTAGCGATAGCTTTCAAATGAACTCGGGCTTCATAATAAAATACAATTGGCTTCGAGGACCCTTAGGCAACTAACTAGCCAGCCGAATGCCAAAAATAGGAGCATTGAGCCCTCTAAAAGGCGCTGAACCATTTTGAGTAATACCAAAAGAACACATCCAAGAATTTGTGAAATGAGTAGATCGGAAATTTGCAGGGCAATGGACGAATAATGCAAGACACCGTGATATCAAAAGATGTATGGTCCCAGACATAGGAGTATATAAAAAGCTCCTCAAGGTAAACAGGAAGGAGCTGCGAATCCTCACCGGGTATTTGACGGGTCACTCCACACTCAGATATCATCTCAAAAATTTGAGAATTTCCTCCACGGATATCTGTAGACTATGCAACCAGGAACAGGAAACATCTATGCACGTGAGTACCCTGCAGTCTGCAGAAAGCATTTCCTTGAATTGGGTCTATTTATAGCACCCGAATATATCCATTTCGGTTCCTTCCTGGGTGTTTCCAAAGCATGCCAGTTCTAACTAACCATAAACTCCCAAATACTAAAACACAAAATACAATGTCAACACTTATGACTCCTACTTGATTATGGTTTGTTTGCCATGACTGCCCTGAACTATATATCAGAGAGCCATTCAAACTTCCTGATTATTGCAGTGTCTTTCAGGCGGAAATGTTTGCTGCTAGGAAAGCCACTGAGCTCTCCTCCATACCAGAAACTAGCAAATCCACAATAAATTTCTGAATAGATACCCAGGCTGCGATTAAAGCTAAAACTTCATGCTGCGGATCATCCAGAAATGTTGTTCAATGTGAGGCAGGCATCAATGGATGGCCTTGCCACCTTCCGGCGGCTATGAATCTACTGGGTGCCAGGGCACATCATAGACCGAGAGAACGGACGGTATTGCTGAAAGCGGTATCCAACTACCGAGCAGGTAAGCAAGGTATTGATGCATCTACTGATGATTGTTGAAGATTGCATAATGAGGAAAGCGGAACCAAGTTGGATTATCTCCACATGCCAAATTGCAAGCCTCATGTACATATCGTACGGTAATCATCATACCAAATCCATACTGACACTGCCGCAAAAGGATTGTAGCATGATTGCAGGCATACTGACAGTTCACTGTCTGACGGCGGTACACGCTTGGTTGGGACTTACAAATAACAAATATTGTAGGAAATGTTTGAGCATATCTCGCTCCTAGCTTTCCCTATTACTATAATGAAAATCTGTACAAAAATATACCTGTTTAGTATTCCTCCCCGAAACCGTTCTTAAACTTCCTTTCGCTAAAATTGCATAACATTTCTTTTTGATGCACCGTTTTAAATTTTCTTTTCTGCTTAAATGAATCAAGATCCACACCTCTTAGAAAATAATTTTATATAATTTCTGCGAACATAAAACTTCAGTTGTTTCAACTCCTGCGAACCACTCCTCTACGAGTATACACAGTCCACATGCCGCACTCGTATGTCCTCACTTGCTCGCTGTTGAATTGAGTATGTGTATCGTTTCAGTTGCTGTGTGTCGAGTGCTTGTATTGCTCCATCCTTAATTTGGCAACGTTTGCTGAAGCTCACTTCATGCTCCAAGTGCAGAGTGTTTAGAGTGGTTCGTTAATTGTTCCCCGTTTGCCTTCCTTTGACTTAAGCCGTGTCTGGTTTGGTCCTTTGCTGGTTGTTTTTTATTAATCGAGAGTAGCAACTTGATATGAGTATTTTTTGTTAAAATTTCAACAACGTGAAATAACTGCTTCCAATTAACGTAGAGGAGAAAATTGCATGCTGCAGAAGTGCAGTTCCACATTACTCCAGAGATGTACTCGTACGAGTAGTTTTTATGTTGCCACAGAAGCTGCACGAAATCATTTCTTAAATGCACAACCCAATTAGTGTTTAAGTTAAATGCCTCCTGCCGTCCTTTGCTATGTGCAATATTAATTAAACGATTATTTCTTGGACAATAAATGAGAACTCTTACTGAGGAAGAGATGCATGGAATCTTCAAGATGACTTGTTTCCACTTGAGTGTGAGGAAGAGATGCATGGAGTTCTTAAAGATGACTTGTTTCCACTTGAGTGTGAGGAAGAGATGCATGGAGTTCTTAAAGATGACTTGCTTCCATTTGTGTGTGAGTACAAACAGCCTCTTGGATTTCCAGTTAAATTGTAACATGTTAGTAAAGTATTTTAAAGGATTCTCTACATCCCAGTTATGAATCCTTTGCTGGATCTCAGGATTTTTTTCCTTGATTCCGATTGTTGAATGTCACTGAAAACACCGCAACACTTTTATGCTTAGCTACAATAGTTGTATGCTGCATCAGATATCCTTTAAATATTCCATTCTAGTATAGTTTAGATTAAAAGTGTTGGAATGCGGTGTTTTCGCTGAGATTCAATGAACCAAAAAATATCAGGAAGGTAAATTACAATGAAAAATCCTTCCCCCATCAACAAATATATATATAATTCCCAAAATTTAAACATTATTGAAGAGAGTGCCAATTCGATATTACCTACTGGAGTTACTTCCAGAATAGCAATATGAAACATAGAAATTTAATTTACGAATCCTTCCATATTAAAAATACTTCAGAATTGTATGGACACAAATTAGTGGTCCAGAAATGTACTGCTTAGCTCTCATTTCGTTGTAGGTCTAGACCCGAAATCATATTACACCACCCAATAGACAACAACAGCTCTAACCCTAAACTGTGAACTGTTTAGGAGCATAGATGAATTCACTATTGCGGTGACAAACAACGTATGGACTAATCGTGACGACTGTGAAGTCTCACGGGCCTTATGGCCTAGGTTAGACATGAAGAGAACGAAGGTTCTCTTAGGCCTCAACAACCTGCAGTAAGAGTGCTTACGGGGGTCATTACCGGGCATTGTGCTATCGGACCAATGCTTCAACGTTCTCGTATTCCGTCGAGCGGGCTATGTAGGAGTTGCCATGATGAAGAAGAGATACAATCGATTCATCAGTTTTTATGTCAATGTCCAAGACTACAGTAGAAACGACTTCAATGTTTGGGGTCGCGCTTCTTCACAAGCTTGACAGAGTTAACGAAGATGGACTTATTTGATCTCCTCAATTTCATCTGGAAAACCAAATGGTTTAATAGGGATGGTACTTCCAAT
The DNA here is from genome assembly GCA_920105625.2 of Clusia tigrina. NCBI lineage: Eukaryota > Metazoa > Arthropoda > Insecta > Diptera > Clusiidae > Clusia > Clusia tigrina. Next base: position 20,129,466 of record OV050030.1, read on the forward strand.
GTATACGGAAATCCAGGGTAAGGACGAGTATGCCTCCTCTTGGCATTTTTGAAGGCAGTCACAATGGACATAGATATCTCCGGTGAAAGTACGGATACCGTATCCGCACACACCTTCACAACCTAACCTAACCCTAAACTTCAAATCACAAATGGACATAAAATACTCGCAGAAACTGGGAAATTTTTCCTATTCACGCTTCAGGAATCAAAAGAGGTTTCTGGATATTGATACTCGTATTAGAAATTTGTTGATTAAATTACTCGGTACCCAAGGATTCAATTTTCAAATATCATTAAGGTTGCTTAAACATCAAATTGGTATTATGAAATTACTCCCCATTTGTGGATCCATGTTCTTTTCCAGCTGTCTGTGTATTGTTTCGAAATATTGGCTCAACTTGTAATAAAAAGTAATTCTCATCTTTGAAATTTTCTTCTGTGGTTTATCAGAAGTTTTGTTCCTTCATCTGACTCTCTTTAACTAGTTTCTTTGGAAGGTGCAGAACACCTCCACATTTTATTTACGACTATATTTTACGTTCTTTAGCATTTCTTAAGGGGTTCTCTTACAACATCTCACTTGCATTCATTTGAATGTAAACATAGAAACTTTAAACATTTTGTACATTATTTTCCTCATATTCCTTAACAAATTCCTTAACAAGAAATTTCGCTTTAAACCACATAATTACTTAATTTATCACCAAGTTCAGAAATTGTGTTCACAAGTTGAATGTGTTCACACTTTCAAGCCACCATGTTTTGTGCTTCCAACTCACAAAAACATTTCCATTCCTTACTCCAGTGTGCGTGCATGCATTTGCTTCTTGCTGTAATAAATAGTCTGGATTTTGTGGTTTCCAAAAGTCATCGCCATCGTTTAAGCAGAGGACGAGAATGGAAATAAGGGATAAAAACAAAACATTCCAAGTGTATGAGAAATATGGCCATGCTACATGACGAGGCAGAGATAACGTTCAAGTAAAGAAATATATAAATAATATATGTGTACAGACTTAGACTCCCTGATAACGACTTCTGTAGAAGCTGTGAAAATGAGGAGGAAGGAGAAAATGGGCACCAGCTGATATGTAAATGCCCAGCGCTTGTAAGGAGGCGATTCCACTACATGAGAAAGTTCTTCTTCGCCACTTCGAAGCTTATTAAGTACTTCAGAGCTGGAAGGAACATCAATAAGAAGTATACTTACATTTGCCAGAACCAATAAAGGTTTTGCTGACGCGGGAAGTTGAGAAGGACAGAGCTGCTAGTGGTAGCACAATAGGCCTAAGGCCTAAGTGATGTCTCTAAGGACAGTACATCAATCAACCAACCAGCCAACCAAAGAAATATATGTTTAATTCCATGAACCATATTTGTTAAGATTTCAAGAAACAACTATTGTTGTGTAGAGTAAAAACAGGATCTTGACTGGGTTGACTGCTGAAAGTAAAGACAATCGTATGGACATTGCCTCTCAAGGGTGTGAGGATGAAAAAAAATATATAGCCACATTCTTCATATTGTTACGAAATCAACACGCCATCTGATTGGTTGCATAGTTTTAGGGTATGCGTCATTGTCAACCCCTAAAACACACACAAAAGAAGGCATGCGAAACTGCGTTCAAACGCTAGTGTAAGTTCTTGTACACAGGAAGTATACTCGTATAAGCGACCACACAATTGACATTGAGATCAGTGAACAAGTGAAAGTGGCAAAGTGAACATCGTAGTAGCAACATCAGTGGAACAGTGAGCGTAGCACGGAGTGATCATCGTAGTAGCAGATCAGTTAACCAGTGACAGTGGCAAAGTGAACATCATTGGCAAGCAGTGTAAAGGATCATGGTCGAATCCTGAGAGTGGCAGCAAGCATAGTGAACATCGTGAGCAACGGGCAGTTGAGCAGTGATCGTTGCAGAGAGGACATCGTGGTAGCAACGGCCAGTTGAAGCGGATGTAAATAAATAATTGTAGTGCAAAGTAAACTTTAAGCCAAAACGATGTGGGTGAATAGTAATGAAGCAAATTGTTCTAATTTTAACCGCCAGATTTTTTAATTGTTACACAATCCAGCGTTATGAATCCAAGGGTATTGTCTGGAGGGCAATTACGTAACAATATATATCCTTCCCCCACACCAAACTCAAGGCACGCTAAACTAAACGGACGGGCAAACTCTCGACCATTACACGAGATGTACAAAGATATCGGGATCGCAGAATATTTCAAGAATTGATGGCAAATTGAACGAGTGGATTAGCTCGAGAAATGAAAAGAAAGTGCTGATGCTATTGCAAAAAGTGGAATCTTACTACCAAACGAGCAATTAAGTAACGTACGGAACGTAAGCCTCTAAGAATGATCAAGAGCCGTATTGAAGATGATATGATGAGAAAGGTGAAAGAACGGTGGAGTATTGCCACATGTAAGATCGCAAAGCTAATGTGCAAACCGTACGGCACTCAGACCAAGTCGATACCGACACTTTCGAGAAAGGATTCCAGAAGGTTAGTAGTAGTACTCACAGGTCACTGCATAATGGCGGTACACGCTAAAAGGTTGGGACTCACAAAAAAAAGTGAACAATGTCACAAGAGAAACTCTGGAGCTTCTACAATGTCTATGCCCCGTAATATCTAAAACGCGCTTATCACATCTAGGAGCTCCTGGTTTGAAGGGTTAGAAGAGGTCGCACAACTAGGGATAGTTACTCTCTTAAGATTTTCTAAGAGCGTCTCTCTGTTCCACGAATCATACTATAGCTCTTAAATGGATATCCATCTGGCACCGCAACTGACCTTGCAGGTCTATGTGTGGTCTTCACGCCCGGCCAGTCTAACCTAACCTAACCTAGCTCGGGAAAGATAACAATAACAATATGAAAATATGAATGGGACAAGAGACGACGACAGAACAATCACTACAACCAAAACTTTCATAGCATAAAGAACAACAACAATGTGACGAATTATGATTCACGAACTCCCGAGGTCAAATTGTAGCAACAACAATGCAGTGACAGATTTGCAATCAAGGAACCCCAAGGACAAATTGTTGCAAGGGCAACAAACAGAGTTTTTTTAGCGATGTTGAAAATTGCCTAAGATCGAGGTGGTTACAATAAAAATACCTTTTGCCTTAGTCACAAACAATCGAGTGTAAAAAGAATGGTCAATGGTACTCTCACAACAAGCGGGCAGCATTGCCTAAGAAAGCGGCTGTAATTGAACGACTCCTTTCTGCAAAACATCATCCGATACGGACATGAGAAACTCAGAAGAAATCTCTCTTATCTTGATGCAAATGATCCGAGACGGACGTGACAAACTCGGAGGATACTCCCGCTACTTATCATTAGACGCTTTCGGTCCTCCATATACAATGTGCCAGTCATAGGGCACCAAGAACTTAGACAATCCAAGCTCATGATTGGGGACTGTAACTCAAAACGTGCAGCTCTATGGCTACAGTTAAGCAAACACAATTTAAAAAACTTTGACAGGTCACCTAACGGGCCACTGTCATTTAAGAAGCCACCTCATGAAACTGGGACTCTCATCAGTAAGCACGTGTAGGTTCTGCATGGAGGCAGAGCCACTTCTTATGAGCTGCGACGCCATAACTCGCAGTGGGAAGAAACATCTGGGGCATTACTGGCCCGAAGGTAGAGACATTACAGCAATGACCCCCACCTCGATGTTAAGTTTGCTTAGAACTGTGGGACTAATAGAAGACGCTTCATAGGTATATGCAGGAGGAGTACAATAGATATCATTGGTCGACGTACATTTTCCCACATTGTTTCATTCATTCATTCATTCATAGGGCACCAAAGCACCTTCGTTGAATACGGAGCTTGGGTTTTTGAATCCACGACTTTTGTAAAACTACGCATAAGAGCTATGCACGTCTAAGTGAAAAGAGGGAAAGCTTCTTCTCTTAGTTTTAGAAAATAAGCCTTCGTTATACTGAAGAGTACATATTAATATTTCTGTATACTACCCCTGACAATCTGGCGAGCTTACCTCAGCGAAAATAGTGGGTACGTTGGTAAGGATAATCGAGGAATATTATACTCGTAAGGAGTACAAGGTCTTCTGTCATTGCTGGAGTCAGAACACTCATTTATTGTAGTTGTCCTTCCGAGAGTTAAGACTTAAACCCAGTCTCAACATCTCCTCCTCAGTTTGGAATATAAATTCATTGGAACATAGTCACATTTCGATCGGCCGTGAGCATATTTCAGTACATAAATTCAGCTTTGTATGATAAGGGATTTGAGAACTTCTCATTTCTATTAGCCAAGGTAGGACATATGGATATCCTGAGGCTACCGTTTAACTACCTTACGATATTGTTACTTTGCTGTATCCTTCCATTTTCTTACTTTAATTTATAAATTTTTTATCCGACCAAAATAGTTCTATAAAATAAACGGATAATTTTTGGAAATATTTTTTCGTTGAATAGTACATTTTTTGATTCGTCCTTATCAGGCAGAGCGAAGACCCTCATATAGATGAAATTTTTTTTCGAAAATTTTCGTTGTCAAAATAGTTATTAATTTTTTTTTATATGTTGCTTTATAATTTTGGTTTTGTAAATTTATATGTGTTTCATAATAGCGACGAAAAAAATTTTATGAATTTTAGGGATACTCGAAAATGACCGATGTTAATGATAGAAAATTTTATGGTTCCAACAGGCGTGGTTGTCCCCCTGAGGACAGCGAATTTCGGGTAAGATTGTAGCCATTCGTATGAGTCTCCAACTTCATATAATCGTCTCCACATTCCAGTTTATACCAGCCATAGACTCATCCTATACACACCACTGGAAAAAAAGTGCCCCCAAGAAGAAAACGCTACAACGCTCTGTGAGTGAAGAAGAAATCAGCGAAACCCCTAAAATTGCCGATGAGAAGATACATGTTGAGGAAATCGACCGAAGTGACTGTTCTGAGAAAGATATATTTTATACGTGTCCTTCGGACGGGGACGCTAAGTGCATTGCTAATAAATATGACTTACTTTATCAGATGACTCAGCAGGAACTCAATCTTACTCAAGCACTAATAAAGCAAGAGAAGAGCAGATTGAGGATGCGGGAATGGGGTGAAAAAGCTGCACAAGATCTCAAGGAACAGGAAGCCGAAAGGTTGAAGCTGTTATGTTTAGAAGAAGAACCACACTCACCTCCAGTAGAAGAAGATAAAGAGGAGGAAAAATTGGCTATTGAAGAAGTGGAAGAAGAAACAGAAGAAAAACTCCAAAATACAGAACAAAAAGAGGATTTAACTGAAAATACAGAAAAACAAAAAGAAATGGAAAAGCAAAAAGAGACTACAGAAATAAGAAGCGAAAGAGAAAAAGGAGGACATGAAGGTGGTGACATGGGTGACTACGTAGGTACAACAATGGAAGAGTACGCGGCGAGAAAGATTAGTTACGAAGAAAAAAGAGCACTCAAGCTGCAACAGTATTTGCTCTGTGAATCTATGAAACCCACATCAATTCTCGAGTGTCTTGAGGAAATTGTACAGCTAGACAACTTACAAGTGAAAGGTCAACTTGACGTTATGGATAGTCAGGAAATTTTGCAGCTTGAAACATCGAAGCAACCAGAAAACCAAATCGAACAAGTAGAGCAAGTCTCGGACAACGAATATGATGAGGAAATACAACAGCAAGAAGGGTTCATACAACTCGAAGATGACGATCAAAGCTCTACTCAGGACCATTCTCAGCCAGAAGAGTACGAGGAACAAGAAAGACTTTTCGTAGAAAGAGAGCAATTGCCTGGCCGCACATATCGTCAGCAGGTCGAGTATGAAGAAAAAGAAAACTCATATGAACATAGAGGAAAATTATTTATCAAGCAATTCTGTTCACCATTATCTCAATGTGCAGAGATTGAGGTATCACAAGCCGACAAATCATCTGCTAAAGCCCGATTGCCTGTCAACTCTGACGATACAGACTATGCCGTGGAGATGCTGGAGCGCCCCTATTACACAAAACTATGTCAAAAGAGGCCCAATCTGGAAGACTTAACAGCCAGTTCCAGTGAAAATGGCGGATTTCCACAATTTATTCAGACTGAGGTGGGTTGATTCTTTACTTGTTCTTCTGGTATATATAATAAAGTCAATCTTGAATAGGGTTTCCAACGAAAGTATCCCTTATTACCCTTTTCTATCTTCCACCAATTTTAAGTATATTGAATGAAAAACAATGTCAATGGTATATGAGAATATTTGTGACTGATATTTCTGAATGATGTTTATGAATGATATTTTGAGAATGTTTTCTAAACTATTATTGTGAATGATATTTTGTGAGTGACATTTTGAGAGTAATATTTTGTAAATAATATTTTGAGAATGAAGTGTTGCGAATGATGTATTCGGAATGATATTTCTGAATGATATTTTGAGAGTAATATTTGCCGAATGAGATTTTCTGAATGATAGTATGTTTGAATGATATTTGATGAATGATAATTTGTGAGTAATATTTCGTGAGTAATACTTTGTGAATAGTTTGTGAATAATAGTTTATGAATGATGTTTGGTGAATTATATTTTGTGAATGATATTTGTGATTGATAGTTTTACATTATCCTGAAGAAGTTACTTCAATAATAGAATATCATGACTCTTAGATCAGATTACAAATATGTGACCTAAGAATTGAATGAACACAACAACAAAAGTACTCCTATATAAAATATTATTACAATTTCTCTTTCTAATCTCTTCCTTCTTTCTAATCTCTTCCTTATTTTTCTCTGTTGTTCTTTCTTTGCTCTCTTTTTGTGCCAATCGTTAGAGTCAAATGCACCTTGGAGATTTCAGCCGCCTAATGAACAACAGTCCTATGCGTTACACAGAATTAACGGAAGATTACCACGAAAGCAAATACACCGAAGTTCCACACGTAACTATACTCAATCTGAGTTAATGATCCATTCTTCATCTGACTATAACCAAACACCTATTAGCACATATCGGTCCATATCAAGCATCGGCAACCCCCAGATCAACCGATTAGCAAGAACAAAAAAGCTGTCGATGATAAAAAACGGGACAAAAAGCTGAAGAAGAAGATCACCAAATCGAAATCCATTGCCGCACCCAATGTAAAGCATGAAATTGATCAAGGCTTCAAAGACGCCACACAGAGACGCATTCTAGTACACACACTTCCCGATAACACGAACAAAAGAGTCGCTACTCGAGGCCACAAACAAATCAATCGGTCGTCCACAATGCACATGAAGAATGTGTTTTTCTCCAAGTCTGTTGAGAGACTGAAGGCAAGGAAGAATGCTCTATTTTCAAGAATGATTGCCAACGAGGAACGTATCATTGAGGTGTTGGATAAGCTCAGGTAATTTTGGTGATCCCGAAATGATTGTAAAACTAATACTATTAAGTCCACCTCCATAGATTGAATCTTCTGGAGGTACACGAACCTTATAGTCAACGTGAAAAGGCAAGACGAAAGAAGAATGCTTTTGAGTTTTCGGTGCGTTTCTCAAGGAATTTCCTATACCCCTTAAGGGCTATGGTAAGCGGAACTTTAATACTAGACCTGCAATGAATATAATTGATATAATATCACTCATTATTAGATCAACGAACTGAGCATAACTCCGGTTCACCAACTGAATAGTGCCGCTTCCAACAACGCCTGTAACCGTGTGTCGCTCATTTTTTCTCTGATACTGCAGTCGTTGCAGGCCTTCCAAAAGCAAATTCGTTTCTTTCTGCTCGACCAAGTACCTCAGAAGTTGACCACCTTAATCGATTTGATCCATAAAGCGATCAGAATCTGCCTCCAGAAAGGCACCTTCGATCGGAATGACATCATCGTTGATTGTCTGCTGGAGCGGTGTGGAAAATTTCGAGAATTTCTGGAGGAAATGGAGCACCGCCGACAGTTGAAACAGTACGCAAATTATGAAAAAATGAACAAGGTAAAAGAAAATTAGTTGGATTAATAGAACGGTCACTGGATTGTGGAGTTTTATTAATGATCTTTTCATAGCATTTTATTTCTTCTTGCTTATACTCCCTCTAAAATTTACTCACGAATCATCCAGTTGAATTGTTGCAATAACTCACTTGAACGAAATGAGCGATATCATGTAAGAAGATAAGACAGATGTGTTCTTAGGCGAGGTACAAAAAAGTTCTCATCGCACTGTTCCAATCGTCTTCTAATTTAAATAAAAAAAATATATTAAACATGGAGCTGAATATAATTGCAAAGTTCTTTGAAGGAAACATCCTTCCAAAATGAGCTTTAACGATTGATCTACTACACTGGAACAAACAGGTACCATCATCTTCATATCTCAATCAGTTTGTCGTAATCCAACTCATAATCCGAGTTGTTTCACTTGAATCGCTTCTCAGTTCTTTTCCATCACTACCTTCATAATTTTATCGCTCCGAAAACGAAATTTTCCTAATTAGAACTCCTAAACGAAACCCACCCACATTTTCTTGAGTCTAAGCCTTCACGGCCGTCTAACCCAACCTAACCTAGCTTTCATCTAACAATTCGGTCTACAATTTTCTCCTGCAGCACACAAAATACGATTTGAAGATGTACATGAACGATCTGAATATGTATGAAGCTAAATTGGTGCCCCAATACAAGCCGAAACGGCAGAAGCGTATTCATCGTAAATTGGTGAGTTATTCGTGTATCCCAGCTGCAGGGACTCTCTGGAAATTCACCATTCTACTATGAATTTCCACAGATAAAAGAACCACATGTTGTCAATTTGGTGGATTCGGACAATATGATGTTAGCGAAGCCGGCCGAGGATGATATTTCGACACAAATACAGGCCTTGCAGAATAGTTCGGTAAGTGTATTACGCAGCTTATCACGGATCTCAGCACATGTGTACATGACTAAATCTTTCTTTGTAGGGCGTTTTTAATAGCTTGCCAATTGGCACAATTCAAAGTACCAAAGAAGCTCTGCTGGGCAAAGCCATAATACAGGCTTTTCAAAGCGACAATAGACAACAAGTGGGCGATTTATTGATACCCCTGATAAATTCTCTTAACTTCGATGTTACACCACCAACATCACAAGTTTGTCCTTTTATTTCTATATCTGGCAGTACTGAAATAATTGATGTGTGTCCGTATTTAAATTGCAGAACTCATCTTTGTACCAAATAAGAACGCCAGAAGTGGTGGAACCGGAAAGAAAACACACCACTAAAAAGAGGGTACGAAAAATCAAGAAGCGGGTTGTTCGTATTTGGAGGGGATAATCAATAGAGATAGGAAAAGGATATGATCAGTGCGACTGAAAAGGAATGAGTGTGGAATCTCCAAGCATATACTCCGAGGTGTCTTTTGCGAGGACCTGAAAATGTTTGCCAAAAAAATTATAATGAATACTTCAAAATTATGTCACATAAAATGGGCCGTGCTAGTTATTGCGTATGCACCAAAAGTGCAGCAAAATATCTTCAAATTGTGTAGTTAAATATTTATAATGTCTCTAAATTAGATATACGAAAACTGTTGATCTGCAAAGAACTCAAATTATAAATCATTAGAAGATGAGAACAGATTAATTGCAAGCATTTTTCTTCATTTTGTGGATTGGTGGAGGGGGACTGGCACAGAAAGGAAAACCTATCAAATGTCATCCTTGAAGAAACTTCAAAGTTATGTTTCCGTTCAGGTTGGTCTGGGCATCTCGTAAATGGGATACTGCATTGTTAGGGGCAATTATGCAAGCAATATTCCCATATTAGTATATAGAGCTCTCCGGCTTCCGGTTTCGGCCAGTGTTCCATGTGGATATTTTTGATATATTAAAACCTATGATGTCGTAAGAGCTATTGCTGGATAATACAGATCTGATTCATAAGAATTCACGGATGTGAGCACGTAGAAGTACCTGTGCAGCTATCGCCAGGTTTTGGGTTCAGTGGGAGGATGACCCTGCAAGTATGCATAATATTCCCGACCGAGAGACGTTACTAGAAAATCCCCGAAGAAAGCTTTTAAGCCCCATCCTTCCGATCCTACCCCCACCCTGCTATTCATGAGGATCTGGTACAGGACAATTATGCTTCTATTGATGTTCCAGTATAATGGAATGAGTCTTGAGTCTTAGTGTACTTCACTTTAACCAAAGTCCTCAATTGGTAAACTATTGTGGCCTCTCCATCTGCTTATTGTCTAAAGGATCTTTAGATTTTATTCGTATGAAATGATATGGTTTCCTTGTTCATTCAATTTTCCAAAACAACAAAAGTAATTTTCATTTACATTCTCGTGGGATGAGAGATTTTCCACAGAACACATAAAATTCTTCACCCTATTAAACGAAAGAGAATTACTGCATTCATTTTCCATCTAGTCTTGGACTGATTTTTCGAGTCTTGCTCCATCCAACTGATATCTTCTACCATAAGGGTGTTATTGTATATATATAATTATTTGCCAGCTTCCTGGGTAAGCATTCTAGATCCTCCCTTGGAGGTTATGGATGCTAACCCTGGCCCTGGGAATGGTTTCAAAACAGTTTCTTTCTTAATAATTATCCCTTCAAATCGAAGGCCTTGATTACTAATACCAATGATGAAGATGGTTCCATCATCTGATTGGTTCAAAACTAGTTGGCCAACAAGCAACAAATCCCAAGTCCAATTCTTCAAAAATATGTGAAGCCATGCTGAATTCGTAGAGATCATGTTCACTAAGAGGACGAGTCCAGGTTATCATAATCCAGCGACTTCGGACTAATACAAATGTATGCTCTTACATAGAAGCAAAAAAATGGGAAGATTCCAGTACAGTCTGTTCTACAAGAGAGGAACGACGATAACTTGGAAAGTATAATATATATTTATTGAAGTTCCAACATTGAAGTATTACTTTAAGCTCACTCAGTACACCATGAAATCGCCGTCAATATCGACAATCTTTTTGGCATTCTTTCAACTAGTTTTTCATCATACTCCGTATAAAAGGAACCCAATGTCCTTTTTATTGTGCTTCAAACTGTATAAAGGCCTTACTGCTTGCCTTTCATAGGTAAGTTTAGGTTAGCTTAACCAGGTAGCTTGCGAGTTACGCAAGTTTCACTCGGGCCCATTACGATGTTTTTAGGGGGAGACCACCTCCCTCAACTATCCCTCAAAAAAACCCTCACCCGTGATCCTAAACCAGCCAGAAACTTTTCTGAAGTTGAGAATATCAGTTTCTGCTCGGCTAGTTCTTGTAGTTCTTCAAAGAAGGCCGAGCTTCTCATAAGGGCCCACACATTTAAATATAAACTTCGCATCTGTAGATTGTGCGGGCCAATTCATGCTGATGACCCCCATTTGCTCCTTCCACTCCCGGCAGAGACGACTCCGACGCTTTGTGTCTTATGTTCTTGAAGAAACAAATCTTCATTAATGGCCCCAAACATCTTCTTGAGAGACTTCAGAAGGTGGCACTTGTACAATTTCACCATGTACTTTGCATTCAAATTTAGCGTGACGAGGAGCAAAGTACCAAGACCCTATTCTGATTGGCATTCCCAGACATTAACTTTTACAGGATATTTGATGGTGGGATTGGTTTTTGTGTCTAACCCCAGGCATGCTTCACCGGAGCTAGTGCCCAAAAAATCGATTCATCTATACGCACCACATTCGACGAATCGCGATTGCTGTTTTTACCCAGGTCCTTCGGTCTTTTATGTGGTCTACCGTAAGCAGTGATTTTGAGGTTTTGGAGTGCAATGCGACCTTTTCATTATATAAGCGTCTGATTCTGTTCAGACCAATGCTAATTCCGTTTTTCCGTAACTTTCCGCAGCTGCAGAGTGAGATGCTGCTTGAACAGCTTCAAAATCAATTTATCCTGCCTGCTGGACATTGGTCTCCACTTCCCGCGATCCGGAAGGTCATCTACATTTTTCACTTCATCGTACCGCTTTGCCTACTTCTTATCGAAGTAGTCCGACTTGTTAATGATTTCAGCTGTGGCAGCATTAGATATTTTCTGTCCTTTTTGAAGTGTGCATAAAAACATGTCCTCACTCAGCTTCGCGTTTACCGAACTCATTTCGTCAAATTCCTTATGGAAATACCCTTTTTCATGGTCGTAAATTGGTTTTCTATTTTCAATGCTTCTTTTAAGTCTTTCTCGATTTTCTTTCTTTCTCTTTTTGTTCTTATTTTCTTTCTTTGTATTTTTGTTCCTTTTTTCCATTCTCTTTTTGTTATTCTTTTCTCATGGTTGTAAATCGGTTTTCTCCTTTCAATACTTCTTTTTATTTCATTTCCGTTTTAATGCTTCTTTTCTTTCTTTCTCTTCTTGTTCTTATTTTCTTTCTTTTTCGTTTTGTTCATTTTTACCTTTCTCTTTTTGTTATTCTCTTTTCATGATCGTAAATCGGTTTTCTCTTTTCAATGCTTTTTTTCTGTCTTTCTCGATTTTCTTTCTGTCTCTTTTTGTTCTTATTTTCTTTCTTTTTCGTTTTGTTCATTTTTTCCTTTCTCTTTTTGTTATTCTTTTCTCATGGTCGTAAATCGGTTTTCTCTTTTCAATGCTTCTTTTTATTTCTTTCTCGTTTTAGTGCTTCTTTTCTTTGTTTCTCCTTTAGCTTTTCCTTTCTATCTCGTTTTTCATGGTGTTAAATTTTATTTTGCTTCTTTTCTCTTTCTTTCTCTTTTTTTTTTTCTTTTTGTTCTTATTTTGTTTCATTCTCTTTTTGTTGCTCTTTACTTTCTTTAGCTTTTTGTTGCTTGTTTCTTTCTTTCTCTTTTTTGTTGTTTTTTAAATTTTATTTTGTTGATTTTATTCTACTTTTATGTTTTAGGCCTTCAGATTTAAATGATGGAACATTTCTTTAAAGTACTTGTAGGCGACAATGCCACCAATACCGCCTCTGGAGAATTCAACCCGATAGCATCAATTTACGATGACTGAGTGGTTCTTCCACCACCTAGCCACAATGAGGTCTGAGTTGCTATTCAGCGTCTCAAAAAACAACAAAGCGGCTGGGGCCGATGGACTGCCTGCTGAATTGTTCAAAGCCGGCGGCAATGAGCTGATAGATTGCATGCATCAGCTCATCAGTAAAATATGGCAAGAAGAAAGAATGCCCGACGATTGGAATCTCAGTGTCCTCTGTCCTGTTGACCCGATGATATGCGCCAACTACCGGGGAATCAGTTTCATTGCCATATCATATAAGGGTCTGTCCAGCGTATTGTGTGATACACTAAATCCATATACCAACACACTGATTGGACCTTATCAGTGCCGGTTTAGATCTGTAAAGTCCACCATTGACCAGATCTTCACGCTGCGTCACATCCTGGAAAAAACCCACGGGGAAACAGATCGACACCCATCATCTCTTTGTCGACTATAAAGCTGCTTTCGTTTCTAGGGCCTGCATTCGTCCTACTAAGATACCGTGACTCATTCATATTGATTGAACTATAATTCTTCCGACCTACTCAAATGTAAGCCAAGGATGGAACTGTTTAAATTCACTCACAGAAAGTTCCCTTTATTTCTTCCCATTGCCATAACAATGCAGTGCACAATTTTGAGTAATAATTGGATTTTGCTTCCTTCTCCGATAGCAGCAGATTGAAAGGAAATTGAATTGAATTCTTCCCTTCTCAGCAATTTATTGGATTCTGCTGCACTGCACCCACGTGTAAATTAAATAACCACCACCAATTATTTGCGTTATTTTCACAGCTATGAAACTGCATCGCAGTGGATTCAGTGGCAGTGTGGCAACTAACAGGACAATGGACACGCTGTGGGATTGGCACTGCACCGAGTGCATCAATTTGCCGCAGAGCAGCCGCCAACATGTGCGGTCCGGTTCGTGTTCGCTGTGCAATTGTCCGGTTCCATTGCCACACTCCCTCATCTAACACCAGAGCAGCAGAACAATTAATGTCGCTGGATCCCGTTGCCCCTTCCGCACGGTTTTGTTTGTTTTTCCCGTTGACACCAGAGCGTCCGGTCTACTCTGCGAGTGCATTTTATTGTGTGAGCAATATAATAATTGCTGCGGGAGTTGGTCGGTACGAAGCCAGTTCAATATGGACTGCGGGATCGCCCTTCCTCCGGGGGAGTTTCATTTTGCATCTAGTTTAAACTTTTAATTAAGCATCCTTCTCAATTCTTTGACGCAATTAGTACGCCAGCTTTTAAGTTATATTAAGTAAACTGAGCACCAACTCTTCTAATAATTTCGAAGTCATTCAACTAATAAAAAAAACAGAAGCATGAAACTTTTATTTTTAATTTCATTCCACTCTTGTTTGGCTTTTGGAACCGTGGCTTGAAGTATCGTTGTACTTGCTGGAAGTAAGTTAGTGAACGTTGCTGCTGGTTGTGATTGAAAAGAGGAGGATGCAACGAAATTGCTTCCGGCGTATGACTTCATAAAATTGTTGAGTTATTGACCAAACTCCTTCTGCAAATTTGAAGGGAAGGAAAAAAAAATTTGCAGCTATTTGGGAGGAACCAACTGAAAAAACATGCTCACTGCCCTGCACACACAAAATTGCAAACCAGCAGGAGGAGGACCAGGATACTGACGAAAAATGACCATAAAAGAAAAACTAATAATATCATTTGCCTTATTTGCTGGTATATTCAGCTTATTTGATGCAAGTTGAAAGCAGTTCTGGTTAAAGTCAAGGAGTGGAGGAGCTATTCCTCAAGCATCCAAAGGTCACATCTACGACTAAAACATAAGTTCGTAACAAGCTGGCTGTAATAAATAGATAATAGTAAGTAGAATATATGGAATGCAACTTCATATCAAAATAGATCGCGTCTTCCAAGTGAATCTCAACACAATTGTTCTGAACTGGTCGGACAACGTCTTTGGTTCGAATCAAGTCCTTACTTACTTACTTCCAAACCGTTATCGAGTTACAGCCGACATGACGTTGTCAGGTGCCTCTGCACGCCTGCGCCTCCTCGAATCTGTTATACCAAGCATGGTAAGGGTTTCCTTGAACTGGTCATTCAATCGGAGGGTTGGTCTTCCTCTACGTCATCCTCCATCGGCTTCCGCTTCGACCACTTATCGCTGGAGCTTCTGCGTCCTTACCCAAAACATTGCTAAACCAGCTCAGACTTTGTATGGTGATGCTCTCTACTATTTCAATATCAGCTACACAGCTCGTACAGTTCGTCGCTCATCCGAATACCTCGAATAGTCCCCGCTGGAACGATCATGACCAAAGATTTTGCAAAGAAATTTTCTCTCGAACACGCGAAGCGCGGCTGCACCTCTCTGCTACAGGACCTATGCTTCTGCTATGTAGAGTACCTGTAGAATGAGCGACTTATTTAAAGCGACTAATTTATAGCGTGTAAATTTTATCGGTCGGAAGACAGCTCTGCTTAACAGTCTATAGTAATAACTATTACTACTGAGCTTATAGTAAGTAACACCTATTAACAAACTTGATTCTTTGTTAAATCTCCAGGCTAAATTCATTTTCGGTGTTAACGGCGGTGCCTAGGTATGTAAACTCCTTGACAGTTTTGCAAGTATAGTTGTCTGCTGTAACCTGGGTTCCTAAACGCCGCGTATCCCTACTTGTGGACAGCAAATACTTCATCTTACCCTCGTTCACCGTTGCGCGATGCGATCGTGAACAACAGCGAATCCGCTGCAACGAGGACGGATGTTTGACCAAGACTAACGACTGACGGTAGAGCAATGATGCTCTGACGGACTCTCGACGAAATACTTGACGTTGGTCTCCGGGAGGATCTATCCGTACGTTTGAGGGGATATTTGGTGGGTTACAGTCACACACTGACTCCGGCATTTGACGCTTTTACTCCTCCGTAAAAAAAACCCTCGTTCACCATCAAAGCCACCTTAGCTGCTTCTTTTTCAACAGTGGAGAAAGCAGCAGTAACATTTCGCTTACTATGTTCAAAGATGTCGATGTCATCAGCATATCCAAGGGTCTGGACACTTTTCTAGAAAATAGTGCCATTCGGATGTATACCGGCCATTCGCAACAATCTTTCCATGATGAAATCAAAGAGGGCGTACCACCGGGGGACGCCTTGTTTGAAATTTCGTGCGGTATTGAATGGTTCGCAGAGTTCCAATCTTACATTGCCAGAGCTGAATGTACTGTTCAATGTCATTCTGCAGAGTCGTATCAACTTCGCAGCACCGAATGACATATAAGCAATCCCTTATCGGACTTTTGAAAGCAGCTTTATGATCGACAAAGAGATGGTGAGTGTCGCTCTGCTTCTCGAGGGTTGGATCAAAAACATATTACGTAAGTCCAGATACTGAGCCTGACTCGGGCAGGTGTTCGCATTGTCACGGGACTTTTGACTGGGTACTGTAGAGTAATGAAACACCTATACAACATGAGCTTCATACAAAATGACCTCTATAGATTGTGAAACGAAGAGGAGGAAACAGCTAAACATCTTCATTGTCACTGTAATGGTCTCATATGGACCCGTCCTCGTTACTTAGGTAAATATTTCCTAGAACTGTCAGATATTGCGGGCAATTCCCCTTAGGAAATCTCTGAATTCATAATGAATACTAGACTTGGGGAGTATTTGTAAAAATAGAGCGTGTTACACTAGGTCTAATATGAGAATTGTCCTAAGATAAAGATAACATATTGTTACGTAATTGCCTTTCTGACAATTTATACCAAGCTGAATACTTGGATTCGTATCACTGGATTGTGTAATAAGCAAACGATTCCTTCTTCAGGTAGAATAATAGGCTTTATTAGTATTCGTCCAACTTACTATTGGCTTTAAAAGTTTGATCGCTTCTCACACTTCGTCTTCGATTCAGTCAGTTGTTGCACCACAATGTTTTCTTTACATCCGCTTCAACTGCCCGTTGCTAACACGATATCCGCCCATGCGACTATCACTGCTCAAGTGCCCTTTTCTAACACGATGTACACTCTGCATCGCTCATTTGTTAAATCTCGTTGCTAGCACGACGTTCGCACCACTACGATCACACTCAACTGCCCGTTGCTAATACGATGTTCGTTCTACGACGATCACTCTCAACTGCCTGTTACTATCACGATGTCCGTTCTGCGACGCTCACTTGTTAACTTTCGTTGCTAACACGATGCTCACTCTCCTTACTGCCACATAACTGATCTGCTACTACGATGTTCACTCGCGGCTACGGTCACTGTTTCACTGCTATTGCTACTACGATGCTCACTTGGTTACTTTCACTTGATCACTCATCCCGATGTCTCTTGCACACGAGAACCTCAACCAGCCTCCGAACAGAGTTTCACATGCCTTCTCCCGTGTAATTTTTATGGGCTGAAAACGACGCTCACCCTAAAACCATCAACCAATCAGATGACGTGTTGATTTCGTTACAATATACGTCCACCAAAAATAGTTTTCTTCTTTCCTAATATAAACAACAATGTGAAAGTTGTGATTGCAATATAGTTGACAGTTTGTGAAGAAGTCAGTAAAGGATGCAATGGAGATTGATACCAGTTTGGGAACAACTCATTTGGAAGCAATGGAAATGTAGACATGGCCATGTCACTATGATAGAGGACACAAAAGCAGAGTTGTCTTAAAATCCTGAGAGATGGTCTTTAAAAGTTGGATTTTCATTCTGCAAGGTTTCGAGGCTTTCTAGATATCGATCCATGGAATTATCCAAAGGAGAATTCTATTAAAGTTAACTTTTTACGCTGGAACTCAATTATTTTCAGGGCGAAAATTGTTCTTCACAGAGTCAATAAAGAGTTGGGGTTAATGTAATTCAACGATACATAAACACCTCAAAATTTTTAGTAGGTAGAAATAAATTTCAGGAAGTAGTCTTTGAAAAATATTTTGAAACTTGACAGTTTCATTTTTCTGACATTCTTTTGTTTAAAACTGCATCAAATTGAATTGAATTCAATAGATAAGCATTTCATGTTTCTTGAAAAAAACTGCAAATATATATTTTACTTAGTCCGACAGCATGGAGGAAGGTAAGTGGAACATAATCTGGACTTACTTTGCCACTCCCTTATCTACAGAATTGCTTCTCTTAGACCTAAACTTGCAAAACGAAGAGTGGGCTCTTTTTTGGAAGAAGTTTTTTATAGTCGTCTCACTGATAATTCCAATCTGCTTGACCATGTACTTCCGTTACAACAGTGTTTATGCTAATAACGGCACCACGAGACTTCGCACTCCGGGACCGCCCAGGAAATTGTCGTCGTCCCAGAAACTGTACGGCAAGAAGAGATTGTTGAAAAAGAAGAACACAAAACTATATAATATGAAATAAGTATCACGATGTGCAGAACATCCTAATTTGAATCATATTTTGAGAGAATATAACAATAAATTACTATCTATGTACATATTCACAAGACATACGGGGAACCTAGTTATAAGTACAGCACAGAGAATATTTTGCCGTATATTAAGGAGAGTAACAAAGGTTAAATTCCTGAACATCCAAAAAGAGAATTGATTGGGAACAATAATGCTATACAGTGTCCCAGTTTTGTCTCGAATAACATAAGCATTTGAATCCTATAATCCTACAGGGAGTCAGTTCAAACTTGAGGACTGTGGCATCATTAAATTTTTATACCAATATGGATCCAACATACATACAGTTAGTCTCCAATATCTTTCTCACTCTACGGAGCTTCCAGTGTCTTTCCTGGTTCCTCTCTGCCTCTACATACTTTTAGATAATAAAAAAAACACAAACTGATTTGGGGGTGTGTCAAGATCCTCCTTCGAGAACATCGTTTGCAGACTAAACCCTTCTGTAACACTATTATATACCAAGCTACTGATAAGTGAACTGAATGTATGTATTTAAGTAAATAAATTATTTAATTTTATTTATATACAAAAACCAACTGAACCAGATATGCTCGAAAGTCCATTCAGTTAAAGTAGGTCAGGTTAGAGTGACAGCCTTCTTCGGAAAAGCTCACTTGATAAGAAAAGGCTCATTGTGATACCACAAGAAACCGTGGCGACTCTCCCAACTACCGCGTGTGAAAGCATTGTGATTCTGATATGAACTTGGATATATTCCTTATACTTATGGTTGATAATTCGATCAGACCATTGAGGAAAGCTGAGCATAAGAATTTGGCGTCTTCTAGCTAACGACGGGCATTGACACAAGAGATGGAGAGTGGACTCTTCCTCTTTTTCGGACCCAGCACATAAATTATTGAAATGGAACTCTAGCCTTCGGCATGTCTACCAATCAAGCACTGTTCTATGAGCTTTCCTCTGATGGGGTTTCTGCTGTGGTTGAGTAGCTGACCAGTTCGCCTATTATTATGGTAGTCCAAGTCTGTCTAGTCACAACACTCAGGCGCTCCTCTACCCAAGAAAATGTTGCTTCCTTAAAGTAGTGTTGTTTGATAGTCTATTTTACGGAGCTAAGGGTGAAGAAGGTGGGATATGGCACTAAGTGAAGTGCCTAATCTAGGCAATTCGTCGGTCTCGCAGTTGCCAAAATATCCCTGTGTCCAGACACCCAGTAGACGGGGATCTGTGAAGTCCTCGCCACCCTATTGAGTTGAGAGCGGCAGTCCAGAACAATGTTTTATATAGTAAAAACACCAAAGTAAGGGACTTGATTTGTAACTAGCAATGGGAGCAACTTTAAATCGCACCAGCTCATCATAGCAAATAAGCCACTTAGATGCCTCATATACGAGTATGGTCATCACTTCTGCCTGAAAGACAGGGAGACGGAAGGATATTTTCATTCCCAGTTTGCTAGAGAAAATGCCGCTATCGACTTTGTTCTGTAGCTTGGAGCCATCTGTATAAGTTAACTACTTAGTTTCCACATTGTCTTCCAACCATTTCTCTCTGCTAGGTAAAAAACCCGTGGCTGAAATTTGGTCCTTTAGTCCAATCCCTTGTGAGGCTCAGCATAACCATCCGAGACATATGTCTACTAGAAAGAAGCGTGAAAGATCTATATTTATAGATTCTAGATATGTACTTGAAAGAAACGTAGAATACCGATATCTCTATTTATAGATTCTAGAAGTGTACTTGAAAGAAGCGTAGAGGACCGATATCTCTATTTATAGATTCTAGATGTGTACTTGAAAGTAGTGTAGAGGACCGATATCTCTATTTATAGATATACTTGAAAGAAGCTTAGAAGACCGATATCTCTATTTATTGATTCTAGAAGTGTACTTGAAAGAAGCGTAGAAAACCCATATCTCTATTTATAGATTCTAGATGTGTACTTGAAAGTAGTGTGGAGGACCGATCTCTCTATTTATAGATATACTTGAAAGAAGCGTAGAAGACCGATATCTCTATTTATAGATTCTAGATGTGTACTTGAAAGAACCGTAGAAGACCGATATCTCTATTTATGGATCTCTACTATGGTCACAAATATAGGATCACTGGTATAACAATATGTTGTCAGCAGGGTACGAGGAGTATCTTAATAACACTTTCGTTACTCCAAGCGACAACTGTCTGGTCGGAGACACATCCTAAGACCCATATCCACTAAAAATGTTTGTTACCGAATTACATCTCTTTTGTGGGACTTAAATAGGGCAAATGTCACCCTCCTTGGCCCTTCTACCTTCCTACAAGTTTAGTTCTATTACTGTTACTGGCATTGCACACGAGACATCATTGCATATTTTTGCCGGAAACCCCATCAGTGGTAGTGGCTTGGTTTCTACGTATTTTGATAGTTTAAGCAAGAAAGTTGGAGCAGTGGCGCCTTGCCATTTCCTCATTTAATCCACATAACTTAAGTTCCTTCCACAAATAGAATTTGCGAATCATAAAGCAAAAGCAGCAAATTGCACGCAAGTAAATAACGTTCAAAGTAGGCTTTTGTTATGCCGGAAGAATAGAAAATATCCGTTGGATGTCAGCAGATAAATATGGCCGCATTTGCAAAAGAATGCACTGCATATGGAACCGTGAATCCAACCAAGAAGCCAAGGAAATGAGCCGCAAGAAGTAACAGCTAAATACATTTTGTTCAACGTAGCGGAGCAAAGCAAAAATGACTACTCTAGTGAGACTAGTGGAGCGCAAATTGGGGTCAGAGCACAGCACACTTGCCAATGCGGGTGCTGGTACGGATGTGGCTGTTGTTGGAAAGGATAAGAGACGGCGTCATAAATGCACTCTAATGCGAGAATTTTGCGCAACGGACTCGGTCTGTATTAGACTTCAAACTAAACGGAAAAGTAGTTAAATTGTGCAGCGATGTGTGCGAAGTCTGTGAGGATGTTCGGGAAGGCTCTGCTACGGACGTGTTTTAGATTGCAGTGCATAAATCCAGCAGTGTGAAGGCAGTGAAAGGAGTTTTCATAACTTCACAATCACGATTTGGGATGCAACTTTTCTACTTACTGGCAGTGACTTTAAGCAGGCCTTAGTAGGCCTCTGCAGAGGTGGATAGTTTACTAGGGAACTACCTTTGCTTAGAATTTGAGTAACCAAAGAGTTGTGGACGCCCTGAACGTTATGCTGCATCTCCTCCCTATTGACACATATACCAAAAACATCGCCTTCAATAGTGCGGTGAGGCTTTTGATAACTGAGTGTTGGACGCAGCGAACGGAAGGACATAGCCAAGTCCTAGGCACAATAGCGAACTCCCTCGGCACGGGAACAACAGATTACATGATACCACAACTGACTTTCAGAAGAGATTTCCAGGTAAGACTTCCGACCTAGCCTAGTGGAAAGGAAACAGTCATCTTGAGGATTACGAAATTCCCATATTCAGGGACGGATCTAAGATGCAGCGTCGGGTAGGTGCGGGCGTCCACTCACCACAGGAGGCCATAAATCAATCCATACGGTTACCTAAAGATGCCATGATATTTCAAGGAGAAGTTCTGGCGATTAGAGAGGCGTGTCAACTAAATAGTACGGCACATCACAAGTAGGTGTAAGGTTGCTATGTTTATCGACAGTCAGGCGGCAATAAAGGCTCTTCAATCCTACCACTATATAGACGAAGCTGGTCAAGGAGTGCAAAGAGGTGTGGACCGAGCTAACTCATCATGCTGACATTAACCTCATCTGGATTCTCGACGACAGGAACATTGGGGGGAAATGAGAAAGCTGAGGAGCTGATTCGATCGGTGGCTTCTCTTGACGAATCCCTGGGGACACCCGTGCCGGTCCCTCTGGGGGTCGTGAGGAGAGATGCGTAGTTGCAATGTCTCCGACTGGCAAATAGGAGGTGGGGTTTACTAGCATCCTATAAAAACTCACGCTCCAAATGGCCCTAATACAACGAGGGCAGAACTCGCGAGGTAATTAACAGGGATCGCATAGAAACGACAAGGCCCATGGCGGTTTACACTGGACACTGCTGCGTGAGTATTTATGCAGAGAGACTGATTATCCCCTTTAACAATCATTGCAGAAGCTGTGGGGACTTAACCCAGAAAGAAACACTCTTCCATTACCCTTCCAAATGTCCGGCCTTGGCAAAGACAAGGTATAGGTTTCTGGGGGCGTTCTTTCTTGATAAACTATGGGACTGCTCGGAAGTCAGTCCGTAGACAATACCATGCAACTTAAACTCCACGGAGCATCTACCATAATTCCGATACTCGCTGAGGAAGTGATATCAAAACGCTGCAGCGGTAATTGTGATACGTATGTAGCAGATGGTGTACAACCACCGAAACCAATCAACCAACCAACCTTGTGTCCTATATTTTTCTCACAATATGTTCAACTGTGAGTTACTGCAGAATACGCCTGCCGAAACTATTCCAGAGCAGAATTATTGAACTATAAAAGTTGTTTGGACTGAACCACATCCTTGCATATATTGGAATATGTTTTAGCAGGAACAAAACTAAAAAGCAAGTGACGCAATGTTAATCATCGCAAGTGGCTTTGGCAATTGGAATTCCACAGAACATAATATCCTTCCTTCGCAGGATGTTGGATAATTTGTGGGCACTAAACAAATGAAATGAAGATAAAAAAGATTCCAAAGTAATAACTTTAATGCCATTATTCCGGATATTAATATTCCGCTCAACCATAAACACGAAGCATGTAATTCTCCTCCATTCGAATATTCTACCACAACACGCCAATAACACTTCGTCATTTATTAATGCAGATCCAGTCCTCCGTAATTAATTAAATTAAGATGCAATTGAATTCAACTACGAGTAAATTCCCGCAATAGTTTTCACATACAGAACTACCCCAACAGGATAATTGAAAATTGACTTATGCTTCAATTATTTACCAAATTAATATACGAGCCGAGATGCAATTGAAAAGGATAATGAGATAGATAAAAAATTTAGTTGCACACGAATCCTCAAAGCCATCAAAATGTGCTTGACTAAAGCTGATAATTAATTAGAATTCTACAGAGTGGTTGGAGATGTGGTAAAACCAACTACTCGAGAGCCCCGAATATGAATACCCTATATAATAAGGTGGAACTAAAGTGGAACAACGAATGAGCTGCCTGATTATAAATGAGAGTATTCACCAATGTGAAAATAAATTCACTGTTCAATGGATTCACTGTCAATTTCAGTGATTGGATTAGCAATTAGAATCAGGAATGAGAGGGTGAAAACATAACAGGCTTCTCCTATGATTATGTAGGTTTATAATATGATTTGGTTGGTTTTGTATGATTTATATCAACTGTTTAAGGGGTACCAACATTTTAACCTCATCATTTATTCAAATTGAGCTTTCAACTGATGATTTATTTCATATTTGTATACGGAGTAGAGGCAAGCATAGCTGTAGGTAAGGTTCCAGTAAATTTAAATACAATCCCTGAATATTTTCTAATGATGTCCTTCTCTGGCTTAGC
Source organism: Clusia tigrina (assembly GCA_920105625.2). NCBI lineage: Eukaryota > Metazoa > Arthropoda > Insecta > Diptera > Clusiidae > Clusia > Clusia tigrina. The sequence goes on from OV050030.1 coordinate 20,153,379, forward strand.
CAAGAGTACTGATATTATCCTTTTAAGGTTATATAATTATTGCTCAATATACTCAAGCAATACAATTTCTTTCCGATGAGTTTTTACAGCATTATTTCATATCATATTTCACAATTTCAAAATAGTTCAAAATAATCTCAAATCTATTCGGAACCTTTTTGGAATACTGTTCCAGAAGCCTCACACTTTGAAGATCATACCCAAATTAAGCTTTCTTTGGCGCTGCATTACAATACTTGGGTTCACTGTTTTGAGTATTTAGATTCCTGAGATAAATGATGAGTTCAGACACATACTCAGAAGTCCATACAAGTGCCTCTCTAATTGTATTGAGGTTCATACAAAATCATCACAGAAATTCGATGGATTCTTTTTAAACATTTCAACAACTTTTAGAAACTTCAATACTCACGTCTTTTTGATAATTTGTTTTATCATAAACAATTCGTTCATTAATATTTGACTTGTTGACTCAGTTTAGATGCCAGATATAGACCCTCCCACTTCTAATCATCTGTCCTAGGCGTCCAACTTGACTCGAAGCTAACCTACTGGGCTCGCGGCAACCAAAGCGGCACAAAAGACAACATCACTGTCGAGGCTAATGGCAAATATAGGTGGACCACCTGCGAGGAAGCATAAACTCCTTATGACGGTGACACAGTCGATTCTGCTCTACGGCTGCGAGATATGGGGAGACGCAGTAAAACATCAGAATCACCGGAAAGTTCTAAGTAGAGTACAAAACCAGCAGCACCATGGGTAGCCTCTTCGCACCGTACGGTCTAGCGAGCGGCGGTTCTGGTGGATTAGTGGAACGATATCTATTGACCTTTTACATTTGGAACGCAGAGAAATGTGGATACAGTAAAGAGAAGGGGAAAGCCAATTGTCAAAAGAAGATGTATCGGTATTACTTCGGGGATGTATAACCCGTAGCATACCAAGCTGGCAAGAAAGATTGCGCAACGAAACCTACGGACGGTGGACGGCATGTCTTATACCTGAGCTAAATAGGTGGCTGAACCGAAATTTCGGTTTGTGCTGCTCGAGTTGAATGACGACCAAAAGTTGCTCTAAATTCAGTATTCGATTGACATCATCAAGGAATCAAGGAAAAAACTGCCTTTCCAACTTTATGACTGGTGGTGTGTTGATCCAGAAACCAAGTACCAAAGTGCAGAGTAGAAGGCGCCTGACTAGCGAAAGCACAAAAAATCTTCGTTTCAAGAAGTCAAAAATGAAGATAATGTTGATTCTCTTTTACTATTCCAAAGGCATTATCCAGAAAGGATTCATTCCACAGGACCAAATTGTTAATCCACAATTCTACATTGCCATGCTGATGCATTTGTTGCATCATATTCGACCTATTCGATCGCAATATCGAATAGAAGGAAGTTGGTGTTGCACGATAATGCGCCATGTCATCGATCGAGTCTTGTGACCGATGTTTGGACTAACAATCGCCTTTTATCTCTCAATCACTCCCGTATTCACCTGATTTGACACCGTGAGACTTTTACCTTTTCAGAAAAATGCATTTGTAGATGAAAGGAAGTCAATATGTGGGCATAGAAGTCATTAAAAAGACTTGTACCAACGAATCCAGAGGGATATACCAGATACCGACGATCTAAAACACTCATTCGACATGGTTTTAGACCATGCAAATCGTTGTATTGAGTCGGAAGGGAACTATTTTGTGTAACATTAATCGTTTTTGCCCACAAAACTTGTTGTTGTTCTCATTTTTACAAACTCCTGTTTACTTTGGAATATGATCTTGTGATGTAAGATGATAGTATATAGGGGAATAAAATAACCGACTACCGATTGCTGGAATATTTCCACATCGCAAGTAGAGACACTCTCTCTAAAATTCTATTGTGTCGTAAAATAATTGGCTGGCTAAGCACAATTGTCGGCACAAGTTAAGCGTTGCCTTTGCAAGTGAGCTTCCACATTAATTGTGGATGACTAGTAACAAGGGGACTGCACACACACATATGAGTAAGTGCAGCAGGATTTACTTGTGTGGCAGCAGCTCCAACGGCACTTGACTTGCATAATAAATTGCAGTTTACACAACAGCTGAGTTGGTGAGGATGCAAGGACTCGTGTGTTAAAGGCGCAATGTCAATAATTAATGCACTGACAATGCTTGAGCTCTTCTGGACACTTGATAAGCTACGAGGCTAATAAGGCTCAATTATCTCTCACTGACAAATGGGGAGTGAATACACACACTGCTAATATGATTGCCTTCCTAATCAAGACGTCAATTGCATTTTCGATTTATTTCCACACTCTTCGCTGGTTCAATTTTTATATCTTTTCCCTGAGATAACTCAGTTCTGCTCACCGACAACTGCTCTCTAAAATATCCTTACAAATTTATAAGTTCCCGTTGAAACTTTTTGTTCGATGCAATTAAATCAGTGCCCAACTTCAAGCAAGGAAACAATTTTTTCCAACTTTATTCCAATGAATTGCTCGTACTCGTAGTGCTCAGTTTCAATATTCAACAACCCATTTCAAATGTGTTCTGGTCTGCTCCGCTTCGAAGGAGAGTATTCAATTTTGCAAAATTCAAGGAAAAAAACTTTTGCAAAATTTGCTGGCCATTCTTTTTTCCTCGGTATCTAACTTTTCACAATACAAATGCGGCAACATTTGCTGCAATCGATAAAAGTTTCGGTGGAGGTGGAAAAAAGGAGCCTTTGCAAACAAAGGAAAATCCTCAAATCTCAAATGTTCTGTTATAAAAGAGGAAAGCACTCTTTGTGAGCACTGTCAACGCATTTGGAGGGTTTGGTTTACCGAAGCGCCTTCGCCACAGTTTTTCAATGTGCCGGAAACACAAATGCGGCAAATGTTACACCTACCGGCCAGGCAAAACAACGGCACCCGTATCAGGAGCAACACACATCATGGGGCGCACCGATATCCTTTGGTGGTGGAAACAAGCAAAAAACTCTCGGCACAGAAACCACATCAACACAGTCAGAATTTGGTGGAAAATTGGAAAATCCATAGGCACTAATATTGCTGGTGTTGTAGCTGCCTTTTACTTTCAGTTGCACTGCTGCAGCCACCCTCTAGGAAATTCAGAGCTTGCTCCTCTGAAGAGTGAGTATGAAATGCATGGTTGGGCTAGGTTAGAAATTTTTCTGTAGCCGAAGCATTTCCTTGCGGGTTGTAACGTTGCATTCACGTTACCTTTGCTTTTCGCTATTGTATAACCTGAGAAGTGAACACTGTCAAGGTTGGACAGCTGGAAACCGATGCTATTCATGCACGCAAAATGCGCATACAACTTTTTGAGTAACAAACCTCACACCAAGTAAAACCAAATTTGTTGACTGGCCATAAAGGTGTGTCAGAAAACAAACGAGAATAAATTAAATTATATACTTCATTCGTGAAACATTCCTTTTTTTCCATTAATGATGATTCTTTCACAAATTCTTTTACAAATTATGGGATTATTCTATAAAACGTCTTTTAAGGCCTCTAATGTAGGTTTATATTAGCTATCTTCACATCTTTAGAACCGATGAACTGGAGCCAAAGATTGTTGGGACTTGTAACTCCCGAAAATATAGATAGTTAGAATTGGACTAGACCAGAGAATCACCATAGAAAGAAGTCTCCAAGCACTCAGGCATTTGATGGCCACTGTACTATAGGCATGGAAGTAGTAGTAGGAAGATAAAGGATTTGTGGAAAGGAAGCAAAGTGTCCCTTTTTCAAACTTCTTTGACTCTTTTATGAATCTTATAAGTCTGACAATGGACAAAGGAAGTAAATTGTTGGTTCCCAACACATCTGACCATAATAAGCGCCTCCCCATTCTGCCAAAGACAGAACAAATACAGAGAAAATGCTCTGTGGCTTTCTCCAGAGAGGAGCCGCAGTTCAGAGTCTCGATGAGGCTTATTGTTGCCAAATGATGGCTCCATGGATCCAGAGAATATAGAGAGCTTTGGAAAAAAAAATTCAACGAAAATAAATTCTCAAAAATTAGTTTGGTGCTAATAGTTTCACAACTGAATAGACTTTAATTCAAAATTATGTTAACAAGTTTTAGTTTTGTTTCTAAATCACTTCTTATTGCAGCTGCTGTCGATTCAAAACTGTACAGTTTCTGAGTTCCGTGACACTTTAAACATGCTGTCCATTAGTGCGACAGAGAAACTTGTCCATTGGTGTGAAGGGGATATCAGCATTAATGACTCAACTCTTCTGTCTCACCGAAATATGCCTCTTAGTATGAAAGAAAAAGACCACATCACTACTAACAATTTTCATATGTTTTCGCTACTTTCAACTACATTCCAACCTATTGGGGAAATGCCGTTACATAGATCTAACTTGTCCCTTCGCGAAAAAGAGGCAGCATCATTGACATCGTTTATGAAGCATCATTTTCACATCATCGTTTATGACTCTTCATTATGCCGCTTAGTATGAGAGAGGCAGATCACTTCCCTTATCCCACTTTTCCTATATTTTCACTGCTTTCGAGAACACTCCAACACATTGGGGAAGCTTCCTCATTTGTGCATATTTTCGATGCTTTCGAGTACGTTCCGACATAGTGGACAAATTTTTCTATTTGCTAGAAAGAGATAGCATAATTAATGACTTATTACTTATGACTTATAGCATGGGAAAAGAATATCATATCACTAAGAGGCCGATATAGCAACATCAATCAAATGAATATAATATTAATTTAATGTTTATTCCTGCTTAGTAGTAGCGACAATATGAAAACCACGCCAATCCTGGCAGTCGATAACATATTACATCTACCACTCTTAGATATATTCTGCAAATATTTAGCGGCATGTTCCGCCATTCGGCTCAAGACGAGCTCACAATGGAAAGCTGTCCTGTATGGACATGCGACTATATAGAATCCTATGCGGACATACCCTGTGATATTGATTAGCTTCCTTCTTCTTTTTGTTTCGAAAGAAATTTTTTGGGTAAACATTCCTTCCACACAGGAATTGATCGAGGCGGATCCATCACCAGATACTCCCACCAAGATATACACAGACGGATCTAAAATGAATACCGGTGTAGGATCAGGGTTTCATAGCGAAATGCCCTAAATCAGTAAATCCATCAAACTAACGGATCACTGCAATGTTTTCCAAGCGGAAATAACCGCTATTCACGAAGCCTTGAATTGGTTGAGGATAAACGAGGTAACCTGTAAGGATATCTGTATATTAGCAGACAGCCAGGCTGCCCTAAGGGCTTCGAATGCATTCCAAATAACATCACGAAGTGTCTTAGACTGCCGCTGAAATCTTAACGAGATGTCTAATCAATTCCACATCTAATTATGCTGGGTACTAGGTCATAAGGACATACCAGGGAACTGCAAAGCTGATCAACTTGCGAGGGTCGGCACTTGTATGCCAAGTTTCAGTAGGCATAGGGGAATACCTCTTGCAACTTCTAAACTTCTCATAAGGGAGACACTGATTATCTCTACCTATCAAAGGTGGATGCTTTGCACTACCTGCGAAGTCGCCAGGCAAACAAGGCGAAGTCTCAGTGTACCCAAGACTAGGGAAACACTGATTAACTCTACTAATGAAAGAAGTGCTACTACCTGCCAAATCGTCAGGCAAACATGGCCGAGGCTAAAACTGCATCTCTCCAAGAATATCATTAGACTCAATAGACTACAAATTAGGACTTTAATAGGAGCCCTCGCGGGACATTGTCTAATAGAAAATCACGCAAGAAGAATGGTAGTTTATATGCATGATTTCTGTCGCAGCTGCAGGAACGAGGAAGAACTGGAAACGGTGCAGTATCTCTTCTGCATATGCCCAGCTTTTGTTAGAAATAGAGAACGTTTACTAGGATCCCACTTCTTAACAAGTATAGATATTCTATGCCAGTCAGGTGTTAACAACCTTATTTGCTTTATGAAGGGCTCAGGGTGGTTCAATCTGGAGGGGGAAGCGTAGCCAAGCCCAGCATTCGCGGCTCACAACGGTCCCAACTGGTGATCTAAGTGGCATCACTGTTTTCTGGATGATGCGTCTGCCCAACCTACCTACCTACCTGCTTACTCATGAATTACTAAAATTGCTATCTCATCAGTTTAATAAGCAAGCAACTGCTCTCTACAGTGCTTCCGTCCATCCAGCTGTTAAGGTGAAAAAGTTCCCACTTGATGCAGACTCCCTGGATAGGGCAATTCTCCCGACCATGTGTGATAATTTCTGATTTCATTGGTTACAGATGACGTAGAAAAAAACTCACTTTGGTCAACCACAACAAAAAAAGCAATTAAGTCACTGCGACCCGAAACTTTGTTATGTTTAAACATTAATTTAGATGGGCAATTAGTAAATTCGACTACCGACTGAAATCCCACTAAACAAAGGTATGTTTTCATGAAGATTTTCTTGTATGACAATGAAAAATATTTTTACTTTTCATACCAGCAAAAAAGGAATTTGAAATTCCAGTTTTATTTGCGCAATGTCAACGCTATGCAAATATGAAAAATAAATAATATTTTCCATAATGAAAATTGTTTTGTTTGTATCCTCGCGTAGGACAAAAAGTCAAAATAACATTGAAACAGAAATTCCATTGTCGAAAAAATGAACCCACACGTGAGTGAAATTACAATTAATATTAAAGTGCACCAGATAAATTTTCATTGCCAACACAACCGCAAATTCAATACAAAGAAGGACTACAAAGGATGTTTGTGCGGTGGCGAAATGTTTACAATTCCATAATAAATCATAAATAAATTTATTAGAGAATTTATTATTTGCATTTCTATTCCGTTTAATCTATTGTTGACTTTCCACCCCGCCCCATGTTTGTAAAACAGGCCACTTGAATTTGAGTACCTCGCTTATTATGGGATCTGAAGTAGTCAGAAAACTAAGGACGTGCGAAAATGTGCACAGGAACAATGTCGCTGAGGGTCAAATATGCGCTTATAGACAGGGCAGCCAAGTCTCTAGATTTCCTCCTATTAAGGTCGAGCCCCATTAGCCTGGTCGTTAAGCAAGTGCCCTCGTGTACCCAAGATCTGTTGGCCTCACGCACGACCCTATCCTTCAGCATCAGTTTAAAGGTGGCAATTGGTATTCCAACTTCGCATCTGTCCATGCATAAAGGAAGGTTGGTGCCCCGTCTGGCTAACTCATCAGTCCTACAGTTGTCCTGAATATCCCTATATCCCGGAATCCATATTAGACGTACCGACGGTGCTGATATCATTTAAGGTTGCCGGTTGTCCTGAGGAACCGTTGATTTCAGTGCCACCGAGTTCATTGGTTTGATGGGCGCCAGGCTCTCCGAGTAGACATTTATAATGGTCTTTGTTGCGGCGTGTCTACTTAAGTAGACGACTACTTCCTTTATCTGCTTGATAAACACTGCAGTGGTCGGGGACGGAATGAAAGCTCCAGTTCCAGTTCTTTTGAGAAAACTCCAAAGCCGACTCTATCGTCAAGTTTGGATCCATCGCCATATTCTATTATATATTTATATTTTGTTCACATAAGTAAACTATCTACCTGAAAATCTCTATATTCTACATCAGGTTGACTAAGAGATAAATCACCAATAACCTTGCTTTCCTTTCCTACCTTACAAAAAACTCTTGAATTTAATGACAATTCCATTATTACCTGTAACACTCGTCGCTGCAAGGTTCGTATATGCCACTAAGGACGTTCCTTACTCAGCTGATACATTCAATTGGACAAAGTCGCACAATCACTCCAATACCATTACGAAAGCATGGCGGGAAGCACACAGATATACAATGACCTTGAACAAATGAGCCAGTGTACTCCTCTCATATAACATCTTCGCCATCTTCGCGGTTCAATAACATAACAATTAAGAATGTAATCATCGAACTCAGTCAGAGTCCTTGCCAGAATAATAACATGAAAGCGTGAGTCAGGCGAAATTACTGAAATCATCATAAAACGCCTGAGGTATCTTTAAGAACTCAAAAGCAAGAAACAAAAAGGAATTGGATACAAATAGTAAGGAAACAAAATATACAAAATGACAACAACACAAAATACAACAAACAAAACACAAAGTTGGACATAATAAATCGACTGAACTGAACCAAAAGAAAATGACTACCACATTCTTTAAAGTTGGTAGGAATAAAGTCGTCATGACAAAGGATTTCGTGATTGTTTCGGAAGATTACTGGTTCCAGGATGTACATATAGACTCTTATGCTATGATAGATAATTCTAAGTTATGATAGATAATCCTAAGATTGAATATTCCCAGAGACAGATTGACTTTATAGTGAACAAGTTAAACGAATGTCAGTAATTGGAATTGCCTATGAAAAATATCTCAAAAACTGAGTTCTAACAAACTTGAATGAAAGAAAGGCTCCAGGATATGTCTTAATCACAAACAAAATTCTCAAAGAGTTACCTCTTTTGTGAATAACGCCTTTAAGAAACATACTCAATGCTGCAGTGCAAAGAAGTTATTTCGCAGCTTAATGTGAAAGTGGCAGAAATAAAGATGATCCTAAAGCCTGGCAAAAGTGGTGTGGATCAGACATCTTATAGTCACATCAGTTTACTCCCAATGATTTCAAAAGTGTTTGAAATACCTCTAATCGAGAAGCTGGTGCCTATTGATGAAGCGAAAACACTAATTTGGATTCCGAAGAATCATAGCACGATAGAAAAAGTTCATAGTTGAGAATATCCACAAAAGCTATGAAAATAAAGAATTTTGTACAGCAGTTTTTCTTGACATATCTCGAGCCTTTGATAGAGTATGGCATGACGGGTTGCTGTGGAAGTTATTAAATTAGCTTCCAGTAAATCTTTTTCTTCTGATTGAGTCCTATCTCACTAATATGTAAAAATATCAAACTTGGTGACGAAGTCTCCACTTTACAAAAAATCAATGTCGGGGTTCCTCATGGAAGTGTCCTTGGATAAATTTTATACCTTTTATTTACGTGAGACCTGCCTGCACCAAGCAACCTCGTTGTGGGCACTTTCGCAGATGATACAGCTATTCTGTCCTCACACAAAAATGCCTTTACAGGTGCTAAAAAATTGCCAGAAAGCCTCGATGACGTCATAAAATGGATGAAGGACTGGCGTTTTAAACCGAATGAAGGTAAGTCTGTTCACATTACCTTTATGCTAAGACGCGACTGTTGCCCTGAACTTAAGATGAACAATTCCACAATTCCACAAGCCACTGAGGCCAAGTATCTAGGTATATGGTTGGACCGACGGCTAGCATGGAAACCTCACATACTCGCAACTGGTTGCTCAAGCGTAAGTAGTGCTATCCACTGAAAACAAGTTGCTGATGTATAAAAGTATCCTGAAAACAAATTGGTCTTACGGGATTCAATTGTGGGGCACTGCTTCAAGTTCCAACATTGAATTGCTACAATGCTTCCTATCGAAAACTCTTCGAACTATTGTAGATGCACCATGGTTAGTCAGCCTTCAAAGTGCAAGGTATTAAAATCGATTCCAATCGCATCCAAATGAGCTGGCTTCCAGCCTTATGACTCCAACCACATCATTCACAAGACTGAAGCGCAAATCACCACGAGATTTGGTAGCGACGTTGTATAGAAATTCAAAATATAGTAAAAAAAAACTTATTTTTTATTTCTAATTATAAGGCATGGCAAAGAAAGCACAACGTAAGAACTTAAGAATAATATATCGGCACATTGAACAGAAGACCATTCTAGTTTTCCACAATATGAGCAAGGAAGACATAGGAGATGTTTGCATGGTAATATAAGTAAGGCCTGTGAACTGGAACAGATTCAACTAAAAGTGCGATTATTAAACATAGTGATAGACTATTCATCTAATGAAATGAATCTTATATAAATCCTTCACATTCAAATATACTTTAAGTAGTCTTAACTGACATTTTCTAAAATGATATTCCAACTATGAGTTCTACAGTTATCCAGCTGCCTACCAACATATCACATTATACACAGTTTACCTGATAGACTGTATCATACGCAGCTCCATAACATTTAATTATATATAATATATATACCAAAATGTATATGAATCGACTTAAATTAAGTTTCTCCAAAGCATATTATCACCATGGGAAACATTGTCATCTGTTTGGCTAACGAATCAACTTCATTGTTCACAGTTACCTTAATGGAGTGTATCCTACGAAGCAGTTTAACATTTAAATATGCCAAGAATGGTCTTAGCTCACATATCATGAGAGTATCTTCCATCCATGAGAACCATCCTAATTCTTCACCCTACCAACCCAGCTTCATTGTTCAGAATTTCCCAAATGGAGTGTATCCTACGAAACTCCTTGACATTTAAACATGCAATAAATTGCCTTATATAACATTTTCTTAAGGTATCTTCCAACCATGAGAACTGTCCTGTACCAACCCACCTCATTCTTCACAGTAATCCTTATTATTCAAATATACCAGGAATGGTCCTTACTCACATTTCTTCAAGGTATCCTCGAACCCTGAGAGCCATCCTCATACAGCTGCCTACCAACCCAAATTCATACATCACACTTTGCTTGGTGGAATGTATCCTACATGTATTCTTAACATATAACTGTTCAATGAATGGTATTAATTAAAATTTCCTGAAAGTATCTTCCAACCAGAGAGCCATCCTCATACATCTGCCTATCAATCCAACTTCATCCTTCACAGTTAGCCTAATGGAATATACCCTAAGGATCTCCTTATCATTCAAATATACCAAGAATGGTCTTAACTCACATATCCAGAGAGTATCTTCAAACCATGATAACTATCCTATAAGCACCCAACTTCATTGTTCACAGTTAGCCTGATGGAGTATAGCCTAAGTAGCTTCTTATCATTCAACTTTGCCAGGAATGGTCTTAACTCTCAGTTCCTGAAAACACTTTCCAACCATGAAAACCTGCCTACTAACCCAACTTCATTAATCTCTTGATCATTCAAATTTGCCCTGAGAGGACCTAACCAACTTTTCCTGAAAATGTCATTCAGTTATGAGACTCATTCTCTGCCTGTCGACGCAACTTCATCAGCTCCTTTCAAGCACATGTAGGCTTCAAATTCAATCCAACGGCTTTTGTGACCAGTTCCTCAACGTGTATTCCGCTGAGTTGACGTGCACCCGGAATACACGTTGAGCACCCGTGTATTTGTGGCGCTCACGTACTCATGCACGTAATTCTTATTTCAGTTCAATCCGACCTTTAACATATTCAATTAAATTAGTTAAAAAATTTCAAGGACATTAGGGCACCGGCATCCTGTATTGCCACGCCTCAATCTGTGTAAGCCCTTTAATTATTTATCCGGTGTAAGCATGCTAAGACTTTCAATCAGTTCCTGAATTATTTACTAGAACTGATTGGCAATCAAACCAACGCCCGAAGCTGCCTTCACTTCAATTGTTCCAACCTCATTTTTGCATCCAGTACGATTAACCAGAAATGTTGAATTAAATTGTGGCGGCATCCTTTTGCTTTCTCTGCTGTTCTCAGCAGAGACTGATGAAACAGCCGCCGGTGGCTGAAGGTATGTCAACCACAACAAAAATGGGAAAATATGCAAATTGAGTTGGAATTGAATTTGTGAAAAGTTGTCCTTATATACACAAATCCTGGAGTAAGAGTTAAGGAAATTATGATGAAAGCAATTGTCGGTAGCATTACTGCTACAGATTATCCACTCTCAAGAATCTGTTTTCGGCATTGCCTGGAATTTAGGTGGCTCTGAAACAAAGGATGCCTTTTCAATTCGCTTTCTCGAAGACGTGACTTAAGACTTCTGTTTTATGTTAGTCATCTACATGGGTTGGTGGGAGGTCAAGCTTCAACTAGGAACGTCGAGCCAACAATGATGATGATGAGGATCTACATGGGCTCTTCTATAAATTCTTAAAATATATGCTCATGAGTTTTGATTTCCTTGACAAAAGATACTTGATGTGTGATGTGTGATTTTATAAGGATTATCAGTTTGACTCTCTCATAAAAGCTCTCCTTTGGTTGTCTATATTATGATGATATAGTACTTTCTTTATCTTTTGTCATAACTAAATAGGGATAAAAGTTAACATAATATTAGAAATATATTAGTGATTAATAAGGACATTATTAAGAGCTTATTAGTGATTAGTCATTAATGAAACATCAATAGTAAAATGTCCTAAACAACTTGTCCTAAAAAGCGAGTCATAAACTGCGACTTATAAACTAGTTGTCATAATAAGCGACTACTAACCTAGACCTAACATAAGCAACTAGCATAAGCAACATAAGCAGCAAGTCATACGCAAAGAGCCATAAATGACTCTGTCGCTTTTTTGGTCTAAATTCTGGAATGTGTCCGAATGATCTCGGAAGTAAGTCATATAAACAAAAATGAGTTCAGTATTGACGAGATCGTGCTGTAGCAATTTGGAAGCAGTGTCAATAAGAGTGTTATTATACAGATATAGACTGAAAGAGATTAATAAGTTGTAAAACTAAAGGTTATTTAGTACTGAATCAGTGAATTGCTGTTAAATGAAACTAGTTTCAATCAAGCTAAATTGTGAAACCAGTCTTGTTAAATTGCGAGTACTTGCCATATTCAGTGATCGAACTATTTACGAAACTCTATCACATAACTATAATAAATGGACTCCATTCGAAGGGATGTTGTACAATTGAATAGTTAGTAATATCGTCAGTATAGGGACTCATTAACTTTTTAACAGAAGAAAAGACTGTCCATTAGAATCAAACAAATGAACAACCAACTGTAGAACAATCAACTGTTGCAGAGCTAACTGCAGAACAACAAACTGTAGAACAACCAATTCTAGAACGAACAACTGTGGAACAACCAAATGTAGAACAACCAACTGCATCACAACCATCTCTAAAACAACCCACTTTAGAACAACCAATTCCAGAACGAACAACTGTGGAACAACCAAATGTAGAAAGATCAGCTGTAGCACAACCAAACTATAAAACAACCCACTCTAGAACAAACATTTGAATCACAACCAACTATAAAACAACCAACTGAAGAACAACCAATTCTAGACCGAACAACTGTTGAACAACCAAATTTAGAACAATCAACTGTAGCAGAACCAACCATAAAACACCCAACTATCGAACAACCAATTCTAGAACCAATATCTGTGCAACAACCAAATGTAAAACAACCAGCTGTATCACAACCAACTATAAAACAACCAACTGAAGAACAACCAATTCTAGAACAAACAACTGTAGCACAACCAACTGTAGAACAATCAACTGTTGCAGAGCTAACTGCAGAACAACAAACTGTAGAACACCCAATTCTAGAACGAACAACTGTGGAACAACCAAATGTAGAACAATCAGCTCTATCACAACCAACTATAAAACCACCAACTATCGAACAACCAATTCTAGAACCAACATCTGTGCAACAACCAAATGTAAAACAATCAGCTGTATCACAACCAACTATAAAACAACCAACTGAAGAACAACCAATTCTAGAACAAACAACTGTAGCACAACCAACTGTAGAACAATCAACTGTTGCAGAGCTAACTGCAGAACAACAAACTGTAGAACACCCAATTCTAGAACGAACAACTGTGGAACAACCAAATGTAGAACAATCAGCTCTATCACAACCAACAATAAAACCACCAACTATCGAACAACCAATTCTAGAACCAACATCTGCGCAACAACCAAATGTAAAACAATCAGCTGTGTCACAACCAACTATAAAACAACCAACTGAAGAACAACCAACTCCTGAACAAACAACTGTAGAACAACCAAATGTAGAACAATCAATTGTAGCACAACCAACTATAAAACAACCAACAGTCGAACAACCAATTATAGAACGAACAACTATGGAACATCCGAATGTAGAACAATTAGCTGTAGCACAGCCAACTATAAAACTACCAACTGTCGAACAACCAATTCTAGAACTAACATCTGTGCAACAACCAAATGTAAAGCAATCAGCTGTAGCACAACCAACTCTACAACAACCCACTGTAGAACAACCAATTGTAGAACGAACAACTGTAGAACAACCTCTTTTTTTTTTGTTGATATATTTTCTTGGCGATACATCAAGGATTTCAACATCGTCCAGAACATTTTGGATTGTCCTTCTGTTTAGCATTGATCAACACGAATTGCTTTTATGGATACTACTAGCTAGTAATTGAAGTCTAGAGTGAGATTTTCTTCTTAATAGAGTATAATTTTAGATTATGGAAACTGAACAAGAATTTATTTGAAATGTCTCTTACACAATTTATTTATATGCCTCCGAAATATGAAATTCTTTTACAATGAATTCTGTGACATCAGACATAATTTTTAGTGTTTTTCCAATGTTCGTGCTTAGGACATTACATATTTTCATACTCTCGAACCGAACCTGAAGTCAGATGATGCCCAACGTTCCAGAAACATCTCAAACAGTACACAATCCATATTTCTACCTCCTCTTTAGTGTAGTTAATCGTCAGCTCGACCACTTTAAAATCACACACCACTTTTTTTTTCTTTTCAGAATTTGTGCTTTCATATTTTCGAACAAATCCGCTAAAAGTAGCTGATCCCCAACGTTCCAGAAACATCTCAACCATTACCCAATCCTTATTTGTACCACCTCTTTAGTGTAGTTAATCATCACCTGGAGCACTTTATATTCAGACACCACGTCTATAGTTTTCTCTTGATATCTTTTCATATTTCTGAACAAATCCTGAAAGTACCGTTCCAGAAACATCTCAAACATTACACAACCTTTGCTTCTTTCTACCACCTCTTTATAGTGGTTAATCATCACCTCGAACACTTTAAACTCCCACTCCGTGTTTTCATTCTTTTCTTCACAGTCTCAACGCTGCTATCAATTTTAAAGTTTCTAAATAAAGAACAATTTTTTTGTGGTTTTCTTTTTTGTTCACAGTCACCTCCCTCCCCCCTTGGCAATTTCCCAGACATGTGCAGAAGTGTAAGTTAAGAGTGCAAAGGTGGAAGTGGCACATATTTACGAGAATGTGGAAATATGTTCAGGGAAAAATAAGCATTATCACCGTGGCAACAATTTTTGCAGCAATTTGCTGAAGAAAGTGCTGGGATTGGCGTCTTTCTTCTGGTCCCATTGGAGCACACTTTACTGGAAACTTTAGCAAAATACACAATGTGACAGCACGGGGAGGTGGGAGAGTAGCTAATCGGAACACACCAAGTGACACAAATAAACTCTCACCTACGGTGGCTGAGGCTGCACCAAAGGAGCTCAGTACACAAAGCAAAGCGAAATAAATTGAAATAAAATGAATGAAGGAGATAAAACTGAAAGGAAGGATATAAACTAAATGGAAAGAGGTAAACTAAAAGGATGCAAGTAAACTATAAGGATACAGGTAAAGTATAAAGAAAAATTGGAAGTAATGGAAAAATAAAAGTAATGAGATTTTATTTAAATTAAAAAGATTCTCCAACATATTCTCAGCAAAGCAAATCCACACTTATCTGCGCATGCAGAGAAGCAAAATTCCATTAACCTCATCTGCAAAAAGGGCTCACAAATCAAAACACACCAACAAAGTCCTGTGCAGCGAACAATAAATTCTACTCGCAGTAACGTAGCGTTACAAATTCATAGGAGAAGATAAGGCAAATTGGAATAATAAAGCAGGCAAGTTCGGGAATGAGGAAAAAAAAGGAAAGCATGTTGTTACAAAAAAAGGGAAGAATGTTGTTACGAAAAATGAAAATTAAAATAGGCAAAGAACTCCAAAGTAGACATTGATCTGATATACGACTATGTAAATAAAATATGAGCTTAATAAATAGCTAAACAGATATTCCAGCCCTGACCCGCTGTAAGAGCGTTGTGAGTGACCCATGTCCTGCCTTTTTGTACCATGTTCTGTGAATAACTGCATAAACTAGTTGGGATTAAATATACAACTTGATTGAGGTGGGAAAGCAAACAAACTAATTTGAACAGGATGTGAAAAACGGTAACAAGATGATGGAAATTAATCTACCAGTGAGCGGCATAGATAAGAACTGATGAATAACATCCGAACAGTTCCTGCAATATAAGAAAGGATATTAAAGAACAAGAATAATTTCGCTTCTTCTAGAAATAACATATTAATAAAATCCCAGCCCACCAGGTACGGAGATGACATGTCAAAAAAAGTGGACATATATTCCAAATATCTCCAAATCTTCCATTTATGCTGCAATGATATAAGAACAGTAAGAAAAATCACGTAATTTCAAGCCTCTGGAACATGGCTATTACAAATTCCACTCATGCAGTTTTTATATATTTTATTTTATTTTCAGATGTTTAAGATAGCAACAAGATTTACACGAGCACACAATAAAACAAATTCCGAGATATGTGCATACCAGTTAGTTGCAGCCTCCAACAATACGAAAGGATGTGACACGGTTGACCTAAAATTACACACAAGAACACCACGGCATCAGCATGGCAAAAGTCGCTGCTCACGAGCACTGCAATGCATGTGGCACTGACCCATGAGGAACTGGAATCACGGCAAAGCTGATACAGTTCTGTTGAAAGCTCAAGGGAGCTCTCGAATTGATACAGGACAGCATGGCCACGAAGTTTATGGCAAGTGTTTCTATCCTGGGAAGTCTTCTGTGTTCTGTTATCGTCAGGAAGGCACCTTAATGTGAACCATCCTTAAGTTTCTTCTGCGAGTAGCAACGATTTTGCGAGTTAGGGGTGTTGAGTCAAGAGCAGTGTAAATGACATTCCTATGCACTGAAGATGAGTATCCTACTTTTGTATTAATGATACTTAACATGAAATCGTCAGTTGGAAGAAAATCTTTCACTAAAAAGTGGGCACAATCCACAATTTTGCCTCTCCTTTCGATTCCGTTCGATTATATTTATACTTGTCGGTGTCTAGAGGAAGAAGCTTGTGAAATACGAACTAACTTTAAAGTTAATTTGATGACCTTGGAGCCATAGTTTAGTCGCAAGAAACTCTCAATGACATTTTTCTGGCGATTGAAAAAAAAATCTTAATAGTCTGTGAGGAGAAGATCAAATCCAGGATATCGACTGCTGGAAAACACATTCAATCCCCCCGACATTTTTTGGAAGAAATTATATACTACCAAAACCTCCAAACAATTACAATAACGAGCAAACTTAATAACGTTGACATCGTTCGAAGGTTAGAACTGCGTGAACTTCCTTGGCTCCCTCTCACATATTGCAAAGGAAAGAGAGAGAAAAATTCACCATAGTTTCTATGAAAGGATAAATCTGTTATATCTCATAATTTATAAAGGAAAGAAAGAGAAAAAGCCACCATAGTTTCTATGAAAGGATAAATCTGTTATATCTCATAATTTATAAAGGAAAGAAAGAGAAAAAGCCACCATAGGTTCTATAAAAGGATAAATCTGTTATATCTCCTAATTTATAAAGGAAAGAGAGAGAAAAAGCCACCATAGTTTCTATGAAAGGATAAATCTGTTATATCTCCTAATTTATAAAGGAAAGAGAGAGAAAAAGCCACCATAGTTTCTATGAAAGGATAAATCTGTGATATCTCATAATTTACAAAGGAAACCAAGACAAAAATCCACCATAGTTTCTATGAAAGGATATATCTTTTATATACTTTTTCACAGAAAAGTCTTCGCTCTAAGTTCACATCACTATCCTGATCCTCTACCTAATATCAAGTTATAATCTGAACATTTATCTTCGAAATGAGAGCCAACTGTACGTTCACTCTAGATTAGATCAAGTTATTGTTAATCATATAGTCGTCAATCTACCGCTCCTCCTTTTCCGACTGGGTGTTCGTGCGATAATGCATGCATGTGTGTAAATATGGCAAATGAAGCCTGTTGTGTTGAACTTCAACGAAACGGAAATAAAACCGCTGTCACAATGGAAACTCTTTGTATTAAATAAGAAAAGCACATAAATAGACTGCATTCCGGTGGCTGAGATGTCAGGTCGTTTGTCTTTAAAAATGAAATCATGAAATTATAAAACACTGAAACTGGAAAATATATTTCTACAACGTTTTCCTCAGCCTGTTTAACTGAATATATTAGTATTTATATCTCTAAAATTGAGTTTTGTACTGGAACATTCTGGTATAATCAGTGTGAAGATTCTCTTGAAGAAATCTATACAAAGTGTTAATAAAATAGTCTCAAGGAAGACAATGATAAGAAAAATTAGAACATGACGCTGATCACCAATATTCATTCCTTATGATTGTGTTCATTTACTCGTATATGATTATATTGAGCCCAATGCTAATTCCATTTTGAAAAGTTTCTGCTTAGCTTCCCGCAGCTGTAGAGTGGGATTCTGATCGAACTTCAAAATCACTTTATCCTGCCAGCTGGGCGTTTGTGTTGACGTCCCGCGTTCCGAAAGGTCATCTATTTTGCTACATCGTACCGCTTCTTCAGGAAGTATCGCCTACTTCTTAAGGAAGTATTCCGACTTCTTAATGGTTTTAGCTGGCGCAGCATACGATATTTTCGGTCCTTTCGGTTGTGTGCTTCAAAACACGGTCTAATACCACTTCACATATACAGAACTCATTTCGTCCAACGTCCTCTCTTAATGAAGTACCGCGCATTACTGAGCTGATATGACATTGACGTCGTAGCCATGTGAACAAATAATTGCAATGTGCGAAAGAGATAGTTATAGTTACACGTTAACTGTGAATTATCGTCGTTAAGGTAGGACCAAAATAGACGAGACGTAACGATAGCCATTGGACGAACGTCTGCATTCGTTATGTCGATTTTGACATTTAACCCAAAATGTGACGCTATCAAACGCATCGATGGATGGCTTTTTACATCCCCACTCATCCCCTTTTTACATCCACGCTCATCCCCACAGCGGCGATTAAATTGTAGCAAAATTCCGTCATTTTAATTTCTTTAAAAAACAACAACCGTGTCAACAAAGAAGAAGCTATAACGAGTAGCAGACGTTTGCAGTTCGGTTCTTACGGAACCGATCGTCACGTCTAAATGTTTCATTCAGTTTCGATCAAATACGTATGGCCATTTTGGCTATTTACATTGAATCACATATGCTTGAACTTACTCGTCACGTTTCGTCTCGTCTATTTTGGTCGGCCCTTTACTCTGTTACTTCAGGCGGCCACCCTCTATTATTCTGCTATTCTCTTGTTGGATGGACTGGACCTAATGTAGAAGTATAGATTATCATTTCGGACATTTGCGGAGAAATTTTAACTCAAAGAGCAGACAATCAATAATAAAGAGGAATATATAAAAACAACTATAAGAAGAGAATAAAGAAAAGGATTAAAAAAACATCAGACCAAAGAATGTCAACACCCTACCAACAACAGATTGATGAGAAAACCGCACAAGTGAAATGAAAATCAACTGTTTCTGTAACAGAAATAGTATATTGAACTAGAAACAGAAAAGAAAACGCTGAGGAACAAAACTTCTTCACACAACATTTTGCTCCAGTCTTGTGTTCAAAAAGGGAATGATTTGTGCTCTCCAATTCAAAGCAAACACAAGTAGCACGCTGAAACGACACACATACTCAAAACAGGCAAAACATGTGGTAAGTACCATTCTACCACATGTTTTGCCTGGTTTGTGTTTAACCTTCATCGGGGAATTTTAAGAATTAGCATGATGAGTGAAAGACCCACAGGAAGTGAAAGAGAAGATTCAAGTTAAAATTTTAGACAGCCGCAAAGGTAGCAGACGAGTTGATATGAATTCTGAATGAGGAGAACTGACTATTGGGGAAGAACTCACAACGGATGTCCTCTGAATATCAGATAGAAAAACTTTATACTTCTACGGAGAAAAATTTATTCTTGACACTCATCACCGGTGCGATTCGGAATGTGACGGTACAGCTGGTTGTTTTCAATCGTGTAGCCTGCAAACTTGGCAGGCTCAGCTATCACTTCCGCTTTCCGATTTTGCCACCAGCCACAGATCTGTTCTGGCTCCGCTTGAGAGTCCCAAAAGTAACGGAGTCCCGATAATGCATCACAGTTTGTAAGTTTGGAGACCGAAAATGCTTCTTTCTATAAAATCCTTTTCTCTTCGAGCCTATGCAGCTAGTACTCATTCCCCCAACACCTTGCACTCATAATTAATTATGGTGTAAGATATAATAATAATAATAAGTCGAGCTTTCCAGCGATTTATGAACAATGACGGCATTAGAAACCAATTCACCGCACCATACACACCACAGGAGAACGCGGTCGAACGCTCCAACCGCACGGTTAAAACTACGATCGCCCAGATCACGGGCAAACAGCAACAGAAGTGGGATGACTTGCTGTCAGAACTGACTCTAGCCATCAACTCCAGTGTTTCGGAAACAACAATCTACAGTCCCGCTTTCTTAGTACAGCGTCGTGAACCGCGCTTACCAAAGACGCTGTATAATGAGACCACGATAGGCACTAGACAACGGCAGCAAGCACCCATGATCGAGTGGGTCAACTATAGGAAGCATACCAATTGGTGAAGTCTAAACTGGAACGAGCAGCTCAGGATCAATGGAGATCCTACAATAGTAGACGCAGACCATGGAAGCCGGATGTGATTGGTATTAGCTAAGCAACACCATTTGTCAACAGCTACCGACAACTTCGCCACCTAGCTAGCCCCACGTTACGACGGACCGTTTAAAGTGGAGAGCTTCTTTCTCCGGTAATCGTTAAGCTGCCACAAGAGGGGAATAAAAAGGGCTCATATCAGCGAGTTGAAGCCGTACGGCACGATCGATGATAGCTGAGGCCATGACACACTGCTGCATTGACACGCCACAAGACTAAGTTTTCCATCTCCCGCGAAGTAAGGAGGGAGTGTGAAGATGAAACTTGACCACTGACAAATTTCACCCATACAAAATCTTTTGTTCAAAATACAAAAATGATTCAAAGTAGGCGAGTCCGATTTTGACTTCGTTTGTTACGTTCTTTTGTATGAAAACAATTCTCAATCACGGTAAACTTTCACTGGGTTAAATGGTGATTGAGAATCATTCAGGACGTGGAATAACAAACGATCGGTGGAATAACAAACGTTCGTTGTTGAATAACAAACGTTCGGTGTTGAATAACAAACAACTTGTCGAAAACAAGTATTCGAAATTCGTTAAGGATTTCCAAAGCACAGTCGATTGACTGAGACTGTGTGTGTGAGAGAGTATAAAATAGTCTCTAACGGCATAATTGTCAGACTATGGCAGTATAGTAGATTTGACTTAACTCCCTCTAATAATGACAGGAATTAAGATAAGGTTGGACTAACTTCGAGAGACCCTTATATCATATCAATCATTTCCATATAGAATAATGTCTATTGGGAACATCGCAGACAAAAGTCAGTTCCTTACAGTGAGACGCACACTAAATTTCCGACATCATCAAATAACTCCGCCAACTGCTCGCGTTAATTTGGAAATCGTGAATGTTCTGTTAAAGTAAAGCATATCAGAGGCCTGTTGACGGGTTTATAAATGTCTTAAAATGTTCTTTATCAAAGCTTCTGCACAACTCCTTTAACAACTTCATCGTCGCCAATTTTATGAAGCAGAGAAAAATTAAAAGGAAATCCCCCAAGGCAGAAATTCAAACAATTGTAGTAAATGCCATTAAATTAAATTAACATTTGCAGCATGTCTGCGTAAGCCTCCACAATTGTCACTCATCCGCCCTCCTCGATTAAGCTCCCCTCCTGGATAGCAACACATCCCCAAAGACTAAGCAAGCGAGTTCACTTAAGGCGACAGAATATTGAATTTTCATGCAAATGCCTGCTTTTCCGTCAACCACCCGACCCACCCGTCACCCCCCTCACGCAACCAGAATGCCACACTGGAAACTGTTGCGACATTCAACGCAATAGCGGCCATGGGCTAAACGCCGTTGCTGACAGCATTGAAGGCGCTAATGCGGTTTAACGCCACTTAGTTGCCTGTTGGCTTAAATTCTGCTGTGGTGGTTTATAACATTGTAATTTAATGCCAGTGGCAATGAATAGTTTCCAACCATAACCCAACTTTATGTCACGTTGCGACCATCAAAGTCAGCAGAACTGTGGCTGCACAACACTCCTCCGCTCCGCTCCCGTGCCGGTTTGTTTGGCTGCAAGTCCATTTTTGTGGGCGGTGTGTTTGTCTGAAATGAAGACGCGAAAGTAATGTGTTTTATTTCGAAGAGAACAGCTTCTGGAAACTGTAATGCGAATTATTCGGCGGCTACTTTGCTCTTGGAATGCTTCCGAACGCAATACCAAGCAACCGTATCCATTCCGTTCAACTGTCACAAGTTGTCTTGGAATTTCGTGTGTTTTTTTGCTGGGTTTTCAGTGCAACTCGTTCTGACAGTAGTGGGCGGAGTTAGGGGGGGGGGGGGAATTGAATAAGAGATACTGAAGCCGCCATTTAAGGGCGGATAAAAACGCGAAATCCGTCAGTTGGACAGAACAGAAATGAATGCATATTTAATAAAACATCCAAAATTGTTTTCCATTGTCAAACTGTCTGGAGAGTACTCTAAATTTGTGGCATGGCACGTTTTGCAGTTTCAGTTTCAAGAGCTCTCCGAACTTTCCCAATGAGAAAGAAGGAACAGTTTCTTATTTTTTATTTATTTTTATATTTTATTTTTGTGCTCCAAGACATAAGTAATTATTTCCCATACCTTCTATGGCAGCAGAAGGGACACTCAGGCACAAATAGAGACCCATTGTGATACCACGGATTGAGCGCTACACACGTACTGACCAACCTAAGTCGTGTGTGGGTAACGCTCAGACGGTGAGCGCCCCTGCAGCGGGGAACTGATTGTATACAAATGTAATGTTTAAGAAGTGAGAAGGAAAATAGCCACCACTGTTTTACTTATTATCGAGTTCTGTCTTCATAATAAAATCTTACAAATCAGTGATCTAAGTTCATGAGTTCCACATATCTGATGTCGTCAGATCCGTCTATCCTTCCTGATTTCTTCACAATATTTTTATCATAATTATTTGCGTTGTCAACAACTAACAATAATTGGGCTCTCTGGCATTAAATCTTTCTAAATTATGTCTTTTCAGTAGTCCTTTTAGTAGTCTTGCTTGAAGTAAGCCTTACTTAGGTAAACCTTATTCCAAAGCCATAGTATTCGGTACTGAAAACATGCCACACAAATCTCAGTCAGCAATACAATGCAATTAAACTTACAATCAACCATTCCCATAACAACCGGGTAGTTTGAATTTGGAGGAACCGCCCAACTGTGCTGTTACTTAGCATTTGACTAACGAGAGACTTTATGTATATGCCCACAGAATATCCCTCCAGTACCCAAACACGACGATTATATTGATCCCCGCTAATCCCTCAACAAGATTAAACACAAACTCAACCGAAAACTCAAACTCAGAGTCCTCTTTTGTCCTCAAATGTCGTTTAAATAAAGTATAAATGGCCAAAGAAATAGAGACGCCGACTATATACAGAAGTATGAGAAATTCCAGAGCTATCTAAAGAGTTTTCCAGTAGAGACGGGATGTTAAAAGTGAATAAAACAACTTGTGTGTGAGATATCAACGAATTTTCTGCTTAAGGTTCAACAATGACATTATGTGTAGAATATGACATCGTTCAAATAGCCACCGCGGCTTTGCTGGATAGCGCGCATCCGAGAGGTAAAATGTTCGATGACTCTGGCTCACAGATCAGGCTGAATTTAGTTATGTTGGATTATGTTGACTTTGAGGCCACTGGAATGCTAACAACTTATTGAGTTAGACCTACGACTCAACAAAACCCCACAAGAAAAAGCTAAACAGGGTCCAATCGTACGATCTCTGTGGCCAGTTGAAGTCGCCACTGCATGAGATAACTATGTCGCCAAATCGCTCCTGCAGAATTTCCATTGTGGGATCAGCTAAGTGACACGTAGAGCCGTCCTGTTGGAACCACATGTCATTCATATCCATATCATCGAATTTGTGTCAAAAGAAATTAGTTATCATCGATCAGTAGCACTCTCCGTCGATGAAGATGAGAACGTCATCGTCGATTTGGAAGGACAGACCGATGATGCCATCGCACCACAATTCACGCCAGACAGTGACTTTTTTTCCCGAGGGAGGGGAAGTCTTCAAAAAGACACGGGTACGCACCACCGAAGAGTATGAGATTTTTACTCACCAAATCCACCTACCTAACGTAACAGTTACCCTAAGCCTGAAAGGCCTTATAGGGATTTAGGAAGGATATTAAACATATGTACAAAGATATACAAAGAGAATTACTCGCGGTTTGAAAGAAAAACTGTTATTTTCGATTTAAACATATGTTTGGATTCATTTCTGGGGATGCGTTGCCACTTGGGGGACCATGTGTGTATTGGCATCGTCCCATATCCGGCAATTTTTCTCATTGACGTACCCGTTCCTCCAAAAATGAACCTCGTCGCTGAAGAAGATTTTTTTGTTGAAATCACCACAAGGGAAGACCTATTTTGATAATGTATGATATGTATATAGTGTTGGTGGCCTACCTGCACCCTTAGGTCTAGATCGATCGGTGTTTGCCACTACAAAACAAAGGTCGATTGAGACCCTCTTTTTCCACCAGGAATTATATTCACCATCCAGTTTTCTCCACGAACCTCAGCAGACTCTTTATGTCCACTGAACTAGATCGTCCAGATCAGTGAAAGATATATCCATATATTTCTGGAGATAACTTGACAGTGACATAAAAGGCGAGTTATCGTGTCCTTCCCCTGCGTTTAATAACTGCTTCTACAGATATTGTTTGTAAGAGAGAAGGAAATTAAAGAACTAGGTAGTTAGGTAGGTAGGTTGGGCAGCCGCATCACACAGAAACCAGTGCATCCTCTTAGACCACCTATTGGGTCCGTTGTGAGCCGCGGATGCAAAACATAGGTACGCTTCACCCTCCAGATTGAACCAACCTCAACCTTTTATAAAGCGAAGAAGGTTGTTAACACCTGACTGGCATAGAATATCACTACTTGTTAAGAAGTGGGATCCTAGTAATCGTTCCCTATTTCTAGCAAAAGCTGGGCATATGCAGAAGAGATACTGCACCGTTTCCAGTTCTTCCTCGTTCCTGCAGCTGCGACAGAAATCATGCGTATAAACTCCCATTTTTCTTCCTATTAGACAATGTCCCGTGAGGGCTCCTATTAAAGTCCTAATTTGCAGTAAATTGAGTCTAATGATATTCTTGGATAGACTGAGACTTAGCATCGGCCTTCTTTGCCTGGTGATTTGGCAGATAGTGCCACAGATCCACCTTTTATTGATACAGTTAATCAGTGTCTCCCTTATGAGAAGCTTACCAGTTACGAAAGGTATATCCATATGCCTACTAACATTTGGCATATAAGTGCCGTCTCTCGTAAGCGGATCAGCCTTGTAATTCCCTGGTATATCCCAATGACCTGGTACCCAGCATAAATGGATGTTGAATTGTTTAGCCATCTCATTTAGAGATCGGCGACAGTCTAATACACCCCTTGATGTTATCTGGAATGCATTCAAAGCCCTTAGTGAAGTCTGGCTATCTGATAAAATGCAGATATCCTTACCGGTTACCTCGTTTATTCTCACCAAATTCAAGGCTTCATGATTAGCGGTTATTCCGCTTGAAAAACGCTGCAGTGATTCATTAGTTTGATGGATTCACTGATTGAGGGCGTTTCGCACTGAAACCCTGATCCTACACCGGTATTCATCTTTTATCCGTCTGTGTATATCTTGATGGCAGTGTCTGGTTTTGGATCCCACTCGAGTCATTCCTGTCTGGATGGAATCTTTACCCAAACATTTCTTTCGAGACAAAGAGAAGAAGGAAGGTAATCGATATCACTGGGTATGTCCGTATCGGATTATAGTATGGTCTGATGTTCTTACATTCTAAGGTGTTTGACTTCCAAACTAGTCGATTATAAGACTCAAATATTTCGTTTCTTCTAAAATCCCTAGAGCTTTTCCGTTAAGCATAATTGGATCTAAACGAGGGATTTTCTGTTTCCTAGTAAACAGAATGACTTGAGTGTTATACGGATTTACACCAAGATTGCAGTCCTTTGCTGACCATTTTGAAAGAATATCTAGAGCATTTTGCACCCAGTTTGAAAGAATATGTAGAGCATTTTCCAACAAATCTCTCAGAGTAGATGCGAATTTTCCAGAAACTGCATTAACTACATCATCAGCAGAAGCTATCACCTTACATCCCACCGCCTCTAATCTAAACAGGAGTTTTTTAGCAGCTGTGTTTCTTAGGAACGGCGAGAGAATACCTCCTTGCGGTGTACCCCTCCTCACCAACTCACGTTGGACCGATTCTCCTAGATTCGCCTCAAAGATTCTGCTATTCAGCATTTTGCCAATGAGGCCTCCCAGGCCCATTTCCACCCCAATTTCAGTGGCTGCTGCGTCCCCTTTGACATTTTTCAAGGCCACTTCAATATCAAAAAAGGCAGCCAGAGTGAGTTCCTGCTATGCAATGAACCTTCTGCAATAGAAATAAGGGGTTGTGTAGAGCAGTCTCTACCGATTTACCCTTTGTAAAGGCATGTTGAGCCAATGAGATTAGATTCTTGTCTAAAGTTACGGTTAAGTAGATTTCCATCATTCTTTCTAAAGTTTTTAACAGAAAAGATGAGAGAGATACCAGTCTTACAGAACTAACTTTATCTGTGGTATATCTACAGATAGCTAGAAGGTGACTCCTCTTCTACATTGCAAATTCTCAACTGTCAGATCTTACCAAATCCTTCCGCCATATCAAGAAAAATTGCCATACAGCACTTTTTATCCTCGAAAGCTTTTCTTATCTCATTAGTTATACGATTTACTTGGTTTGGGCGAAATCCAAATTGATGATGTGGAATTGTACCAATTCCTTTCACATCTGGTAACATATGAAACATTACTGGTCTTTCAATTATTTTCGACAACATTGGAAGAAAAGTAATTAGTTCTTTATGAGACAGTCTAAGTTTTATCTTTTCCGGGCTTAGGTATCATGATTACTTGTTATATCGTCCTAGCTGGGGGGAAATAGTGAATTCGAAATATTGCATTAAACAGCTGGGATAGAACTTTAAAAGATATATCAGGTAACTCCACAGGGTATGGTATCATGCTGCAATTATTGCAGTTATTATTTAATAGCCAGGAGATTCAGGTTGAAATGATTCTGGACAATTCAATTTCCTATGTCTTTAGTTGTATGGGATGTTTTTAATTTTAGAGGAATTACCAGAGGTGCAATTACAAAATTGTTGTTCGAAGGATTTGATTGAAACACTTTTTCCAAGTGATGAGCAAAAGCAAAAGTTCTCTCCTCATCACTACTGGTCCAGCTCCCATTACTCAATCTAAGTGGTGGCTCGTCCTCCTTTGAATTGTTTATGTCTTTGTTAGCCTTCCTTAAGAGTTAATGAGACTTATCTACTGGATATAGTCTACTAGTGTAGTTAGTTAATATGTTTCCAACTCTTCGTGTAATGCTTCATTGGGGAGTCTTTTGGATAGGGAGTAGTTGCCAGGGGTGATGTGTGTTTTCGGGTCTTAAGCATAATTCCTCATAGAAGAGATATTCAATTTCTGATATAGTGTTCCGACTATCTTATGATGGTTATGATATTGTTGGAGGAGCTGCTGATACAAGAACACATTGAATCTCATTCTATACTGTAAGGATACCCCAATTGACTTGCTAAAACAGCTCCACACAAGTAGATGGTTAGGTGTCATATTTGTTATGCCGGCTTTATCAACTTTATTGAACATTTCACTCCCAATTTGGGGAACTCCAAGGAAGCAACTAAAAAATTATCAGTTTGTTCATGCCTTTCACTAACTTTAAATCCAAAAATATCCTTAGCTATTGGTCCACATCCCAGAAACAACAAAACAAATTCCCCTCTAAACAGCAGGCACTCAAAGTACACTTCTTCAAGGTAGATACATGCGGTTAAGGTAAATTATGCGACCCTAGTGTGTGGGTGTATTTAAACACTACTTTAAATATGCAGACATGAAAAGGTGCTCAAAGCTGGCGAAGAGCTTTGATTTCCTTATCGAATGAAATGAATAAATATCCTTTTTAGTCAGGTTAAATGCGTGAAAAGCAAGGCTTAAAATCCTCTCAATCACGAACAGCAGAACAAAAATAAAAAAAGTTCCCCGAGTACGCATTTCAAGGCAGTTAAGACAGTTAAAGGCCAAAAAGTCAGCCTGACTTCCCTCGTTCACCATTTATTCTTTGTGGCTGCCAATGCAAATGGGTTGGGAAG